>JBAMNC010000598.1:0-600000 GCA_037902135.1 Cetoscarus ocellatus
CAAAATACCAGCCAAAATTGTTATGTCTCTCGATTCTGATAACCAACTTTATTGGCAGTTATCTGCAGATACTGATATCATTCCAATATTATCGCGCATCCCTGTTGAGGAAGTGAGTGTGTGCATGTCTCCTGTATTTGCTGCTGAGTTTATTATGATTCCCACTGATTTAATAACTAATACAATAAACTTGTACTGAAAAAAGGGCCATGTTCTTTTTGGGGTTGAGATTGTATTGTGAGAACAGATTAGCTGTATGCTGCTGCTGAGTGTTTGGATTATTTTGTTTAGCCTTTTCACACTGGATGTGTTTTGGCAGGGTGACTGTGTTTGAGTGTGCTGTTTCATTTGACAAGCGTGTTATAAAGTTGGGCTTAAAGACTACTGGCGTGTGCTTTACAGTGAATGCTTTAAGAATATATGGCTCACCTGTTTTTAATAAGTAATAATCTCATACAAAAAAGGCTAGAAATTAAAATAGAGAGCTGTATTTTCCTTGTTTGAGCAGAAATATGTCCTGGTAGCATATATAACAGACAAGATAAACACAGTTCATTTACACTTCCTGTTTGTGCTCTTTTTGGAGAAACTCCCTAATTTGTACAGAATTATTTTCTTTGGAGGTTTTCTCTGGTCAGAAATATAACAGTTCATTTTACTTGAGGGGAGATTATTGTGTTTTTTCTAAACATTTTATCCACCCATTTACTGTTAAACACATGGCTTTCCACCATTTTTCCAGCTATTTAAGAAGCCTTTGGCTTTTATTGATTGTGGAGAGACTGTGTATAGACTTGGTAAAGGGAAGAGTGAGTAGGGAAAGATGAGCCTCAATATATGCTAATTGCATGGTTATAACCCACTACGCCTTATCTGCATCCCAATTATCTTTGGCATGTAAAGCCAAGAATATTAAACCATACATGAATTCTTTATGCCCTTTATGAGGGTAAAATTCATGTGGAGAGGGGTTGGGGAAGCAGGGGAATGTAGCCAAAAAACTGTCCAAAAATGCCTAATCTGAAAGCTGTGACACTGAGCAGTTGACTTGATCATCAGCCTTCATGCATCAAGCATGTTAAAGCTGTTAGGGTTCAAGTATTATTCCCCCCTTTTATTAAAAGTTTATTTTATGACAAAATGGCTTGAAATCTGCCAGTTAAAGTCCAAATGTAAGTTTTTCCCCTTTAAGCCTGAATTTTTGTCTTTTTTCATGTTCTTACTTTATTAAGTATAGAAGTTGTCCTGTGCAATCTATGAGCTACTTCCAATGGTATGCTCTGAAGGAGGACGAGGTGTCTGATTCTCAGAGTTAGAGAGGATCAGCTGATTCAGGCAGCTACTCGTGCTGTTTGCAAGAGGAGAGGGAGAAGCCTGATGCCACAGACTTTGTTGTCTCGTGCATAGAGGTACTCTATCACACTGAGGAGACGTGCTAAACAAAAAATAGCTTAAAAAGCACGAAAAAAACAGAGTATAACCACTTTGATGGTAAGTTGACAAAAATTTACCAATGAGATACAGGTGAAGATGCTATTGCTATTTTTACCGTAAAATAATGTATAGCACCAGGTCTAGCTTCATTTGTCCATTTTTGAGTGCAGTTCGATGTTAAATTAAAGAATCTAAAGAACCACATACAGTAACTTGCTTAATGACCAGGGTTGAGTATAGCCTGTTTATTTTTCTGACATTAGTGCTAATTTGATAGATTCAAAATGGTGCCAGCACCTTATTGGTTCCTGAACCCAAACTAAAAGAGAGAAGTTTTTCATGTTAACTCTTGTCATGGCTCATGTAATAATGCTTTTATCTATAATGTCCTGTTTTTGTCAGAGGGAAACGTAGGACAAGTCACTGGGCATAGGGAACAAAGTAGGCTCTCCATCTTTTGTTACTCGTCACTAAAATAGTGGAGATTTGAGCACTTCAAAGCACATGGTATTTAAGAATGTAGAATTTTTACAATGTCACCAATTGCTTCAATAGAACTTGAACTCAATAACAAAAAATAATTTATATAATGTTTTTGGCTGATAAATAACTAGTTAAGGTTTTTGGAAAAAATGGCTTAACAGGAGCATCAGTGAGCTTTGACAAGTAAGCCAGCTGTGTGAGGTCAAGTCACATAGAATCAGCTCCTTTATTAAGTACAGCAAGTTGAGGCATTTGCACAGGAAATCAACATCTTATGAACACAATACAGGGTGGCATAATATGCATAAAAGTACCAGGATTATACTCATATGCAAGTGTTTTTAGTGTTCTTCTTTCAGTGAAACGAGCTCTAATACAGAGCCAGATACAGTGTACAGTCTACATTTGCATTAGTCAGAACATATAGCATTGATTTCATTGTCCAACAGTCTGATGGGGGTCACAGGTCCTGGATTTAAGAGAAGGTGCCTCCGTTTTGAGTTCAGGAATGAGCGTGGTAGTGTAAACAGGGCAGTCATTCATTCTGCATGGAATGTTCAAGGTAAACCTCAGCATCTCTTCATAAATCCATGGTCGCTTTGACTGTTTTGAAGCCCCGTCTCACTCCTGATTCCATACATTTTCTAAGAGAAGAGGTCGAGCTGTCCCTTGAAGGAGACTTCATTATCACCTGCCAACAAGGAGTCAAAGTGCACAGAAGTAGTAGACTGAAGCAGGGCAAGAGGGCAGCGAGGGATCGTGGCTCTTCCTCAGCAGGTAAGACATGTCATATACTGTATTCACTGACAGGGGAAGACCTCTGGACAGATTCTGCAGATTTTTGAAGGGGTGGAGCTTATACTCTCCAAGGACAGGAGGGGGAGGGAGCAAAGGTCGGGCAATGCAGCGCAGCACGGAGCTCAGGTGTAGCGTGGCATCTCGCACTGTTCACAGCGGTTGAGTGCAGGGTGGTTGAGGAAGGTGCAGCTTTCACAGTTCCACTGGGCGCCTTCAAAATCCTCGTCCCTCTGGGGCCTCGACACGGGTTTGGGGGCCTGCTCTGCTTCTGGAAAAAGAGAAGAAGCAGAGCAAAAAAAGGCTGAATCTTTACGAATTGTGCGCATCTAAAAATAAGTCTTTTTCTTTGCTGATGTGATTTCCATAAATTCTTGCATGAAAAAACAAACCAAAAGAATGATTTAAAGAGAAAAAAAGACCATATAACACTAACAAAACAGCATGGATTTGATAGAGTATCAAGACATGTCGCGGTTAAAGTGCTGTCTAAAATATGAGGTATGAGTAGGGATGCTTTCACACCTGGATTGTTTTGGAAAGTTGTTCCGACACAAGTAGCCGTTCCCTCTTTGGCTTTGTTTGTTTTGACAAATGTGGCAGCTGTAAATATGATTCGAAACAACAGAGCCAAACTCGCCTGGAAGAATTGGTCTCTTCTCACTTCCAATCAAACTCTAGAGATGTTTGTTTGCAGTGAGAGCACCATCAATCTAGTAACCGACTCAAACAGGCCGACAAATAAAACCATCTCACCGCAGTGGCAGGATCAGCACTGTGGTGAGATAATGAAAGAAATATGGCTACCATGGAACTTCAACAACAACTGAAGGAAAGATCTTACAAACAAAATACTGATAATAATCATAACAATAATAAAAATAATGATAATGATAATAATTTGCCATCCAGTTGGGTCACTTCTGTTGCTCAAGTATAGCACACCAAAAGACTTGACAATAAACATTTCTTCAAAACCTGGTTGAGAACCCAGAATTTTGTCCAGCTTGTTAAAGCAGGCAGATTTATCCTCCTAAACACGTGAACCTCTACTTTACAGAGCAGTTTCTCTGACAAGCAGTTCTACAGGTGTTGCAGAGTAAAGAGTAGTCATGTCATCTGGTGTCCTTGTGATTAACACAATTGACACTGTTAAGCATTTGGCACATTTTTTAAAGTGACAGTTCAACATTTTTTTTTGTTTTTGTGTCTTTTCTCACTCCCGAGTCCATGACAAGCAGGTAGACACCATTCTTTTGACTCTGCATCCGAGAGAACCGATTCGCAGTTGTAAGTGAGCCGTTCGTTTGCGAGCCATTCTTTAACATGTCTGACTAATGAAAAATCTGCATCCATTCAAACTTTTATGAGGTAACTGATCTCTCTGCACCAAGTTAACCACAGCTCATTTTGTTGGTAGCTTAGTTTGCTAACTAACTTCCTATGATGTAAAGCGGGACTAGTAGGCATGGCATGCTTCACCTGTGAAGTGGCAAAAGCAGGCTGTTCATCATTAAAAGAGAAATGAAAAAATTAAATAACATACAATTTTTCCCCAACATTCAGTTCCAAGCATTGTGAGAACTACCCAAGAATTTTTAACCCTTTGACTTCTGGCTTAACTGGTTGATAGACCATAGTATGTGCCTTCGTACTTCGATGGTGAATGTGCTGAACTTATTAAAACTGATTTGACCTTCTCTTCACTTTGCTGTGCTATGTAATGCTAAGTGTAGAGGCCAAGCCAATGCTTTAAGCCACTGAGGCGTTACACCAGGATACGTAATTGACGCGCTGAAGTTTACCTTGTCGATGAATGAAAGTCCACATAATATTTGCTTTTTAGGCGGTTAGTCCATTTATTTCCATACAATCCAAAGTGTTCAAAACAAAAATACCATAACCAACTCAATTACCGTGTGTCTTGCAGCCGTGCTACTCTACCCTCCAGCGTTCAAAAACTGTTTGACCTTCCGGGTGAAACACCTACCTACCCAACTATGGTTCCGCCCTTATCAAGGATTTGACTGTCCATTAATAAAACCAACCCCACTCAACATTTAACATAAATCTGCTCCTACACTAAGAAAAAACAATAGTTGTCACTGTTTCTGGCAAGTGTGAGGTTTTAAAGCCTTCATACAAAACGGAAATCAGAAATGTGAAACTTATACTGTACAGTGGGCTGGTCCAGCTAACCTTCCCAAGTTGAGGAGACATATGTATAGTACAAGACACCATAATTAACAGAATTACATAACTTATAAAGAAAAGTATTAAAATGCTCCTACAAAATGTTTCCACACTAAATCAAACAGTTGAGCTTGGGAGTTAAAAAATAAAATACTCAGTTGTATTTGGTTTCAATATGATGCATTCAATATTGTTTATTGCTACAATGATTTAAAAAAGAATGCTAAATTTAAGTTAAGTATTTAATTTGTCAATAGTAAACATAGTAATGCTCAAATCACAGGTTAGGAAAACATAAAATGGCTTAAATGAAAGTGTGAAATGTCCAAAATGTATAGTGGTGTCTATTTCTTAAAAAAATCATCTACAATATCTGATCTTTTGACCAATGCTATGTAGTATGGTGTGTAAAGAAAAATAAGCATTAAAGGATATATATTTTACTCCCCTTTAACATGCTCAAACTAGTCCCTAAAATATAAAAAAAGCAATAAAAAAAATCCTTTAGCTTCTCAAGTGTAGGACTGAAGCAGTTACGACATTTTATCACCTTGAAATTCTAAAGGGCTATTTAAGACCTTTAAAGACTTTTTAAGGATCTGCAATAAACTGTACACATAACAATGTTAGGTTAATCAGTTCAAATCTAGAGTTAAGCAAAGCTGTCAGTCAACAGACAAGCATGAGACAGCAAACCAAACATGAAGACTTTAATGGAAACAGACATGAGCATTCGTTCATTCATTTTATAGTGATGGTTTTTATCTTGTTACCAAGCCAACAGATGTATGTCGATCACTCCAGATAGAAGTCAGTGAAGCTTTCATCTCACTTTTCAAACAAAAATGACCTAAACCTGTGAGCTGAAAGCTGAATTAGACTGATGGTCTTTGTGTGTATCCTGCATCCTGCAAACTGCACCCTGGCAACAGAATAAATGTCTAATTCATCTCTGCTGGACATGTATTTTAGTCCTCTTTTTAACTTAACCCTATGAACATGATTAATATTCTGAGACAAGCAATCTCACCTTTCTTCCCAGGTTTGGGTGGCACAACAGGACCAGGCTGAATGTTGTCATAAAAGTTGTTCATTGCTTTTGGGTCAAACTTCCCTGTGGAGCAAAAGCAGAAACCAGATACAAGACTTTGTTTACAAGTGCCCCTTCAAGACAGACATACAATCATTTCCCAGGCTCCTCTTTTCTATGAGCCTCTTTACTGCAGTATTTAGACAGAAACCTAAAACACAGATGAGTGCAGCCTGAAAAGATCTCAGAGTTGACAGATTAAAAGTTGGGACAGGATTTCTGTGAGGGCAGAGTTCATAAAAATAATCTGGTTTACGACAGAACTGTACTTTTGGTCACATACTATCATAAAGTATGATGCAATGTTTTAGCTTCCAAAAATGCACAGAAATGTTACCCAAACCAGACAATGCTGGGCTGTACTGGGTTATCCTTACTCATCTTAACAACAGCCTAAACTATAACAGATGCACAATTAATATGTAAAATCAAATATCATACTTGTATTTAATGTATCACAGGGAGATAGTCTTTGGTTTGGTTTTTGATTAGAAACATGAAAATATATTTATTTCTCACATGTGCAGATTTAATGATTTAACTTAAAGCCAAATATCAACATGGGATGTTAGTGTTTATCTTATTTTTGCAAATGATAGAAAACTCTTGGGGCAAAATTCCCCCGTTTCAATGAACTGCTTTGTGATAAAAAAAAAAAAAAAAATGTTCACTTCAGAAAAAAGAGTAAAAAGAGTAGTAAAAGAGTAGCTAAACCCCCAAACCATTTTCAAGAAGAAACTATGTAATTAATTATTATTAAGTTATATTCTTGATCAGCTATGGTCCAGATATCAGCATTCAAGTCCAGGAATATGCTTAGCGCCCACACTTACAAGGCTAGCCTGGCTAAAGCAAGTGAATTTTACTATTGGCTGATCCCTGGAGGCAGATGACACGCAGGCAGAGCTCAAAAGAGACCACAAGCTTTTACCACAGCCGTTATCTTCAGTAGACTGTGCTATACCAATCAGATGGTTTTCACACCTCAACCCTCTTTGCTTTGCTCCAATTCAGTTAAGAAGAAAAAGATTTGCCTTTTTTTAAACCTTGGATGGTTTTATGTTCATAACACAGTATTGTATAAGAAAAAAAAAAAACACACACACACGCATAACAGGGTTGACCTTCTGTCATAAGTCGAAGTTCCACTGAGTAAGAAAACATTGAACGTCTTTGCTCTGTTTTCTGGGAAGTCAGTCAGACATAATAAAGTTGAAAAAAATCTTACAAGACTTGTAAAATGGTGTTTGCAAAAGCATCAAGAGTGCAACACATTAGCCAAAAAATGCTCAAAGGATTTTTCAGTAAAACTATAGCCCACATATTCAAAGGCACTGGACAAATTTATAAAAAAGAAATGCTAAAACTGCTAAGTCAGCAACCTATTTTTTCACCCTTTTGCCTAAAAAAATATCACAGAACTACACAACTGATTTTCACAAAATGTGATTTTGGGGAAAATGTTTAAGAAATGTTATCAATTTTATCAATGTGTTATTAATGTGAAAGTGTTACAGCTACTCCCTGATAACCCTAAAGTGCTTAATAGTTTCATCATTAAACAAAGAAATATCTAATAATACCATACACTGACAGCAAAAAGGGTCAGCCCTGGGCTCAACTGGGTTTGTTGGTGGGCTTTCAAGAGCAGTGGTTCTCCAACAGTGTGACAGGGCATGCTGGTGCGCCTTGAGACAAGTGCAGATGTATCATGGGAATTTTTTCAATCATAACTTATTAATAACTAAAAATTGAGTTCAAATTTTTACTTAATCAGTACTTTATGACGGTAAAGATTTAAAATCAATAACTTTAAAATCCCTTCATAGCCTAAAACAGTTTTGCAGATGACAGAATAAACAGGTTTTAAAAAATTGAAAAAACATATTCAGAATTTTTTATTTGAGCTAATCAATACTCAGACATTATCAGGCTCCAGCATCAGCACTTAGCATCAAATTTGACCAAAATGCCACATTTTGACTGCTAGCTTGAAAAATAACCGATAACTCTGAGCCCTGTTTGTCAAAAATATCGATACAGTAATATTCTAACTCAACAAGTTGACGTATGGTGATAATTTAAATTTAAATGTAAGTGAATTAAAGTGAATATAAATAAAGTGAAATTCTGATGTTTCTGAAACATAACGAGAAAAAAAAAGTTTTTGGTGAGAAACACTAATTTATCCAAACTAAATATTCTATGAGACATATGGTTATTTATCAGTTTTATTTGGTTAGTGTATATAAATGAACAGAATAATCAGATGCGATAACTCATGTTAGGCTATTTTGCAAGGGCATAAGTATTGTGTGCCTTGAGATTTCATTCCACCCCAAAAAGAAAGGCCTCTTTAGACTCTGTAGACTGGTAGAGAAAGATGTTGCCCTCCTTCTCAGTAAAAAGAGAGCGTACAAAGTGTCCAATAATTTATCCAAAAAATAAATAAATAAATAAATTTTTTAAATGAACCAATCGGTCTTAAAAATGACAAGACTGTAATAACATGGAGTGCTGACAAAGGGGGCATTGTCGTCATCATAGACCCCACAGGTTATGATGGAGAAATTCAAAGACAACTGAGTAACACCTCCCTCTACCATAAATTAAGTGGCAACCCTACACAAGATTTCAAACTAAGCATCAAAAATAAATTCGACTTGCTTCTGGAAAAAGAAGACATTACAAAACAAGAATACAGCTTTATGACTGTTGACTCTCCTGTCACCCCTGTCATACGCAGTCTTTCCAAAATCCATACTTTTTTTTTTTAGTTCTCCTCATAAGCCGGCCCATTGTTGCAGCCATCGGCTCCCCAACAGTCAGAGCCGCATCTGCAGAATCTGCAGCTCTGACACAAACTTTCAAACCCAAGCTGCAGAACTTCAACAACATTTCCAACAGAGACAATACAAGCAGGAATGAGTGACACAAGCACAAAGCCTCTTTAACAATGTTCACAAATCGAATGCTTGCACAGAGTATTGTACCACCCAGGTCCACTGAATCCAAAATAAACTGCAGGGTATAACATTCACCTCTCGGCAGGGGTTTGCAAACTATCATTCAGAAACACTAGCAAATAATAGACTCTGATCAACCCCTTTAGTGTGTCACTACAACACCACACATTGTTAACAGGAGACCAACTAACCTAAAAAAAACACTCTGGTGAGAGCCCACTTCCCACCACAGACTCCACCTCACTTTTTAACAATTAACTCCCTCTGGCAACTACAGGTGTGGCAACTGCCCACAGTGCAATTTCACCCATAAAACTTCAACCTTCAAGCATTCACGCACAGACAAAAGCACTAAAATTAATGGTGTGATTACTTGCAACATGGAAAATGTCATTTACATGTCTAAGTGCCCCTGTGGCTTGGCCTACATTGGACATATCCATTAAAAACAAGCATTCCCAAACACAGATCTAACATCAGAAAGTATGACAGCCGTAGCCCAGTGGCAGCATGTTTTACCAGGTTTTCACACGATGTTTAGACTTTCAGATACTGTGGCACTGAATTAGTAAAGCAACCCTGCCGTGGAGGTGACTTTAATAATCTGGTGCTTCAAAGAGAGATGCACTCTTTGGACACCCTCTCCCCAAAGGCTTTGAATGAGGAGTTTGATTTAAGACCTTTTTTGTAAATATTGCAAAGCTCTTTTACCGCACTGCATTAGACAACAGTACAAAATAACTTGGGAATTTGTTTCTCTTGCTGTTTGGTTCTTGTCTCTGGTGTCAACATTTCCTCCACCAGTACATGGTGAATGTATTTGGATTTATTTGTCCATGTTCTGTGGGTCTAATGTTTCCACGTGCTCAACTCGTGTGACACAAAGCTGATTTATATCTGTTTCGAAACGTATCACCTCTTCTCATTAGCTTAAAGTGCCTCTATTATCATTTTTCATGCTTTTTTTTTTCTTTTCCTTGTATTGCATGTCATTATGGCAGTTCAGTCATGTGATTTAAGGTGTCCATATCTTTAGGCACAGTGTCCATATCTTAAGACACTCTGTTCCTTCAGATGGATGAATGTATGTATATATATATTTGTATATTTCATCAAGTGCTGTGTATTAAAGTGGTGTCTTCGATGTCATTGCTATGTAAACTTACTAGGATTTATGATTTTGTATTTTCCCCTTGAATAATTCCAGTGATCATATGACAGGTCAAGGGACCCCCTGAACAGTACAAATGGAGGTGTGCATTTTCACCTGTTCATGTCTGATGAAGGGCTAGGACCCAAAATGTTACATCTGTGGTGATAAACCTCATTAAATTGACTTTGGAGCAGCATCTGGTGTGCAGAACTTTTGTCTCTTTGTGTTGTGTGTGGGTGTGTGTGTGTGTGTGTGTGTGTGTATACCTCTTGATTGCAGAAGATCTGTCTCCTTCAGGGTACAGTCGATATCAATCTGGAGCTGTCTGTTCAGACTCCGCAAACGGGTCATCTCTTCAGGCTGCAGCCAGTGTAAACACAACAACCCAATAAGATTAGACAAAAATAGACAACAAAATTCTGTCTTTTTATGATATTCAAGAGTTCTTTGTCTATTATTGCTTTGTTTTAATGACTGTTTACATGTTTGAGCACAAGGCTATGACTTTAAACAGTACTCATCTTCATCTGAATCCACACAGTCAGTCACACAGTTTTTCTGGATCTTTAATGGCATAAAATTTTTATAGATTTTAAAAAGAGACTGGGGTCATACTCTGGGTATAAGACTGGTGGAGTTGACTCGTCTGAAGCGTCTTTGAAGGGCGTCATACTCCATGTTGTTGACATCAGACTTCAGCTGCTCTAGTTTCTGCTTCTCCAGCAGCAGTTCCTTCAGGAGACGCTCCATTCTGGCTCGCTGGTGAAGCAGGAGAGCTGGAGAGGAGCAAATCGACAAAAAATAATGAAGGCATTTGTTACCTCCCCCATATAAAGATGCAAGCTCTGAAATGGAGGTAAGTAGGCTTAGAAAATGAAAGCCCTGATAGTCATAAATAAATTACGATACAGAGGACTAACTTGCTGTGAGATATGGGGCTTTTCTATCAGCTGTTTCAGCTCAGCTCTACTAGGTTTAGGCTTTAGATGCTTCATTTTCTGTTACATTATAAACTTTGATGGTGCCTCCTTAGCTAAGCTCAGTTGTATTAAAGTTCTGTTACGTCCAACACAACAACAAAGGGTGAAATAGGAGTGGTGGTTTTTGCTGACTCTCAGTTTCTTTCTTTTATACAGACTAAGGACACAAGTTTTTATTCTAAAGACGCAGAAGCAAAACAACACACGTTAAAATTGAGGACTTTATGAAGTCAAACAACATTACAGAGCTGAAAAAGGTGGTTGATAGTAGACATGGGCTGATAGCTTTTCTACTGGAGGATTCTGATTTTGCTTCCTTTGGTTTGACCTGCTGATATCAATTTTACCTGTTTCTCTCTCTAGTAAGCTATTATTGGCTGCATTTTTTGTCCCTCATCTTAGATGGATAAGGGATTTCATCTTTATAATTAAAAGTTGACTTAATTAGCATTCAGAAAATTATCCTAAAAACCACACATGGGTACATGTCCATGTGTCAGACAAGCAAGGCATCTGCAGCTGCCAAAGGCCTGAGATATTACTGATACTGGATACTGACCAGGGTGCCACATTTAAATGGGGAACTGCTTCAAACCCTAACTTTTACCCTAAAATGTTTTGAAGAAGGCGCTTATACAGTACAAACAGTGGAAGTTACTGCTCATTTTCCTCACTCATCTGCGCCCTCATTACACACGGCTGTCACAGGTTACAAGCATACACTTTTTAATAAAGGCTGATTTATAACATGATGCACATTTATCACCATTGATAAATCTGTTGTTAATAAACGAGCCAAGAAGTCTGCGTAAAACATAAGCATCCTGTTTAAGACGGACAGGTGCACAGAGAGACAGACAGACATGTATGATGGAGGGAGAAATATAAGGAAGAGAAAAAAAACTGTAAAACAGTGCAGTCCCACTCTGCACAAAATGCAGAGTGTGTACTATGGGAGTGAAATCCAGCTCTTTGCAATAGGGGAGACTGGGGACAGGCGTAACAGGGGAGCAGTTCTTACAGTCTAAATTCCTCCAATAAGAAGCTACGATACATTTCCATGACCCTGTTTCATCATACAGAACTCAAACTTAGTTTAGTTTGTATTATAATAGCAACACAATTTTTCTGTTACTCTGGGTGACATAAATTCATACACATTAAAGTCATTCCAGTCATTGCAGCTGCCACTTAGAGACTTGAGACTTGACATGGACTTGCAACAATTGACTTGTTCCCATATTTATGTGACTGCCTATGATGTGTGGTAACCACTGTCTACTGCAGTAGTAGCATATTATTTAGAGGTGGAAAAATAATGTTGTGACTGTTAGGGAGATACCTCACACCTGAGATTTTAATTATTTTACTATCTAATTATTCATTCATAAATTGGTTTAACTGGTCACCCTTTGTCTGAGTGATTTTTAAAAAAAAGAAATGTAAATGCAACTGAAAGTATCAACACTGACTGCCAATTATGACAATATAGAGATTTATTAATTTTTCCATTATTCCATTTCCTGAAAAGTACTGATTTTGGAGGTAGGAGGTCTAGGCTCAACGGCAACAATAGACAATATTAAACTAACAGACATGGATATTTGTGACTGTTTGAGTATTAGTTAGGAATCATGGAATATACATGTACAGAGAGTTGTGACTAACATAAGATCAGCTGGGAGCAAACATTGTAGAAGCAGGGTTAATTATACTTAATTATATTGCCACGCTCAGACAACAGTGGTTCCATTTGCTCCACGAGAAAGTTGATAGTCTTCAATTATAAAGCCGACTACACTCAGACTGAAAGCAAGAGACAGAAAGCCGTAACCACAAATAACACTGCACAGATAAAATCCACTTACCTTGAGTGTAGGCATAGTCATCAGAGCCTGAGCTTGAACGACGGGGCATTTGGTGAAACTGGCTTGCAGTGCTCCCTGGAAGAGCAGAGATGGGCAGGATAGGTGGAGGGGCAGCATTGTGTTCACCATGATCTACTATATTAAGAAGAGACTCTGCCTCTGCCACAGGTGGTGAGCTGGGTGGTCTCTGGGCCTGGCCTCCTGGGGACACTTTGATTTTGAAGGTGTAGGCCGACTGGCCTGGCTGAGGGGAGGAGGCAGGCCGAGGCCTTGCAGGTCCTTGATGCGGCAGGTACATCCCATGGTGGAAGGATGTCGGGCCTTGAGGTCCAGTCATAGTGATACCCCTTGAAGGTGAGCTGGGTGAGGGGCTGGTGGCCATGTAAAGTGTTCCTTGGGGATGAGGGTTGTGCACAGGTGAGCTGCTGCGAGGTCTCGGACCCTCCAGGGTAATCTCTATCTGGTTCTTGAGGGAGCTTTTTGTGTGGTAGGGCCTGTAAACTGCTGGCTGCTGCTGGGGTTGTTGCTGGTGATGGTAGGGCATGCTAGGGATAGTGGGGGAGCTGATAGGGAGGAAAACATATTGCTGGTGCTGGGGTTGGGGCTGCGGTTGGGGCTGTGGCTGGACTTGATGTTGAGGGGAGCTGTAAGGGGAACCATATGTTGGAGTACTGTATGGAGACTGCTGATGCTGATATACAGGCGCCCCTGAAGAGGACCAAGGCGCTGGCTGTGGGCTCTGGGAGGGTGAGGGCCTAATGTACAAGGTGGTGTTGGTGCTGTTAGCATAGTGCCCTGGGGGTATCTGCAGGGCCTGTGGAACAGTAGGAATAGTTTGTGAGAGAGTGACTGTAATAGGGTTCATAGTATAGCGTGGGACCGGTGAATATGTGGGAGACATGCCCTGGATTGTTGGTGGAGGGGTGGGAGTGCTAGCCGACCGGCTCTGATCGTTCATGAAAAAAGGGTTGTAACCTGGAGAGGGGGCAATGTTTGCTGGGGCTGACAGTGGCTCAGGGTAGCTGGGCCGCTGTGGCTCAATGTGACTATCACTGGTGCTGTGCACAAGGGAGCGTCCCACCCCAGGTGCTCCTCCATTTGACTTGTTTGCCTCTGAGCCTGGGTAGCCCAGGCTGATGTGCAGCATGTGGTTTCGGCTCAGTCGACCATCCTCTGGACTGGGATGGAACTCTCCATACAGGTATCTATTACTCTCCTGAGCCAGCAGGTGGCAGCAGAGATCCAGGTTATTGTTGTTCTGAGAGAGCAATAGAGAACAGGGCAGTCAAAGTTATTAGCATATCTGTTTGGGTGTTTAGGAGCACATCTTTCCACCTATTGCCCAGTATACATTGTCAGAGGAAGCACTTAATGCTGGTTATTTCAAACTACAAACAAAGGCACTTATCCTTGACCTGAAAAAAAAAACGTATTTACAGGTGCATAACAAATTGTCACTATTTTTAACACTGTCCAAACATCAGAAAATACTGAGGCACACGTGTGTGTTGGTGTGAGTACCTGTAGAAGGCACTGTGACACTACCCCCTCTGGGATCTCAGGAAAACGCTGCTTGAGGTCCTGCAGGATGTGATAGTCGAGCTGAGAGCCCCCCTGCGCCATCCTGAGCCAACACAGAGACTCAACGAGCCCAAATCTGTGAATGCCGAGGTAACCGACGCCGTCTCATCCCCTGAAGGCGCAGGAACAACAAACAAAACTGGTCACATAACTCGAGATGAATAGGGAGTTCTCCCTATAACCTGATTAACGCTGCTTGCCTTCCAAAAGCCTGTCACACACCCAATGTGTCAGCAGTAATTACATAAAACATATCTCAAAATAGTCGTAGTAAAAAATGTTATTTTCAACTTTAAAATGAGCACAATGTAACAACAGAGAAGGCGAAACGATATGAAATCAGTAGGTTATCATGAAAGCCGACAAGACAGCCATTCTGGTGAGCTTTCACTTTAGCATCAGTGCTCACCAGGTGCCTGTCAGTCTGTTGTTGTTTGTTTAGCCATACTGTTGAACCAAGCAACGACGACATACCGACGCTAGCTAGCAGGCTAACTCCCAGCGTCTCCGTTTACCACTCAAACAATCAACCACACCGGCGTAATGTGTAGCTACAACAGACAATAGCATTGACATCCATCGAGGATTATCCACAATTAACCGTAACTAAATTAGCAACAAAATCCTCTAAACAAGACACTCGTTCAAATAAGATTAACTCGATTCGTCAGGTGCCTGCCTGCTAGCTCTGCTAATGCTAACCTTAGCTGGTCAGCTGTCATACGGCAGGGTGCTGATGGATTAGCTAGCTAACATGCTAAAGTCAGGTAGCCACTGCTAAAACTCACCACAAGTTCAGAGTCTCCTACCCGTCCCGGGCCATGATTGAGTCTTGGGAAGAGTTGTGATATTTCTTAAATTGTACGGCGAGGTTTGTCAATTGTTTGTTTTGGTTAAATAACTTGTAGTTTCGCATTCCAGCGTCAGGCCCCGGCCACTGAGCTGCACACAGGCTGTCTATCGCGATAACGTCAGTTCCCACAACCAGGAAGTTGTTACACTCGCCTGAATGACGTTGCAGCAGTGCGCATGTCTTGTCTGCCGCGCACAGTTCTCAGTGACTTTAAAAAAAACATTTGACCAATTTTAACAATGGCTAAAGATGCCGACTTGTATCATAAGCCAGTCCATGTAAATACATTCAAATTAGGACCACAAAGATTTTTTTTTTCACTTTATGAACACCCAAAATAATACAAATTGTCGCTGAAATCAGAATGTGCAAAATGTGCATTCTCTCTCTCTCTCTCTCTCTCTTTATATATATATATATATATATATATATATATATATATATATATATATATATATATATACATATATATATGTATATATATATATATACATAAAAAAGAAAGGCATTCTTAAATATGAAATACACACAAAAAAGTCACATGTCAAACTCTGAAAACAAAGAAAAGAATTGAGTAAATAAATATTGTGTAAGTTTACTTATATGAAAATTGACTGCAATAAAGGTACTGTAGCCTATACAAACATCCCTGAAAGAGTTTGCAGTCAATTGCTCCCCCTCCCCATTTTCTCCCTAGGTTTTAAGACTTAAGTCAACAGAATCGCTCCCACAACTCATGGAAGCCCCAAGGGCAATTTTTTTTTTAAAAGTTATATAGTTAATCATTCATTCAAATAAAAAACATCTTTCTCAAAATACCAAACATTTTGACTTTTTTGGCATACTTTTTAAACCTGTGATTGTGTATCTGACATGACTTGTAAGAATATATAATAATTTCAAGATTCATCGAGTTAGGGACTTTGTTTTTACCATTTATTTACATGGTTATAATATGTACCAATAATTATAATAATGTAAACCAAAGAAAAGAGTTCATTTGGTGTGTTGCCATTGTAGATCAGAATTTTTTGTTTTTCATAAAGAATTGTTAAGAGCTGGATTTTTAAGTCTGTGGAAAAAAACAGGATTCTTAATTTTTTTTCTCAAACTTGAAAAAAAATCACATATTTAGAATTTTTTTTCAACCTCATTTTTCCCCAGCAGCCCTAATCCTCTTCTGTACAAAAGCATACAATTTACTGAAACAAAATACTTCACTGGCAGAGAAAACTTGTACTTTTTCATATTGATAGGTATGGAAAATTTCACTTGTGTTACTCTCAATGATTTATTAATTTTTTTGTGCACTTGTCAGTTTAGATATTTTTAAATACTATATTTAACCACTGTAGCCTACTTTCTGTGACACATAAAATCGCGCTGAGCTATAGCCTACCTATTGGACAAGAAAAAGGATCTCTCTGAGATTTGAAAAATAACAAAATTATTCAATAAAGTTTTAGAGATGCATTAACTATCATGATAAATTGATGATGAATTTGTTTTTTGTGTTCATTTGGTAGAGCACAGTATGCTTATGTAAAATTCTAACTATATACATTTAAAAGATTTCCATTCATTTTATTGAAACATATTCATGAAGCCCCTTTCAAAAGATTGATCCAGGTACATTAACAGTTGTAAGAGGCTTAAAACTGGTGAGGAATAGTTAAATTCTGATAAGATAAGGTAAGATAAGGCTGTGGAAGACAGTTTCACATGTCATACACCATAGCAATTGGGTCTCATTGCTGTGCAATGAGACCCAAGGTAGTTATACTACATCAGCAAGGTCTCTGTAGACTGGGGTTGCAAGATATGGTGTTTAAGCCTTTTTTTAAAGAAACACATAGAGACTGGCAACACAGATGACATCATGTTTACTTCCCTTCAAAATTTGAAGTGGGGCCTATGAACACCCATTAACTGTCTAGAGAAGTTTCACCAGTAAAGGTCTTCATGGAAGAATTGCAGGTCAAAATCAATAGCTCAATGTGGAAACAAAGCCAAGCAAATAAACTATGCACAGAAACAGAGGAATGGCAGCAGGTGCTCTAGACTGATGAGTCAGAATTTGAAATATTTGGCTGTAGGAGAAGGTAGTTAATTTGTGGAAGGTCTGGAGAATGATACAATAATAAATTGTGCAGGCAACAGTGAGGCATGATGGAGGTTTTGTGCAAGTTTGGGGCTGCATTTCTGCAAATGGATTTAGTGTTATCCTCAATGCTAAGAAATATGACCAGATACTTATCCATTACACAAAACCATCAGGGAGTTATCTGATTGGTGCAAAATTTAGTCTGCAGCAGGACAATGACCAAAACATAGAGACAATGTCATTAAAAACTATTTTCAACATAAAGAAGACCAAGGAGTTCTGCCAGTGATGCAAGCCCTCCCCAGAGTCAAAATCATCAAAATTTAAACAAAAAATCCACTGAATATTTCATTTTATGCTTTATAAATATAAACCATAAGTTAGATGAATACGATTGTTATCAAAGACGTGGCACTGATAATTATCCCCTGTGATTTATTGTCAGTTTGTAAGGTAAATTCAGTGAATACATATAGAAACTCTGAATGGATGCATCATTTAATAAAGAACTGATTCTATGGAGTCATGGACAGTAGCAAACATAACCCTCCACAGCATATTGTATAGTTTTGACCTGCTGAGACAGACTACTGCAGTTTCAGTGGGGGGTCGTGGACTGTACCATCACAGAGACACTCACAGGGAAGTTGGGGCTGAGATGTGGCAACTGCGGCTGTAAGGTCCTGTCTGACTCAGGTTAGCTGTCCTTACTGTGTTGACAAGCTGCCACAACTGTGGTGCTATTTTAAGCAATCCCCTTGTTGTCCCTGATGCCCTGCAGGATTCAGAACAGAGGCGGTTGGAGCCCCTTTGGCCTGAAAGTTCACAGAACAGACCTCCACCCAACAAATGGCGCAATCTGTTCAGGAAATAAATAAATCACAGGGATGGGAAATGCCCTCAGACTCTCTATAGAGAGGGCAACATGCCATGTCAACTCCTAGGATATACTTTAAGACTGAGGTACATTTGTTGTTGTTTGCTGTTTATATAGCATGTAATCATAAAGCTGCTCTTAATTTTTCAGACAACAATGCACCAGTAAGCTTCTGATAAGTAAGGATCCTTGGCTATCTCTTTGATTTTTCATCCAATGGCTTTCAACTGCTTCCATCTCTGCTAGTTCAATGACGCTCTTGGCTCAGGTTTCACTTCTCAGTACAGTATTAGCCCAAGCTTTGGCCCTTATGTTGGGGGAATCCCAAAACCTCAACAACCTCAAACTGGACACACTGTATGCTAGAGTTATGCAAGACTGACTTTTCATCTTGACATTTACTACTAACCTGTACAGTCAAGGTTCCACATACGACACCAACAGAGTGTCACACTGTTTTCAATTTATAACAGTGCTTGATTATGAAGATATCAAAATAGCTTTCGTCCTACCTCCTACATCTCTATAACATTCCTTAAATACTTGAATAGGGTCTGCACTTGGTGGGTTTCTTTGCCTGTGTGGTCAGTGAGTCAGCAGCTGTGCTGAAAGCCATTGCGGCAGACAAAATGTGTCGGCTGAAGGGTTTCTATTTACATCCACCTACAGTGACAGAGCCGCTTTCTGATCTTGTACTCAGCTTCACTTCTCAAATAATGTGAGAAATGGAATATAGAGTTGTCTGAGTGAGAATGAGCTCATTTCCATGTCATTGCCTAATGCCAGCAACATCTAGGTTAGGTGGGCAAAACAGCAGACCAGTTGATGTGCTCTCAGTGATAAGACAGGAATCTTGGCTCTGCAGGTCAGCGGGTAGATAATGAAAATGTCTGTCTGCATTTAGACTGAAGGTCTCTCAACAGTCTTCATGAGAACAGTGTCCACAGACACAACACAGAGGTTCTTTTGTGGGTAGGTATTTCCTGGCATTAGCTCAAGTATATGATCATGCATAGGCCTAATTATTATATCAAGATCATTTAATTGTGGCTGAAATTGAAACCATTGGCATTGAGGTTAATTGATGTGAGAATGTTGATAATTTATCTGGGCACCCTTTTAATAACACCACATTTAGTTAAAGAATTTGTTACTTATTTAAGTACACTAAAATTAGAAAAATAATAAGTATATCCAATGTATATTTACTATAAACTCTCTGATAGCATCAGTCATAAACTTTTCATTGTGTGCTAATTTAATCTTAAACATTTCAGCAGACACTGCTGGACCTCTTATTAAAAGTACTGATATACAATATCTACACAGTGATTATCTACTGTATAGTTTCAGCATTAGACAAAGCTGTCAAGCAAAAACTTCTTAACTCCATTTTATTTATTTATATATTTATTATTTATTTATTATTTTTAAACAGTGCTCTTGGTCATCTAATACCTTGGTTAGTGGCTTTTGTCATTTTTAAAGCAATTAAATGTACAAACAAAAAGATTCAAATCAGGACAATACTGTACTTGCTCATCAAGTTTTTCACTATCTGAACAGTAGAAACTTTGGTGATTGGAGGTCTGTCCCATACTGACGAAAGGTAGCAAGGTCCTTGGGGCCTTTAGCATGTCTTAGTCAAATGTGTGCATCAAATGTAACGTAGGCCATACAAAAAAAAAAAAAAAATTAACAATTGAAACAAGGATATAGTAGGTGATATAGTAGTATACAGTGAGTGAATCATGTAGCTTAGTAATGTAGCATTGTGACTGTGTTTACAGTAAAGACATGCAAAATAAATAAAAAAGGATAAACTGATTGATTAATAAATGGTATTTAAGTTTACTCTACCAGTGCTTCATGTGGTGTATTTTTTGTACAAAAATACAAATAACTCAACTTTAAAACATCAGTGCTGAAGTGCTGAAGTTGACAGAATAAGCCGGTTGAAATACAGATCGAAACAGACCCTGTTTGTCATTTTTCAACTTCCACAATAAAGGTAGTTATACTTAGTTATGCTCAATCATTACTGAGTCCCAAGGGCATTATCATTTAGGCTCAAAATAACCAAAATGCCTTACCTTTTGACTGTCAGCTTGGAAAAAAGAGTGATAACTTTTTAAAAAATATCAATATTACCATGAAATCTCTGTTGAAATTGGCAGAATATTCATTAATTTTCTACCTTTTTATGCTGACATGATTAGATTATATCTTGAAGTGTCATTATGATGTGTTTAAATGTAATGTTAAACATAGGATAAAATCTGATAACTAAAACCAGCAAAGTTCATGTTAAAGAGGCTATTATGCATGTTTATGAATATGGAGTGCCTTGAGATTCTTACTTGATATGAGGTATGCTATGGGCAAAAAAAAAAGTTGAAGACCACTGTGCCAGTGGATGGTAGAATGTATAACCTCTGCCTGGGGCCTCTAAATGACTATAACCGTCCCTGATATTAAACATCAGAGCATACACTAAAAAGGTCAATTAAATTGTTACTCCTAACCTTGCAAAGTACCAAGAAGAACAACAGCTGAACAAAACAGAAAAGCCCATAACTTCTAAACTGTTATAATGTAATTCTGAGTTTATTTATGCAGCTGTGGCTGTATGTGACCAGGATGTGACTCTGTGTGTGCGCGCGCATATGAGGCAGCAACAGCTGAACCTTCGGCAGGCGCGTGCGGAATGCAGTATCCGGTAGAAAGTAACGGTCGGTACTTTTATGGAAACAGCGACCAGCAGTCAGTCCAGTTTGTTCACCGAGTGGTCTCCTCCCGGACGGTCCCACTTGGCCTACTTGTGGCTTCTTGTCTTTTTCATCCACCCGAGGGAAATTAAAATAAAACTGAAGGACGTCACCGCGTGTCAGAGGTAAATGTTATCTTTTATTTTAATGTATGGTAATGTAGGACAAGGTAATGTGTAAAAAAATATTTCATCTCTGTAGCATTAGGCCTATGTAGAAAGGTCAAAGTAATGTGCTAGTTTTACTAAAATTTGCTGACAGTTTAGTCAACATTTCTTTAATTCAAGCAGAAATCAGTTTGCTTGAAAAGAGTCAATAAAGATCTGAATATAAGCAGGCCTACTTAATAGCCAACAGTTAGCCCAGGTGCAAAAGTTAAAAAAAGATTTTAATGCCCAGAGTTTTTGCTACCTGGGCTGGTATTCTCATAATGTCCTCTTCTTAGAGACAGGTTTAACTCAGACACAATTGCCAACAAAAATTAACACTTACATTAGACATAAATTTATACATTCTCTCTCTTATACTCTGACAAATTAACCTTAATACCCCGTAGAGAAGACCAGGGTTGGTTGATTCACCCTTGTAGCATCATAGTACTTTTTCCAGCTAAACCTATGATGCTATATTTCATCATGTTCATATCTATCATTTGTCCAGGTGTCTTACTCTTTGTATGCAGACATTTTGTAGGACAAACATAAAGCATATACTGAAGCTTAAAAGATGTTGTAATATATTTTATAGACCAGAGTAATATGTTATATCAGTGTGTTTTTTGTTAGAAAGTTTTTAAGTAATTGGTCCTTTTACAATGAGATTTAATTTTAAAAAAGAAAGATTTGATCAACTTAATAGTTTCAACTAGCAAGCTAAAGCCATGTGGTAGATAACATGGCACTCTTATCAAAAGTTGAGGCTGTAACGTTAAAACAAGTAACTCCCTCATAGGTAGCACTTAAGCACAATGAAAATGTGATACATAAGATGTAAGGCTAAGGCTGTCTCTTTTATCTTATAATAACTGATAGGGGTATATATTAAGAATCTGGTGATCTGGTGCAGATTGCAATACAAGGGCGACAATATGATGTATTGCAATATTATGATCATGGTAATGTATCATGATTTTTTCTACTGAATGACATTTTATAAAATCACAGCAAAAACCCACAATAACAAATGCAGGAAAAATACAGTTTCTTATCAGGTTCAGTCATAGAAAGCA
Organism: Cetoscarus ocellatus; assembly: GCA_037902135.1. Classification (NCBI taxonomy): domain Eukaryota; kingdom Metazoa; phylum Chordata; class Actinopteri; order Labriformes; family Labridae; genus Cetoscarus; species Cetoscarus ocellatus. Next base: position 22,374 of record JBAMNC010000598.1, read on the forward strand.
TGGTCCCTGAAACATGGATAGTCTTTGCTGCCTGAATCAGCAATGGGAATTGTGATTAATGTAACAGAGAGATGGAGAGCCAAATGGCTAAATGCTTGCTGCCAACTAGTGTCCGGAGGCTGAACTACAATACAAAAATTGTCCTGAATATTTTTTAATTGAATTATGTACTAATGAAAAATATATATACTGCACCAAATAAGTACAGTATTGTGCAGCAGAATATTGAATATATTGTACTGATATTTTTTCACACTTCAATTTTTCAGTAACACTTTGCACTCACTCTTACATGTGTCCATTAATACATATAAGCATATAAATACACTGAAAACAATGTTGTATTAACATTTAATGCCTACATTTGACTCAGCTAAGAAGATAATGGGTATTAGTGACATTATTAAGATGTACTTGCCTCCAAAAGTTATTTTGTGTCTCTACCTTAGATTAGGTGAAAAGTTGCACTAGTTTTTTAACTTCAGTTAAAATTGTCAGGCAACCAACCCCATGGACATGACAACCAACTCTGCAATGTGTTTATTTGTTACGTTGAGACAGAGTGTCTGTAATATTAAACAAGTTGTTATGAAAACAGTTTGTGAGACTGTAAGGGAAACTGAAGTTACAGAAAGAACATCAACGTCATACTGATTTAGGAACATCCAACATAGGATGTACTGATTATAATAAAACCTCACAAAAGTGAAAAACACGGCAACCAAGTCTAGTCTCCCCCAAACAACTAAAACTCAGTTTTCTTTTTTTCAGTGTTTTTGATGGATAAGAAATTGTCATAAAGACTGTGGCCTTCGATGATGAGGTTCACCGTCTGAACTTTGGAAATAACAAGCCAAGATCTGTAACAGCTGTCTGTTTGCTTTTTGAATCTTCAGATATTTATTTACTTATCACAAATATTCACACCAGAGAGCTAAAGTTAATATTATTTTAGAATACTGAGCCTTTCATAAAAAGTCTTTTAATGACAAGTAGTGTGATATCTGGGTGTTTTTTTTATTTGAGATAACCAGCCTTAGCTTATAAAAAGCTGTTTTATTGTTGTTCTGAATCAAACATTTGTTAGTATTTGTAATGATGAATACCATCAAACAGCGAAACGTAATTTTAATTCTTTTAGTTTTGAAATAGAGAGCAGGCAACACTAGCTTATAATTAGAAATTGAAAAACATTGCAGCTTTTTTTTCTAAAATATAAGAATATCATCACCAGTTCAACACCTTCTTGCTTCAGCATCATGGCACACTGTGGTCTTAATTCAGAGGGTATTTGAGGGAACTGATTAACAGCAGCAGTTTTAGTATTTGATGACTAACGCTCCAAACAGCTCCCTCTCTCATCCAGTTGTCTAGCTCTTTAGTCTCTCCATTTTGTCGTGGGTTTGTGGGGCGACATGTGGGTGCCAACCTCAGCTCTGTCCAACCGCCTATCACTCTTCAGAAATAGCCATGATCACATGTCCTGGACCCACAAGTGGGTTAAAAATAGAGGTCAGAAAGCTCATGGCCCTGTTTCTCAACATACTGGAGCAGCCTCCTTTGCCCCTAACTTTGTAGTCAAAAGGACCTGTTGCACATGCAAAACCCAGAACCAGACAGAAACAAAACACATGCTTTTAAGAGAAAACATAGAAAATATTGCTTTTTAACTTTCTGTAATGCTGTTGCAAATATCTAACAGAATAGAATTGTTAAACATTAAAAAGGTATAAGACCAAAAATATAAATTAATCTAGAGGTTAATACATGCATCATGGTAATGATGTTAACATAATAAGATGTTAAGAGATTTTCACTTTTTTACCAACCTTAAAAGTAAACACAATATGAAGTTTGGTTTACTAACAGTGTAGATTCTGGCAAAATTTGTTCTAGTGAAATCCTGCAGATAAGAAAATTAGAAGTTCCCAACATAATGGCCCAAAAATTTGATCAATGCATTTTGAAAGTCATTCTTGTGCAGCCACTCAATTAAAAGGGCATTGAAATTGAAAGCAGGGCTGTTGAACAATCAACTGTTAGCAAATATCACAATTTTAGCCTTGACACAGTCAAAGTAACATCCAAACAACCTGGCATAAAACTGTCATTTCCTGGAAATATTCCAAAATTTATTAACGCATTTCTTTATGTTGTGCCATGCTCTAGAGGGGATCACTTTACCCCCAGTTTGGCTGTCTGACATTCATAGAGTTGGAGTGTCTTGAAATGGCACTTGGCACACATCTGTTGATACACATACAGCTTGCATTACTTTGCACGTTAACTAATATGTTGACAGAATTGATTAGTTTTCTCTTTGAAAACTGCTATGTCTGATTTCTCCGTCCCATTCAATCCCTGGTAATTGGTGAGGTGTACGGTGTATAGTTTTGAATGTAGTTTTGTTGGTTCATTCATTTGTAAGCAGCGGAGCACAGTGAGATTGATCATTTATGAGTAGTTACAACAGTCTTCATGAGCTGCTAATTTTTTCCTGTAGTCCCCAAATTAAAGATCTTGTATTCTTAAATTGGGTTGATCTGTTCATTTTGATGATGGCTGGAGTATGATCCTTCTAGTTTTCACCCAAACAGCAGCACAAACACTGCTCAGGTTGATCCACTTATTGTCAACATAGCGTCTCTAAGGTCTGAACACTGCACGCACATGCCTTGACAGGTAACAGCGGCTTCTCTCCCTCTGCATACACCATGACACTGGAAACACAAGCAACAACAGAACAACAAAACACGCCCCTAGACACTCCCACGGTCCACTAAGTCCAACGTAACAGTTCAATTCGTAGCGACCACTTCCTGTGGGTCATCCCAATACAATATAATAGCACAACTTCAAAGTCATTAAGTGTTAAGAGATGATGGCCACAGAATTTATTGACAAGTTAACCATGAGCAGGGTAAAAAGTAGCATCGAAAATGACTTAGAAACAATAAACATATTTTGAGAACTACTGAAGTGCAATTGCTTTAAAATAAACCAGTAGCTGAAGTAATCAACAGAAATAGCCACTTTAAAAGTTGATAGATATCATTATATAGTAGCCAGAACTGAAAGCAGCATGATCAAATGACCAAAACAAGTAGCTGCATTGTACTGTAACCAACACAGCTGATTTAGATCAATAGAGGCATCATAATGTAACATGGTGCAACTAAGGACAGAACAGGTGGGAAGACTAAATATTTTTATGTTGTGGCCATAGCAGCATCATAGGTAGACCTAGAGCAATGGCAGAAGGTTACAAAGAACAGTGGCTGCATTTAGGGCTAAATATATGAGGAAAGGTGATATTGCAATATCGTTACCTTCTATGACTTTACTGCAATTTTTAAAGGGGACTTTACAGATAAATGTGTGTGTGCACATTACCATTTTAAATTTAAAATGATATATAGTTCAGCCTGAGCTGCGCTGTATGGTAACCAACACTAAAAGTAGCATTATAGGTTGACCAATGTCAATTGCAGCAATTATAAATGACTTAAGATAGCAGTGCAGGGTCCTTGCTCAATACCAAGGCTCGAGTAAACACTGCAGTAAAACAAATACACAGATTATAGAAGAACTCCTAAAATCAATCACTAAATTGTTATTAATGACTATGACTCAATGGTTTAGAATAATTGCAATTACAGTTTGGTCAAAAAAAGTGTTTGTGTTTTAAAAAATCTCTTTTATTTGATGTTTTTTTGTGATTTTCCTTTCTTTTAGGTCACATTTGGACAGAGCCCATTTCCACGTGTCATTGCGGTGCAAACATGACTGAGGTGGCGCAGGTCGCAGCTGTAGACGTTAACGATGTCACGAACGAAAATGAACTTGAACAAAGTGACACAGAAAACAAAGAGGATGATCTGACACATCAGGAAGATGATGAGGAGGTATGTGAAGAGGAAGAAGATGCAGTTGAGGAGAGATGTGAGAAGACATCACAAGTGGAGGATGAAAAACCTTGCATAACTAAGGACAGAGCAAGTGAGGAGACTGACAAGACACAGATAAATGGGATGGATCACAAAGAAAATGACTCACCTGATGAGAAAAAGAAGAATTCAAGAGAGGTTAATGGTGTAGCACAGGAGAAGGAGGAAAAGGTGGGCCCACAGCCTGAAGCAACTGAAGACCAGAATGTGTCTGATTTGGTACTTAAAAAAGAGGTAAGTGAAGAATTTAGGATGTGAGCCAGCTCAGTATGGATTATAACCTTTACTGACATCATCCATCCTCTGTGATATTTTGATTATTTCATCACAATCACCTTTAAACCACAGAAACTTCTACGGTCAAGAAAGCTGGTAACCAGAAGCTACGTGCCCAAAACAGGCAAAGACAAGGAAGATGTGAAGGGCAAGTTTGAGGCCATGCAGAAGGCCCGAGAGGAACGCAGCAGGCAAAGAAACAAGGAGGAGCAGCAGAGGAGGAAGGAGCAGTTTGTCAAAGAGAGGGAGTGGAACCGCAGGAAGCAGCAGGTCAAAGACTGATAACCAAACTAACCCTGCGAGCGTCACCTGCATGGCATGACCAAGCATGACCGCTGACAAGGTTTGAGTGATAATTGATGGTCTCAGATACACCACACAGAGTTATACAAAAACTGACAAATCTAACAGTGGATTGTGATTTGATTTTACATTTTGAAATGGGTTGCAATTTCAACACAATTAAATGTGTGAAAGAATCACAAATGAACTGAACTCTTTTAATAAGCCGAAAATATAAATCCTCATAATGTGTTGCAGATTTATTTTTAAATGCTGACTCTACACCCAAAGTAATATAACACAGCATACCTTTAAATAGGCACTTGATAAATTAGCTCAGTTATCAGACAGTTACCTTGCAGTAACTAAAGCCTTTCAATGCAACCAGACACAAATCTAGACAAATGGATTTACTGTTATGTTTGCCATTGGGGTTACTTTGCATCATCATCCTGGCAAAACTTTGATATTCACTAAATGTAGCACTGCAACACACTTTTGGGTCCGGACCCACGTGAAACTTTTTTTTTTGGTCCTGTATATAATAATTATAAAAATAACAATAATAACTATAGTAATGATAATAATAATAATAACAATATAACAATAATAATAAAACAAGATAAAGAACAGCATGTAATATAAAAGCTGAGGACATTCAATGCAGCCTGCCAGTCAACTTCAAATTTCCCCAATTTATGGAAATAAATATAACAAACTCTTCCATGAGGTTTTCCAGTAGATTCTGCCACTAAAACACCAGGTGCAAAAGTAATATGCACTGCAATATGAAAAAAGTAAATATTTCTATGATAATCTTTATTGACAAGTAAGCCTGAATGTGTTGTTCTTTACAAGAAATCAGGAGGTAAGTTTTGTTGTAATGGTTTCAGTAAGGTTATATAATATAATATAAGTGTAAAAAGAGTCAAATGAACCTCACAATCTAGTGTAGTAGTATAACAATGATTAATAACATATAGGGTGATTTTACAGAGATTATATAAGATCTAAAGAAATATCTACTTTGTATTTATGCTGAAATGAATAACAACTACATTAAAATTCAGCATTGTCATAAATGAAAACATTTATTTATATATCAGCCTTAAAACACATATATCTATCTATCTATCTATCTATCTATCTATATATTTATGTATATATTTATATATATATGAATGTGTGTATATAAATCTAAATCTAAACATATATATATATATATATATATATATATATATATATATATATATATATATGTAACTGTTAGCAACACTTAAGTAAAGTGACTAAATAGTAAAGTAAGTAAATTGACTCATATGGAAAATTATTTTATTAAATTTTATATGTCAGACTATGAAAATTAAATTTCAGTATTTTAGGAATGGACAAAAAAAAATTACACATGATGTAAAGTGTTAAACAAATATTGACTGGAAGCAGCATGAAGAGAATCAAAAGGTAAATCGAAGAGATTAGGGCCGTTAGTGTTGAAGACTGTGACTGTGGCAAAATCATTGCTGTGATACGGTGTTTTGTGAGTGGATTATCACTGATACTCAGACACAACAACCTTCCTGTGTGCAGCCGTGCCATCGCTGGCCAGGCTTGGACACCTGCGCTCATCTCCTTGCTGTGCAGCTACACCACAGTCCAATCAGAGGCTGACCTGCAGGTCACATGACCTGGCTATTAACAGGGATTAGGCCCAAGTTCTTGCTGGGACCAGCATGGTTCCTGAGTGGCAAAAGAGATGATCCCAGCTAAACCGTAACCTCACCACGAGTCTCCATTTGATCCGCCACAGATAAAAGAACTGCTTGCTTCCAGCGATGAGGAGGAAGAGGTAAAGCCGGCAAAGGTGGAGAAATCCTACGTCCCTAAAATCACAGGTGAGATGCACATTAAGAAGCAAAGAAGTGTAGGTATCAGTGAGAGATCAGGAGAAGAGGACGGTCAAGGCTCATGCTTTTCTCTGTGAAATCTCAGGGAGTGTGAAGGGGAAGTTTGCAGAGATGGAAAAGCAAAGACAAGAGGAAGAGAGGAAAAGGACGGAAGGTGAGAGGAAGAGGAGGGAGGCCCAGGACTTGATGGAAAAAGCCAAAATAAAGAAAGAGTTGGCTAAAAAAGCAGTAGAGGTAAGTAGACCTGGGGGGATTCTTTGCATCACGTCTTACAGGGAAGTGGAACAGCTTGTCTAGGTGCTTCAGAGCCATTCAGTTCAGATAAGAACAGAGCACTTGTGTCTGTAACCATTCAGGTAATCCTCAGCTGCCACTCGGATAAGTTATTTTAAGTGGCATTTGAGATCCAAGCAGTTGGCAGAGGCTGGATATAGGTCTGTAACCAACTCAGGCATTGTTGACATGGTGAGCGTGTGAACTCGTGGAAATTGGGTCACATATATTTTATTTTGTTAGACTTGTGGAAGGTTGTAGTGATATTGAAATTTAGGTCTGTATCTAATAAAAAAAAAAACATTGTACCAAAAGAGTTGGAATGAAAAGAGTTTTGAGGCCTTTTTTAATACTTTATAAACACAATGAGGTTCATAGGAGATAAAGAGTTACACAAGTTTTTTGAGCCAGAGGCGCAGTACAGACAGTTAACGGCTACTACTTTGCTAATGCTGCTCTTGCACAGGGAAACAAGTCAAATATATTAAAATACTAAATGTTTTAACAGCCTTACAAAAAAAATTCTTATAGTCTTCAGAAACAGCCATGACAAAATTCTGCCTCTTAACATCAGTATGCCTTTGTTACCATCAACAAAGAGGACAGGGGGATTTTTTTCGTGCCAAGGATCCCATACAGCATCCTCTCTCTTCTAGGGACCCCCCTTTGCGAATTTCTCTAATTCCTTGTGCATAATTATGGCATTAATTAGAAAAAAGGACATCAATCTTTTGCATATATGTCCTCATTTGTAGACAGTTTACAATCTTGTAATGTATTCATCTTAGTTCTTTGTCTTTTTTTTTTTCGTCTTTTATGGTTTCTGTCTCAACAATATTGACAGGGTTTTTTAAATTTTTTTAATGATATTTATGTTTTACACCACTTTGTCTTTTTTATTCTTTTTAATTAAAACAGTAGCACTAAAAAAGAACACATACAATTCACTTAACAGTGATAGGGGTTTCAAGAATCATCTAAAGGTCTTAAATTTGGTATTTTAAATTTGATACCAAACAAGATCTAAAAAAGTTGTATTTTACTTGTAGAAAGTTTTAGATGACTCTTTGACTGTCCCTGTCAGATCAGTTTTGGACTGTTTTAGGGCTGCTTCAAGAAGCACAAAAAAATAGTCAGGAAGACGACGCCTGTGAAGTTTTTTTGTTTGTATTTGTGTGTGTGCTCTCTCATGTCAGTGTATCGTTTCCTCTTTTTGGAGAGCCATCAGCCATGATGTCTAAGTATCAGATGAATATTTTGCACCCTGATCTTTTAATTTTTAGCAACATCCTCATTTTAACAAGGTAGAATATTAGTGCATTATAGAAACAGAAATTCAAAATCATTCATCTGCGTTGATTTCATTCTCCTTCATTTCAAAAAGCTGAGTTTCCTTTAACTTAAAATTTGATGGCAACCATCACTACCTTATTTCATACCACTACTGTCCAAGATGGAGTCTGACAAGTTAACTTTTTTGTATTTAGTTGGCATCATTAGACATTTAGCAGGTATTTGCTTTTTCCTATTTAAGGTAGTAGGTCACCCTCATATTTGGAGCCCAGTTACTGTTATATATGCAGGCAAGGGGGGGATTTACTAAAGATTTTAAGTCAAACTTCAGTGCTGTCTCATTTCTAAAGTGATCCTTACTCTTGTTCTAGAAACAGCCGGAGAAGCACACGTTCACTGCTGCCAGGTGTAGACAGCAAATGACAGGCAACTGTTTCCCACACCTCACAGGGACTAAATTAGCTCCAGACCTCCTTCCAGTGACTGAATTAGACCCTGCTATCTCAGACTGACACCCATACTCTGACCTACTGCAAATGCTGATATTAGGTCGGTAGAGATGCCCCCTACACACAAGTCTTATTCCCTGCCAGTGGTGTGGGTGTGTGTGTAGATGGGTAAATCCAGGAAGTTCATAAGCTAAAATAAGGGTAAGATAGGTAGATAATTTAACATTTGAATCTTTCTAATTACTTTAAATTTTGGGCTTACTGTGTAGCTCTGGTTGATATAGTAGTTGATGTTGGGAGGACAGTGTGCATTGTAAAAAATGATGATTAATTCCCACCAGTGCTTTCAGAGAAAGTTGTCGATCAAAAGGAAAGATATTAATGTGTTCTGAAAACTTGAAATGCACAAAATTTATCCATCTGTTGTTATGAGGGTGACTGTAAAAAGAACAAAAACAAAATCTTTGTAATCAAGTATAGAGTTTAATATTGCTTCTCAAATAAAGTTACGTAAAAGGAAAAAAATCCCAATATAACAATAGAAAAAAAAGAACTTATTTATTTATTTTATTAGATTGAGTTTGTGTCCATGCTTGTGCCTTAAAAGTCGTATATAATTAAACATCTTGTAGGAAGGAGATGACACCATTCTGGTTCGGGTGGTTCCAGCAAAGTCCTCACGACATCCTGGCAAAATCAAAATGAACTTTGAAGACATGGAGAAAAACCGAGAAGAGGAACTGAAGAAGGCAGCCGAGGAAGAGAAAAGGAGACGATATGATGAAAACAAACGCTCCTTCAGAGATGCCAAGAGGCGCTCCATGATCGAACAGGTCAGATAATAAAAAGCAATTGACATTAAGATTAGATTAAACTGATCTTCCTCAACCACCCTAATGAGTATGATTTATTTCTAAGGATGAGGAGGAGAAGCCGACAGAGAAGATGCAGGTGACTCCTGGGAAACTGAAGCTGACATTTGAGGAGCTTGAAAAGGAGAGGCAAGAACAGAGAAAGAAAAATGCAGAGGAGGAGGCTAAACGGCGTCTGTTAGAGGAGAAGAAAGCTTTTGAGGAGGCCAGGCAGGGAATGGTAAACAGAACTGTACAAATTAATTAGACAGCAGTATTTCATCACTCCCATTCTTCCTTATAGCTTGGGCCTGACTACTAGTGACTAAATGATGGTGTCATTGTCTTTGAGTTTCTTTGAATTTTGTTGTAGTTGTAATATTTGTTTATTTTTACACACATCTAGGATGATGAAGATGAGGACATTAAGACACCCCAAGAGGACAAAGAAGAGTTCAGACCTGGAAGACTGAAGTTGAGCTTTGAAGAGCTTGAAAGACAAAGAGTAGAAGAAGTACGCAAGAAAGCAGAGGAGGAGGCCAAGAGGCGAATGGAGGAGGAGAGGAGAGCTTTTGCTGAGGCCAGGAAGAGCATGGTCAGTACTGCGCCCTGGAACACAACCATTTTTAGGAAGGATCAGTGAAAATGTTGTTTATCAATAATTTACACTGTCCAGAGCCAAAACTGTTTTAAAACACTTTAAAGTCTGAGATTTGACAACAAATACTGAGACTGCACTTCTTAAAGTCTGACATTACATTCACGTCATCAGTGATGTGCCAAAGGTAGTCTTTATTTTGACTCTATCGTGCTGCTGCTGTCGTATGGATGAACGCCACATACTGACAGACTGATGGAATAGTGGGTGGGATTTGCTTTTACTAAAACATGCTCCCAAGACGGGGACTATCCTGTGTTCTTATGTAATTAGGAATCTGGGTGTAACAAAATGACATGTGGGGTTACCCTTGGATCAATTTTTTGGCCATTTCTTTTAGTATGTACATGGTGGCACTTGCTCATTATAGAATATCATAAGATCTCCAACCTTGCCTACATCAAAGTAACACAACTGTGTAGCTCAGCTTCATCACATGTCTTCAGCCCCCTACACACACTGACTAAATGTGTTCAAGAAACTTATAGGTTGATGTCCCAGAATTCTGATTTAAAATGAGAAAAACTAAAATACCTTTCATGGGCTCTGAAAAAGATAAACTCAGATATAGCGCTCACTTTGTCTCCATGGATACTAAATCTACAAGTTGACTCAAACATTAATTTTAACAGCAACATAAAAATAGTTGAATAATCAGCCCATCATCGATGTAAAATGAAGAACAAAACAAATCATCTATGTTTACAGAGGACACAGGGGAGCTTGTTGATGCTTGTATTATTAGCAGGTCTGATTATTGAAACAGTGTTTTCAATGGTTTCTCTTAAGTACGCTTTCAGCTGAACTCAAGGTCCTGAAGTCAAACTTAAACTGATAACAACAGAATCCTCTCTTTGACTCTCTGGCACGTGTTTTGATCACTTTCAGCTTGTGGATGAAGATGATGAGGTGCTGATGGCTTTACTGAATCTGGAGGGCAGTAAACCTGGGAAGATATGTGCCAGCTTTGAGGAGCTGGAACGCCAGAGGAGAGAAGAGGAGCAGAAGAAGGCTGAGGAGGAGGCAAAGAGGAGACTCGAGGAGGAGAAGAAGCTCTTTGCTGAGGCTCGTAAGAGCATGGTAAGTCATCATGTTTCAGGGGCATAAATCATTCTCTGCATGTTTTAGCTGCTGCTGTTTTTGTCTGTCCCTTTTAAATGCACGTTCTTTGTGTTTTAGAATTGTTTAAAATAGGGATGCAACAATACCAGTGAGCACTGTTTTGTATGTACTTTAACATCTAGGTCAGGTTTTCAGTTTGGTTCTGAATGCCTGGGTTATCAGAGCATTATTTTGCCATGTCATTCTCAGGTATTAATGGATAGTTTTACAGAATTTTCAGGGGGTAATAAAGGAGACAAAGCTATTTTTTTATTCTTTATTGTAGTTTGAAGCAAAATGAGTTTTCCCAGAAATGTTATGGATGTGTTTTATGATATAAAATAGACAAAATTATATTAAAGAATAAATCTTTCAAAAGAAACAGTGCTGTCAAACCTTGGCAGGTCATTGTTAAATGTGATTTATATTGCAGGAAACAAGATTTACCTTCAAGCAATTGCAATTATTCAGGTTTCCTGTAAAACTTAATTTGTCTTTCTTGAAGTTACCTTTGAAGACATCATGAGGACATTTCACTTGTTACCTAATCCATTTTCCGTACTAATTTTGAACATATCATGATTTAACTATGTCAGCTTGTTAAGTTCCTTGAATAATGTTCATCCTGCTGATTTCAGCATGAATTTTGACAATTTTAACCAATGGGACTTACAACAAGGTTTGGTTGTACTTTTTGGGGTTGATTAGAGCAGACAAAAAGCATAATTTTTGCCTTCAGCCAAAAAAAAAAACAAAAAAAATCCCTGAAACTGACTTTTATCAACACAACAGTTGAAAGATGTGGCAGTTTGGTTTAATTCGATGCACAATGATGTCCTCTGAGCTCAAGTTTTCTCTGCAGAAATGATAAATGTTAAGTAACGTAAGATTTTTTTTGCCTATTTAGTAGTTTTTGATTACATCAGACAGTGGGGGAGGGAGTGAGGAAAACACACTTAAAAGAGCTTGCAGGTGCCCACGGCATCAATGTTTTGACAGCAGGATGTTATGTTATTGGACTGTTAAACAGTATTGTTAGTTACTCACCCAGCACAGGCATACACAAAGTAGGATTATCACACAGAAAAATGTAATGCTAGAAAGCGAGTTTTGCTTAATAAACCCTTAGCTGCGGTACAGAAAGTTAAATTTTTTTATTGAGAATTGTTGCATCCCTATGTTGAAATGTGCTTAAAATGTCTTTCAATGCAAGTTGTGGAGGAGTTGTATCGAACGTTTACAAAGGAGAATTTCTGTCCGTCTCTCTTCTTACCTGCTACTTAGCATCTACCATCTTATATCGCTTGATATTACTGCCCAGGGCATTGGTGCAATTTTTTCAGTGGAGTCAAAGCAAGAAACTCTAAATTTTGATAAAATTACAACACTAAAACAGCGCTGCATGCATTTCATTCACATTTCATCACCATCAAAGTTTCTAACTACAGAAATTTAAAAAAAATCTCAAGATATGCCGGTGATAACAAAATATGGCCAACTAACACCTGTGTTAACTCTTCATAACAATCCCATTTTAAGATTAATTATGAAATGATTACGAATAAATGATTCTGTTCATGCATTTTGTGTTGCTCTGATGGGCACGATTGGTACACATGAATTGCTGTCCCTTTTTTCCAAATTATATCTTTAAGAGCCCAGGCCTGGATCAGGAAATGTCTGCATATGGAGATGAAACAGTAAGATACTTTCACTTTCAAAAGTACAATTATCAAAGAAAATTTACATTTTCTGTTTTGAAATTATTCCTTCCCTGACTTGTGCTGTTTTTTACTTGCATGTTGTCTTAAAATGCAACACAAAATAAGAATGGCTCTTGTTCATTTTGCTGGTTTATGAGGAATTTTTATGTTGGGTAAGTTGTATGAATTGCCTTTTGCTTAACTAGAATCCAGAGCTGGGCAATACAAGTCAATATATACTGATATATTTTTAAAAAGATAAAGGGAAGTGCTATTCCTTCAAAGGCAGTTTGTGTAGTTTATGTTAACTGAAGAAGTTGATTCCAGGCATTATGCTCAGAAAAAAATAGTTTACAGTAAGAAACATTGACAGTAATATGACCATCAATAAGTTTATATTGATACTGTGAAGCAGGGTGTTTAAAACAGTGCCTCTCTGACATTTGGTATCCAGCCTTGGGCTGGGATTGCTTATGATATGACACAGTGAGTTATAATTGGTCCACAGTATCAACAATTCCATGATACAGCTATACTTCGGTTATCTATATATGTTGTAAAGATATGTAACAACAATAAATCAAAATACTTCATTAGCAGAGTAATTTGAAATGTATATATTAAGACTGTAGATTAAATCAGATTAGGCAATAATTTGTGTATTTTTCACAGAATTTGACAAAGGCTAAGACGAAACCATTCTCATGTTTTTATTTTGTTAACTACATTTACTGAATTATATAACTGTAAAAAACAAAATTAAATTAAGAGATCAATAAATACAGACAGTTAATAAATACAAAATCAACTTGTGTATGTTGATCAGTAAACATTATGCCTACAACATTCTTTTAAAATATATATATACATATTTTGATGACCTGTTCTTAAATGACTTTAGTAACTAATCCCTGTGTTTTCAGTAACTTCCAAAAATTTGTGCTACTTATTGTTGGCCAACATTTTGTTTCTTACAGTTGATGCTCCGTGCGCATCTGAACACTCACAGAACCACATTATAACATGTTAATGCTTTCCTCACAGTGTAAGCAGTGATTTAATGTTAAGTGTTTATGTGCTGGGAGCAATATTTAACAGGAATACCCGAAGTTTACGCCATCAGTTTGTGTAATAGAAGCATTCATTTCTGAAAAAACAGTGGGTGTGCTTTCCTTGTAGCCATACAACTCCTGTCATAAAGCACTGGTCCATACATCACTTAAATACTGTGTTTTTCCAACTTGTAATTAAACTAGGCAGTATTATAGAAGTGGGTCTCCTTGTCCCTTAAAGTCGACTCATCATAGTGATTTTTACCCTCTGCAGGTTGAATTGCACCAGCCATCTTTAGTCTTGTTACAGCACAAAGGTTTTCTACATTTTAAATTCTTTGGGATTCAAAATAGCACGTAACCCCAGTTATCTCTGATAGCGAATAGCCACACTGTCATCTTTTTCTCACGTTACCCTTATATAATATGCCTTTGGTGCTGACATGAGAAGTCATAAAGTATTGCCGTGCAGTGCCTCATTAACAGACAAGTGTTAATACAGACATCAGTATTTGGAGTCAGCATACCAATATTTGGATTGCACTTGCCAGGAAGACATTTTATCACGACAAAGACATTTTTTTCCCACCCCTAATTGAGCTCATATAGATTTTACTTAAATCTGACTTTGTTTTTGTTAATTTTTACTGGAAAAAAATAAAAATATACAATATTTTTTAAAGATTAAGCTTAAAAAATAAGCAGAATTTATTTTTGGTTCATATTACACAACCCTAATAAAAACTCAGGCCTACAATAACTTACTTTAACATACAGTCCAGATGAATAACGAAGAGCTCTCCGTGTTTGCATTTTCTCACATATATAGGTACTGGATGAGGAGGAAAGGATGGTTAAGAGTGCATCTCAGGAAGCACTGCACCCTAGAAAACTAGAGATCAACTTTGAAGAGTTACTGAAGGAGAAGGAGGAGACTGAGAGGAGGCGCAAAGCAGAAGAGCGCAAAAAGAAAATGGAGCAGGAGAAGCAGGAATTCGAACAACTCAGACAAGAGATGGGCGAGGTGGGTGTGAAACAGATGAAACATTTTTTAGTTAATGGGAATCACTTTCTCATTCATTAAAAAGAATAAAACTAAACTACTTTAGTTTTACATCCTAGTTTGTTTTCACATCCTAACCTTTCTCCTACAGGATGAAGTAAATGAAAGCTCAGATGTTGTAAACAAAGAGTATGAAGAACTGAACAAGCTGAAGAGGACCGGCTCCATCCAGGCCAAGAACCTCAAGTCCAAATTTGAGAAGATAAAGCAGCTGACTGAAGAGGAAATTCAGAAAAAGATTGAGATGGAAAGAGCAAAACGGAAGGCCATCGATGACGAAATCAAAGAGAGAGAGGCTGGGAAGTTTCAGGATGTAAGATTGGAAATCAATTATTTAAAAACTTAAAAGCACAACGTCTAAGTGTGATTTGTTTAGAACTTGGGAGGTTGTTCTTATCCTTTATATTTATTTGGAGAAATGTTTTGATACATTTTACAGGAGGATGAAGAAGGAGAAACAACACCCACTAAAGTTGAGGAGCAACCTTTCAAACAGAAGGTGGATATGAAAGCTCGGTTTGAACAAATGGCCAAGGCCAGAGAGGAGGAGGAGAGGAGGAGAATAGAGGAGCAAAAACTTCAGAGGATGCAGTTTGAGCAGCAGGAGATCGATGCTGCCCTCCAAAAGGTAAAATTCCCTTATTAATGTTTTTAACACTGCCATTCACAATGAATGACAATGTAGCAGTATTGGTTTTGAACAGTTGGATTTAAAATATTAAAAAATATTTGTAAATTTACTGTTCAGCTATTAACAAAGAGTTAACCTTGTATAATATTTAATCAGATAATTCCATTTATAATTAATGTTGAAGAAGTTGATGTTAAAGTTAACCAGTATTTTGAAAATCCAACAGCAGCTTTTTGCAGTTTCAGTGGGTCCCCCTCCCACACACACACACACACACACACACACACCTTCACATTATTTAAACCCTCAGATCTTTGACAGCACACAGACGTCGAGTACATTCAACTATCATACAGCAAATGTACAAAACAACTGCACGTCCTAACCTTCAACGCACTTGGATTAGCCAGATTTCATATCTGTCATTAATCTTGCTCCTGACAGGGAGGAGCCTTTTTTTGTTTTTCATTCTTTTTAAACCAATAATTCTTGTGATACTAATAGACCTGTTACACCTTGCCCAAATAACAGAAAGCCTCTATTTGGTTACTTAAGTCTATGAGGTATGACATAACAATGACCTGCCTCTCTCTTCTACCCTGATGGAGTTGCAGGATTACCCACAAGCGCACAAACTCAAATACAGGCACAGGAACTCAGTGTTGTGTTGGTGACTTAGAGACAGAGCTTATAAGGCTGAAGTATGATAATGAGGGTTTTTTGTTTATTTTTCCTCATGGGCTTAAAGAAAAGCTGTACATAGTTCGGCAGAAGGAATATCTCTTTGTTAGCGCTGATAACTTGTGCTGGGAATATGACATATAGAGTTAGACGTATATGGATGTTTGAGCTTTTGTATCACATTGACTGAAGTCAAAGGAACAGTCCTTTCCTTAAAGGAATATTAAAGAGCCACACTAAAAGTATTTCTTGATGGAACATATTACTAAAATAAAGGACAAAGAAAAAACTTCAACATTCCTCAATAGAAAATATTGTTTTTCTCCTTTTCAGGTTTTAGATATGGTTTGAATTCAAACTGGCTCTGTTATATACTTACTACTTGGCAGCAGTGCCCACCGACTACATCATTTGATTGGCCTGTCATGAATATGATTGACAGGTGGATTGTCCAATTACCTTCAGGATAAATTTCTGAAACATTCTGCCCTTGCCAAACATTTTCTATGGACGGTTGCACAGATGGCCTCATGAAATATAACCAGTATATTTATTAATACATCTGGCATGTCAGATTAAGTGTTACTAAAAACAGATTTAAATGGGAGTTGAAGCATTGTATAATTATTTTTCAAATTAACATATACATTTAAGAAACAATAATTAACAATAAACAGATTAACAGAAGACTACTATGGTCTAAGTTAATGTTGCTTGACCATCTGTCATGCTTTCAATTTCTGATCCCTGTTTTCAGAAGAAAGATGATGATGTGGAAGACGAGAGTAGCATCATCAACGGCTCTGCAGCTTATGAAGATGAAGAGGACCACGCCAGGTCGGGGGCTCCATGGTTTAAAAAGCCTCTTAAAAATCAGTCAGTGGTGGACTCTGAGCCTGTACGGTTCACTGTAAAGATCACCGGGGAGCCAAAGCCTGAGGTGACCTGGTGGTTCGAGGGAGAGATGCTCCAGGACTGTGAGGACTATCAGTATATAGAGAGAGGAGAGACATACTGCCTCTACCTGCCAGAGACCTTCCCCGAGGATGAGGGAGAGTATATGTGCAAGGCTGTGAACAGCAGAGGCACAGCAGCCAGCACCTGCATCCTCACAATAGAAAGTAAGACCACCTTGGTGTGATTGCATGCCTGCATGAGACCAACAAACTGGATTTCAACCTCTCTCTCACTTATGAAGTGGATTGCATGCTCCTCTTCCTCGTGAAGATACTGCTCTGGATAACTATTCTTCTGTTTCTCTTTTTGCAGCTTATGACTACTGAAGCCCTTCCATGCTCTGGAAACTTTCCTGTTGTCTCTCGCTCCTTTTGTAAAACTTTGCCCCTCATGATATGGTCAAACAGCAGAGGGAGGATATATAGCAGTATGCCTGGCATTCCTAAGGGAGGGATTCACAACACAAAAAAATGTTGAAAAAAATGTTGTTTACGTATTGCTCTAATGTAAAGCTGCACTCCCTGTTAGAGTAGGATGATACCTGTGCCAAAACCAGACACGTCTTGTTTTTTTTTCTTTTTTAGAATTATATTTGCTGTGAGGCCCCAACAATATTTAAGATAATGGCAGTTTATAAATAGTTGTACTGTGTTGTAAATATCACACTATATGGTCCACACATGGAATCACTGTGCTTAAGGCACTGACATGTAAGAAGGAAATTGTCATTGTTCTTATAATGAATCACGCTGTGCGAGAAGATAATCCAAATTTCAATTCACCGAGGCTTTAACCTACACACTGATACTTTATTAATACCACTCTCATTATACTTAAAGGGATAGTTTGGGCTCGTATACTCATGTACACATATACAGATACACACATCAAGAGATGTATCCATCCAGGCAGAGACAAAGGGACTAAAAATAAAAATTCATGATTGCGACATACCCATAGACACTCTGACCATAAATCATCATATTTCTCTCTGCTGAATACAGATTTATTAGAGGTTAGCCCCTTGAGATGTGGCATCTCGTTTTCAAGAGGCTCCTCTTGTCTATTTGGTTGTATAAGTATTTATTTTGGAAATATAATCAAAAACAACCACGGATAGAGAGGTCATTCTACTGTTAACATTAACATATATAATGATTATAAACTGGAGAGGACTGATGTTGATTAATATAACAACATCTAGTTTAACTTCCGTTAAATTGGGTTTAACTGGTCTAGATGTATGAATTTATGTTAAATTATGTCATTTCTGTTGATGGTTGATGCAGGATAGAGCACTTGAAGTTGAGCAGGTCCACGGTAGCAGGCCATTCATGATTGTTTGTCAAGGCAATACTAATATGTGTGTGCTGTCTTTAGGAACTACTATGTATTTAATTTTGTTGATCTCTCTCTGAATTTAATATAAGGAATTGTAATAATAATGGAATGGGGCTAAGGGAAACAACCAAATATTTGTAACTGCAGTAACTGAAACTTTGTAGGTCCACAGCAGCAGGCTGTCCACACCAACGATCCCAGGCTGCCTACAAGACAAGAACCAGAGACGAGTACAAGACCAAATGAAAGGGGCAAAGAGACATAGAGAGAGAGGGAGATAGTTTTAGAGAGACAGAGAGAAATAGAGGGAGGAGCTCTGTGTGCCAAACCCCTTAAGACTGCTGCAGTCTAAGCCTACTGCAGCAGTCTTAAGTGACTTGCTGGGACAGTCTGACAAAAGAGAAGTACAATAATCCAGTCTAGAGGTAAAAAAAAAGCATGAACTAGCTTTTCAGCATTGCTCTGAGACAGGATAGGCCTAATTTTGCAGTGTTATGAAGATGAACAAAGGCTGTTCTTGAAATTTGTTTTATGTGGGAGTTGAAGGACAAATCCTGATCAAATAATACCCCAAGATTTCTGACAGTTGTGCTTGGTGCTACGATTAGCCCAGTAACCTCTGTCTTGTCTGAGTTTAGA
This sequence comes from Cetoscarus ocellatus, assembly GCA_037902135.1. NCBI lineage: Eukaryota > Metazoa > Chordata > Actinopteri > Labriformes > Labridae > Cetoscarus > Cetoscarus ocellatus. The sequence goes on from JBAMNC010000598.1 coordinate 41,475, forward strand.
AGAAGAACATTTCTGGCCATCCAGATCCTTATGTCCTTTAGACACACCGCTAGTTTAGATAACTGATTTGTTTCACCTGGCTTCATGACAATGTAAATTTATGGAGTATTTCCTAATGACATCACCAAGGGTGAGCATATATAAGGAGAAAAGAACTGAACTTAGCACAGAACCTTGAGGAACTTCATAACTGGCTTTAGCATACACAGACGTCTCATTGTTCACATATACAAACTGGTATCTATCAGATAAGTCAGCAATGTAGAAAGCAAGCTTTGCGCTTGTTTTGGTTCTTTCATTACAGGTTCGAAGCTGATCGCCATCACTGTGGCTAATGAATTTACAAATGATGTGTACCTCACACAATACCACTTCAAAAATAACAAAATATTATTCATAGTGACCACACTGTGACGGCAGCGTGTGCTGCAGAAACAGAATAATTATCAGTGTCGTCTACACCCAGACTTTTTAATGATAATCTTTTCGATATTCATGAAGTGTTTTTAAAATGCAGCGTCACACAAAATCCAATTTTTTATTTTTTTTTTAACTTTAATACCCCCTCTTCCTTTATGACTTAAATTTATTAACTTTGGGTCAGTTGTCATGATTCAGTTGTGCTGGACAGTAGGTCACTGTTTATGGTTTGATAATGAAAAACAGACATGGGCTATCATGAATCTTTGTCATATATTATAAATGAACATGTTTTAATAAAATTTACTAACTGAAAAGTGGTGATTTTGTTGGTGCTTCAGAGTATTTTGGAATTTCTCTTGCTGCTTAATCTGATGAACATGTTATTTTGCTATGACATGACTGGTGTTGTAATTGTTTTTTCTGGCCTGTCCTTGTATAATGTAGTTATATTTCATTATTTAAACTGACGTTATGTGGTTAAAAAGATGAATTTCTTGGACAATTATTTACTTGAACTAGAATAATGAATAATGTTATTGCCAAAAAGGATTTTCAGTGTTCAGGAGCTCTGGTTATCCACACTTTGATGTAAATGAGAAGCACTTTTTGTGAGTGTGAAGTGTGAAGTGAGGACTGAAGAGGATCACAGGGAGGCATATTCTCTGCCAGAGCCCTTAGGATGATTTTACACCATGCATATTTGTATCATGTAACCAATTAATTAAAACATTTCATTTGTTTTAATTCAAATAAAGGACAAAAGGTAAAATTCGAAGGTCAAAAGTTATCAAACATGATTGATCATTGATATCATTGAAATGGTGATATTAAGTCCTGATGCAGTGCTAAGGCTACAAGAAAGTATGACCAACTTTGTTGCCTCATATTTTTAAGTGAAAAAAACAGGAAGTTTGAATATTCTACTTTAAAGCAAATTTACCACAAGTTAAACCTTTGTAATGAATGAAAAGCACTCTAGAAAACAGGCACTGTATATTAAAACCTAAGTGACTCCTGCTACAGCAGTGTCTTCAAGTTTTTAGTGCAATTTGGCTAATGTGGATCAACAACAGGACCAGGAACAAAGTGTCACAGGATCAGGTTTTACTGAGGACAAATCATTGTCATTGTTTAGATAGATGTACACGTACACATGTACACATGTACACATGTCTCCACCATATGGCGCTAATTTCTTTGTCTATAGAGAAACAGATGCATGCAAAAAACTCAAGAGAGATGTGTAAGCTTAAACTACCATCAAAACACTGAAATGCAATAGGAAAAGAATGTTTGACCCATCATGGATGTCACTCAGTGAACACTTTGGCCTCAGAGATCTGCTGCGGGTACACACTTCCTCAGATGGTAAAGAGTTTGCACTGACAGGATGTGCTTTAACAGCACCACCATGAGGCCAGTGAGCACTACAGTGACACCAGTAAATGGTTGAATCCTTCTTAAAGTGGTTGCATCCTATTTACAAGTCACTTTAATCATCACTGTTCTCATAAAACAATAATAGAGAGGAGCTTAGTTTGAGTCCATTTCCCAAATGTTTTAGCACCAACACAACAACACTAAGTGTGGGTTGCATTGAACATGTAGAGTCTAAATGTCATTATACAAGAACAAGCTTTAATAATAGTAATAATAATAATTATTATTATCATTGTGCATGTTGCATATTAAGGGCATTTTGTCTTTTATGTTTCTCAGTCAGTAAGACTACCTGTACACCAAAACCCTCACCCTCACCAACCCTCAAGTTGTGCTCTACAAGAACATAAAAACAACACGCAAAAGAGAAGGCAATAAAAGGGGAGGACAAGAGAATTAAAAGAGATTGGGTCAAGGAGCAATAAAAGCAATAAGAATTGTAAGTTGATTTAATTTAATGAATACTAAAACAAGAAGATGCTTGATTCATCATCGCAGCTGCAGTCCTTTTTGCACAACACAGAAAAGTGTACTTATAGAACTTTGAGTATAATTAAATACGTTACTTTTTACTGTTGCTGGAGTGAATTCAAAGAGTGACCCTTTTACTTGTACATTAGTAAAAAATTTCCAAAGTAACAATTTTCTCTGAAGAAAAGTACAGTTACACTCCTGCACATGTACAAAAATAACTACAACACACTGATTGAACTTTAAATAAAACTTTTTACTTTTACGTAAGCACATTTAGTACCCAGTTATACCCCTTCTACTTGAGTTTATTTCAGTCAAAGTAACTCTCACTTGTAATTTTGTACTCTCTCTCTCCGTCCTTGGAATTACCATCGAGCAGCAATGGGCAACTTTGGTTTCCTTGAGGGCAAAATAATATTACTCTCAATTTCAGAGGACCACATTGTGAAAAACAAAAAGGATTCTGTCAATGAAACAAACAAAAATGCCTGTGATTTAACAAATCATAGAGCTTTAATCAGAATTTATATTAAATGTTATTAAGCTAAGAAACCAAACAGTAGAGCTATATTCAATGAAGTAACAAAAATTAAAGGTACTTTTTCTATGCAATAAACTAGTTTTAATGAATTAATTTATTTAACATTTATTGACCTGTAATTACAATGTAAAAAAATCACTTTACAAAAATGAGGTAGCAGTTATAAAAATCATGGGGATGGATAGTTAATTAATTTAATTTAACAAAACTTTTTTTTATAAAATGCATTACTAATGCTTTATATAGGATCTTGATAGAGACCATCATCGCAAATCAAATCTACATTTCTTCAAGTAAAGAATAAAATAAAACCTTTTTCAGACATTGCAGAAACATTTTCCCCTCTCTTACGCATTTTGCCTCTGACATGGTGTTGTAGTGACAAATCACACTAACATAGCAGGTTTTTCATCTTTATGATTTTAACTCCTGGAAATCTGAGATTGACCGGCAGGCCGCATAGGGAAAAGAGGAGGGCCGTGTGTGGTCCCCGGGCCGCCAGTTGACCTTCCACAACCATTTTACTGTACACGCGTTGAGCCAGTCGCAGAAATGGGAAGGAGGGACACTGTGGTGATCACAAGACTGAGGCTGGGGCACTGCACTTTAAATCATGGGCTGGAAATAGTTGGTAAACATCCTGATGGAAAATGCACCTGTGGGGAGGAAGAGAATGTAACTCATGCTCTAAAAGCATGCCCGAAATATGTATTCACACCTGAAGGCATCTGGAATTAAAGACACTTCAGTGAAATCACTTCTCAGCTGGGAACGGCATGAAACGGTAGAAGCCCTTTTAAAATTTCTTCACTCAGCTGGATTATATTCCAGAATCTGATGGGCTGATGTACCAGCGCTAAAAATCCTGTGGATGGCAGCAATACGCCTTTGCCGCGACTAGACTGCCGGAAACTAAAGAAGAAGAAAAGAAGAAGAGCCAGTAGCAGGACAAAAACCTCTCACCCTATGAGGGTCTCATCCAAAAACAGAGGCCGCCATCTTTATTTCACTTATCCACCCACTATTTACACCTGCGGAGAGGGGCAGCAGGCATCGCCATGGAAACGGACATCTCTGAATAACGTCCATGAAAAAAGACGTGCAGTTAGAGTTTTCTTTAACACCTGTCGGTTTATTAATTTAGTGCATAGTGAATATCTGTGCTGCGAATAACGTTATAAAAGCTTGTTATGGTTCGCCGGTTGGCTAGCCACATGCTAACGTGAACATCAGAGGAACTAACTATCGATGCAGAAGAGGGCCCAAACAAACTGCGCACCATGGCTGTCTCAGTTGAAGAGGTTTCTTCGTCGCTTGTAAGGGAATATCTGAGTCGAAAGGTGAGTTAGAACAACACCTGAGAACAGGCTCTGTGCTGATCTGGCACCCAGAAAGCTAAGCTAGCTGGCTAGGCAGCGTTTGCCCCTGTGTATCAGAGTGAACAGTTTGTTTTGTTTGGATTTTGTAACGAAATCTGTTTTTCCTGCTGAAAATTTAGTGACACAGCACTGGATTCAGTATTTACAACTTTACACGACCGTTATTATCATTATCATGGTATGAGATACAAGTCATAGCAAAGCTGTTAATCATTTGCAATGGGGGCCTTCCCTGGGGCCTTCTCTTTAAGGGTCATCAAGATACCAGTCGCTATATTTGAGCATCTAAGATGAGGTCTACGAATAAAATCTATTTTGATGATCCAGACATACATTTTAAACATTGTTAACAAAGGATTAAAGGGTTGTGAAATGAAACAAGTGGCCAAAGTATCCATATTCTAGGTATTTGAGCTACTTAGTGTCATTAAAAGTGTTTTAAGTATTTATCTGAACAATACTTTTATCATTTTATCATTTCTTGACTAATCAATTTTAAGATACCCACCAATTTGTGCAGTTGAGACAATACTTAACCTCTTTGGGTTCAATATATTGCAGCTAAATTCATGCACACCACCTACATTGCATCAATATGTCAGAAACATTTGGAAAAGTGGGTTTAACTGACAAGGAGCAGAGCTTTTCTTATATGTTGCCAACATATTTGTGCATTTACATTACTTCTTGTAGCAAGTTAATGTAGATTTGAGCATCATTTTACTGCCAGAAGTTGAAAGCAAATGCCTGACACTCTTAATTTTATTAACAGTCTAGCAAAATGGGAGTTCCACTCACCTCACAATCAATTCTTCTCTCTTGAAAGCACCACGAAAGCCTGTAAATATCCCCATACTAAGCAAGTTAAATGAATGAAATAACTTTCATGTATGTTAAAAATACGCACTGTGTTGTGTCTGTGCAGGGACTGAAGAGGACGATAGCCTGTATGGATGAGGAGCATCCACGCACCGAGGCCAGTATCAACAACAGATCCCTCTTGAGACAGATTCTCAACATTGAGGATCTCTACAGAAAGAATAAGGTAATCCTGCATCTGTAAGATGGCTGCTGTGAGGTAGATGACATTAGTTAAAATATAAAGTGTTGGCTGTTTTCCTGTGATTGCAGATTCAGAACTCTCCCCTGAAAACACTGCTGGAAATTATTGTAAAGTATCACATCACGGGCTGTAGCATAGACAGTGTTGCCAGCAAAGGAAGTGACCTCATGCAGTCCACCAAGGCTGTCAGTCCAATGGATAAGTCCACTATTGTGGTGAATGAAGCAAATATTGAAGAAAACCTCACATCATTCATCGTAAGCCAGCAAAGTACACCAAGGTATTACACAAATGAAGTCACGGAGCATTATTTTGTTAAAGAACGATTAAAACTTACCTAATGTAGGGTGGCACGGTGGCCCAGCAGGTAGTGTGCATGGCCCACGGAAAGAAGGTTGCTGGTTCAAATCCTGTGTTGTCAGGGCCTTTCTGTGTGGACTTTGTTTGTTCTCCTGGTGCATGTGTGGGGTCTTTCCAGGCACTTTGTCTTTCTCTCACAGACCAAAAAAATGTTTTTTAAGTAAATTGGGGACCTTAAATTTCCCTTAGGTATGGACGAGTGTGTAACTGGCTGTATGGCACTCTATGAGTGCTTTCACACCAGCATGGCTCCCTCACTGTGGCCCTGTGATCGACTGGTCCAGGGTGTAGCCTGCCTCTAGCACAATATCAGCGGGGATAGCCCCCTGTGACCTTGAAAAGGAAATAGACAGTGAAAATAATGGATGGATGGATAGACCCCTTGTAGACTTTTAAAGTTAAAGCTAAGTCAGATTGTTTTACATGAAGACTTGAGTGTTTCTGTTTTGCTGCACATTGTTGATAGATTAAAATTGTAAGAGATTTGTACTGTAATTTCATTGTAAACAGCCCCCTTATATTGCACCTTTTGTAAATAGTTTTGTCTTACTATTTGTGTATGTATATTATAGTGCTTTTTATCTTTGTACTTATGGTTTTAACTTTGACGTTGAAGATTAAAGTTTCTGTTTGCAGGGGTAATGCTGTTTTTAAAGCTGTCAAGCCAAAATAGAAAAATGATTTAGTGTTGTTTAATCATGTATTTATTAGCTTATTCTGTCGAAAATATGGTAGTTGTGTAGATCTCCTTGTTAAGTGATTGTGCTGCTGCAAAAGAAGGCAGAGTAGAGAGAGAGGGAGAGCAGCCAGTAAGTGTAGCATGCTACTTAATTATACCAGCAGGAAGGAGCTACAGTGAGCAGGAGCAGAGGGGACTTCAGAGACACCAGCGGTTAGTTAGTTTGTTTTATATAATTAATGAAAGTAAATTTAAGTGATTTTTGTGAAGGAAACCTAAAAATTAACTATGAGCGTGAATGAGGCTGTTTTCTTTCATTTAATATGTCATGCAGCAGGCAACCCTTTGTGTATGGCACATACTACTTTGTTTGTAGATCATAGAATATGATTATTTAAATTTACTTTGGTGCAATTTTAGTTTAAATGTAATGTTTAAAATACTGTAATTTAATTTAAAACTATCTAGCAAATGACAAATCAGTTTATTTCATAGGTTGATGATTTCTATGTGCTTATTTTCTGTCTCATGAATTATGTGAAATTGATAACTCAGTTATCTATTTTTGGTCAGGTTTTCAACCTATTATTTTGAAGAAAAATAAATGAAAAGAAAAACTTCAAGAAACAAAGAATTGAGTTGTCCTGTGTCATCTGGTGTCACCTCCAGTGTTTCAAGTTCAGGCAGATCTGCACTTAAGAACTTGACAGTAGCCTCCTACTTTTTTTTCTTTTTCTTCCATACCAATTATTTGCACCAAACCCCAAATTTATAGTCCTTGTTTGTTTAAATATACTTGACATAAAACCCAACTCTTATTCTGATTCTCTCTTACAGGTCTGATGTAAAAACATCTTCATTAACTGAGAGAGAGTCACTGTCATGTCAAAATCCACTTGGTGTCCAGCCATATGCCTCAGAATATAAGAGAGGCCAGCCACTGATATTCTCCCTCCAGGACAATGAGGGCATTATTAAGAGAGATACAAGGACTTCCACTGCTGAGAGCACCCAAAAGAGCAAAAATAATCGAATCAGACGTGGTATGATGGCTGGACCAGTAGCCAGTACACCGCAGGTACCACATTACTGATGCACCTCTTAGGTGTCATTGACTTACATTTTTCATGCATTAGTGTCACACAGTATATGCAAGATATCAGTGAGAGTCCAGTGAGTGAGCACTTACTGGTGACAGAATAATCCAGACTAAAAGTGCCACCCTTTCATTAATCATTTCTTGATGATATTCACCAGTGGTTGTTTAGCTTGTGAGCTAATGTATTAAGTTTATGGAAATTTTTGGAATTTGAACCAGGATAATAAAAAGACAACATCAGTCAAGCCCTGACACAACAATAAACCATGGCAACTGGTGACAACAGGAGGTTCTTGTACACTGCCACACACAAAAGAGAAATCCTAACAAGGACATACAGTAAGTGTGAACATATGTTGAAAAATTAAAAGGCAACCCTGCTGCAGCATTTAAAAGGATTGCAGTGTAGTATGAGGCCCACATAAAAGAAAAAAATGGAGCTTAGCGTTAGTTCTGGCAGGACTCAAGACTGCTAACATGCTAGCATTGTTAACAGCTATTAGCTGATCTGCCTTGGCCAAATGCACTAAGACTGCCTTACTGAAGCTTCTCTAGCTTGCCTACTTGTCACTGCTCCCGCTGCTAGCTGCTTTGAAACACTCCTCCCCCCCAGCTCCTTCATTATGCTATTCTCTGGGGGGATAGTGCTGCTTCTTTCCTGGCCTTATGCTTTCATTGTGGGCTGCGAGGAATGTTTGCTGTTCCTGCTAAGGGCATCTACTATTGCTGTGTGGAAAGGCAGGGAGAGCCTCCATCGGAGCACACCGCCAAATTAAATTTATGCAAATGGATGCAAATAAAGCTAATTCAAATAACTGCTCTTGTGTCTTTTCCTTTCCTAGCAAAGTGGTCCCAACAGAAGTAGGTTTAAGATAAAATAAAATGAGATATAAGTAATAAATTATTAGAATTAAGTTGCAAATGAGTAACACTGAAGCTGTTATTTTACCATATTCAAGTCATGAATTAGACTCAAAACTAAACTGATTACTGGTGATAATGAGTGTATTGGTTTCCCCCTTCACTAAAACTGAAAACCCAAATTTTCCCTGACTTTAAGGGTGAACAACATTGCATGAAATGAACTTTCCAAAGCAGGCCATTAAGGATGTATTCACTCTGCTGCCCCTTTACTTTTCAGCAGAGTGAAAGCCAATAGACCGCTACTTTCTCCCTGCTGATTCCTGTCACCAGTCTGTGCACTCTGCCACCCTGTGGCTGGAAATCCACTGACTCTGGCCTGCTGTGACATGGTCTGCATACACTCCACTATAAAACTGATGTTTTCACATTCAGGACCTTACAAAGAAAAGACAGCATCGAAAACAAATGCCACAGCTGATGCTCAGAAAAGAGGCGGATTACAACCATCTTGGAAATGGACCTGCAGGAGCCAGCTTACATAAAAAGGGCTTAGAGAGTGACCTCTCCGAAAACAGCCCAGACTCTGTCATCTGGCATCAAGAGTTGCAAAGTGTGCCAGGGAGACTGCAGAGAGACAACGGCTTTGAAAATATGGGGTAAGACATGCTGGAGGCAAAAAAGTAAATAGCTTAAAGATGCTAGTGGTAATTTGTACCAGTTTTACACCACTGTCACACACCAAGCGTTTTTTTAATGATTGAAAATGTGTGTCTCACAGAGTGGAGGCTTCATCCAGGACAACTGTGGCTGATTTGAACATGTCTGAGATGGTACTAGGTAAGACTGTGTTAATACATTTTCACATTTCCTGTCTGATTTCCTGCCTTGTGTTTGTAAAGCTGATGGTGCGGTTGCAATTTTCCAGATGACATTGATGATGACAGTATGCAAGAGCTCAGCACAGTGTCCTTTCAGAGAACCATCAAAGAGGACAGCTCTGCTTCCTGTCTCATGGACTTGCATGCTGCAATGGTTTGTAGCTCATGTGTTTTTTCTTAAGTGAAGCAGGGGAGAGTTCCTGTGGTTGTATTATTATTTTGTATTTGTTATTTTCTTTCCAGGAACTGAAAGCCGTTCTTCTTGGTTCCAGTCTAAATTGTTTCAGTGTTGAGTGGAGGAATCAGAGTTTCACATTCTCAGAAACACATGACCTAAGATATGGCATTGTGCAGAAAAAGGTAGATTTAACTGTACCATCCTGCTGAAATCTATGTAGCCAGTAAACTGAAATACATATGTGTAATTCTTTCAGTATTATGTACTCTGTGTGTTAATTCTTTAGGGTGGCCCATGTGGAGTTCTAGCATCTGTCCAGGCCTTTGTTTTGAAGAAACTTCTGTTTGAAAACACAAAGAGCAGTGAGACAGGCCTTCAGTAAGTTAACCTTAGTTGGCATTGTTTAATCCCTCAGATTGAAAGTTCTTAATCACAAATGTCAAATGCTTACATTTTTCTGTAATGGTGTTTAAATTTAACTTGTTTTCTTCAGAATCTTGACTTATTTATCTCATTATTGATATTGCAAAGCTGGTTTTCCTGTAAACATTTGTTTTATATGCTTATCCGGAGCCCTTTAAACACATTTGTTTTTTCCCCTCTCTTTCTGTCAATAATATATTGTGTCTGACAGTTTCAACTACAACATTTTCCATCAACATTATTTGAGTGGTCACAGTCTGCTTGAAATTTGGGTTGCACTTTCTTATTAAAAATGGTGTTTGGGGGTCCGTAGACTAAACCAGCTCATTACCACTGACAAAGATGCTTTTACACAAGCATTAAATGTCATAAACTTGCTATATTTGAACTGTATCATAACCTTAGCTGACCTGCCTTTTACTCACTATGGGTCTTTGTTTTCAGGAGGTTAAGACCTTCAAACACTACCAGACGACAGTGTCTTGTTTCAGTGTTGGCTGAAATCCTTTGGCGGGCTGGTGAGGAAAAACAGGCCAAAATTGCAATGTAATATAAGCCTTTATAAACTGAATCCTCTACATCCACATTCAATTATACACAGACAGTAATTTGAAATATTTCAGTGGGAGAAATGCATGCAGATACCTTTCTTAGATTTTGAAGGTCAGATCTTTTCTCCATGGCATTGTCAAAGTCGAGGCACACTTAAGTACACTTAATATAAAAACTGTTGTGATACATTAATTTGAGTTACTTGTGTACTAATTTCCTTTATTTTTTTAAAAACAGAAATTCTGGAAGAAACCATTTTACCCCATTTGGACACTACAAATCTGAGGGAGTGCTTGAAAAGGTATAGTAGAGCCACTGTGTACCCAGAGGTAAAAATTACAGAGGTTTCATGAAAAAATTCCCTGAGAAATCCACCTATGTTGAGGGGTTCCATAGGCAAAACAACCCCTGTCTCAAACTAACCAACCATGCCTACCACTAGAACACACGGACCCAAAGATTACTCTCCTTAAACATTACCCCAACAGTGGCTAATGAACCAAGTGACCCAGTATTAAAGTGATCATATACAAATGAGTACTTTACTTAAATTCTGAAACCTTTCAATCTTTCTTTTGTTGGATCTGTCAGCATTAGTATGCATAAAGGCCTAAGTCTTTGATTTTCTCTGCTGTTTGAGAGTTTTAACCGTCCCCATTTCTTGCAGATAACATGCTTCACGGCTGATAACTTCAAGGACCTGCATTCGCTTCTGGAGCAGCATATTGAACAGGTGTGTCTCTTAATTTTAGTCCCTGTCTTAATACTGCCCACAAAATGTACATGACTTTGTAACCCTTTCTTTTCAATTGTACAGTTTGAGATTGGCCAGTTGGGCTGCATTCTGCTGACCATTTCTGCTGTTTTGTCTCGATCTGTTGAAAAGTACGTTTTTGGATTTGAGTTTGGTAACCAAATAAGATATGCAGTTTAAAATGACTCTTACTTTGTTGAAATAAAGTAACTTAAAGGTACTTTCATTCTATTTTCAACAGATTGAAAGAGGATATGGATGTACCCACCACCACACTCATAGGGGCCCATGGCTACTGCACGCAGGTTTGATGTCAAATTGCAGGCTTGAATTTTTAATAGCTCTCAGTATTCTGTTGGTTTGCACTGATTTTAGTCTTAATCACACTGGTGAATTGATCTAAGCTGAAGCATACTTCTGTCAAAGTTAATGTTAAAAGTAGTATTTTTGAAATATTACCTTAAAACCAGTGTCAGCCCTGTGTCAACCCAGCATTTTCAAACTAAAAATGATCATTCTGTAAAAAGTAAGCCAAATATACCAAATGCTAGCGAAGTGTAATGTATGTTGAAGGAAAAGTGCAGCAGAATGATCTCAACAATATCTGCTGTCACTTCTCTAAAACGTTCTTTGCTTGATCTGGCTACTAAGTCTGCTTTTTTAATACTTGTGGTCATCAGGAGCTTGTCAACTTGTTGCTCTGTGGCCGAGCGGTCTCCAACGTCTTTGACAATGACATGGAGTTAGACTCCGGCAACGGGAACATAACTTTACTCAAGGGAGTCAAAGGCAACTGTGACGTGGGGCTGCTGTCCCTGTTTGAACATTATAATATATGTAAGGTGAGTGACATCACAGGCTTCCTGCTCTTTTTGCTGCTTATTGATTAGATATTTCTCAGTTATGACTTAAAACAAAACTCATGGTAGTCCATTCTTTTTTGTTTCTAATTTAACCATGATTTAACTAGGAGTGTTCCCAATAAGAGACAAAGATCACCTCTACCAGGGAGCCAAGACAGAAGCACACTAAGGTGGTTTGGCGGAGTGGTGGGCAGCCAGGCATGGCCCATGTGCATGCCTCTGCCGACCCGGGTTCGAATCCAGCCTGTAGCCTATCCACATGAAAAAAAAGCATTAAATTAGTCAGCAGAATCGATAATGGCATCAAGAAAAACATACAAGTTCTGATCTTTAACTCATGTGACCAAATATTGACCTTACAGAGCATTATCCTGCTGCCAGTATCATAGTTAAAATTGGCTTATGGAAATAAGATAATTTCATTCCAGACACAAGGGGGTGCAGAATAATTAATAATTAATGAATCTACTTTTTTTTATCCAAAATTGTTCATGCTTTTCTGGAAATAGTCATTAATCATGCAGTTAATGAACAAGACTACAAATCATGCTATATACATTTTTTCCCCTCCTTACTAAAGCTGTTGCCCTTACCCCCATTAACAATAGTGTCAATTAAGTAGAACACATGCCCACAGAATGTGTTAACTTTTTATTTTTTAGAGCTTAACTCACATTTCCAAGTCTTTGTAATGTCTGCAAAGCATTGGCTCTATCCTCTGCTTTAATTTATGCATTTTCAACAAATGTTATCTGGTAAGTTAAAAAAAAAATCTATGTATAATCAGCATGATGTGCATTTGTTTGTTTTTTTGTAACTTCCTTTTTTTAATCTTTAATTCTTCTTATTTTTTGCTACTTTTATTTCAGTATGTATTTTAGGTTAAGAGGGGGCAGACACCCCCCAGCCAGCTTCCTCTTTGGGTCTTTAATACTCAGTCCATCGATGTCGTGAAAATTGGATTACTGTGAATTACTTGTAACCATACGCCAAATTTCTTGTCTTAGATGAAGATCTGAAACATTTAAGGTCATCTCACTAAATCAATAGTCTCCTTCATGTCAAATGCTAAGAACAGAAGCCTCTAATTTTTCTCAAAACATAATCCATTAAATATATTGTTGATCCTTATGGTGTCTGCCAGACGACCTCTCCTGTGACAAAGACAAAGATCAGTGAAGGATATTTGTGTCATAATGTTTTTAATATAGTATCTAACACTCATATTATTTTTATTCTCAGTGCTGAGCAGCCACATGAGCCATAACGAACAACTTGTCTGACGTCTCTTCCGTCTTTATTATTGAGTCATCATGGTTTATTGACAGGTCTGTGCTACGTTTCCTCGTTTTAGCTCTTTTATATGTTTTAACTATAGATGAACTCAAGGTTTTACTGCCTGTGATAGCCAATTCAAACAATTCTACTTGAATTAATTTTACTGTAAATCAGACCCACGAGTGCTCTGACGTATTTTTTGACCCGTGTCTGGCAATTGTAGAATTTTTTTTATTGTTTTATAGTATATGATATTTTTTTATTGGTAACATGTATGGTCAATCAGAACTTTGTGACTCATTCTCCATCTAAAATATTTCCTAGCCAATCCCTGTGTGCTCTCTCCATGATGCCTACAGTTTGTTCTGCTCTGTGTCTTTGCATTGGAGTCTGGCTTTAGACCAAATCAGATCAGATTTGCCTGCAGTGTTTGTAATCAGATTCATTTTTCCCCTGACGTGTGTCCGCTCATGGTCATCCCCAGCAACTTGACGTCATTGCACATTTCTGTTATGTCAAATTTTACTTTATATCTGATCATAAGTTTTCAATCAGTCTAAGGTGGAAAGAGTACAAGAATATCTTACTCAAGTAAAAGTTTAATTTCTTTCATTTAAATCCACTAAAAAAGAGAAATAACTGGTGAATGATTCTACTCAAGTTAGTTAAAAGTTAGTCTCAAAATATTTTTCAAAGTACTGAGTATTAAATTGTTAGTCTTGATATGTCTTGGATGGGATTCAAAAGTAAATATGACCTTTCCTAACAGTCAGTGCATAAATATGTAGAGAATATCACTCTTAAACCAGGCGGTTTAATTCAAGACATACCTTACAATAAAGTACAGTGCAGTGCAGTGCAGATTTTGGATGAATAAGAATATCATCATTCTCTAAGTACCATGACAATCATCTGGTAGTCATCTGGCCAAACAACCAGTCAGTTTTATGATAAAACTTGTCCATCAGTTACTTCCTCATTTATTTTTAAACCCAGTAACATGGACCTGTATTAGTAGCTTTTCTGTTTACTTGTACTTGAATATGGATGGAAATTGAGAATCTGCCACAGTTGATAAGTGGTTATTGATTTGGGCATAAATCTAATTTGCCTTAATGCTCAGCTTTTCCCTAATCTACTCCTTCCACCTTTTCTGTGCCTGACAGAAAGATGTTGCATTCTTGATAAAGTTAGTTACCAACCAAGGAGTCAAGCCAGTAACCAGATCTTGGTGTCACTTAATTTTATAAAAAAAATGACACCAACAGTGCATTGTCTGTAGCTGTGGGATTTTAAACAAGGGTGGAAATGCTGAAAACATGCTGAAACACTTTGTAGATGCAGTACAGCATTAAATATCAATAGTGCAATGTGTTTGATGTTGACATAGGCCAACTTTTGTTTCATAAAAAAACACAGGAATCAATATAAGAACTTAAAAAGAATTGTACTTATAATCAGTATAGTTAGTGGCATTAATATCGGTAGAATCATATAACTTCCAGAACTTTTGAATTTTCAGGTACTGGAAAGGTTTTAGGCAAAGACATGCAAGAGTGAAACTAAACATCTCCTGTTTTCAATTTTATTTACAAAGTATTGAAAAGTAAAAACCACTGTATGTACAAAGTCCTTTGACTTTTTGACAAACTGTGCTCTTCTACACCAGCAGAAAAATATACATCAGAGGCTGTAGACTCCTCTGACTCAAATAGCTGGAATTTTCAGTTAGTGATAACTCACAAAACTGTTTAAGTGTGCAACTTGGCAGCTCATCCTGCAAAGTTCATACCATAAGGCTGAGTACCTTCTTGCATTGACCTCAGATGGATTTTGACTCTGGCCCTTCGTTACTTATCATCCCTCTCTTTCCTCTCTTAATCTCAAACTATCGAACTACAGCGAATCACCTTCAAAACAAAATGATTTCAACCAACACATTTCCACACTTTTGAGAATAACCTTTTCAGAAAGGTACTTTATTGACTGAGTGGTTTTAAAATATTTTTCTGCTCTATTTGTTTCTACTTTCTCTTTGATAAGGTAGGGGCTTTCCTGAAGACTCCCCGTTACCCTATCTGGGTGGTGTGCAGTGAGAGCCACTTCAGTGTGCTGTTTGGCCTGCAGAGGGAGCTGTTGACTTATCAGGACAAGGGTTCGGAGTTTGACCTCTACTACTATGACGGCCTGGCCAATCAACATGAGGAGATCCGCCTCACTGTGTGTATGTAGCATCACTCTGTCTCTCTATGTATACGTCTTCTTTTTTATGAATTGTTCTAAAAACCTCACTTTAACCCCT
Source organism: Cetoscarus ocellatus (assembly GCA_037902135.1). Classification (NCBI taxonomy): domain Eukaryota; kingdom Metazoa; phylum Chordata; class Actinopteri; order Labriformes; family Labridae; genus Cetoscarus; species Cetoscarus ocellatus. Next base: position 57,025 of record JBAMNC010000598.1, read on the forward strand.
TATCCTCATCACAGACCACTCAAAACATGTTCCTGTAGACATAATTGATTATTCGTTTTGATGCAAGTTTACATATTTGTTGCTGTTGGGATAACTCAAATATGCATAGACTCAATATGTTAATCTCTCTTTTTAGCGATTGGTAATTTTGCCGTGAGCTCTAAAGATATCGACGATGACCTCATTCCTCCCCTGGAGCTCTGCATTCGGACAAGGTGAGGATATTTGGCAGTTTTAAAATCTGCTGTCATACAGTACACTCATATGTTCTTATGTCCTCAGTTTTTGGCAAAATATAATGCTTTTAGGCTGTTTTAAAACATGCGTTATGTATTTGGTGAGGTTATTACTGTCTTTAACTTTATTTAATTTGTTTATTTTTCAGGTGGAAAGATGCTTATGTCAATTGGAATGACACTGATCCGATTCTCTAACTCAGCCTTTTTCAACCTCAGGGTCTTGATCTCAAATGGGTTGAGGGTGCGTTGCTATCATTATCTTCATGGATCCCTGCTCAGTACACCTGCATGCGCCCTCCAGCCAGACAGCACAAGGGAAGAGCGCTACACAGACATAACGCTTAGTGTCCAAGATGTCAGAGTAAAAGTATGGGAGTACATAAACCTCTCCGAATGCAGAGGTGAGATCACAGTGTATTTTCTGTGGGGAGGTTCTCAGTAATGAAAGCTTAAGAATTTACAGATCGGACAGACACCTCAAAGGGAAGCCTCTGTTGCATCAAGAAAGGTAAAAAATATTTTTTTCTGTGTAGGGAGATGGTGCTTTGGTCTGAACAGTCAGAAATGTGACATTGTGTACGTGTTGCACTGATACCTGAAGATACTGTATAAAAGTCTAATCTGCAGTGGTCTCTTTCTCTGTCGGAAGACATTACACATCTTTGTTGAGTCAAAGCTAGAAGTTGCTCTGTTAATAATGAAAAATGTATATATATGATGGTAGTTCATGTCCCTATTTTAAGTGTAAAAATCAGGTTTTAAAAGTTCTTCCCGTGTCCTTTCAAAATTTGAGAGAGAAATCTTATATATTACTTTCTACACTAATTCAACTGCCTTCATCATAAATTCAATATATTTCAGTTAGCACTTTTTAGAACCAAAAGTTAAGTTACCCTAAAACAGAAATTAATCTAATTTGCACAAGTACCTTACCATAAATTACAGTTTATGATATTTAAAAGTAAATATTGAAGTTTTCCTGCCCCCTACAAGGTGCTGGAAACATACCTCAGACTTTTGTTCATACTGACAAAGAATCGTCTTCAGTTCAAGTGATTTGTATTCTCAGTTTCCTGTTTCTGACGGACAGGAGTTCATCTGCTTCAAGATATGACATGTTGTGCATTCAGATATTGTCCTCTGCATACAGTTTCTGTTGTCTTTCTATCATCTCACACTACTCTGGCTGTTATTCTCTGACCTCTGGCATGAACAAGTCATTTCTCACCCGGGGAATCGCTGCTCACTGGATAGTCTTTCTATTTCAGAAATGTAAACAACCGTGAAATCTTGACAGAATAATCTAAATTAATCATTTTTGTAATGGAAGGTCTCTGTACGTCATTGAATTTCTGCCACAGTTTCATTTATCAGGCACACATATTTTGAAAGCCTGGTGTCATTACATTTTTCTTAAAGATTTACTTAAAGAAGTGAAACTTTCTTCAGATGTTCATGATTGAAGGGAAAAAAAATTTGTGCAAGCTAAACCTGCTGTGGCCTTTGACTCATGAAGATTTGAAAGATTTTATCTTTGTTCCACCTTAACTTATTACAACACCTTTAAATAAAAAAATAAGTGAATAGTGACTGTTTAGTTTTATAAATTAAAGTCTTCTCAAACTTAAAAAAATGTAAGATACATGTTTTTCACATCATATCCTAACGGATTTTTTAATTAATGACTGAATAATGTGCGCGCTTTAACTGAATGAATCTGATTTAATGTCCTCCATTTTGTTTAGTGGCTTCATTTATTATTCTGATGTGCTTTAAGGAATAAAATGAAACGAATACTATATGATTTATGTGTCAGACTGAGGGACTATTGCTAAGTATTGCCTTGATAGAATTGTGCTTTTGACTGACTTACTGTACATCTAGAACAGAAAGAAAAATTATCCACAAACTCATATTCTGCGTAATTCATACAGGAATTTTCGTCTGAAATCATGCATCCCATAGTTCCTCAGAAAAGAATGACAGACAAATAAGAACAGAAATCGACAAAGATCATCCAGTATTTTTGGAGTTGGGTTGTATAGGGTGCTTGACATGTCAGTGAGGTGGCTGAAAGGGCTCCCAGCAGAGCTGAACCTTTCAGAAGACTGAGCTCAGATCAACGAGAAGGTTCACTGCTGTAAACGGATACGGTTATTTTGCGTAATTGTGTAAATGTTGTGTAAAAACGAGCCAAAAAAACTATATTGGATCGAATGCATGTTTGAGTTAAAATTTTTTTGAGTGCTTTATTTTTCCTCCAGGAAGTCTATGTGTTTGGCACTATTTATTTATTTTATTGAACCTTTATTTAACCAGATATATCCCATTGAGATCAGGTTCTCATTTACAAGGGCGACCTGGCCAAGAGGTCAGCAGCACACGCCAAATATCAATACAAAAGGAAAAAAAAAAATACTATTTTACGATGCAGCAAATGGCTATGCCTCCTTCCACCTGTGCATATTGATTCTGCCTATATGCTGTTTCGCTCTGTGGACCCAGGAAGACGCATCAATGGCAGAGGAAACTAATACTGAACCCAATGCCTGTGATAAGTGACAACGACGTTCCTTTAACTGGATGCATGGCTTACCTTTTTGAACTGGATTAGCAGAAGAAGAAATTCTCCAGATTCAGGCAAAAGAGAGAGGGGACAAACTTCTGAGAAACTGAGGAGCAGCAGAGACCTGGAGTTAGCTGATAGTCTATGTGCATAGACTGCAAGCGTAACCTGATGACACAACTGTTTCAGCTCGGGTCTCATCATGCTTTGCTTATATTTTCATATGGATGAAAGACCACCACCTTCAACTAAATCTGTCCCAAGACTGAGCTTATCGTCCATACAGTCAGTCCCTCCATTCAACAATAAATCAGTATCCAGCTTGGATCCAATAAACTAATGTCCACAGGTTCTGCTAGAAATCTGGGCATCATGATTGATCACCAGCTAATCTTTAAGGTTCATGTGACCCCAATTGCTAAGTCTTGTGGATATGCGCTCATAACATCAGGAGGATCAGATCCTCCCTGACAGAACAGGCAACACAGCTTCTGGTGCAGGCTCCAGTAATTTCATGCATCAGCTACGGTATCTTATCTGCTAGCAGGACTCCCTGCATGCACATTTAAACCTCTAAAGATGATCCAGAATGCAGCAGCCTGTCTGGTCTTTAACTAGCTCAAAACAGCATGTGACTCCGCTGTTTTAGGGATAGTCCTGTTTTTCTGAAGTGGGGTTGCACTGGTACATGACATGAGCATGAACATGTGCCACAGTGTCACAGCTCAGTTCTCTCTTTGTTCAGAAAAACTTGGGACAGACGCTTATGCTATACATTGCTGTACATGGTGCCAGATTCACTGTTTAATTAATAAACAAGCCACAAAAAACACTGTGGAGTCATCACACGCTACAGTTTGTTTCTATCCACTTTGCTTTCCCCCATGCCGCCGCTTTGATTGGGCACTATTTCGAGACAGAGCACAGCCTATATGTCCTTCCAGCAGTGTTAGGATCAAACTGTGATCTTACTTGAATTTTGCCAAATACACAAATAATACTTCATCCCAAATAAAGATTAGTCAGACGTTTGAATGTTTAAGGACTATCCTGCTGATCAAGCACAGTTTTGACAAAGAATGTTTTTATAGCTCAGTTTATCCCCACCGCAACGAGCACTGAGTGTGCTGTCATGAAGTACACTTATAGTTAAAACCAAGGCTTCTATCTTTACAAAACGAATGATCACTATAAGCTTGAAGATGAACTTTCATTCAGCTCCTCTGTTTTGTCCTTGGAGTTTGTAAAACTGGATCTGGTCTGTATGATTATAAATGTCCATTAAAGCAGCGAGGCTCTGCATGATGAGAGCTGCTCACTGCAGACGAACATATAAAAAAAACGATGGTATCCTCTGATCCCGAGCTCCATGAATCATCCTGAAGTGATTTTCTTTGTCACAGTCTTATTTCATCCAGTTTGACATGAGTTCATGATTTATTCAACTGAATCAACCATGAGTTTCTCTGGCCCCCCAGTTCTCATAGCAGGGTCCACCATTTTGACTCTATCCACAGAAATTTCTCCTGTGTGAACAACTCAGCACTAAGTATGTTGATGCTTAATATGATGATGATATTGAGGTGAGCTAACAAGGTTTTCTTTCAACTGCTTGGTTAGGAAAAAAAAAAAAATCTAGCACTGCCTCAAGCACTGTGAGCTCCTGTGTCCAATTGGACTTTGAGCAGTTTGTTTCACTCAGTAATGTTGATCCTTCTGGTCTAGATCATTGCCTGTGTTGTAAATACTCTCAGATATGTGTCGCTTTGGACAAAAGCATCTGCTAAATAAATTGTGATATTTTAAAAGTAATATCCGAAGAATGGTTTTATGGATTTCAAAGTTTGATCAAATGTCCACTCTGAAGCAAAAGGACTTAATAGAATTAGAAGTTGTAGGTAATTAGGCCTGATAACCCTCCATTGCTTGTGACTTTGATGTCTCAAGAAAGCCTTGAACGACTTTGTTCAAGCCTAAAATAAATGTCCTCTCCGACTCAAGGATGAGAAGATTAGAACTGGTGAAAGGTCAAGGTAACTAGGCCTCTATTTATCTCTCAGGAGGGATATCTCCAGAATGCTTCATGGGAGTCCTCTCAATCTCTGCACCAATGTTCATACTGGCTTAAGGATAACTTTATTTCTCAAAAGTGAAGGCTTTTAACCTGACATACCATTATATCTAGTGCAGGATATATTTCACATCTAGGAACAGTCCATAAAAGTGTCTAAGGAAGGCAGAACCTTTCAAACACATGCCCAGGGTGATCAGACGATTCAGTCACATTCATTATTGGCCAGTCAGATAATGCAGTGGGTAAGTGTTTCTGCTGAGAAATTAAGTTCTGGCAGAAAGTCCGTTCAAAAATCAAACTCTCTACAAAACCTGCTCCAGGAGAGGAGCCAAAATATCATTTACATGGATAAATATTTTCAGTGTACTCTGTTTTTCTTTCAACAAAGAATGTTGTGCACTTCTGATAAAACTGCCATTACAGTAGTTAGCATCCATGCTGATCACATGTACCCATTGTTTACATATCTGCAAATGCCTCTTGCTGTCATTGCACTTGTTGCTCTGTCCTCTTTATCCTTAAAGGACTCTGTTTGGGCTTTTCCTATGCAGACTGAGCTTAATTATTCCAGCTTGGAGCTTTGCAAGATGGATCTGACTTTGAATTAAGGCAGATCTTGCTACATTGCGAGATCACTAGGCCTTTGGGTCTCATGTTGATCCCTTGCTTGTAAAATTTCTACAAATAACACTACCACAGTGACCAGCGGAGTCCATCATCGTGACCTATCACTATACTTTTACTGCCTGGCACTTGTATACCCAGGTGGTGCTTGTAGATAGTATTTAGAATAAGAGAAAAAACTTAAAGCTAATTCAGAACAAACTCTCAGCCATGTCACATGAACAGCTGATAAAAAAAGAATGAAGCTAAAGGATGCCTCACAGTTAATCAATGTGTTTGGTATTAGGCATGGCAGCGTCAGAGAGCACACTGTGGGGTAGGCAGAGGGGGTGGCAGAAAGACCTCTGCCAACACCTCCAGCACACGGGATCAAAGAAGCACAGCTGGCACAAAGACAGAGCTGCAGCTACTCGTTTCCCAACGATGTGTCCTATCCAGAACAGCCAGAGGTCCATTTAAAATTTGGAAATTAAACCATAAAGGTCAATCTTCCAAGCTGAATCTCCTAATAATACACAGTCATTTAAAGAGCTGCTTTTTTCTTTTGACATCTGTTTTATTCACATCCGAATTTGTAATTTTAAAGTGCTGAAGATGAGCTCTAGAAAATTACCTCATCTTTTATCTGTAACACTACAATCAAGGCTCTTATCTGAATGTGTAGTATTGGTGACTCATGAAGGGATTTATGTATTCAACCAGAGACATAAGAAGAGACATGAATTAACCATGACACCTTTAGTGAATCAATGAACCCCCCACAAACATTGTCAAGGCTACTGCAGTCACTATAAATAAGCCATTTTGCTCGCACGAGGCCTTGGGGTCCAAGAAATTGGATTAAAGTGTACACTTTTTTGCCACAAAATTTCTTCTTCCGATGGGGGAGTTTGATATACGTCATAGGAGCCATGTTTAGGTTCTGGGTTATATGCTTCTCATGATTTTCCCTGAATAGTTCGGGCTTGGATTCATTTTGGTACGGGCCAAAGGGCTAATGACATAAAATAAGATTTAAAAAATTAGAGACAGGAAAAGAGACAGATTTTATCCAGTGAGATGGTTTTATGTTAGAGGTTGGATTTGCTTTTCAGTTTTTCAGTATGTTTCCAAGTGTCACAACACAACAGTGTCTCAAAGGTGACTATCTTCTCGTTAAAACATTGTGGTGTTTCTGTCCTCCACTGCAGAGCTTTGGTGCTGCCTGACAGGAAGGACTTGGCTTGGCTTTGGTCTCTATTTACTATTTATCGCAGCAGCATTTCTCCAAGGCATCACAGAAGGGATTTGGTGTTTGTGTGTAATTGTGTTAGAGCCCTCCCACATGCTGTCCCTGGTGCATCTTCTGTCTCCTCTCCTAATCTGCACTGTTTGTCTCCAGATAAGTGATATCCTCCTCAGATCAGGATCCGGTGTCCCCCCCTCCGCACTGCCCATCCGGAGGGATAGGGATCCCCGGTGCATCCCCATGAGGTGCAGGCTTTATTTTTAGGAGCCTAATCCTTTTATAGCCGGGGCAGAAAACATCACTCTTTCACATTAATTGTCCAAAGTCATTATGATACTTAATACCAGAGAGGAAGAGCTCGCTGTTGCCAGCTCTTTGTTTCTTTTGAACTTGTGAGGAAGGTTTGATTTATGAGAGAGAGATTGTTCATTTTATGACCAGTCAGAACGATCTACTAAGTCTGAAAAATGTTGTATGGATCAAGATCCCTGTAAGGGACCAAGCAGTAAAGGCTTGAGACACAGGATTAATTTAAAGAAAGTGGGTTTTTATTTTACCCAAAAGAAAGTCATTCAAATTTACAAAGCAAAATGTTAAGCATTAGGCTTATACAAGAGGTTGACTAACACCAAATATAACACTAAACAAGCTAAACAAAAGATCAAATGTCAACTCAACAAAACAGACCTGACAAACTGAAGGGAGCATTTATTTAGGGGTTTGGCCGAACCAAAGGGAACAAAAGGGGTAAACAAAATGGCTGCCACATTAAACCAAACACAAATCCAACCTAACTTAACCCAACCCCATGACATCAGCAGACTTGGTCCACCCTAATGAACTGGCTTCAGCATAAAAGTCCAGTTATCCCTTGACCACACCTTTTGCCTTCAACCAGGAAGTTTCCCTCCCCCAACATCCAGGTAGTTCAAAGAAAAGAGAACAGAATTAATAAGAGAAATTTGATCTACATCTTTACAATGAATAAATGATGTGCACAAAATTTAAATAGTGTGAGATATAAAGCAACTAGAAAAGTAATAATGAATCAAAATAATGTTTTTGTGACTGCAAAATATGTGTCAAACTAATGAGGTGAGCAACTGATAATGAGGACAGGGTGAATATTATCCATGTTTGACTGTGGTCATCACAATCCCATTCATGACCCTGGGGTTCAAACTAGACACACTGTCATTGTTCCAACATTTTCTCATTTGTCCACTAAAACAGAGTCTGCCATCTGACCTCCCCTCCATCTGAATCAGCAGTAAGGCGTACAGGATATCATCATTAGATTGACACGACACAACAGTTGAACATCTGCTTCTGACATCTGCCCATGCAGTATTATTTCCATTGTGCAGATGTTTGCCGACAAGGCTAATGCCTGCCAATACTGATGCAAAATCAATGCATCGGTGCATCCCAAATTTAGACATCTTTAAAAAATGTTCATTGATAATTATTAATCAATTATAAATGCACTGTAGATGCTTAGATGCTTTCAGAAACCTTGCCAAAGCATTAGTAACTTCTTGACTCATCCTCTATCTGCATTTAAATTAATATTAGTATATGTTATTAGTAAGCACAGTTATCATTAGAAAGGAACAAGATAATACTAACCTAGCACCACAGCATAAATGACTGCTTAAAATGTTTGAATTAACACCTTTGTTATTGTCTTTTTTTCATTTGCTGTAGAGTCTTAAAAATTTTTATGCATGGACCCCAAGGAGGAGTTGCTACTTTGATGGTGGCTAATGAGGATCTAAATGAATTATGCAAATGTATATATTTTTATAAATACAGTTATACATGCTAACCCTCAATGAATGCTTTACTAATGTACCAATAATGCATCTAATACTACATTAATAAATTATAAAGGCCTGTTATTATCAGTGTGTTTACTGATGCTTAAATATCCTTAATGTTGTAAATATTTTACTTATAAACTAATAGAACATTTCTAACTGTTTTGATAAATGACAAATAAATGATTAACAAATGCTTCATACATGGTTCCAACACACACACATTTTATGAGCTTTCCAAGCTCCAAAATGAGCATAAATATTTTTGTACTGCAGAAAAAATGACAGTAAACACAGGTGTTTAATAACAAAACAGTTTTTTTCTACCAGTACAATTCTGATTTTGTTATGAAAGACCATTATTTAACTACAACATATGGAGTCGGGGTAAATATTAATTTAGGAATGAAATAAGAAGTAGCATTGCTCTCCAAAGAAAAGGAAAGTGACTCAGAAGGTGTTTTCTTGTGCAGCTTTTGGTATAGTCCAGAACAGACTTGATGAAGACAATCCCAGAGCCAATTAAAACTGAAGACCTCTAATGGGTAAAAATTAGACTTGAGGAATTTTATGGCCTTACATTAAAAATGAATCTTAAGACAGCTAAAGGTATTTAAGGATCTCCTGGAATCCTGTTTAAAAATAGCTGAGTATTTACTGACTTGGAATTTTGCTCTCATGGGGACGTGAACTGACTTTTAAATGTATGAACATTTATTATTCTACCTAAAAAAACTAAATAGTTAGTTAGTAACTTTCTTAAGTTATCTTGCTAAAAGACAGACAAAAATGTAACTGCCTTGGCGGAGGTAAATATCTGTAAGCCATTTCTCTTACTGGAGTCTTTGTGTAATGTAGCACAATTGCCAGACAATAGCTGTTGCACATCTAAAAGTTGTTTGCTGATTGTCATTTTGTAACAATAGCAGAAATAAAGCAATGCTCAGATTTGTACCCTGTTTAGTCTTCTAGTTTAATGTGCTAAATAGGGTTGCTTACCGTTTCAGAAGAGTTATCATAAATTAGATTAACCTGACAGTTTTCCTATGACTTTTAAAATAATAATTTTAGAGGCTTGTCTGCCTGTCTTTGATAGTTGAGAGGACAGAGAATCGACTGAGAAAGGGGTGAGAAATTGGGTAGGCATGAAGCAAGGAGCATGAAGCAGACTTCTGTACATGGGGTGCACTGACTGGCCAGCTCAGCTTTTAGCACCCGAGTTTTCATACAAGGTTATCCCTATTTTTTTTTAGATCAGATTCATTAACTTTTCTTTTAGCCACAGGGCTTATAATTGGTAATAATAATAATAATAATAATAATAAAAAAAAACATTGACAAACCCCATAGGTTTTCTTGTTGGAACGAGCTTGATGCTTAAATCCAGGCTGACCTACAAACAATGTCATCCATGCACCACTCTATATAGGTTATCTAGAAATATCTTGTTTAAAATTAGCACGAATTAGAGGCGTATGACACTGGATTTTGCCAAATGAAGCTGATAATAGAAAGTTACTTTTTTGTAAGGTACTTAAAAGGTAAAAATAATTCTCCTTGGAAAACAGCAGGTTTGCAGGATGATCTCTTAAATTTAGACTTTGAACTTCCGTTTTTACCACCAACTTAAAAATGTAAATAATGAGGATAAAAAGAAATAAACCACATCTGAAGAGGAGCAGTCAGCTCTATTTTAAACTATACAGATTAGCAGTGTTTGCAAATTGCGTATGTATTTACGGCTGAGATTTGGGGTGTAAATATCTGCAGAAATCTTAATTTCCGCTATTATTGATAAAGTACCGTTTCTGCTATTACCTGCAAAACCAATATAATTCAGATAAGCTTGTGAATCCTTTGCACAAACTGATACAGATATTAACCTGTCAAGCAGTTTCCATTATGTTCATGAATCAAGCTAGAAACCCAAGACATATGCCCTTTTCATTCATTGGGCTTACTGAATTTCCGTTGCCTGTGACCTAATTTTCCTTGAAAAGCACATCCCTAGTTTATCAGTGTGATCTCAGTTCACAACCTTTTAAACCTTCAGCTTCTGTACCATGTTCAAATGATCCCACAACAAGCCAATGCATGATCCAATGTAAAAAAAAAAAACAGTCTCTCCGACTCTTTATAGACAGTCTGGCGTGAGAACTGAGCTGTTGTAATGTTTGGCTTAGCGTTTGTTTTCTTCAGAACCTTGTCTATCAGCATCCCTATGTGTGCCTGGCTCAATATTTATTGCACTACCCAAATCAAAACAGCAGACAATCACTGTAACTCCTCCCCAGGCGCATATCTCGGTACAAGATGATACAACATGACAGGAAGGAGGACGTTGGATCCTGTTTATTTTGTTAGAAATTTACTGCACAGTGTTACTGTGAGGGGAAGGTAATTTAAACCCCCCAACAGAAACACACAATCATCAAGAGCAGTTTTATTTAGGTGCAGCTCTAATGCCTTTATCTGGTATCAGAAGTTATGCTGAGGACACCAGCACTTTGGTTGTTTTAATCTCTTAATTTTCCCATACATATTGTTCGCTGTTTTCCATAAACAAAGCTGTAAAGGCAAATAAGCAGAATTGACTGAGAAAATATACATTTTTCTTGTCTGGCACCAGGAAAAGTGTAGCAGGACATTACTGTGTGTCAAATTTCAGCCAGTTTATGTCAAAATCTTGGCTCCAGCTCTAGGGCTGCAATACCAGGCACACTTTATTAATTGTCCTGTTGGGGAGCAAGTTTGCCCCCTAAACTGTGCATGTCATTTTACAAAAACTTTTGTCACAGCAGTTTGCACAGCCCTCTAAAAAAGGCAAAACAACCTCTTATTTAAGGAACAGATAGCGTTAAATCATCCAGTTACAATGATAGCTCCAAAATAAAATTATATTTACAGAAAACAAAATTATAGCCTTGCACATGTGATTACTTCACTCAGCTTTTTCACTTTTTTAGTCCAAAGTGTGTTTGCTTCAGTTGAATTTGAATTGCTCGACATCCTGTTGAGTCCAAGATATCTGACAGCTATGATTGAGTGCGTGATTGCCAGAGATGAAAACACAAAACCTGCCAAAAAAAGAACTGCAATGAATTTCATTTCAATGAGTTAAATCAGCAATGGTAACACCTGCTGTGAGCATGAGCAAGGTGCTGAAAAAATGAAAGGGAAATGCAAGAGCCAGGAGATGAGGGATACAAGAATCCCATCATAGGGAGTTGATGATGAAATCCAGTTTAGTTGAAAGCCTTTAATAGTTTAAGGAGGACAAATTTGTCAAGATTTGGCCACAGGTTGTATTTTTCAAGAGTGGTCAACTCCCCTGAGCTTCTTTCGCTGTCATAGCTGTGACACTGCTGGCCTCTGCCGGGCTGATCCAGCCCTGGATGTTCTTTATGTTCCCCTCTCATCTCCAATAACAGAAAAATAAACTGTGCTTCAATATTCTTTATTGTTCAATACCGCAGTGCATCATCACCACTGTAGTCATTCCATATGCTCTCATTGTCAGCAATCACTCAAGTGCCAAATAAAATCTAATCAAGACAACGACAGAACATGGAAAATCATTCAGACCAAAAGTAGGAGAGGAATTCATATATAAGGAGGAAAAATAACAATAATAATAATAATAATAACAATAATAAAAAAAGCTTTCTCTTCATTAGATATAACTTTAATAACCAAAATAAACTGATTTTGAATGATTGTGAAATTAATATATACATACCCTTTCAATAAATAGGTGTATTTAATATTAAATTAATGTTTTTCTTACAAATATATGGTACATATAGGGACACTGAAATAAAAAGCAAATCCATGTAAAAACAGACCAACAATGTCTGTTGGCATTTTCAGGAATGACAACAAAAATACAAAAACTATAAACACAACAATGTTCATATGACTGCTGTGAATTTGAAGGCACTTCCTTGGCAACACATTGATCCCTCTTCCAATGTTTAGGGGCCTGAAATGAAAAAAGGAAAACAAAATCATTATTAGTGTTATTTATTAATTATTTAGTTTATTAGTCTTGCATTTTTTTTGCCAGGTTATGGAAAGCAGGATAAGGTGTGTGCCCCCTGTCCTCTGCTGAGCCCTTGGGGTTGTGAATATATATTCTAATAGTCATCAAAAATGAATATATAAACCCAATTTAAGGCAAAATATGGACTCTTAAAACTGAGAGAAGCAACAGCTACTGGTGCTAGCACTGCCATATTAGCATTAGCCAGACTCTACTCTGCAAAACAACTTTACATCTTTTACTTTTACTGACATGGAATTCTGTGATTAATATAAATTGTTCAATTTTGACTGTTTATGGAATTAATTGTCTCTTTTAGACTAGTCAGTTAAATTCAATTTTAACCTGAGTTTAGCAGGATTTAGAGTCATCCTCACGGGAACATCCCTACCAGGTGCAAATATGACCATTTAGCTTTCAGCCTATAGTCAAAGTAATGATGCACAAACGCACAACCTGCATTTGATTTTCCAAGAGTTCAGCCTAGCTCTGCTTGCTACTTATTTCATCTATTTAGCTGTTACTATTTTTAATATTGTTTTATAAGATGTGCCTGCTCCACAAATCACCCCCACCCCCCACGGACATAAGCTAACTGGAGTGTGCAATAACCAATAACTGATGTGCAATAACTGATCCTGCTATTTTCATTTTCATCTATTAAGCTTTTCCTTTTTTTTATCTTATTTATATCTTCTTAATTTTTTTTTACTTATCTTTATATTGTATTTTTGCACTGCACCGCTGGTGAGAACTCCATCTCTTTTTTACTGTATATGCAGATACACTTTGAGAAATGACAATAAAAAGAATCTTGAATCTTACTTGTTGTTTCTGAATGGAGTAACTTCCATAAAACCAGGAGTGCACAATGTTTCTTTATTGTTTTTCTCAAAAGATTATGACCTAATGTGGGAGAAAAGCTGTTTAAAATATTGCACCTCCAGCCTGATGAAGAGGCGGCTCACAATACACAAGGAAATCGAGTGAAGTTAAATCAATCTCTTGGCATCATGTAGTTAAAGCACAGTATCTAGACTTTGTGGACTTGACTGAATGCATAAATTGAAATGTTAGATTTCATCAAAATCACGCACATTAGAGCATTGAAATTAATAGAGTTTAAATCTCAATCACAATTACTGCCTCCCACAATTATGAAAAGTAAATAATTGGGACCAAAAGATTGCTGTGTTGCATGACATGTTACACGTGTTTCTTCTTGTTTAATCAATAGTTATTTTAAGGTGTATGTATTTTTTCAAATAAATTTCGACTTATTGCTCCCTCTTTAATGTACAGAATAAGGTGTTAAAGCATTACAATTCTATGATTCTGTGTCGTGTGTGTTGTAAGATCAGTATTTGTGTTAAATGATTGGGATCTCAAAATCCATCAATATAATCAAGTTTTTGATTTTTGCCATAATCAAGCAGCCCTAGGGCACATATTGTATACATTTTTTAATAAACATTTCTAAGTGCTCTCAGCCACATAAGAACTTCATTCTCATAGATTTAACAGTCCAAGAAATTGTGCTGGCTCCCTTCACACAGCTGCCATAAAAGGACACACCATGTTTATTGTTTTTTTTCAAATACATCAGAAATATATGGAGCAATAACGGATCCGTCCTCTGGTTGACAAAAACACTGGTCTTTGCTGTAGTCTATGGACAATTTTACAGTTTCAGTTGTCACTGACAAGTTTTAACTGTGTTTGAACTATTCAATTTATTTTCTGAAAGAAAATGGAGCTGTTTATCATTTGGATTTACTTATTGTTGAGCGGAAAAGCCCTGATCAAAATTCTATAGAACCCCATTTCAGAGGAAAATCCTGAGAGAAGCAAATGGTGGATCAATACTGTCAGACGCTCCCATAGGGTGCTCTGCTGTTGTAGTAGTAGAAGAGCCTGAAACCTTCAGTTGAAAAGAATACCTCTATTTTTTCTGTTGACACTAGATGTAAACAACAGGGCTAGAAGCCACAGCTTCATATTAAGCGGTGATGGATTCGTTCTTTTTGTCACATGACTGAAAGCTGTCAGCTGATGCCATGGAAGCAGTTGATCATCAGTCAAAGACCCAAGCTCTTCCCTGTAACTCATCACTATCCCCCCAAGTCAAAGTCACATATTTAACTGCTTTAATTAGGTTTAGATTTCTTACAGATGCCCCCAGAAAAAATGTTAAAGTTCTTGCCAAAAGTCCTTCCACATACTGGATTTTGGGCACAACTTTAAACCCCTCTGTTTCATCCCTGCCCTGAACAGGCGGTTTACTGTGGCCACACAGATATGCCAAGACAGGATTTTTGCAGTGGAGCCAGCAGTTGGCCGTTAAACACCTAGCGAGTGCCTCCCATCAAGGGGTGATGGCATATCTACTAATGACACCATTAGAGGAAATTTTCAAACAACTGTTATAACACACCTTTCCTGAAAGCTGAGGGAAACAAGAGGGGGAGGAGGGATTTTTCAAAGAAGGGGCAGGGTTAGTCTGGCCATGGGTATATTTTTGTATATATATCATTAAAAAATGTTATTACATAATATATGATCTTCAAGTTGCACAGTTTTTGTAAAAATAAAAATAAACATGTCCTTATTTAAAACAAGTAAGCAGCAGAGGTTAGCCAAGCAGACAGTAAGTCTCTACATTTCATCTTTTGACATTCTTTAGACTGAGAGCCTTCTGGTGGCAAAATTAACATACTGTGCATTTTATCTCCTCATCGAACCAAAACCCTGTAGTAGCAGTTTAAGGCATCAATATGAATTTAGAAAACAGCACATCCTCTTGTTGTTGGTCCTGTTTGCTTTTGTAGGTTGTAAAGAGACATCAGTTATATTTTTGGTGGGTTTCATAACCAGTCAATAAAATCATCACTTAAGTTTAAAAAAAAAAAAAGTCTGTCCAGTTTGAGCAAAGACACATCCTGACATCTTTGTCAAAAAGTCGTGTCATCAGCTTTTAAAGACGGTCATTACTGGCTGCCATTACAGGTGTTCCTCCGCTTTATGTCCAAATCATTTAAAAATAATCAGGAAAAATGAATCACTTAATAACCCTTAGAAAGCTCTGTGGTTGTGGTATACATTTGGCATATTTCTTGGAACTGTGCAGACAGGATCTCATTATCTGATTCACTTGAGAAACTGAATACCTGCAGGGATGTGTCAGACGCTTCAACTTGATCGTTAGCAGAAGTCCTATACTGCGAAAAACTTGAATGAACTGAAACGTCCACTTGAGTAGATGAACTTTCTCTCAGCAGTCACTCACTGCAGAGACCTAATTGCACACATGGTGAGCTCATGTTGGCTTTGGCGGAGATGAACACATCAGACTTGCTGTCATTGTGGATCATATTAACAAAGGAAAGGCTATGACTACATTCAGTTTTATGGCACTGACAAGAGTATTAGCCAGCCTTTGTCTTCAGAGAGGCTGTCTTTAGAATGAGTGCGCTTAGAATTAGCTTAGCCTGATTGTCAAAGAAAGTCCTTAAACAGTTAAGGGCACAATATGTAGAATTTTTAAGCTGAAATGTCTAATTACTGAAAAAGACTAATCCTATTATCTATAGTATGGGGAGAAGTCCTAATGTTGCAGCCTTTTTTTCTTATTCATAGAAGTACTCTTTCACGTGGAGGAAACATTTTAACACACTGAAGGGCATATAAAACTCAAAAAAGCATGATATGGGTTCTTTGAAACACAGTGAACTCTGGATTGGCACCTGGGGTGGCCAGTCAAAACTCTAGGAAGCCCAAGCCTCAAAATAGCCTCGTCCCTGCCTTGACAAGCTTTGTCCCCCTTTATGTTTTGTCACACAGCCCTTGGAGATCAAGCCCTACTGTAAGAGAAACACTGATGTAGTGCAACACTAGAGAGAAACTTTACTTGCTCACCATTAGGCTAACTGAGGAGAATCTGTGTCAACAGCATGCACTTCACTTCAGTTTCTCTTCATGTATAAGAAAAGCCCAGTCTACTGTTTACAAGGGGACTGTTAAGAGCATGTAATTGAATATTTAATGATAGCATTGTGGACAGCAAGCATCTGATGCTGCATGTTGCGCTGTTATGGGAGACAGAGTTTTAGCCTCACCCATCTCTATGACATGTTATTCCTTTTTAACCAGTCACACTGAACTCAGCGCGCTGTATTTGTTTTGCAGTACACCATCCGCATTCTTTGCTAGCAGCTTGGTGGGGAGAGAACTACAAAGTCCTCTTTTAAGAGCTTTTCTTTATCATTTTTTAAAATGTATCCATGAAGCAAATCATTGTCCCACTGTTTTATGAATACACCTAAAGGGGTACAGTGTTTATCCTAACCAAGTGGAGCTCGACAGTGTGTCTCTACATGTGATTGGTGACCGGTGCCATGACAGTGAAAGAGTTTCACAAAGATTTGCTTTTATCCATTATCACAGCTTATCCTATTAGGAGACAGTACACCCTGAATTGTTTGCCATACGCACACCTATGGGCAATTTAGAATCACCAATCAACATGTTTTCCGAGGGAAACTGGAGCTACACAGAGAAAACCCATCCATACACCGTGTGAGCATATACACTCTGAGGCCAAACCAAGGTTCAAACCAGCAGCCTTCTTGCTGAGGTCCTGCTGAGATCACAGATGGATGTTTATTCATTGATAGTAGCAAAGACTGCATTCTCTAATCAGCTGTTTTTTTACACAACTATGTAAAGAATGTAAGAGGAGTTGCACCTTTATTTCAGGCAAAATGGTAACAGATCCCACACCAAGAGTAGACAAATGGCAAAGTGAAATATTAATAAGTCAATCAGCTTAACACAACTAAAGTTAAACTTTTGGGGAAAATGTGTCCTCTCTCATTTTAGCTTTACTTATTGCTCAGCTGTTCCCCTTTTTCTGTTTTGAATCAATAGACTGATTTTTTTTTTTTTGCATTTTCAGATGATAGGGGTCAACACAAATAACGTACCGACCTTTGCTTTAGCTGTGGAAAATTTTACCAGAAACTGTTTACTTTTTTTTCCTGAAACTTCTTAATCAATCCAAGTTTTTGCAGTCCAAGATACAAACCATGGTTGCATTTGCAGGAACATTTGCCATGGACCAAACATTTGAGTCATTAAGCAATCTGCCGTGGAGGAGTTTGTTTTCTTACAAACACTCAACGAAGGAGTCAGCGGTAAGTCATGCACAACTCAGGGCCTGTATCCACAGCTGTTGTTTTAAGTGCTGACAATACCTGAATTTTACCAGCTAGTGTGAAATGAATAAAGCTCTCTGAAAACCATCAAAGCTGGGCACTCTTTATTTATCACAGGATCACAGCGCCTGTGAGTAGTCAATGTGACCTTGGTTTGCAATGTGGACGGAGTGTAACTATGCTAAAGTTAGCAGTGCCAACCTTCAGTCAATCTCTTCAGTTTTATTTACCCTTGTCTGTGCTGAGTGTGGTTATTTGTCACTTCAGGTGAATAGTAGCATTTGAGTATAACCTGACACAACCTACATTCAATTTAATCCCATTTTTTAAAAGATTAAAATACTGCCAAACTGCGCAGTTCCTATAAGATGCTACTGATGCTATCCATTTTTTATTGATCATTTGCTGTCTTTTAGTTACACTTGGGAGGGAGAGTGGGTATTTCAGCTGCAAGGCAGCAGCCATTAAGCATTGCTACACTAATTACTTATGGCAGGCGGCTGTGGTGCTGTCAAAGACAGAGTATTTTGCTTGTGTTTCAGGCTTGTATTGATAAAAATTAAGGGTCAGGTTAAATGACTTGTAAATCAGGCGTAAATATAATTTTCAACCATTTAGCAATTTAATTGTGTAATCAGTACTAGTAGTAATATGTCCCCTTTTCTGCTTCTTATT
The DNA here is from genome assembly GCA_037902135.1 of Cetoscarus ocellatus. NCBI lineage: Eukaryota > Metazoa > Chordata > Actinopteri > Labriformes > Labridae > Cetoscarus > Cetoscarus ocellatus. The sequence continues at coordinate 75,506 of JBAMNC010000598.1, forward strand.
ATGGCCTTTTGTCCTTTTGACCTTTCCAATAAACTAAGAAGCAACTGACTTGTTTTACTGTATGTCGAGTGATCCATCTATGGACAACTCAACAGCTAAATGCATTTCACACATACTCTGCACTCTACTTTTGGTATGAATCATATAATCACTACTCCTCTTGCATATGAAATATACAAAGGCTGTGATTTTGGCTACACTTAGATTTAAGCTAGACTTTTTCTACCCTCACATAAACTGTACCAATGCTCTATGCTTTTTCCTTTACATTCATCTCCTTTTTTTGCAATTCATTTCTCATGCAACAAACATAAAGTCTTGACAAAATCAAAAAGTGGCTTAGAGAATTCATGCTCATATGTGACATTCAGTTTAGTTGAACTACATCCTAAGAGTCTCGTTAACATTATAACTGCACTACAACTATTCAGTTAATCAGCATCTGTTCTCTCTCATTTATTAACATACAATTTAGCAAACTCTTCCTTTAATTTCCTCTTTTCTTCATATTGTTTAAAAAAGGTCTGTCAGTCATCCCCAACCATTGTCAAAGACATAAAAAACAACAAAGTACACTGGTTTAACGTTGCTTTTCATTTCATTACTTGAGAAATTCAATTCTAATAAAAGTAGCTTCACTAAATATGTTGTAAATATGTCATCATTGAGGTTATTTCAAGATAATTTTGCTAAATGTAGACTACAGCCACTTCTTTGTATAAAAACAATTAAAAATGTTTCTTTTCCAACCGAAGCAAAATGCTCTCGCTCTGCTCTCAGACCGAATCCTCACAGACTTGGAGAAACCCTCTATAAACAGTTCCTGAACGCATCACACGCTCATTTCCCCATATCAATTAAGTGTTATACAAAGATTTTGTGATTGTACTCAAGCAGATTAGTGTGCTTCTGCCAACCAAAACTAAACCAAAATAAAACATGTAATTAAGATTAAAGACTACCAGCGTCTTCCTGACAGTTAAATGTTTCAGTATGGCCAGCATTTACAAACAAAATATCCCTCATATACACAAATGCTGAACAGATGCTCAGCTGGTATGTTTCAAATTACAACGGTTTTGGTTTTATACCATTTCACATCAGGAATGTGACAATACAACCTGACCACAGGCAGCAAAGGAAGATGCATCTCTTCATGCAAAAAGGAAATAAATAGAAATATTCTGGAAAAATAACAATGTATACCCATCTTGACCAACTTTCTGTCAGAGGACATTCACAGGGAGTCAGAGTAGTTTTTGTTTGGACTCAAGGAAGAAAAAACATTTCTACTCACATGCATATCTACGACTGCATGCAGAGTGGACTCATTGCTAATCGCGTTAGCAATCTTGCACATCTTTTGTAATCTGAAAAGAAAAAACAGATGGAAAAGAAGGACATTAATATGTTCAAATCATTCTTGCAGAATACTTGAAAATGAGGATGACTACTGTATGGTCAGATTATTAATTACTGGAATAAAAGAACAGAAACAAGTCACATTCTGCAGTCAAATGTAATACAAACTGAGTGTTTTCAACTGAATGGAAATAATAATATGGGTTTAATGCAAGAGTTAAGCCTGTGCCTCAATGAAATTGAAACACATTTCTGTGAATTTGAAAAAGACACAAGAAAATGTAAAAATCCATCAAAAAAAACAGATCTGATCTCAGAGGAGTCACAGTTAGCTAAGTCTTGACTAAACATGTGAAGCTGCAGAGCTCCAGTAACAGAACAACTCTGCATGTAAAGTTCACAAATCTCTTTTGTATTCTAAAAAAAAAAGCATAGGCCTAAGAAATACATGAATTATGTGACTTATACACATATTCTTCAATATTTAACTATACCTTACTTTGTTCATTCAAATCTGTTCACTTGTTTATTAACCACTTTTGTCATTCTACTTTACTTCATTTCACCTCTTTTGTCCATTCAAATGTACCTCTGTTCACTTATTAATGAGCTACTCCTTTCTTTATTATTCATTGTTTGCCCTGTAAACCCTAGAGATGCATGTGTGACAAAATGTCAGTAGATCAGCAGTTTCTGAAATACTTAGACCTGCCCCCCTGGCACCGACAACCATGCCATGTTCAAAGTCACCTAAATGATCTTTGTTTCCTATTCTGACGCTCGTTTTGAACTTCAGAGGGTTGTCTGGCCCATGTCTACATGCCTAAATGCATTGAGTTGCTGCCATGTTAATGTCTGCAATAACAAGCAATTGAACAGGTAAGCGAGTTTGTGTGAAAAATGCAGTGCTTGACAAAATTATTCACCCAATGTAAGGCTTATACCACAGCTGCCATCTGTGTGCTGCTTGATAGAAACCAAAGCTGTCACTTTCCTCATATCTCTGACTGCCTGCAACAAGAATGTCACCATCAGAAGGCTCACTCAGAGGACTGACCACAGTCCCTGCAGAGTTTGATGATGCTGGTCATGGAAACAGCCATGTTACAGTTCAAAGAGTAACCATGTTAACTGGAGACCCTCTGCTGATTTTCTCCCATTAATAACTGTACACCTAAACAAGAGACATTCATCATAAACATTCAAAGACACATTTCATCTTTAAAAATGGTTTTAAACGGGATGCCCACAAAAACTCAGCTGCTTTTGGAGGCTATGGAGAACTGACTTAAAACATCATCTGAAACTGTCAATAATATAGACTACAAGTAACACAATTAAAAGCATGTTTATTCAAGTCTATGATGGAAACACATCACGACACTCACCTTTCTCTGTGTACATATATCTATGTGTGTTTCACGGTTTCTGTCAGAGGGCCAAAGTGTGAAATGAAAGAAAATGGTGGTTTGTAGTAAACAAGTCAACGGCCATCAGGTATGACTTTTGGTGAGTATCACCCAGCACAATAATACCTAACCCTGATCCATTTTACCACCTGTAACTGAGTCATACATTTTGCAGTCAACAATCTTCATTGCATCACCCCAACCTGACAGACTGATAAATGGAGCCTGATTCTTAGCTGGCAGCTGCCTCTTAATCTTTCTCCATGCATCCATGAACTTCCTACTGTATATCACAACTGAACATTAATTCATTGCTTTTAGTCTGACTTAATGTCCACTCCACTGCATCTCAGCTGTAAAAAAGCAGCACAAACAGACTCTGTCCATGACAGAGGCAAGTCGAGCTGAGCAGATATTCATCAGCGACAGGAGAGCATTGTCTGGAATCACTCTCTGACGCCCGACAGACGTCATCCCTCTAATTTCCAAATGTGAACTTCCCAGAGGGGTGCACAAATTTAGTTTATTTTTCTAATCTTGAATACGGAATACTGGACAAAGTCAACAATCTGATAAGGGGAGACCACTCTTTGTTAGATTTGCTTTTATCTTGCAGAAACACTCAGATCCAGTATGAAACAAAGAGGAGTTTGGCATAAAACCACTCCAGAGGGTCTGATGCCAAAGCAAACGATTGGAAACCCCCATATGTCAAACCAGTAAACATAATAAGCATCAATTCGTATTTTCTTTTGAAGACTCATGTTTGGTCTTTTTATGCTTTCATGCAATAGATAGAAAAGTAGAGTCTTAATTTGGAGAGGGAGTGTGGGGGCAATGACATGCAGGAAATGAGACAAAGGCCTGATCTGAACTTCGGCAAGCTGCACACAGAGGGCAGCAGCCTCTGTAAATACATTATAACTGTGTGGCTACTGGCATCACCAACCAATTAAACAATTTTGTTTGGAATCATTAAAAAAAAAAAAAAAAAAGAGTAAGTCAGGAAACTTCACAAATAGAGCTGGTCTAAACCTGAGATGATTTCATGGTACATCCCATCCATCATTGCAGAAATTTATAAATAAAATATCCATGATGCAATCTATACACGCACATTTTATTTTGTTTGAGGTATTTTTTTTATCATCAAATGCTACACTATAGATTCAAGGCTGACCTCGTCTTTGGTTTTGTTTGATGCCTCTGCTTTAAGGGTCTTTTGATGAGTGTGTGTTGCTGTAAATAACATTTTTTTGTTGTAACCTCTTCTTGAGAAAGCAGCAGTATCCTGTATCTATTATTCTGGGGTCCTGGGCGGAAGATTTTGGAAACACCTGATCTTTCTTCTGTTGTAAGTTATGTCTTTGTAGCTTACATGTTAAAGGTCCAATGTCCTGAAATATATCACTTTTCTTTGTTCAATATTGTTAAGAAAAGCTTGGGCAGCAGAGGAACATGACACCTTTTACTAAACTCTCAGTTCACAGAGAAATGCGCCATGCCTACTTAAAGAAAATGCCCTCTAAAGTGCACTGTTTTTACTTCCTTGGGTTTATTTCATCATAACTATATAGCCTCCACCTACATGTGTGTTTTCTACTTGTCACAGGCAGATATGGTGACTGTTTTCAAAGTACACTTGATGGCCTGTAACTCTTCCTCCCCCATGTCTCATAAGACTTTATTTGGGAAGCCAAACAGCACAGAGCTCATTGTCATGGCCTCCTGTCCCCTCAGATCTGAGTGTTTCAAAAAGGATGAAATAAGAGCTGCATCTGATCCTGCTCAGAGACTGCCTTTTTTTTTTTCTTTTTTTTTATTGAAATAAAATCAAATCCTTGCTTAACAGACACTCAAGACATGATGAAAGTGGTCAAACACACCAGGACATGGGACCTTTAAAGTGTTTTTCAGTTTCAGCATAACATTTTTTGTTTGTTTTAAGGTTGTTTGCAGTTTATCTATTTTATTGTAATTGACAGGAAACAAACATTACAAATCTACTATGAATATTATATCTTGAGGACATTTTATTGTGCTTTTTCGTGTCAAATCATATTATCCAGCATCTTAGTGCATCATAGGCACAAGCAGGCCCTGAAATAAACATCTTTTATATTTTAACAAGGAGTGTATGTATTATGAATCATAAATCAGTTTAACAGAAATCTGATTTTAACTGATTGAGCGGATACTGATTATCAATGGTTCATTGTCATTAGTAAATATATTATATTTACTTTAATATCACTGTCACTTTATTTTTATCTTTACTGCACTGCACAGGAGGCTCAGCTGTTTTGTACTGTGTTAAATGATTATTTTAGTATGTTAGTTAATTTGATAATTGAACGCCACTTACTCTTTTAAATTAGTGCTTAGTATGTTAGTTAATTTTGATAATTGTAAATATCTTCTATTCTTTTGATCTATGTCTTATGCATGCTACTATCCCTGTATTTGCCCTGTACTGCTGCAATACCAGAATTTCCCCTTTGGGGATCAATAAAGGACAATCTTATCTTATCTTATCTTATCTTATCTTATCTTATCTTATCTTATCTTATCTTATCCTATATCATATTATAATATAAGGTGTCCGCAGTTTTAAAGGTACTGACAGTTAATGAATTGACTAAGTGCAAACTGAGTCCCTTAACATTTATTAAAAAGTTTTAAAAGTAAAAGGTTTGGATGAATTAAATGTTATGACCTGTTTTCAATGTTTACAGTCATTAATAGAGGCCACATTGGGGAAATAGTTCTTCCTTTTACATGTATAATGCAACAAGCGATTCAAGACAACATCGTAAGGTTCAAAATTTCCCAATTAGCCTCTTCAAATATTTTAGACCTTTTAAGTTTTGTCTGAAGACTCTTTTTATTTGTAAAAATAACCTTACATTTAATTACTAAAGTTTTTTTTTCTCCCACATTGTTCCAATCAAAAAAACTAAATAACACTGATGACTGAGGAGTTATCACAGAAAATTTTCATCAGAATTATGTTACTGTTGTTAAAAACATACAGTGAGGCTCTGCCACAATTCACGATGGGTCTCAATATGTATGCACAGGGTCTTTAAAAAAGAGTCTAAAAAGAATCAAATTCCATCTCATACTTTCAACATTTATCCTGTAGCAAAGATAGGGTATAAACAAATATATGTAATAAAATATGAGGGGTGTCAAGTGATTAAATGCATTCTTCTTACACTGTGGAGAGAAAAACCCTCATGTTCCCAAACCTCTAATTTTTATTATTAACAGGTTGCTTCTTAAAGCAGAACGGAGTGCGTTTTAAATTTCACTTTAAGCTGCTTTATTTTAGGAGTTTAGGGGAAGACCTTCAAGACAAAGGGACTGCACAGAATACTAGGACAACGCAAGGGTTAAGTTATTTGTCGGTACCAATATTATGAAGCATATACTGTGAAAGCCCAACCTGAACATCCTGAGAAAAGCTTTAAGAAAGAAAAAACCCAAAGTAATGAAAGAGCATACTTACATGCCGGTCTTGAACAATCCCTTGTGTTGTGATAAAGTCTGTAAAAGTGTGTTCTGCACTCCGATGAGAACTTGACTGGCCCTGCTTGAAGAAAAAAAGGCTGAATCAGGCAAGGTGAAACACATTTCAGTATTTTTCCTCTTTTCTAGCAGGTGAATTTGTGAGAAAACAACAGAAACGGCAGAGTGAAAGTGAACGGCACATGGTTAGAGAGTCAGAGTTCAACAGGACTTATCGCAGGGAACTGAGACTGTGCTTATAATCACCTCAGAGTTTTTTTTTAACCAACATTTAAACTTGCAGATTTTCACACCAATAACCAGGTCTAGTCATAGGTCCTGAGAAAAATAATCAGCTTAACCTTGCACTGCCTTCAACTTAATGCTGTCGCCCACAGACTATGTGTTGTTTCTCTGCAGCCTGGCTCCGCAGCTAAGCCCACCACCCCGTCCTGACCCACAGCAGCACCAGTGTTCACAAAGCTGTCCGGGCCTCAAGTTTACTGTATGCTTATGAGGTTTTCTCAAAGAGGAAAAAAACACCACTCTTTTTCCGCTCTTTTCAGTCTTTAGCAGCGTGTACTTCAGCTGATATTTTAGATTTAATCTTATTCTATGGTGAAATGTTCATTAGTTTTAGTCACATTTGAGTCATTTTCACCATTTTAAGTTTGAGTCAAATTAAAGTCAAGGAAAACTGAAGAGCATTTTAGTCAAGTTTATGTCAGTTAAAATTCCTTACATTTTAATGATTATTTTAAGTCAAAATATACCTTTCTTCAGATCAACTTAACCCTCAGTAGCATCTCTTTTGTTTAATTCTCCACATAGAGTAGACACACCAGATGAGTGCCATAAAATGAGCATGTATATATTTTTTTTACTTTAACCCCATTAAATATTTTCACAAGCTTCAGTTTTTTTCATGAGTAAGAAAAAAAGTGTACATTTAATCCATCATGAGCCAGTATGAATACAAAATGGGGTGACAAAATATATGTTTTATATATACAAAATACTAGAAGTGGAATAATTTTGTCTTGGAAATGCCAGTGATCATTTGTCTTCCTATGTTTTATGCATTTTTAAGCTGTGTCTCCCTGAAAAAAAAAGAAGTCACACTTGGCACACTATGGGCCAACAGTGGACTCACCAGATAAGTCGAACAAACTGATCATAGCTTAAAATAATTTCCTTTTTTTTACTGCATCAAACATCTTTACCAACTTCAGGTCTAATCATAGATAAATGAATAATTTTGATTTTCAGAATCTCAACGCTTCATACCATGTCAGCTAAAAGTCACTTTCAGCCTTTTGCAACCCAAAACATGTCAGGAAACGCTCATTACCAACTTGAGTCCTGTTGATAAATTTTGTAAATAAATCAGTTTTGGTAAGAGTAACCCTTTATTAACCATAGGCATTTTTAAATTAAAGAATTAGTTACCTTTCATAAAGTGTTGGAAGTTGATTATTTTTGGATTACTACCACATGAGACATCTCTATGGTTTTCACCAAAATTGATTTTAATGTACTTTTATTTTTGTGCTGTCTCAGTTTAAAGAAACTTTCACTATTTAAATTTGCTGTTGGTCACTTGAAGAGAGTTGCACATTTTTACTGTGGGGTACTAACATGAGAAAGTGGGACCATCTGCTGGAAAATATTAAGAACTAAAGCCTGGCCATCAAAAAAGAACCTTTTCATAAATAACTACATGTTTTTATGGTGCAGGGGCTGTAAACACAGTTATAATGGGATTAATGTGTCCATTTTGCCTCATTGACTGAAGGTAGATGACTTTGATTAAACAGAGTGCTATGGGTCTATTACAACAGATGGAGCAAAAGTTATTTAATTTGTGAAAACATGCACATTTCTGACAAATTAGTTGTCTTATGACTGATGGATGGAAAAATTACCTTCAAATCAAAAATGTATGCATATTCAAAATGGTCCAATGAGACCTTGCATTTAATTAGCCAAACTGTAAGATATACAAAATATTTTTTTTACTCAAATTAATGCACTACCATATCTTAGATGAGTTGAACATAAACTTGTAAAAAAACACTGACTGACTTGAATGCAGGACTTAAATTTGCAGTTGAGTTCTTTCTCACTTTTTTAGTGTCTATTGGTATCAATACTTTATTGACACACAACTATCAATACTTTTCTTTTATTAAGAACAGATGGGCCATTAAGATTCCAAAACAACTTGTGTACCCATCCTATTTTGGTTGAAATGGGACAGATATTACCTCAAAAGCAAGGGTTGTTGACTGTTACTGTTAGTCACATTTTTTGTAATGTATTAACAGTGTTCTCCAGGACTTTTCTGTCTTTGATGGCAGTGTAGCTGCTATGGCACAAGCATATTGTGTCCACATACCATTTCTGTGCAGTTCTGACTCAAAAGATGAGCAGTCTGTCGCTGTAACCATGTTTGAAAACCATGACAAATTGATCATAGTGTAATATAAATAAACATGCAAGTGAATTGCACTCAATCATATTAATATAAGTTTTTTTGGAAGAATGCCTTTGGCATTTATAACTTTTCTCTTATTTCTCTCTGAAAAGTAAAGGTAAAAACTAGACTCAAGCTTTGTCAACTTAAAAAAAGCTAAATGACATTTAAAGAGACACACACCAAAATGGATCATTTTGAGAAAAGTTGCTTAAAAGTGATTTTACTGAGACAAACACATCCTCTGATGGTTGATCCATACCACGTTTTAACCAAAGCACAGCACAGACATTTATTTAGACCACAGGTGACTGTGTTAAAATGTGGAAAAGGAGTATAATATGTCTCTTTTACAGGACCACAGCCTGATGTGATCAGTATGGAAAAGGAAAAAGGTCAAAGTCCTAGATGCAACGCAACACTCAGGTCACTCTCTTGCAGCAACGTTAGCTCCCAACATGTGTTGTTACATAAAGAAAAGGGCCTCTGACAGCTTCTCTATTCATAATCATTTAACTGATTTTGTAAACTATCAGACAACCCACCGTATGTAACCATTTTGTATGTCTTGATGACATTTTCCTGCTGTTTATACTGATACTTGTCATCTCTGAGTGAGACTGGCTGATACCAATCAAACTTAGTGTGATCTGAACCAGTAAACAGTGTGAACATTGAAAGGGTAATTTCAAAAACCTCAAACATGGATTTAAGATATGACCATGGTTTGTTACCACCACTTCATCCAAACTGAAGAGCTGAACTTGAGCCAGGTCGGTGTCTTATCCTCTGTGCTATCAGGCACATGACATTGAACAGGTACATCGACTCAGAGTAAAAAAAATCAACTTGAGAACAGCACTTTGTTACTTTCTATGACAGCTGATGAGAAAATCCACATGTTGGAGTGCAGTTTAATGTTTTAAAAGATCACTTAAATAAAAAAAGGAAAAAAAAGAGTTCTCAATGTGGATGACAGACCTAAGTGGTGTGGCACGCTACAGGCAGGGGCAGTGTAATGGGGCTTTACCTTTAGGGTCAGGCACGGGAAAATAATAAGTGGAAGATTCTTTTTTTTTAATGATGCACTTTGAAAATAAAGTTAAAATGTTCAGAAAATAAGCTTAAATGTCAAAAAGTTGAAAATTAGGGTGAAATACGATGTCAAGAATTAAGTTGAATTTAATGTTTTAAATTAATTCCCTACATTTCAACTTAATTTTTGTCATTTCTACTCTTTGAAAATTGTATTACTATTTTAACTGAAAATATATTAGGCAAATAAATAAGGAATCCTCCCCCTCTCAATATTTTTCCTACTACTTGTGCCCAAAACTCTTTCATAGATCAAGGCTGAATTTTACACTCACATTGTGTTTGTCATTTAGGACATTTATCTTACCTGTGAAATGTTGAATAAATTTTCCTTTCATGTTTACATCCCTAGGAACAATTTCTGAAAAAGAAAAACACTGTTAGCTTATAAATCATTAACAATTTTTTTTACAACATATGAACACTTAGTGGAAGTCATCAAAATTCTTCCTTCCCCGCATAAAATATGTCTGTATAAAAAAGTAATTCTTTATGACAAATATCCTGGTAGACCTTTAAAAAAATACTTTTATGCACACAATAGCTGAAGTCAGAAGCATCATATTTTCTGTCAGGCCACTCTTGTGAATGTGACATCTAAAGAACACTTTAAAAAATTTCCCTCAGACTTTGCATGGATACCCTCTTTGTCTCAAGCATGAACTAATACAAATTTTGGACTCAGAAGGTCAAGGTCTTTGAGCTTCATGTTCAGTCTTGCTTAGAACATTTTTGCAAACTACAAAAACCACCCCCTGCTCTTTCTCCATAACCAACCACTGCATGTTCACTGTCTTGCACTTGCTTACTTAGGTAGGCTTAAAACCACCAAGCAGTAGTTGTAATTAAGAGTAAAAAACTGAGAGAGTGTGGAATTACATGCAGGAAAAGAGCCACTGGTTGGATGCTTGAGAATTACAGTCACTGTAAGTGTAAAGTGTGCAGACAGACCACTAGTGGCACCCCAGTCCTGGTTGTTCTTGTATTTTTTGCTTCGGTGCATGCTATTTAACCATTATTCTAGTGGCTGCTTTGTCACTGGACATTATTCACTGTTTATTGTGATAGATCTTTACACCTGAGAACATTATCCTGTTATTGGCTGAGTGTCAGGCATTTCAAACTCGAGCCCCTCTACTCATCCATGTAGGTGTCTGATAACACATTAAACATGCTAACAGGCTAAAGAGATTATTGTATTTGAGCTTAATGCTCAGCAGAATAAGTCTGTGCTAACATCACATTAGCCCCCAGACTCAGGAGTTTGTTGAGGAAAATGACAGACAGCTTGAAGCTCAAACAAACCTACCCCATCAGTGCTGTCCAATGGTAAATGTATGGCTATTGTAAAGCAGTATCAGATGCATAAGAGTAAACCCTGCCTTTAAGAAAAGACCCCGATGTAAAGAGTCCAGCCTGGATTAAACAAAGTCAGCTGATGTGGTTTGACAGCTTAAAGCCTGTGTACTGTATTCCCCTTTGCTTACATAAAAGCAACAAAAAAACACAAAAGGTCTTTGGCTTTGTCACTTTAAATCCAACACTTGTGCCACATTTTATGCAAAGGCAAATGTGAGTGATAAAACAAGTAGCATATAAATGTGTTTCCCAAGTTTATGTCCTCCAGTAAAACAGCCGTGATATTTCAGAAGCACACAGATACATTGGAGGCTGACATATTACGACAGATCTGTCCCACTTCCTCGTCATTTTGGTTAAAAATCCTATCCTTGCGTGACCACCAATCTTTGGTATAGTGTCACACGCACCAGCTGCTAATATGCTGCTTTTAATAACCTCAGAAGATAAATTCCACCCGACCAGTGGCCTGAGAAAGGTACTTTTCCAATTGCATAAGCCCAGGCCCAGACTTTGAGCTCTGCAAGGCCTGTGGAACGTCTCAAAAGCATGATCTAATTGATAGTGAAGTTAGAGAGTAAAGTTTGGCTTTGTAGATAAATAACTTTTTTTTTGATCACATGGTATTGAATACATTAAAGAAACACAAATGGAGAAACTCCCACTTTCTACATTGTACTTCTACAGAGAAGGTCTTTTCTGAATGTTTTGTCAGTGACGTCTGTCTTGGGCGAAACATTCTTCACAGTTCTGAAATATCTGAGGAGATCTTTTCAAAGATTAAGATTAATTAATCAACTGCCACCACTGGTGATGTAATATTTTTGTTTGGGTGAATACAGGCAACAGAAACAATTATTCTCAGTACTTATACTTGTACTCCTAAATCTTTACAGATACTGTACTTATTATTTCAGAGCAAGATGTAAGCCTCTATAGACTTGAGTTGGAAGGCACAGTTGAAGGCATATCCAAAGTTGGTTTGTTTTAACATCAATGAGTAAAGTAGAGCAGACTGCCAACTATGCACTGATAAACATTCAAGGGGTAACGAGAGAAACATCGTATGGATACAAAACGAAATCTCAAAATAGAAACTTGATTTCAGTACTTGCACTAGGTAAGAAAAGTGGTGTTGGAGCTTCCCCATCAATTTACTTTAGGAGAAATGATTGTCAGTCTATTTAGATGAGAAAAAAACTGAAAAGTGGTGTGTATTGACAAAAATCTGGCGATACAAGATATATATTGTGATGCAGGAGTGACATCACCTGGTGTATATCACAATGTATGACATTATGGGCAGATTTTTTTTGTCTGTTTTAGAAAACTTGTCATAAACCAAGTTTCTAAACAATTTTATTTATACAAAGAACAATCCCTGCAACATGAATAACCTGTTTGTCTGTCCCAGTGAAAGAAATAGCACTAATGTAACTGAGAGACTAAGAGGTTAATGGCTAAAAGTCTGCTGCCAACAAGCTGAAGCTGGACTACAATACAAAGAAAAAGTCCAGAATTTCTATTAATTCCTAGCATACAAAAATACTAACATTTTGCTGTAAAATATCGAAACAGTATTGCATAGCAAAATATCACAATATATAGGTGTTCTGACATTCTCTAACACCCCTATTGTTAAAGGAAGTTTTCTGATTTCAGTTTGTTGTGTGCACGTCTCCTTCCATAATAATGTGTAAAAATGTGTTTCAGTTATACTGGATCTACTATTAGAGGATCAGGGCCCAAAAGTGGGTTGTAGAGCTGTTTTGAGTAAGCCCCAAATGTGTGGCAGGAAGAAAAAAAGTTCCAAAAGGGCTATAATCTATCAGAGCCCTTAGCATACATACATCCATACACCTTTCACTTATTTTGTTTCAGGGGTGCTGTGTAAGGGGAAAAGTAAGGGCAATACCTAAGGTCCATGACTTAAAAAGACCTTTTAAACTATTACAAAAGGAATAATGTTATTTTTGTTCATTAAACGATCACTGTAAATGTTGACAGTTTTACTGCAAAGTAAGTAACACTCTTCCAGCCTCTGTATTGTTAAATTCCTACAACACTACATTTAGATTTAAAAGATGCCCTTTAGGGAGTTGAATATTCCAGTAGGTTATAATTCAAGTCTAAATCTGGGGTTCACAATTCAATACAGAATCAATTCATGTTTTACATTACATCCCCTTTTGGTTACTAAAATGAGTTTATTTCTGGCTTTTGCCTGCAGTGCATTTATAATGTGACTGGACACAAAAACACACAACTTGTGTTCAATATATATAATTTATTTGTAATGTCTGTCATCAGCTTATTAAAATAATAAAGTTACACTGGACAACCTAAAACAAAACAAAAAACACACTCATGCAGAAATTAAATTTTTAATATGAAAGATAGTAAGATGTGGCTAACACAACAGGAACAACACACTCCCTGTGCAGTACCCACAGAGAAATGAAAGAGAGGCTGTCTGTTCTTTACTTTGTTTAAAATCTTTTCTACCAAGAACCATCATAATGAACATGGGAGCAGAGCAGTTTGGCGACAAAGAGGAGCAAGCAAGCCGGCGAAGCTCAACCGGCGAGAAGTTATGATTAGTCAGCTGAAACAAGAGCTAAAGTCCCTGAGACGTCAGTTCAAGACAGCCAAGGTAGACGAAAGGCCTGCCCTATCAGAACTCACAAACATCATAAGGGAGAGACTCATCTCGCTGAGGAGGGCGGAATGGCACAGCAGGAAGGGCAAGGAAAGGGCTTAGAAACATGGTGCTTTCACTTGAAACCCCATCGTCTTTACCAAGAAACTACTTAGCCTGTGGAGGAGATAAACCATCATCTCCATGCCACCTTCAGCGACACCCTGAGGGACTATGAGCTCGGACCTTCTAAGGAACTGGTGGCACCGCCAGAACCAGGGACCCAATTCAACAGCGCCACCCACCCTGAAGGAAATGGAAGAAGCTGTGAGAGCAGCAAGATCTAACTCTGTCCCCGGCCCCCGCGGCATCCCCTGTACAATCTCTGTAACCCTCTTCTCATTTGCCATGAACATGATTGTTAAGTCTGTTGAAGTGGAATGCAGAGGGCCTATGTCAAGATCTGGGACTCGGCAGCTCCCCATAAGAGCAGGTTTGGGTTGCTTTCCTAAGATCCGTTATGATCTGGCCCAGGGAGAGGAGAAGCGCCGTCTGATCCAAGATGAGATTCATGCAGAGTTGGAGAAAGAACACTGCAGCAAGATGGCCAGCATGTCCAAACAAGGAGCATGGACCAGGTGGGAGCATGCAGATTCCCGCAAAATCACCTGGGCAGAGCATTGGAAAGCAGTACCATCTCACATCAAGTTCCTCGTCCAATCGTCCTTCCAAGCCTGGCCAACCTGCACACTTGGGGCTTGGGAGACACTCCTGAGTGCAGGCTGTGCCAGAAAAGGGGCACCCTGGAGCACATCTTGAGCAGCTGCTTAAAAGTGGTCGGGGAGGGGCGGCACCGCTGGCGCCATGACCAAGTGTTAAAGCTGTGGCGGACTCCATCTGCACAGCAATCCAGCCCAACAAGACCCCAAACAGTCAATCACCTTCATTAGAGCGGCGCAGAAGGCACAGCATCATCAGCTTAGCTCTACACTACTGGCAGCTTCAAGTCGACTTTGGAAGAGAGCTCAAGATCCCAGCCAACATGACAACCACTTCACTCTACCCAGACGTGGTACTAATATCGGAGTCCACCAAATAAGTGGTCATCCTGGAACTGACTGTCCCCTGGGAAGACCAGCTCGAAGAGGCCCATGAGCGCAAGAGGGCCAAGTATGCAGAGCTCAGCACAGAGTGCTGTGACAATGCCTGGAAAGCCCATTGTGAGCAAGTCGAGGTTGGGTGCTGAGGCTTCGCTGGCCATTCACTTCTGCGAACCCTCAAATTCCTTAGAGTGACAGGACTGCAATTGAAGAGAGCCATCAGAAACATCTTAGAGGCCACAGAGAGGGCCTTGCGGTGGCTGTGGATCCATAGAGCAACTTGCCACTTGGACACAAGCCAGGGACTGATCACCCCTGGCTGGGTCGCCCGGGCGAGGGTGTTTGACAATTTAAGACTTGAAACACCCTATGACCCCAGGTTCTTCTCTGGTGATGTGTCCAAGTAGCACCAGAAGTTGTATTCAAACTCATAGTTATATTTTTTGAAGAGGGAATATTAATATGTAACTCAAATTATTTCTGTTTGATATTTGGTGCTACGTAAATTTACTATATTACTTTTTAAGGAGTAAAGATTTTAATAAATAATTATAATACTATGGTCTCTGAGATTTGAAAATATATTTTGCGGGGTTTATAAGGAATACATATGTTCTGATTGTAAATTGAAAAAAAAAAACGTGCTTTAAAACAGTCTAAATGCCATAAAAACTGCTAATAGTTTTTGGTTTGATTTATTATTTACAGTATGAATTAAATGAGGAAATGTTTCCTTCTCTTTTTAAGCTTTTTTGTCCTGAAATATAAAAACAAAGTGGTTATAAATGTGCTTGTGTGTAAAGAATGACAGTGTCAAAGCCCCCTATAGAGATGAGTGTAGCAGAATGTATGAAGTGGTCTGTTAGCTTTCTGTTGTTTATTATGTAATGAAAGAGTCCACTGGAGGTGATGGAGCCTAATGTGATGTATTTCTCATGGGACCAACAATTCTGAGCAGCACCCCTGCTCTGATTTTTTTCTGTTTGGTTGTTTTCTTGAAATCTTGTCTTTTATATCTTGTCAGCTAGGGGTTGAGCAGCTAGTTCTCCTAAAATGATGTATTATTTTTTTGAGAATTCCTGAATTGAACCATAAATTTGTTATCACTGGAAACAGAGTAAAGCCTATATTTTTGCATGTATGTCCTCCATAGAGATGAACTTTTTGAACATTTGTTCATCCCTGTCTCTGCAAAACTGCAACAACTTTCATTCAATTACTCATGCTTTTATTGTCATTTCCTATTAAGGAGGTGGTGATGGGTCCTGAGACTAGACCAAATTATAACATCTGTTTTAATGCATGGCTGCAAATAATAATTCTTTGTCACAAAACAGCCAATCTTGAATGACTTGTGTAAATGTCACTGAGTGTTTCTGAGCATATGGGGCTGCCATCATTTATGTTTGAGATTCCACAGTGAATCATACTGAATGAATCATTCATAAATTTGGCATGACGCTCCTCCTACATGGATTCATAGTACCTTTTCAGATCTGTGTCTATCAGTCAGTGACAGTTTGAATGATGGAGGGAAAGCGTCAGAGGCTTTTGGGGGAAAGGCATGCCTGGGAAATTACAATGCTAAAATTTTACAACTGCACCGCACTCATTTGTCCCACATAAACAAAGTATTCATCTACTGAATATATTAAATAATCTTATCTATGCTGAAAAATGAATGACAGAAGGGTCCGGACTCCATATCCTATGCTGTAAGCGTGCAAAAACATCTTCCTTTGACAAATAACTTGAATGAACTGAGTTCAAACTAAGGGTGCACAGCTCACACCAGACTGATGACAGCTGTCTCACCCGGAGAAATGGGGATTATGCTTTCATGATCAGGACCTAAAAATAAATCTTATCAGCTTACCTATGAGTCTACTGTTATCCAGCCTAGGAACAAAGAAAGGCTTTTCCCGGGAGGAGAACTTCATGTCTTGGGCTGATGTGAAGAGTCCACTGCTACAGCGCCTAGAGATGCCCTTGTCCCGGTGCTGGCTGTCTCTGATAACCTGTAAGATTAGATCCAACAGGGTCCTTCTTTCTTTCTGCTTCACATCCTTACTGTCCATGCACTGGCCCGAGGTGATGAGCAGAAAAAAGACAGACAACAGTATGTGCCATTTCCTCTCCACCTGCATGACTTCACTGCCTGGAAAAAAGAAGGGAATAAGTGTTGTGGTGAGGTGTCTATCAAGCCATTCAAGTATTGTTTTCTAATACAAGAGAGCTGCTCACTTTGCATTTGCATCACCAGACTTAGCAGCAGAATTTGCAAACAGATCCTCCCCATCAACAATATTACAAAAAAGCATAATGAATCAGAATTCAATGCCTCTTAAAGTGGAATTAAATTAAAAGCTTCCACTTTGCAGAGCAGCTGTAACATCTCCAGTTCAATTTAAGGGCACAAAATGTGCTCATCTTAACTTTAGACTTACTTGTTTGGGAGTTGAATATGCTTATGTCCTAGAGAGTAGAGAGAGAAGTCTTCAGCAAATTCTTCCAGGCGTTGTCTGTGGTCCCAAGAGGAAAGAGAGAGGGAGAGAGAGAGGGAGAGGGAGAACAGCCAGTAGATTGTGCTCACCACCGTCTTTCTTCAAATAATGCGTCCCTATTTATACGAGGAGCCACCTTCTTGAAGGTAATACAATCGATTTCGAGTGGGTGGCAGAGCAATGTTGACATCTTTGGGTGCAATTTCTTCCACTGGCATTCGCCCACTTTGGCATGCGCCCCTCCTTTACGCACCCAAACACCACAAGCTGGAGTTTACAGGCACACTTTAACTCTACGTTACAAAAACCATTTCCAGACAAAGTAATAGTTCAGCAGCTCAAACAGACCCTAAGTCTCACTTCCAATGAAAAAAACGTTACGCAGCAGCGCGCAAGAAATGAGCTCTCCAAATGCTCCAACTTGTTGGATGTCGGACGAAGAGAGGAGAAGAATCCGTGGCCTGTAAGCTTCTAGCTGACCTGTCAGCGTTGAGATGTGTTTGTTCACCGATGTTGAAGTCTTGTGACCGCCTAAGCGCCGCAGAGAATGCGCCTCCAGAAGCAGCCGCCCGGCAATTTTCCGCCCTTTTTGGGTTGAAACCTGTAACTGTGATAGAGCTTATGGACAAAAAAGTAGCTCAGAAATAATACAGTCAGACCTCAAGAGCTCTTTGGTGATGTATTTATTAAATCATATAACCGCCTGTCAATGCAAACTTTGAGATGTAAACGGGCGGAACAAATAATGCACTGAGCCTGCAGACTAGAAGGTTTATATATCATTTATAGTAAACAAAACTGAAATTAATTACACAACAACATCCTGTTATTTTGCTGAAATGTATGCTTGTAATCTTGCACTTTGCATACATAAACGACATTGTGCATATTTGACAAAATTGTGTAAACAAGGAGTGGTGATTTTTTGTTAGAATTAATTCCTTTACCATATATATATATATATATATATATATATATATATATATATATATATATATATATATATATATATTTGTTGTTTAGCATATCTCTCTCTCTCTCTCTCTCTATATATATATATATATATATATATAGAGAGAGAGAGAGAGAGAGAGAGAGAACAATAGACTATCTAGAGAAAAAGACAGCCACTAGACCAATAAATCAATCACTAAATTTATTAATACGAGAATAAAAGAAATGAATACAATTATTTTTACTTTTAGTATTTTTTATCTGTCAGATTTCTTCATGATTATTTGGGTAATGTGCAACAGCGTCAGGAACTACAGGTAGTTGTCTTACTTCCGGGTTGACTGTCACCATGGAAACCTGTGTGTCAACTCAGGAGAGCTGATCCCCAGATGCTTCAAGCACTGACGCTAGCTTTTTTTTTTTATTGACCCTGTAACTATAACACATTCATTATTTGTTTTTCAATGAGAAAAACATAAAACCTTTATTTTCTATCTGGGAGCAGAAAGATGTCGCAAAGGTAAACTTTTACGCAGTTTACGGTTGGTGAGAAGTTAACTCTAGTTGCTGGTCGCCTGTTACTAGTGCTAGCTTGGTGCCTCTTTAGCAATGTGTATGCAAAGTTATACATTTTCTCGTGCATAAATATTTATTAAACTGCTCGTTTATATTCACGAGCTACACGCGAATAATGATAAATGTCACGTGACTCTTCCACACCTGTCGCTGATTAAGACGCCATTTCCCCTGTTATTTGGTTTATCGTCTCGTTTTCACTGTTCCAGGACTTACAACCAGCTGTGGGCAGATGCCCAGTTGGAGCTGAGCCGTCTACTGACTGAAGAGCTGCCTGCCGAGCCCCCCCGCCCAGAAAAGGACAGGGTGGTCTTCTTCCAACGCCTGGCAATGCTGTATGTGCGATACCTTCAAGTCTTCAGACAGCTGGAGAAAGTCTACGACCAAGTGGTCCATCCACAGAAGAGACGGGTCATCCGGGCCGTTGTTGACGGTGTCATGGGAAGGGTGATAGAGCTGAAGAATGAAATGGTGGAAAAAGAGTTCTCAGAGTACCACTACATGGATGATGTTCTTCATGACCTAAAGCTTGTGCCTGTGAGTGACATTATGCATACCAAATAAAACTGCTCAGAAATGTTTGAAACTACTGACTTTTGAGGGAAAAATTACTGAACTAAGGCAGATGCTATATAATACTGAGATAGATCAAAGTTGTTATTTTGTTTTAACCATAGGCAGACCTTGAGATCCCTATCCCTCGCTATTTCATCAGTGATCGCAGCAAAGAACTCCAAGAAAGAAACATAATGCTGGCAGAAATCTTTAAAATGGTGACTGGAAGCCCTGAGGTGAGTTGAAAAGTAGCCACATTATATGTCAGCCCCGCTCATAACGTTATTTTACTTTATTTTAATTAAGCTTAATTTAACCAGGAATGCTTCATTGAGATTAAAAATCTCATTTACCAGAGTGTCCTGGCCAAGACAAGTGGCAAAACAAGAAATTTTGACATTTCACCATTGATTCTACTCAAAAAGTTATTATTCAGGGTTGCACAAAATCATCAGAATTATTTTGATTCCAGCTTTGCTCGAAAATACAATCACGGATTTAAGAGATATTCTGCCATTGTTATCCACCAATGTTTTTGCCTTACTAATTAGGTATAAATAATATATTGTTGATCTGTGTGCATCAAATACTTGTTTAATTTGAAGAACTTCTTTTAAGTTTAAAGTACAGGCTGCATAAAAAGAGGAGCATTTTTCTTTTGTAGCCTTATATTGCTCACTGACTGTTAACAGGTTGTTGAATGCTACTTGTAGTTTTAAAAAGCACATTAGGCTTGGTTACTTTTTACTTTAACCATACGTAATTGTTGAAATTGTAATTCATTTTTATATATATATATATATATATATATATATATATATATATATATATATATATATATATATATATATATATATATATAAAATATATATATATATATATATATATATATATATATATATATATATATATATATATATATATATATATATATATAATATATATATATATAAAATATATATATATATATATATATATATATATATATATATATATATATGTATATATGTATATATTAGAACAAATTGGCTATCACAATAAAAGTATCTAGTAATTTTGAGAACAGGAGAGAGTTGGTGTTCTTTACAACAAAAGTAGCATGTTAATACATTGGTATTGGCTTAAATTGGTTAAAAAACATGTACATATTGAATAACAGCATAAATTAAACATTCTTAATGCATTTTTGTTGTTTAGCATGGGTGGGATTTTGCCTGAGAATATATTTTGATTTGTTTTAAATATGGATCCTTACATTCAGAAAATTGTGACAAAAACTGTTATTATGTCATCTGTACAGCCTTCACAGTCCAAGGACATGAGTCAGGAGGAGGCCACTACGATCTTTCAAGTGCTGCAGAGGGCCCACCAAGGACACCAGCGGGCAAAGTTGAATGAAGAAAGCAGAAACATGAACAGGATGTACAGAACCAAGGACCCCAGCATAGCTGAAATGGAGTTAGCCTCTGTCTTCATTCAGAAGGTCCTCTATTATCAATACAACTCTATAGATCTATTTTACTGCTTCTTTGCTGAGCTTGTGTCATGCTGGACTTAGCTGCATGTGATTTACAGGTGTGGAGAGGCTACATACAAAGGAAAAGGACAAAGATTGCTCGGGAGGAGGAAATGATCTTTCTCGGCATGGTGAGACAGACTGATCAGTGATACCTCAAATTGTCTTAAATTTTTACTATATGTATATACCCAAGCAGCACAGTGGCGCAGGAGGTAGTGCACTTACCTCACAGCAAGAACGTCGCCGGTTTGATCCTTGGGTTGGCCAGGGCCATTTGATGTGGAGTTTGTATGTTCTCCCCATGCATCCATGGGTTCTCTCTGGGCACTTGGGCTTCCTCCCACAGACCAAAAACATGCTCATTAGGTTGATTGGCAACTCAAAAATTGCCCTTAGGTGTGAGGGTGAATGGTTATCCATCTCTTTGTGTGGCCCTGCAATCAGCTGGCGACCTGTTCAGGATGTACCCCGCCTCTCGCCCAATGTCAGCTGGGATAGACTCCAGTCCCTGGGGACCCCGACAGGGATAAGCGACATTGATAATGGACGGATGGGTGTCTTTACCTTAAAAAAATAACTGAAGCTTTGGGATGGAGATATTTGGTAGGGCTGTTCCTCCGTACTTCAGTGCAGGTTGATTTTTTGTGTATTTCTGCTGTTTAACCACAGTTTATACACAGTACATTCTATAAAGACCCTCAAATAATATTATATGCCTTTCTAAAGGATTTACTCAATTGTCCACAATCGTGTTTCATTAATGTAACAACTTAGAAGTTAAATATGCATTGTGGTCTTTAAATGTATGAAGAGAGTCTTGAAAAAAAAGGTCTGACAAAGGATGATGTTTATATTCACAATTTCTGTATGTACCCTATTACCCTGGAAGCTGCAGTCATCTTATTGCGTCATGTTTCTATTTTACAGTCTTTTATAAGAACATACTCCCAAACTCTCCTTTTCCTACGTAGAAATTTCCATCCCAGAACTCATAACAAATCAAGGAATGCAGACTTGTAACCTAAAGTATGTTTGGTCACACCCATGATAGGCCATGGATCCAAAATACCAAGTGCCCTGCCCAGCAGAAATCACTGCCCAGGCCAGTGAAGCTCTCACACGTGTGAAACAGGAGGAGTATGAAGAAGATTATTTGAAGTCTGTAGTGGCTGTTGAAAACCAACTGAGAGATGTGGAGGGCCATGACATCAGTATAACCATGAAAGAACAAATCCGACAGTGGTTCCTTGAATGCCGGTAAGGTGACACAGAGGGGCTTGTTATGTGTCCTAACTTCAGCAAACCATTTCACAGTCATTGAAGTAAATCATCATTGGTTGTGTTTTTCACGGTTTATTATTTATTCAACCAAAAGTGATGCAACAGGATCATTTCCAGACTACCCAGATGAGGAGGATGGTGGTTCACTTCTCATTTTTGCAGACAAAGACCCTCAGCAGGTAAAAAAAAACAGCAAAAAAGGAGTTATTGCACATTTGGTTATAGCTTATGTGTAGTTTGCAGTCATATAAATAATTATTAGTGTGCACACATTTGTCCAGTTAAGGGCTGAAATTGCAGCAAAGGAGGAGGAGGATTCCAGTAACAAACCAAAAGGGAAGGAGGAGAAGGAAAAGGGAAAGAAGGACAAAGGGAAAGATGTTGTGGAGGTAAAGGCTCACAGCTGTACAGACCTGATTTAACTGATTGATTGCAAAAATCTGTAAATACCTGATATGTGAGCATTTTTAATATTGACAAGATTTTGTACTAAACCACATTTCACCTTTTAAATTTAATCCCTTTCCGTTTTTTTTTGTGGTCAGTGAACAAATATCCATTTGTTTAAACCTAGGAAGAAGAAGCAGGGCTAAAGATGCTGCCTTCTGCTTTTCTTGCAGACTTGGAAAATGGAAATAAAACTTTTGAAGGTTTGCTTATTGATCTTTTCAATGATTGCTTCTGAAACGATGAACCAGTTTGATAGTTTTTCACTGACATCTCGAGTCCAATAATCATTTTAGATGTAAGCAAACAGAGAACTTACAAACAGTATTTTTTTTAAATTGTTCTGTATGGAAGCTTAGTCACATTAAAGTAACCTACATCGACTTTTTGTCATTCTCAGATTTTTGGAAAACCCGCAATGAGTCACAAAACTTCAGCCAGAGACACGAAGTGGAGCTCATTAAGGAACAAAAGAGGAAAGATATAGTGGCTGAGATTCGACTGCAGGTGGTCCTGAATGGAGAATACAACACTTTTAGAGCATAACATGTTTTATCTTTTAGAACACTACATATTTTATTAACAAATTAAGGGGATGTAGCATTCAAATTACAGCACTGCAAACAACACCACAGCTCCACTCACTGTTCTGTTCCCCTTATATCAGGTAGATGAGCAAATGAGGCAAGAACTGACTGAATGGAAACTAGCTGTGGATAAAGACAAGGGTGGTAAAACTAAAGTAAATGCTAAGGTGAGAAAGTAAGAGATTACTAACCAACCATCCTTGCTTAGCTGTTTTCTGATGATGTTTTACTCCACAGAAAAAGAAAGGATCTAAAAGTGGGAAGAAGAGGAAAAAGGAGAAAGATCTTACAGCTGAAAGGTGAGCTCACATAGAGGATGAGCCTATGAAGAATCTGATTTTAACTTCAATGTTAAATTGCAAAGAATCAGTTAAACAGTAAAGTAAGAAAACATCATTTATCAATATCTGTTTAGGACCCTCGAGTCCCTGTGTCAGGAGCTGGTGGAGCAGGGCCTGTTGAAAAGGGCAGCTAGTGTTCAACTTAAGGATTTCTTGGGTGAGATATTTCATTATTTGGATAAACTGTTGTGTAACGTTTTGGAAATGTTGTAATCTGATGTTTTATGGGTAGACTTGAAAAATCTTCTCATCAGTATTGAGACAAAGAAGCCATCTTGCTGTCAATGGAACAAATGTTTAGGCAGTGACGTGCTGCCCTCTTCTGGTTTATATAAAACACACATTCTCAAATAATCTATTATATTTTGTTCTTTTATGGTCAGAGAACCATTTAGGATCCCTTGTGTGAGCTTCCTTAATGTTAAAAAGTATAAGCAGTAATATAGAATATTGTTTTTTTTGCAGTATCAGGAATTCCAGTATTTCCAAACTAAGTAAAGCCTACACTTATAGCCATTTATACACTAACTATTGTGCTGTAAAGAACATAAACACAGTGTCCTTGGAGTCAAAGGAATTCAAAATTGATGAACTGTTTTTGCAACAAAGCAGCCTTTGTGAAGTATTAAGAACTCTTAAGTGCAAAATTATAAGGTATTATTTTTTTCTAGTTTTCATTTTTTAAAATCTCTTCCACCCTTGATACAATGAACTCACATTATCTATATGATGCAAATAGTCATTTGGTGCTAGAAGTTATTTTTTGAGATTTAAACTGTTTGATTTGAGGATCATCTGGGTTTGACATCTTTTATTTGATTTTATATTTTTTTCTTTTTAAATCTTGATGGTTCTCTAGTCTAGAAAAAAAAAAGCTCTCCATTGTGTCAGTTATAAATTTATTTTTACTTGCTTTGGCCTTCTGCCCAAAATCTGAATTAAGCTGCAATGATAAGGAGTCATTCCAAACTAAGGGGGCTCACTTGTGCTGTCTCACAGTAACTGCATTAAGTGATTAGGGCTGTTCAATTATGGCATGATCATGATTATTTTAATAGATATTGAGAGTATATAGTCTATAGACTATAGAACAATACATAGAAACAACTTGTAAAAAAGAGCTATTTTTCAAAATATTGCTAGCAATAATGGAAAAAGAAAAAAATCGATTTGTCATGTGGAACAGTAACCTTTTTATCTTAATTACTCAGTTTTCATTAATGTAAAGGCAGTAATTGAAATATCACTTAAAATTTGATTAATTTCCTAACTCTAGTATAGATATTTACTGTATGAGGAGGGTCCTAAAAAGGTTTGAATAAGAATCAAATTTAACTTTTGATTCTTTTGCATGTAGCTTGTCCAAGCCTCTCCTGTACTGCAGTTATCAGTTGCTTAAACTGTGTTTTATAATCAGACTTCAAAAAAGACAAACATCATTTGAGTATAAATGTTACACATGTATTTCCTAAAATATAGTCTGTCAGAGATAAGAATTGAAAGTAATTCTTTGTAAATCAAACATGCAGAAATTGGAAATTGTATTTTTATAGTGAAAGTGAAAAACAAGCTTCATCTGCCTTACTGAGAGCTACAAACAACACCATGACTGCTGGCTGACAGACACTCAGCTCAGTAAAGCATCAAATAAAAGAAAAATCCCTCTTTAAGGAGTTGATACTTAAAATTTGTAATGAATTATTCAACAGCAGATTTTCAGGATAGTTCCCTGAGAAGATCCTGACAAAAGGAAAAATATCATATACAAAAAACTGCCAAAATGCAAAGAACTGAGCTAAAACTCCTGTCTGTAGAGACCATTTTAAAGTGAGGACGAGAAAGGAATATAATTTCAGCTGAGTTAGATCGGTTTATTCTGCTTAAAACTTAACAAGTGCAATGCCTCACTTTACAGAGGAAGGCACTGTGGTTATTTTGAACATTGTGCAAACATGGCCCATTCATCAGCTGTAAATATTGGTGGAGACTTTCATGGTTGCATCTACTGATTTTTCTCCTTCTTTTTTTTTAAAGCTTTATCAAGTTAATTGTGCATCCTTATGCATAACTAATGGTCTAATAGTAGTTCCTTCATCTTTTTAGGTGACTATAGCTACCTCGGGACCACCTTGAGGCAGAATGATATTGAACCCATGCCATCACTGTCAGATGTTAGGCAGGTCTTGTCTCTGTATGCAGTTTTACCCTTAGGTATGGACATAATTTACTTAAAATTTGATAAACCAATCGTATCCTTTGTGGTTTGGCTATAAGATGTACGTTTTCTGCAGGCTCTCAGGTGGTACACGAGAAGGCTCCTCTGATAAAGGCCATCCTCCTGGCAGGGCCAGCAGGTGTAGGCAAGAAGATGTTGATCCATGCCATCTGCCAAGAGACAGGTGCAAACCTGTTTGATCTTTCTCCTCTGAACACAGCGGGGAAGTACCCTGGCAAGAATGGGCTTGCCATGATGCTCCACATGGTGTTTAAGGTAACACTATGGCACTAATGCTTACTAAAAAGATCTTTAACAATGTCTTTCAAATAAAAAATATAATCCCCACATAGAAAACAAAATGTAAACTTGACCCAACCTATATCTTGATTAACTATTTGTAATTGAAGATTATGTTGTGAACTCAACGAAGATCTTTTACCCATACCTAGAATTAGATACATTAATATAGATAAGACAAGACAAGATAAGATAAGAAGCTTTTGGTGTCATTGTATTCAACACAATATAGTTTTTGGATCCATTCCAGCAGTTCTTGAATAAATACATTCATACTGAAATATGTTCTCATGTAGACTATGCTTTGTTTGGCAGAACTTAGCAAATACCATTACAAATACAAAAGTTAAAGCCTATGCTGGGGGAGAACTGAGAGGGGGTCTTGTTTGTTGCCCTGATGTTTTTTTCTGGAGCAGCCTACCTGTTGACAGTATGTTCAACACAACTGTCTCCACATTTAAAATGAAACTCAAAACATTTTAATTAGTTACTGATTGTTTGTGTTTTGGTTTGCAATTGCTATTTCATGTGTCTGATGCAATCATGCACATGCTTTTTACGTTGTATTGAGACTCGGTTTAAAGTTGTGAAAAAAAATTGTCCATTAATGGATACCTATTTTGAACATCAGTGGAAAGCACATTGAACTTACCTGTGATGAGCTATAATCCACTTATAAAATTGTGATTGACATCGCTAGGGCTGTATTATGAAGAATTTAAATCAAGTGTTTCTTGCTGATATTTTAGCTCCAGCAGCATGTACACATTTTTATTCACACAGGTTGCGAGATTGCTTCAGCCTTCTGTGATATGGATTGAAGATGCAGAAAAAATGTTCTATAAGAAAGTTCCCAAGGAAGAAAAAGAGGTACTTATAAGCAAAACAAAAGCCTAATTACATTAATACTGCCTTTGAATATTTAATTTAAAGCTGAGTTTACTTTGTATGCACTCACAGCTAGATCCCAAACGATTGAAGAAAGACTTACCAAAGTCTTTAAAGCTAATCAAGGGGGAGGACCGTGTCCTGATAATTGGAACAACAAAAGACCCTCAAAGTGCCGATATCAAGTCGTTGTGCAAAATGTACAGCAAAATTATCCTGATTCCAAGACCAGACTATGGCTCAAGATACAGTAAGATCAGCCACATATTTTTTCTTTATAGTCTCCAATGATTGTCATTAAATATGACTTCTCACTCTTACAGTCTTGTGGAAGCAACTCATGAAAAAACAGGGAGGTGTGCTAACCAAGGCGCTAGACCTCAGCTCTCTCGCAAAGATTTCTGATGGCTACACACCAGGTCACATGGTAAAGGTGATCCAGAGCGTTCTCACTAAGCGCCGCATCCTACAGCTGGCAAAGAGACCACTGACTGCTGCAGAGTTTGTTGCTCCATTGGCCAAAATTGATCCTGTGTTTCAGGAAGAAGAGGAGGCCTTAAAGGTAAAGATGGGATATTTCATGATTAACTAACTTCATTATTTTAGGTACATTTCAGTGTTAGTCACATCATTTTAAAAATTAAGTCTTCAGATGTTAATATGTTTTTCTTTGATGTCAAAAGAACTGGTATGCGAAGACTCCCCTGGGAAAGAAGAGGATTAAAGCTGCCACAGGAAAAGAGGAAGAGGAGGCCCCTGTCAAAGGCAAAGATGCAAAGAAGAAAGGGAAAAAATAAGATTTTCTTTGTATTTTTTTCATCTACAGAATAATAAATGAATAACAGTGAATAGCAGTTATATTATTTTTGTTGCATTTTTGCTCTCATCTGAATGGTACATGGATGCATTGCCTGATTAAAAAAAAAAAAAGACAAATCTTGTGAAGACATCACTTTTGGATTATTTAAACTTGGTTTGACAGAAGTAGTAGCTCCTATGCTTTAGGTAGTACTTGGTGGGTCTTTGAAAGAGGGTGTTAACTCCTGTCTTGTGACAATTCTAATAATATGTCTTAAGTAGGACACTGTGTTATTTTGTCCGAAGAGGAACTTTAAAATACTTTGGTTTATAGTACTTTCAACCCTGTAACGCCTATGTCTATATGCATTTATCTACTTAATAACCAGCATTTTCACCCTGACTATGTACTTGCATGATTTGAAATGATACCAGTGACCTGGTTCACTTGTATAGCTTTAGTATTCAGATCCAAGGTCAAGCTGTAATTATAGATGCAAAGACTTCCTGTATACTTCAGTCAAGGCAATTTAATGCTCCACAGTGTGTTCAAACACATGCCTATGAATTCTACCTATAACATAATAACTCCATATTTTTGACGCAAGAAACTGCCTTTTAGTCTGTGGTCTTGATCAGATTAATTATTCTACATGTTCACAAAAACAACAATTGTAAAACAAGTTCAGATTCGCTCGTATAACAACTACCATCAGGTGTAGAGATTCTTAACTGCAGGAAATCTGACACACAGGAGGGGGAGTGTTTCCAAATGAGGATCCAGAGGCTTAAGTGGAGTGTTCAGCTGTTTTGTCGAGTTCTAAATTCACTCAACACATCCTCACATTGCTTTGGTTCCTTTAACATCCTACTATTTTTAGCCATTTGACACCATTGAAAGGATGCTGAACATGTTATGTCCTTCATTTTAAAATCTCTGGCTGATCTGTTTGTATGTTGCTTATCTTTTCTGTAGAGGTGAATAGTTAGGCTGTTTCCTGTGTTTTCTGCAAGAAGCATCCTCTTTTCGAGACTACAAATGCAATATGTGGGCCTCCATAGACTCCATGGCTTTCTCGTCTTGGATGTCTGAATCACCAAGAAAGCCGTGAAAAGCTTTGTAATGAATTAACAGTCATTCCCAACTCAGTGACGACAACTTGTTTTTTTGTGGCCCGACAGAGCTGCTCGCAGATTATCCTGCTGAGTTTCAGTGGACTTAGTGGCACATGGAGCTGTCTGTCAAACTCAGGGAAACACAATGCTGGCTCGTGCTGTTTTTGTTTTGTCTTGCTTTCTTGGTAGGGAAACAAATCAAGTTTCAGATTTGTTAGTAAAATATCTTGCTGATACATCTTAGCAGTAGAGGAGGTACAGACAGTGGAAGTTTTAGGAGAATTCTCTGGCGTTCTCCAGCAATCTGTATTTGTATTATTTGCTGTTTGAGGTGTTGCTCATATTGTTTTCTACTTTGAAATCCCTTGGGCCCCTTGCATGGTGAGCTCAGACATAATTAGTTGTAGCCTCATAGTGATGTCAAGTGATGATCAATCATAAGTGACATTTTAAGTGAAGCAATCATGGAAGCTGATGGACTTTGATCTCTATCCTAAGGTTTAGTGCAGCAGACATAGTGAAGAGCATGTGATCGAAATGCATCAGCCATATAATGAAAAAACTTCTGTGTGTAGGACCAGTTATGTTGTTGAACTTGACTGTTTGTAAAATAATCCTTATGTGCACATTGCTGACGCAGATCATGCTTCAATATGTATCTTACTCACTGAGATGTTTTCAAGTAGGGATGCTCAATATGGGATTGTTGCTAATATCCAATTTGCAGATATTTTCAAACTTATTTTATCCGACTAATAACATTCAAGCACACACATTTTTTTCATTGTAAAGTGTACTGAGTTTCTTCTGCATTGAAATGTATCTGATACTTTTATTGTGACAGTCTATCTGTACCACATCATACTAGAGTTCCGAGAAAATACTGAAAATACTTTAAAAGGGTTCCATTAGTTTTTTTGTTTTTTAAAGTGACTATTTATTCAGGAATTCATGAAAAACAAAGATTTTTTAGTTAAATCAATAAGTCTGCAGAAATATATACATATATATATATATATATATATATATATATATATATATATATATATATATATATATATATATTTATATATTTAGAGTCTTGAATTTTGACTATATGCACTAGAAGCTTTGGTTTCAATTCTTCTTAAGTAGTTGTTGTTTCTGATTGTCAAACAACAGTACCATGTCCAAAAATCAGCATGTTATTTTTTTCTCAGATTACCATCAGATTGTGTCAGTGTCTCCTCAAGGAAGGATGATTCTGGGCTAAAAACACAATTTCTTTATTAATCTGTAATAAAAAAGTATGATTGGACCAGACTCTTCTGAATCAAAGCAAACACATTCCTCTGGTATAATCTATGTTTCTGCAAAAGGCTATATAGTTTATAATGTTTTTTTTAAATTTGTTTCCTCTTAAATTTAGGACTACTCATACTCAAATATTATTGAAAATCTTGTAATTAAGTTATGAAGTTATAATTGGAATGTATGAATCTGGTTTCTTTGTAAGTTCATGACTTTATACTCAAAAATGTTTTTTTTTTTTACTTGATCAACAGATCATTTTTATTTTTCTTATGGATGAAGTGGCTCTTATGTGCCACTTCACATTTTTTATGTGTGAACATTAAACAGGACAAACAGCATTTGATTCCACCGTTTACAATGAGTGCATTATTTTTTGAAGGCAGACATTAAGCATTGAAAAACTTTGAGATAATTTCTTTAGATTACACTTACAAAATATGCACAATGTATTTCGATCACTAACAGGCACAAAATAAAAATGTGTCCAAAATTTTAAGAGCTTATTCACATATGATAACATAAATTCTTCTTATTTAGCAACAAATTTATGGCAGGAGCCTCCGGGATAATAAGCTAACTGTCAAAACAAAGCTCCAGTTCCAAGCTCCCACTTCAAAGGTGAATCTAACAGTATCTTTGTAATTATGTGTTTGCTACCTGTCTACACAACCCCTAACATGAGGAAAAAATACCCCCTTTACCTATTTGCTTGCTCCACAGTCAATAAAAAGTGCTCTCATATTGATGGAAGCAGAAAACAAGGTACTCTCTGAAAATGGGATAGACACCATTCTCCTTGAGAGTAATTGTAGTATTAGATTGACCTTGAAACTATAATTTAAAGGTGAAATGTTGAATTTTGCGACGTTAAAGTATTAGGATGAAAACATCTGAGAAAGGCAGATTAGTGCCACTTTTAACTACACAGTAATGACAATATAAATGCAAACAGACTGATTAGATACTTAAAAAGTGTTGAAAGGAGGGTATTTTTGCATGCATGACTAAGACTACCCTGAGATTATTGCTTTGTTTTAGGTGTGCCATGGGCCAAAATGTTTCAAACAACTACTTTGCTTTACCAGTTGAGGCATTATTGTACATTTGTAAATTCTCCATATTTATATACTATATATATATGTTTCAAACAACTACTTATATATGTTTCAAACAACTACTTAGCTGTAAGTATCTGCAGAAACTTAATATCTGCTGACAGATAATTTACATTTAAGTTATATTCTGCCCATCCTGATTTTCATGGGAATAATATCTGCTTTCATTTTGATTTGCACTATGCTCCCTTCCCCTCCATTCATGCTTAAAAGAAAACCATCAGACTCACTAAGCCCATTGTATACATTTTGAGTGTTTATGATTGCTCCATTGATGCTGTGCATGAGTTGCCTCTCATTATTAAAGCCATAGCTATCTTTGTGCTCGCACTGACAGAAGGCTATTTTGGTGGTTAGAATAGGGGGGGAGAGATATGTCAGCTGTTCAACACTAGCTTCAATCAAGGGGAGACAAAATAAGGGAAAGCTATAGGCTGTCTCTTTGGGGGATCGGGCAATACTTGGGAATGCTTCTCTTTGGCTAAATAATTGATTATCTGAGGGGCTCTGTGAGCAATAAGAAAAGAACCCTGGACTGATCTGATGCCATTGTGGATTTTTTTTTTTTCCTCCAGCTATTTTTTCCCAGGTGAAGGTGTTTTGTTGACATGCCACTGGTGACTTAAAAGGACAAGCAGGAACTTATTTTCTCTAGAAGATACCTGTCCAAGTTGAAGGTAGGTGCTCACTGCATTTGATCTGATGAGTTTGTCTATTAATATTTAAGCTCTGTTTTTGCTTTTTTGTCACTTCATGTTTGTTTCATAAAAGGTCATACGTACCAATGGGTTTCCTGTGTATTTCTTTCTCATTGCTTGCATTTTGCTCAGTTTATGATGAAAATGAACAATTTTATTTCTGTTATATATTTTACATGTTTTACCTTGTGATGATCTGGATAAATAGTTTGGCAAATTCAAGCTGTTGTGTGACGCTTTGAAGAAATTTTACACCAGCGGGTTTGTAATATAATCCACAATGACCCTTCATGAGTGTGTAGACAACCTAATGCTTCTACTAATAATGGGAGGAGCCAGCCTCTAAAAAACATTTCAACATCTCAAATGTCATATCAATCAGTTCCCTAATTGGCAGCTCTTAAATGGCTCCTCTTTCATTTTTTAAAGATACCTCCTCCTCTCAGTTCATCAGTGCATGCAGTCTGATGAAGCTGGCATCACAGCTGAGTCTATATTGGTACCGCTGAAGTCAGCCAAGTTAGGTGACAGGGATTACTCTGCTCCATATTACTGTGGAGGACTGGCATGCCATCACAGAGCTCAACCATATCAGGGCGATGCCATGTATATCCAGTTTACAACATTGCCATTTTGAAAATGATGGTTTACGTCTGTGTAGGCCTGAGAGGAATTGATTTTGCATATAAAACATAGTGTTGTGCAAACAAACAGGACATACACTGCTTCATGTTATTTACAGAATGATGTTTACTGAGTGAACCTGGAGGAGGCTGTAAAGCAATGAGTATTGAATTAGGAGTAAATAGCTAGTTTTAGAAGATTATGGCTGTGAAGCAAGACATGGTATCCTTTATAACATCAAGCATGTTATAAGTTATCCTGTATGCCAACTCCTGACCTGATACATACATTTTATTTATTGTAGTGATAGTCCCATTGTGAGAACTGCAACACAAGAACCCCACGTCACAAGAGAGAGGATTGGGAGCCATGGGAGATGGTATACCTGGAGGGATCGTAGCTGCTGCAAGTAAGTTCTGTAAAAAAGGGTAACACTTTAATATGAGACACATAAAATGTCACGTTATTACCGCATTTACTTATGATTTATTCAATTCTAGTTAACCTGCACTAAACAAGTGCACTTCAAATTGAACTCAGTAAGATGCTTCACTTTACAACAAGCACAAAATAAGCAACCTTTGAATAGGCAATGATCAGGCAATGAGCTGCTATACCTTCTTACTGACTTTAATTGATCGTTGTGATCCAGGGCTTTACATCACCAGTCACTCTGGCTGGGGATTACAAAGTTTCCAGTCACTCAACATTTTCACTAGCCACAATTTTACTGTTGAGAAATTACATTTTATAATATTCATTTTCACAATAACATGCTAATATATAATTTCACATTCACAATATCATGCTAATATATATATTGAGATTCACAATATCATGCTGTATGTAAATCATAGTACTGATGCCAAAATCTGTTATAGATAGAGAGGTACTTTTTAACAGGTTTATTTTCCAGTATTTCAAAAATGTTCTCCTCTGCAGATAGACAACTGCACTACACATATAAACATGCTGTGTTATTGGCTTAAGAAAATATTGTTCAACAAATTGTATTGTGATATTTTGTGATTCAGTACTGTGAGATTTCAGGTTTGGAGGAGAGTTCAGAAGTTGGCAATCTCTGATTCGTCACTCCAGAGAACGCATTGGATTTTTCTGCGACTGCTGTTTTTTGTCAGTGTTTTCTACCAGTTAATTTTTTCAGCTGTGATCTTATAACCATACCAGTTTTGTTCAGATTAACAAGCAGATGGTTACTTTTTTAAAATCTAGAAACTTTTCAGTTTTTTTGTCAGAGGTAACTAGTTACTCATGGGTAAAAAGTAACTGTGACAATTTTTGTATATTAATTTCTGCTATGCTTACTCTACCTAAAGAGTACAGCTTGACCTGGCCAAGTGAGCCTATAACCTAGTGCCTCTCCCTATGTGGTGAATACAATGTGATTGTGACACCTGAGCATCGCTAAAAGATTGTGAAACTTCCCTTTCTGTGGGGTTGTGTGTGTAGAGACTTATCGTAGTTATACTTATTATATACAATACTTATTTGTCCATGCCCTGACCAGCTTGTAATCCACTAGACTAGTAGTGGCAGTTTTTCTTCTGGCCAGCTTGCATTCTGTTTTACAGGTAAAGAAGTCGCAATATATCTCTGGAGTATGGCAATGTTTCCAGGACTAATATATTTAACTCAGTTTTATGTCTCCTCTTTTGTATCTGGCATTCTCCTCATGTTGTCCATTCCATGTTCATGAATTTCCTTAAGCGTTGTCACAACAGTATAGAGTTTGTGAAACAGGAAAGAGCTCTTAGTTCTCTGATTAGCTCTATGTTACTGTTCATCAGAGAACCGTCTGCAGGTGGTGAGAGGGTTGGAGGATGTGGAGGTATCTGAGTGCGAGAGCTGCCCCTTTGAGGTGACCCTCAACCTGGCCTACATTGAGGCTGTGTGGACCAGAGATGGGATACAGCTCAAGTCCAAACCTAACTGCCGCATCAGCACTCATGGGAAAAAACACTCTCTCATACTGAAGAGGGTGGCTCTGGGAGACGCAGGCCTGTTCTCCTTTCAGGCAAATGGAATTCAAACATCAGGCAGACTCACTGTCAGAGGTAAGGCAGCAAACACAGCTTGTGTATTAACTTGTATATGTTGGCCGTTTATTTGACTGCTATGTTTACGTACATGGTCACCAAATGATGAATCCTTGTGGCATTTCCACTGAGCACTTTTTTGTTGAAGTACTGAGGAGCTCTCAAAAATTGTGGCAAGATTTGGAACAAGTTTGAGAAGATAAATGTTATGTACCACCCTCATCAGGAAGAAGCCCCTTGTCATGCCCCACCCTCCTTTGTTACTGTTACTGGGTTAGGTAAATTGTTTTCTTAATCAGGCTCCTTGATTCTGATGAATGTGACTAGCTCCTGTTTTTGCTTTATTGATTCCATTCTTTAATAAATTGAAATAAATAATCAAAAGATAATGCTACAGTAGGATGTACAACAGAGACCAAAAATATTAAAAACTGGTTAAATTCAGCTAAAATATTGCCTGCATCTGGTGCTGGTAATGCTGGCTTACAATAGTGTCCTCCTGTGGCACATCAACACAGTGCTTATTTTGCAAAAGAAGATAAATGATATACTAATAATAATCATTTTTTACATAGCACTTTTCTTAATCGAAGTTACTAATTGCTTTACAAGGACAGCAATGACTAAAACAAAATAAAACAACACAACAGGCAGGTTACAAAATCTTTTGCAAGGCATAAAAATCCAAAAAGTACCCAACACTTTAGAATGTTAAGAATATTAAGATAATTTGATAAAACTCTAAAAGCCATAAAATTCTCTTGAAGGACCTCTTAAAACTAAAAGTCATTTGAAATAAAATAAAATAAATAAAAACAACATAAATAAAATATAATAAAATGAAACAAAATTAAAAATCAGAGACGATTCTCTGATAAAAGCACGTCTTCAGAAGATATTTAAAGAAGATTACTGACTGACTCAGCTGACCTGATCTCCTCAGGCAGATCATTCCACAATTATGGAGCCCTCACTGAAAATACCCTGCCCCCTTTAGTTTTTTAGTCTGCGGTGGGGAATGACAAGAGGACTTATGGCTAAGGATCTTGATGTGTTTTACATTCTGTTTTGTCCTTGGAGACAAGTTTTAAACAAGTTTTAAGTTGACATTAATGCTGGTTAGCAAAAGACTTGGAAAATAAATATTTCAGCATTACATTCACTGGTCCTGCTCTAGACAAAACATGGAAATTGGACCTCGTTGTTTATTTATTATCAGCTCAAGCTCAAGAAGTACTGCAAAGAGCCCTTGTGTTTTAGAGCCTTATATCTTTGGAGGAAACAGCAACTCTTAAATTATTTTAATGTCATTATAAGACTAGTGAAAAGTAAAGTAATTTGACAAATGTCAAATCAAGTAGTAGATCTGTAAATTTGATCCTATTGTTTACAGTCATTGTTTGGATTTGTCTTGTCAGCTAGGGACATCCACATAGTGAAAGAGCTGGAAGATGTTGACACAATGGAGCGTCAGCCTGTAAACTTCCTATGTGAGGTAAATCAGGTGGATTTGGATGGTCGATGGTACAGAGATGACTGCCGAATCCGACCTGGAGACAACATCAAAATAAGACACCAAGGTAAGAGACAAATCAAATCATCCCAACAGAAACTGAAGTCAAAAGAGTGACTGCAGCAGGTGAAAAACATGAAAAAAATGAAACTCAGAAGCTTTTTTAATACATTCTATGAAATAAGACTTGTTCAATAATCTGACTTCAGGTAAAACTCATACCCTCATGATCAAATCAGTCAGGCCCGAGCATGCAGGAGAGATCAGATTCACTGCAGAACGAGTATCATCCTATGCAACTCTCACAGTTCAAGGTAAGCAGCAACAAATTTAATGTTCCATTTTATATGAAGTTATGCACCGAAAATAAATGTCGCATCACCAACGCCCCCTAAGTTTTTAAGTCTTGTTTTTTTTATCCTTCACTAGAGCTTCCAGTCCAAATACTACGTACCCTCAGGGTCAAGATAGCCATGTATCGTCACCGGGGTCTGCTTGAGTGCCAGGTGTCACGGCCCAATGCTCAGGTCAAGTGGTACAAGAACCAGAGGGAGCTCCTGCCCTGTAAAAAATACCAGTTGATGAGCCAGGATATCTACAGACAGCTCATCATTGACGACGTTTGTTCCTCAGACGAGGACACCTATACCTGTGATGCAGGAGATGACAAAACCTCATGTCAGCTTCTGGTGGAGGGTAAGATGCCTGATCTCTGATCAGAAACAATTTTAAATGATAGTTTTGCAATTATGTGCCACCACCTTTAGATAACTTGACAGAATAAGAAATGAGCAGGCTGTACAGTCAAGCGTGTTTTTGTAGCAGTTTTGAGTCCAGATTTGTGTCGGTATTGGTAGTGTGTGTCATTGCTGTGCATGCAGAGCAGGCGATCAAAATAGTACGGGGAATGAACTCAGTGGAGGTGATGGAGCCAGAGCCAGCATTGTTTCAAGTGGAGACCAGCCTGAAATCAGGAAGACCCCCTCGATGGACCCTTAATGGTAAAGTGCTGGAACCCAGTGCTGCAGTGAACATCAACAGAGAGGGCACCCTGCACAGCCTCCTGCTCACCTCCACAGACAGCTCCATGTCTGGCCCTGTACTCTTTGTAGCTGGAAAGAGTCGTTCCACTGCTCAGCTTACTGTAAA
The DNA here is from genome assembly GCA_037902135.1 of Cetoscarus ocellatus. NCBI lineage: Eukaryota > Metazoa > Chordata > Actinopteri > Labriformes > Labridae > Cetoscarus > Cetoscarus ocellatus. The sequence continues at coordinate 112,985 of JBAMNC010000598.1, forward strand.
GGGTGAGTAACCTAAACCTTGTATGAAAAAGTAAAGAAAAATTGTGGGGAAAAACTCCAGAAATCAAGAAACATTAAAAAAAAAAAAAAAAAAAAGGGGGGGGGGGGGGGGGCTGCCTGAAGACAGACAAAGCAAGGGCTGCCAAAAGTTATTCTACTAGACGGTTAAGAATTATAGAAACTTAAGATGTAAACAGCAGCCTTGACTTCAAATAGTTTTACACTTCAACAGACAGCAAATTCAGCTATAAAACTCAGGTAAAGACGTTTCAGAGGCAATGTTGGTTCACTAGGCTGAAGGACAACTTACACAGTAATTATGAAACCATCAGCGTGTGAATTGGTGTAAATGGTTAGGTGTGACTTGCAGTGTTGAAAAGCTCTACACATGATCTGCTTATTTACCGCTTACATGGCCTTTGACTAGTTTATTACAAACAGTCATGAGGATCCAATAGGTTTATACAGATAGCATAATTATAATTCAATCAGAAGAAACTTAAAGTTGAGTGAACAACTGTTAATTTTACGAGTTTTGATTAGTAATGAGTTTGCATTGTCTTTGTGGTTAGTATGTCTTAGGTGTATGGTCTCCATCTTGAGGTCATCATTTGCTTAAGAGGTTGTAAGGCCAACAGCTGGATAGAATATCCCCCTTGTGGGGTCTAGACGCTGGAGGTGGTGATTAGAGATACAGGACTAGATGAGTAGCTTTCCCTAGGCACTGATAAGATGTTTGAAAGTGCCTGTGGTGGAGGAGGATTGCCAAATCATGCTGCAATGACAGGTTAACTGAGGAAGGAGAGACATCATTTTTAAGTATGACAGCAGAAGTATGAATGGCCAAACAATGCCCTGGCAGAACCTGGTTGGTTCAGTGCTTGAATGAGAGAGCACCCCTAATCAGCTGTTGATAGTGCTTGAAGACAGAGAGTGAGAGAAATGAATGTGCTGACTTAAATAAATGAACGGCTGAATGAATACACAAAAGTATTTCTGCTTGAACTTACACTGTAAACTTCATGAAGTGATGTGTGATGTTAAGTCTGTGACAATATCAGTCTAAAAACTGAAACTGCATTTTGTAGTGTTGTTTAGACACTTCTAAAATAAGTGACATTAGCAAAGATAATCAAATAGTTTTTGATTCTTGTCCCTTCACCTCTGTGTGTGGTGGCATTCTCACTCCCTCTCATTAGTCCTCTTCTGCAGATAGTGTCAATAAATTGTAAATTACTTAATGAATAATCAACTAAAACAACAAATTTGAAACACATCTGCTGGTCATCTTTGTCTGATAGAGTGAGCAAACATTTTTAATTTCTGTGATTATGTAGAAAACCTCTGAAACACCAAATGTTCATGCAGCAATAGAAAAATCCTGGCTTGCTGTGGGTTTTATCATTGCAGGAGGTTTATGAACAAGTTACAGTCTTACAGGAACTACAGTATATAATCTATAAAATGACTCATGTTACAGGTTGCAACATGTGCATATTCCATAAAAAAAGTGGTAAACATGTACTTTAATGTCTTTAAAAGCTGACATTTTTAATTGTGCCAATAAATAAAAAGTTAAAATACTGATCAGGAAATACATTTGCAATATAAGATTATGGTTACAGTATTTGATGTTACAAAGATTGATATTGGGAAAGATGCATTTTGTAATGATTTTAACTCTAAGGAAACTTCAGGTAAATTTTAACTGTTTGTAATGATGTGGTTTATGAATGCAAAGACTGAATTAGCTATGTGAAGGCTGTTAACCTGACATTATTCGATATCTCCACCCCACGTTGTTTGCTTGGGCTCTAGCTACATTAATATGGGCAGAATGATTATGCCACAATAAAATTTCTTAAATTAACCAGATTGGATTGAATTTGGGTCTTAACAGACCATCTTTCAAAGTTGTAAAGGCCAGCATAAAGCTGCCAGCCTCTCTAAACACATGCTGCAGTGGTCTGTATTATGTGTGTGGTCCTTTAAGTGGTGAGGTTTGCAAAGGGAATGAATGTATTATTTTTAACAAGCGACTCATAAAGGGGCTTGCATCTCTTCTATGTAGAGCGTCCTCTTCAAGTTACCCAAGATTTGGAGGATGTAGGGGCGAAGGAGAGCAGCTCGGTGACTCTGAGATGTAGGTTCACTCCCTCTCCTAGAGTGGTGCGGTGGTTTAAAGGTCGTACTGCTCTGAAGACCTCCAACAAATTCAGCATGAGAAGAGAAGGGACACGAGCAGAGCTGACCATTCATGGTCTGACCAGTATGGATGCAGGACAGTACTGCTGCATGGCGGGGGGTTCACAGAGCACCGCACATGTTAATGTAGAAGGTGGGTTGGTCGTGGTTTAACATAAAAGATGCTTTGTTTTGAATTTGTTTTGATTACATTGTAATTTTTATTTTGTTCTTTTGCGACAGTAAAAACCTTGAAGTTGGTTAAACAACTTGAGCCAGTGGAAATTGAGGAGGACGGCATTGCTGCTTTCTCGTGTGAGCTCAACTACGTGGTTGCCAGTGTAGAGTGGCTTGTCAACAACATTCGTCTCTATTCCAATGCCATCAACAGGATCCAGCACATGGGAACTATGCATAGTCTCATTATGAAGAAGCTACGGCCTCAGCAGAGCAGGGTTACTTTCAAAGCAGGACTTCTCTCACAGACAACCACTCTAAAAGTTAAAGGTCAGCTTGGAAGTTCATTGAAGTTTTTTTTTAATACTTGATTTGTACTTGTTTACATCTGAGATACATGCATTCTAAGTATTGCAATCTTGGCTCCAGAGCGACCGGCTGTGTTTCTGAGGTCTCTGGAGGATGTAACAGGAGAGGAGCAAGGAGAAGTCTGCCTGCAGTGTGAAATATCCAAAGAGACAGCAAGGCCTATTTGGAGGAAGGATGGTATGGTCCTGAGTGCTGATGATAAACATGAGATACTGCATTTTGGGAAGTCCATGGCGTTGATAATTCATTCCCTGAGCAAGGATGACGCTGGACATTACATCTGTGACTTAGGCACCAGTCAGACCAAAGCAAAAGTAACTGTGCATGGTGAGTGAGGTGGGGTGAGGTAGTTGTTTTTTAAGGAAGACTTTTAAAAAATATACAGTGTATTATATAGTATATAGTATGTATATCCCATCCTAGGAGACTTTCAGTCCAAGCAATAACAAATAACATGTAGAGGCATGCTGCACACCAAACGCAGCCCAACGCTGATCTGAATCACTTGTTGCTTTGGATTAAAGACTCTTTAATTCAAACCTTACTCGATAAAGCTTTTTAACAAAACAGTAAACTTAAGTCAATGTTTCATGGTTAAATTTAACACAGTAAAGGAGTAAAATCTATTTGAAACTGGCCTTGCTCATCTGAGCTGCAAGACGCTCTAAAATCAGTCTATGACTGCTTACAGCACAAACCAGGAAGTAATTTTTTGACAGCTTTTCTAAATTTTCTAAAAACAAAACGTGTTGATTCATACATAATCATAATTGTGGTTTAGTGTGTGGTAAAACACTTTGTGGAGTGCAGTTTTAACTTTAACGAGTCCTTTATTAAAAAGAAAAGTGACCGGTGGAGGTTGGTGCAGCTCATCAGCACAGAAAGTGCATGCAGTTGCAGAGAATAATCCTGGTCCATAACAATCATGGCAACGCAAACATAAATGAGCTTCACAAACAGATTAGAAGTTTCTAGTGGTAATTCCTTCTTCCTTATGAAGTATTCTCTGTAATAGTAACAGGTCATATCTTATTACGATGGCTCTATTATATCAGATGGCATGATAACGTTGACTTTTGCAACCATAGAAATGAAGTTTATCAAACTATAGGAACATTTGAGGTAAACAATGTGTCTGTGGGGATTTAATAGTCTATGAATTTGATACACTGATTAAACTAAAATCGAAAAGATATTGAAATTCTTAAATGCAAAAAAATTAAGGCATTAAAAAGAAGGACTTGTTTTTCATATTCACGTGTTTTTCATATTTGATTAAGTAACTCAAATTATAACTTATCATTTTCCTGCCTAAAAATGTGAATTATATTGCAATTAGAGGACTTATCACAAACTAAGACATTTTATATCCGTACAAAACATACAGTATAACTGTGCTTCTTATGTAACTAGTCAAATACTGAGATGAAATGGGGTCTCAAATGTATGAGGCAGGTCTTGAAGAGCTCTTAAAAATTATTAACTTTTTTGTTTACCCTGAAATCCTGAACTAAAAATATGTGTAACAAAGGTTTAGTCATTTTGACCAATTTAGACATTTAGGAGCAAAAAATACTTAAAACTGTGTCTTTAACTGTAAAATTATATTTGTTTTCAGACTTGCACATTACCATTGTTCAGCGTTTAAAGACAACATCTGTCCTGGAAGGTGAAAGCTGCACTTTTGATTGTCAGCTTTCTCATGATGTTGATGCCAAGCCTTTCTGGACCATCAATGGCGAAGTGGTAGTCTCAAATAGCCATATCCAGGTCATCCACAATGGCCGCAAGTATAAACTGACCATAAAGGATGCTGTTCTGACCGACGCTGGAGAGATAATCTTCACACTAAATGAACTCAGCTGTAGGACCATGCTCTTTGTCAAAGGTAGCTGTATATTGTAAACAGTGAACAGTTTTTTGTTCATTTATGTGCATTTGATACCCAATTTAAACATAAAAGCCCAAATGTGACTGAGTTTGTTTTCTTTTTTGTAGAAAAGCCAGTGCATATCTTCAGGGAACTGTTGAATGTCAAGGCGGTGCCGGGCGAGGACGCAGAGCTCAGCTGTGAAATCACCAAACCAGATGTTACGATACGCTGGCTGAAAAATGGCCATTTGATCAGGCAGAGCCCAAAGTATGAGATGAGTGTGGAGAAAAATCTGGCACGGTTGTTGATCAAGAATACCACCACCAGAGACTCAGGAGAGTACTGCTGTGAGGCTGAAGGTATTGCCTCACGTGCTAAGCTAGAGGTCAGAGGTAGGTAACAGCTTCACTAAATATGTTATTTGGCTTTGAATATGATAATGAAGTGATTTTGATTGTTTTGTTCTGCAAATTGTTGCTGCCTCTGTTGTTTTGTTCTGGTTCACTCATGAAAACTGCAACCGGAGCCTGAAATGCTACTAATGTCACAAAACTGAACCAAAGGAAAGGACCCAAAAGCGCAACTCTACAAGTCCAAAATCTCAAAAAACCTTTAATCAGCAAACAAGTTTGGTACTCAAAAAATCAGTCCAATAACAGGCAGAGGTATCAAAAATCAGCAGGCAAAAGGAGAGATTTAAAGATACTTAACAGGACTGAAACACAGAGGAACACATGAGGAAGAAGGCTGGAATGCGATGGCATGAGGTACAAAGACAATCTGGCAGAGAACCAAAGGGGAAGCGGCGTTTAAATACACATAAGGGGTTAATGAGACACAGGTGACACAGGAGGGAACATAGGTGCAGGGAATCAACAATCAGGGAGACACACAGAGTGAGGAGGGCAGGAAACACAACCTAATATGAGAAACAAGGGTGAGTGATTCCAAAACAAAACAGGAATGAGCAAGACATGGCACATGAGGATAAAACTAAAAGGGGAAGTTAACCAGAAGATGTGACAACAAAGTTTTTGGATGTCATAAAATAAATGGAAACTCAATTTAATATGTAAAAAGAAAGCTAAATACTATACAGAACATACTAATTTATACAAAATAAAGAAAACATAGTTTTGGTTATCAGGTTCACATGTTTAGCAGGAGTTGGAAGATGTACATACTATCTGAACACTACCATTTCTCAAGAGGTCATAGGTTAGTTGGCTGACACTTTGTCAAAATCCTTCCTTTGTAGCTAGGTTAGATGGAATCATTTATTGCAGGGCTTCCTCCAGTTTGAAACTATTAAAAATACCCTGGTATTTGACTAAAATGTATTAATTTGAAATTATTAGGTTCTCTTATAAACTTGACCTCAGTGAAAAATAACGACAAGGACAATTATTATTTATTTGAAAACTTGTTAAAATGGCTTTAAATATTTCAGATTCCTGAAGTTAAGGATGCTGCCTGACATTAGCATTCCTTTTACTGCAAATCACCACTGTGCTTGCTTTAAAAAAAACACAAATGGCATTTGTTTTCATTATAAGGTGCCATTTTAGACCAGTGTTAATATTAAGTTGTTAACTGGTTTCTGCATGCTAATTGCTTGAGCTCCATATTCAGGCCATCTCACTCCAATAACAGAAACACTTGAGCTTTTCTTGGTCTTATTAAAGTTGACCATTTTGAAACTTCCTTTCAGACCTCCAGCACTCATTTGTGAGGGAGTTGAGGGAAACTCGAGCAGAAGAAAAGGGGAGAGTGACCCTGGAGTGCGAAACCAGACGGCCAGCCAAGCGCGTGACCTGGCTGAAGGGCATGGTGGAGCTGAGGTCTGGTAGGAAGTATGTCATCAGGCAAAAGGGGGTCTTGCTGTCCCTAACCATCACCTGCCTGGAGAAATCAGACACGGATATTTACATATGTGATGTTGGAACGATGCAGAGTCGGGCACAGCTGACCGTGCTTGGTGAGGATAGAATGAAGGAGACACTGGGCTTTGTATTGATTGTAATTGACTCTGTTTGTTTTAATTCTGCTGAGCAGGGCTGGATGGTATATATCATGTTTTACAGATACATCAGTATATTTTTAAAATGATATATGGAGGTAGACAATATCATTCATACCATTACAGTTTATGTTGATGATCTGAAAAAATTATTGAGTGTCTGGACTGATACTCAGTAAAAAAATTGTTTACAGAAAGAGCCACCAACACTGATTTATGTACTGACCACAAGATAATGTACAGTATTTGTAATGTTAAGCCAATATATTTGAAAACTATAAGGTTTTATGAACAGAAGAGATTGTGAACATACTCTAGCAGCCTTTGAAATTGAATGTTTGAACCAAAAGGCAAAACATGGGCTCTTTAAATTCAAAAGTATTACTATCATTAGCAATCAAACAGTGGTAATACATGTTTAATAAAAACTTGAATAGAATAAAATTAAAAAGTCCTTGACCTTTAATATTGGACAATTTTATTAAAATTTAAGGTCAAGTCCTGCACACTCTCTAACTTGCACAAATACTTTGGCAACATTTGGAAAAGTGGGAGGATCGGTGGAGGGTGCTAGTGCCAGATTCCTTGCTAGTTGCAGTTATTACTCTAAAGACCACTAACATATCAGTACAAAAATATAGTGCTATCTCTTTTTTGCCAAAGTATGACTGAATATCATAAGGTATGTAATATTTGATATCGTCAATCATTAAAATAATGGAGATTTATCATTTTCTAATTCAAAGTATTTAAAAGAATATCAAATTTGACGTCCTTAAAATGTACAAATATTGTAATTCTTTCGAACAGTTAAAATAAAGTATTGAATTTTTCATGTAATGTGGAAAATAAAAAAGCCCAATATTGTTGTCTACAACTTCTGTGTTTCAGACACTTTTTTTACTGTGCTATTCAACTAGTATCAATGTCATTATATTTTTAATATTCATAATAAAGTAAGAAATGGGTTTTGGCAACCATTTGTAATTTCGATACTGAAAAAAAATGTTATGTCATTTAGTAAAAATAATATCAAGTTATAATTTTGGTTCACATCCTTCTGCCTCATGCTGAGGCTAATTAATAGTTTCTTTAAAGGTGGTATGGCATACGCCCCTGAAACAGATGAATTTTGGTTTTAGCTATGGAAATTTTGGGTGGTTTGTTCGGGCCACCCAAGAATGCATGATTATACAATTTAAATAATGAAAAATAAAGAGATGTTTGAACAAGCCAAAAACTAAAACAGATTAATGTAAGAGTGTAGCAGTTACTGTTCCACCTTTTGATTTGTGAAGGTGCAACCAAGCTTCATTTAATCTGGCTGACACAAAGAATGGATTTGTGTTTCTGTTTTGCTTTAAGGGCAGCGAGTGTTGATCCTGGATGAGTTAGAGGATGTTGAGTGTCTGGAGGGCGACACGGTCACATTCAGATGTCGAATTTGTCCAAGTGACTACACTGGGGTCAAGTGGTACCTTGACGAGACCCTGCTGTACACCAACGATCTCAATGAAATCCAGATGTTGCCTGGTGGCTACCACAGCCTCACATTTAGACAGCTTGCACGCAAAGACACAGGCACTATTTCATTTGCTGCAGGGGACAAGAGATCATATGCTTCGCTGCTGGTTAGAGGTGAGGCTTTGAGCTATCACAGGCTTTAACTGTTTTCCTTCAAAACACAACTAATGTTTTATTTTGGATTCATGTCTTTTATATTTTCAGAGAGGCGTCCCACCATTATTCAGGCACTTGAAGACTGTGAAGCTATAGAAGGAGGTGGTTTAGTTTTGTCTTGTGTGACCTCCAAGCCATGTCACATCCTGTGGTACAAAGATGGTTGTATGATGTGGAGCTCCTCGAGATATTTTACCACTCGCTCTGGCTGTGAGGCTCGACTGACTATTCGGGAAGTCAGCAACAGTGATGCTGGCGTTTATGAGTGCAGTGCTGGATCTGTTACAACCAGGGCTGTTGTAACTGTTAAAGGTAAAAAATACAATTTCATGTCAAACTTAGGGATGCCACTGATAAGGTATTAACAGGTTAAGTTTGTATAGGGTATAGGATTATACTATATGTTACAAGATCATTTTCCCTTAATTGTTTCATCAAATTTGTGTTACAATACGTGACTCAGAGAGAGGACCCAAATGCACAACAGACACAGACGAAAAGCTTTAAAGGTTTATTCGATGCCACAGAGAGTCAGTCCCACAGGCAACAGTGTCCTGAGAATGTGAGGCAGAATCAAAGTCTGAAAACAAGGCATGGTAATGCACGGTGTGACAAGACAGAAAGTGCTGGAACGAGACTTGGTAAGGTACTACGAACTGGCAACAAGACAGAGGAAGACATGAGGGTTAAATACATGAGGTGATTGGGGGTGATGAGACACAGCTGGGGAGGCACAACCAGGGATCAGGTGTGACAGAACCAGACAGGAAGCAAAACCTACGAAGACAAGGAGAGACAGGTGAATTTTCAAAATAAAACAGGAAGCTCGAGACAAAACATAAAACATGAGGGCAAAACAGGTAACTTAACTAACAAAAAGACAGGATCTTGACAATTTGACTTTGTACTAAACACATTAGGATGCCACCACAGTTATAAATGCCAATAATAACATTTTTTTTGCCTGTTGTTGACTCATTTGCTCTTCTTTGATTTTCTTCTTTGTTGTCTTTTTTAGCCATCCCAGCAGAGTTCACCCAGCCCCTGAAAACTGTAGAGGCTAAAGAAGGGGAGACAGTGACTCTGACCTGTGAGTACTCTCTTCCTGGCGTGCAGTACCACTGGTGGAGGGGTTTTGAGAGCATCAGGGCTGGGGACAAGTATGTGATGAAACAGAGAAAGACCATCAATTCCTTAACCATCAAAGCTGTGAAACCTGTGGACTCAGGAGAATATACATGTCAGTGCAGAGATCACCGCACTACAGCAAGCCTCAAAGTGCATGGTATGGCATTGATTTTTCCTTACCTTCATGTCAGTTTTTACATACCAAAATAAACCATTTGCCTTGTAGTCAGAACAAGTTTTAGGAATGCATGGTTTAAGGAATATATGAGGCATGTTTACAGAGCATCATCAGTAACTACAGTGTCACAGAATGTCATGTTTATATTCTGCATTTTATGTGTTCAGGCACAAACAGCGAAAAACAGAGTAAGAGCAAGTCAGAAGCACAAAAACAGACTATAAAAGATGGTTCAAACTACTGAAATATAAATGGTTGATGAGGTCATCATTTTTTCTGTGGAACTAAGTTATATGTATGCAGTTTTACAAAGCTTACTGTAATGTGCTATTGCTTAGTGTAAGGCATCCTTCCTTAACTGTTGTTGCTAGTTGTATTTATTTTATTTATTGCCCCTTTTCCTCCAGCTGTTCCCATTACATTTGTCCAACATCTGAAGAACATGCAAGCAGAGGAGGGAGTCAATGTCCTATTACGTTGTGAACTGTCCAAACCAGGAGTCCCAGTAGAATGGAGGATGGGGCAGGAGCTGTTAAGGAATGGGGTGAAACACCAAATAAAAAAAAGAGATACTACCCAAGAGCTGCTCATATGGAAGCCTGTGCCCGAAGACAGCGGGGTCTACAGTTGTTTGTGTGCTGATCAGATGACTTCCTCGACTGTCAGAATCACAGGTAGGAATGGTCCTTTGTCAAGTCTGGCATTTCTTGGTTAATGTTACTGTGCTTGGTCAGACAAATTCTCTGCCACAAGGGTTCTTCCTCGTCCAAGCAATTAAGAATATCCTGCAATTTAATGGTTAAGTTGACTGTGGGTCAAAGAACTTGAACCTGACACACGAAATAGACATTTCGACATGTACTATACAGGATATATTTTACCAGTCCATCTGGGCAACAACCCATATAAAGTGTTTTGAGAGGGCAGAACCTTTAAAAAACATATCTGAATGTGACTGGATGGTCATTCTGCCACTCACATTCATGATGGGCCAGTCAGATGATGGAGCATCCAGGAGCTAGTGCCATGAAGTGAAGCACATAATGTGAGCCAATGAATACAGCAAACTCTCACCAAAACCATCAGAAGAGAGGTGAAAATTTCTTTTCCATAGAGAAATGCTTTCAGTATTGTTCTTGGTTCTTGGTTCTTCTTTTAATAAGGAAATATCCATTTCTGATTTTATGCATTCTGATGCAATACATCTTATTATCATCTCAGAAATTTGTCCTGTACTCTAAGTGTTGCACACATTCAGCTAATTTCACTGTTTTTATCCATATAATTAAATCTGTTTTGACAATCGTGTATACTTACATAAATAATCCCTTATCTCATTGTATTTTTGCCAGCTCTTCCAGTCAACTTCAAACAGAAGCTGAGGAACGTGCTGATTGAAGAGGGCAACACTGCCATTTTACGCTGTGAGTTGTCCAAACCTGGCCACAGTGTGGAGTGGAGGAAGAGAGGCTGTGAGCTTATAACAAATGGAGAGAAATATCAAATAAGGCAGAGAGACATGCTGATTGAACTGAGGATCTTTGATGTGACTCCTGAGGACAGCGATATCTACACATGCATCTGTGGAAACATAGAGACCACTGCAACACTGACTGTTCACGGTAGGTATTTGTTACCATTAAAACTTAACACTTTAAACCCTGAAAACACTAATTATATCCAGAAAATTCTAATTTTTTGGAGCTGAAATGTTTATTTCACTGTCTACTGAAATCCTAAAAAATCCAAATGTCCATAAAATTTAACATATGTATTTTTTGTATCTCATTTGACACATTAGGTGTTTTTGGGAACTGATAATCCATTTGAGGACATTTTTTATCATTATCTGATGGTATTCAGACGTTTTTTTGGTAATTTGTTGATCATATCAATTAGATAGAGGTATCATAAAAGTATGTATCAAATATGATCCAACAGGCTTTAAGGGGTTAAGTACACTTGTATCAAAATACAGGCTCACTATTAGTTTAACCGTTAAGTTGGCCTGTATGATTTAATTTCTGATTTCAGTTGCTAAGCTGTGACTATTATTTCTATTTCAAATTTTGTCTTTGTCTTTGTCTCTTAGCTCATCCAATCACTTTTAAACAAAAGCTGAATAATGTCCAGGTAGAAGAAGGGCACAACATCACATTGTATTGTGAGATTTCCAAACCCGGTGTCCCAGTAGAGTGGACACTTGGAGGATATCTGTTGGAGAATGGAGAGAAGTACCAGATGAGGCAGAGGGGCACTGCTGTGGAGCTGATCATCAAAGATGCAGATCCAGAGGACAGCGGGGTCTACACCTGTGTGTGCAGAGAGCAGAGGACTAAGGCCACTGTTAAAGTTATTGGTGAGTTTAAGTTTAATTTTGAGGATAGAGGATATGCATCATTGTCTCAAAATGTGTCCAAGACACAGAGTTTTAACCACTGAGTGGCAGAAGCACACCCTGGTGACAAGATTCAGTAGATGGAAAGCAGGGAAATACATTAATTTATATGAAAAGTGACCTCATTTCATTTCTTTCTTGATGATCTTTGCCAGTGTGCAGAATAGATTAGCTGCTATGCTTTGTTAATGTTAAAACAGCTGGACCAGCCTCTTTAAATGAGGATTCTGAGAGTGCTATTGGCTGTCACCAAGGGGGGTTTGGAGAGCAGAGTGGCCGTAAACGCAAAATGAAGATTAAGTACTGGCACCAACCAGTAAAAGGCTGTAACTTCATTTTATGATCAACAAATCCCATGTAAATTCTTTCCTTGAAATTGTACATGCTATTAGAAACAGTGTCACACTCTTGTAAGAGGCAGTCAGCACAAATGACTATAAAGGAATAGTGAAAGTAATTATGGCAGACAGGAGACAGACTGGTCTTAGATATGCCTCGATTTTACAAAGAAAGATACATGCAGTACAAAATTCAATCCCTGTGGTAGTGTAGAAGCAAGGGTGTCAACATACCAGCAACATGTCAGGACTATGCAGATAGAAGATTGCATTAAAATCAGCAATGCCATGTGTTTGACATTGAAACCATAGAAAACTGTCCAGGCCAATCTTTTTCCTCACAGAAAACCCACTGAAATCAATTGTAGAATCAATGCAGAAATTAATTAATGAACAGAACCAATAATCGTATTGGTATCAATAAAATATTTATTCCCATACCTAGGTTTGCGGGAGTTTGCGAGGATTAAGGAAAACCCTTACTCCTCACCAGTTTCAACTACTTTTTGAAAATTGCTAGCATATTTGTGCAAATTCAGAAAGCGTTTCCATTGTACTTTTGTTACCACCCATCACTAAAATACCATAGATCTTATCATTTGACCGATGTGTTTTTTTTAAGGTTTAGACAATTCTGACAACCTCAGTAAAGGCACATTTTTTTCAGTGTTTTTGTATAACATCGACAGTGTGTAGAAGTTCAGCTGCCCATTATTTTGTGTTTCTTATTGTTTACCCAGTCCTGCACTGGCTGTACATGTCTGCAGTAAAGTTCATATCTGCTGATATAGAAAATTAACTTTTTATGATCTGCAGCCAATCTTTTGCACTCCTAAGTCTACTCCTCATGCATAAGCTGTGACTGTGTTTGTCCATAGCGGTTCCAGCCACCTTTAAGATTAGCCTGAAAAGCCAAGAGGCTGAAGAAGGGAAGAGTGTGATATTACGCTGTGAGCTGTCAAAGAAGGGAGTCCCAGTTCAGTGGCAGAGAGCCAGTCAGGTGCTGACAGAGGAGTTATTTCGAGGAAAATATCAAATGGAGCAACATGGAAGGATGGCTCAGATGACCATTCATAATGTGCAACCAGAGGATGCTGGGAAATACAGCTGTATCACAGGAGATGAGAAAACCACAGCTGAAGTCAAAGTAAAATGTGAGTTGGAAGACGACATATTAGCCAAAGGAATCACAAACCTGTTTCCCATATTAGTTTTGCCACACATTTTGAATAATGATAAGCAATTTACTTCCATATAATGGTAGATAAAGATGGAACATTTGATCTTTGAGATGCCTTACTAATCAGTTTTAGTAAACCTTAACATTTTTTAATTTAGTGATGAAACAAAATAAAATAGTTTAAACAGCACAGACAGTTGAAAACTGTTGTGACTGAGGAAGCTTAAGCAAAGGCCAAAGCTGACATTAAGTTATCTTGCAATCTAAAACTGCATCAAGTGTTAAACTGTCTGCTCTAAAACATGACTAACCCTTATGGACATCTTATTTTTTCTACAAACCCCAATTTTAATGAACTTGGGACGATGTGTGAAACGTAAATAAAAACAGAATCCAACAATTTAACAAGTTAAGCTCATTTGGAATGTAAGAAAAAATTAAAAATAGACAAATCATTTACACTTCAAAGCATCAAAACAGATTTACATGCCATCTTTTTGAAAACTAAAAGTGAATTATGTATTTATATCTGTCATTCCAGAGCTTAACCCCAACAATAGAAACATAATTCCTTTTGTTTGGTTACCTTTCAAAAACCTGTCAAATCATAATGGCCTCTTTGAATTGGAAACATCCTTTTCAGAGTCCTAAAGTTACTTTGATTTTGCTTGAATACTTCTACTTACATTGCAGGAGTCAATAAAAATCCAGTTCTAACAAGCCAAGCTAATTTAATTTTGTGAAATTGCGAAATTGTTTATAATTTAACAATCTTTTCAAATAAAACTACAGCCTCTCCTGTGACTTTCAAACGAGAAATCCAGTGCATTGAGGTAAAGGAAGGAGACAGTGGAGTTTTCTCCTGTGAGCTTTCCAAATCTGGAGCTCCAGTGGAGTGGAGGAAAGGCAGAGTGGTCCTCAAGCCTGGAGAGAAGTATGAGATGAAACAAGAGGGGCGTCTCACTAAACTGATCATTAACAGTGTGGAGGAGGGCGATGCTGGGAGATATATCTGCAAGACAACAGACAGCCAATCAACTGCAGAGCTCATAGTCCAAGGTAAGAGAAAAATCAAATACCATACCTGATCCCAGATTTTTCTGATTCCTTCTTTTGTTGAAGACAAATCTTCCTCTTTTTTAATTTTCCCAAATGCATCCAACAGTATCAGCTCAGCGCAGACGTCGGCGAGGTCAGCTGTAATGTAGTACAGTAATAAAAACTGTAGATTTGGTGTGTGTTAGCACTGTGTGAGCTCCATTTTTTCATTTCACTGAGACAGATTTAAATTACTTTTCCATTACTTCAGTTTTTGTCCTGCTTATGGTCAAATGTCAAGTGCAATGTTTGTACTGAACATTTCTGCTCATGAGCTTGATGAAAACATGAATATAGAGTCATATCATGATCATACCTCCCAAACCCCTGTGTGTAAACTCTAGCATTATAAATAGCGTTTGTCTTTCTTTGGTTTGTGTACTGTAGAGTGGTGCTGGGATGAGATAATGTTGAAGGCCAACTTGGAAGTTCGCACCACACTGGTTCCCTTCACAAAAACCATTTACTTTTTTCGGAACGTTGCTGATAATAGGGTATGTGATTAAAAAAAATAAAGTTTATGAAACTTACTTGGTTTCTTCATCATGATAATCTTGTCTTATCTTATCTAATCTTTAAAAAAACATTTGTTTCATATTTTTTGAAGCATAAACTTAGGAGGCAAAAGTAAGAAGCTTGTGTTTGGCTTTTATTGAACCACAATATGGCAGACTGACTTCTATGCTGCCACTACCAGCTTAAAACTTGTGTTTCACACTCTTACCTCCTCCAGAGGAGACTTCCTCTTGGTCTGACCTAATTAAGTTAGCAGTCATGGCTGTGCCAAAAATCAAATCCTTTTTTAAGAACAAGCAAAAGTGATGATGTTTAATGCTCCTGATTAACTCGGTTGTAGAAAACAAACATCAAAAACTTGTATGCTAGTGTTTACCATGGACCTTATTTCAGGCATTTCCAGAAAACTCATTTAAAAATCCTACAGACTCTAAGATGAGGGAACCAGTGCTAAAGCACCCGCTCACTGTGCTTGAGGACTCATAACTGCACTGCTCTATGTTATGCTAGTACTTTTGTTGTGAGGGGAGATAATCACTAGCTGTAATGGATTATTATAATCCATTCATCAGTTTAATTCAAACTGAACAACTTGTTAGAAAGAAAGATCATTGGCATGTACCATTTTCTTGTCAGCACATTACCTTTCAGTGTAACTTTCATTTAATATTCATCAAGAGCATTGTCATTCTAAAGACGAGGACGTGTTTTTTTTTTTTTTATCTGTCTGGTAGAATCTTGTGGAAAATCTGCTAATTTTATAATTCTTTGTATGATCCCTGTTTTGCTGTTGGGTTCATACAGTTTCTTCCTTTCCTTTTTAGTTGTGCACCAGTTGTTTAAAATTCTTGCTCTAGCTTTGTTTTTTCAGGGCTACAAATACATTTTATCTTTAGGTCTTCATTCCAATATAATTTTTTCCCTAGTAAATGATCTTGTAAACTCTAAAATGATGTATTTTATTGTTAATTGCCATTTGTTTGTAAGGTTAATTTCATTCATTGCTCAAAGAAAGAAATCAAATACACACATAAAAAGTGAAATCTTGAATGATAAGGAGCAAATAAAAATAATCTTTATGATCTTTCACAAGACACTAATTAACAATGCACACAGTAAAACAAAAATACTATATTTGTATTTACATCAATATACTGGGTTGTTATGCACTGCTGTGTGCTCCAGATCAAAGTTTCTGTTGTTTTCTTGGATTTTAAAGTCTAACTGAGGGATTTTCTAATCATTTCCCAGCCAGTCTGTTTGCTTATCAAGCATTTTCTTTGACTGATAGGTTTACCACCAAGCTTTAAGTTGCCCCTAGTTAGCCAGGAGGCGACTGAGGGCAACAGCGTGGTGCTACGATGTGAGCTTGATAAACCTGCCACTGCAGTCGAGTGGTGGAGAGGAGCAGAGCTGCTCAGAAATGGAGACAAATACCAGATGAGGAAAAAGGAGCTGCAGGTGGAAATGAAGATTTCAGACCTCAGTCTGGATGACACTGCTGATTATACCTGCGTATGCGGGGAACAGAGGACAAAAGCTACAGTCAGAGTAAATGGTAAGAACACTAAAGGTACACATGATTTGTTTCGCTCCTTTAATGCTTGTATAGTTAAACTGAACAAATGCTATATCAGGGTGCCAGTTAAGCTTATTTGGTAAAGCTCATACCTTGTGTGCAGTGACCCACAGTGCCCAGCATAAATGGGTAACCCCCCTATTAAAAGTAATGTATTAATCAATATCTAAATGAACAAAAGAACAATTTCCAAAGTTTTGACAAAGCTGAGTTTAACGTAACATTTTTTTTTTACCATAAGATGAAACTAAGGGTAATATGATAGCAAAAATTTAGCTTTGCTCCCACCCGTTTGATTGGGGTGTTTTCTGACAAATCTGAACGGGTGTACTCATTTATGCTGAGCACTGTAGGTCCTTGCTGAAGTTGCCCTTGGTTTGACTCCAACACCCAGTCCTGTTTCATGACATACTTTGCTACTCTGTTCGCTAAATTCTTGTCTGTCATTAGCTGCCCTACCCGATGAAGGCAAAGTTCCAGCTGTCAAACACTCATATCTTTTTGACAGTCAGAATTTATTTTTTAGTATGATAGTTATTTTTTGTGGCCTTTTTGCATTTACTGAGAGAAGAGACAGTAGATAGAATCGCAAAGTGGGACCAGAGAGTGGGTAAGAACATACTGAAAAGAGCCTGCAATCTGTAATTGACTTTGGGTGGCCTGGACCAAAGTGAGAGCCTTCATACATGGGTTATAACGGTGAAGCTTTATTTTAAGGTCACCATATTCACCACAAACTAGCTGCTTGTTATCATGCCAGTTGGTAGTTAACAAGCTGCTTATTAGACAATACTGAGGACTTATTAGTATTTCTGCATGACCCTAACATACAGACAGTATGACTATTAACTAAGAGTTTCTTCTTTATTACCTCCTAATTAGTGGTCCAATCACAAACTTCTGGTCTTAGTTCAGTGTAAACAATTCAAAGTGTATCTGCAACTCAGAATATGTTCCCTAAACTAAATTGAGGTCCTATTCATACCAAATTCACTTGAAGTTTCATACTTCTTTCATACTACTTCTTCTTACAAACTTGTATTCATAAACATAGGGCACACTTACTAAGAATAATTAAGGGAGAATAACAATTCTTGTGATACTGCTACCTTATAATAGCCTTACTAAGCAAAGCTAATTAAGATCACAACTCATATGTAACAACTTCTTAAGAAATTATTAGTAATCAATGATTAGGAGGTTGCTAGGGAAAAACTCTTTATTAAAAACCTGTTGTCTGTATGTTATGGTCATGCTGAATAAGATTCCAAAAGTCTTCTGTATTGTCAGATGAACAGCTAGTAAGCTATTAATGAGCATGCTAATAAGCAGCTAGTTTGTAATGAATGTGTTGACCTAAATAAAAAGCATTACCAAAATAACCCATAAGGCTATCTGTGTCCCAAATTGTAGTTGTTTTTCAGATACACTGTCATATTTTTTTTTAACTAATATATATTGTAAGACAATTGTGTTCATATGGATAAAGTTTATCCTGATCAGTTGACTTAATGCTCATTAAGTCTAAATAGGGAAATCATAATTTTTGGTGTTGTACTGCAATTTCTCTATACCAGAGAGCTTCAAGTCCATTTGTATAAGAGACAGTGTCTTTTCTTGACAGAGGCTGTTGGGACAGATTTTGAAATAAATTATAGTGATATTAATTAATGTTTTTGTCAAATGAGCACGTTATGTTAAATATTCTATTTTATTCCAAAATGTATGGAGTTCTTGGCCTTTAAAAGAGAGATCAGTCCCTGCCACACACTGCAGCCAGGTACATGGTAGCATCTCAGATATTTAGACTTTATTTGTTCAGATACTCCAACTTAACTGGACAGGAATCTCAACTGAACCCAAACTTAACTTTCTTTATTTGTGTTATTCTTGGGATTTAAATGTGAGATCAGTCTCTTTCACCTAAACTGCTTCCAGATACAGGGAAGCAACTAGAATATTTTGGCCCCTTAATTCTGGAGCTGACATGTTGTATCACTTGGTTTGACACTAATCATGCCTCAGGCTGAAAATTCACTATAAACAGCTGACAGGTGGAATCCAGTCAATGTATGAAACATAAAGTCATTTTTGGTCCAATGCTTTAATCTCAGTGGTCTTTGGGGTTGCTTTAATAGCTGTTAGGATTCAATTAAGAAGAACATACTGTATCATATAAACCACAACATATTGTCCCTCTCCAGGTTTTCTGGATTTAATGATAATCTTTGGGTCAAATGAGAAGCCGTTAGGGGTCTGATTTGGCCCTTGGCCCACTGTTCTGTACTTATCATGACTGTAAATCAGTTTTGTAAAAAAGAAAAAAAAAGGAGAACTACCAATGTCTATGGTTGTGTTGAGGTTTCAGCCAAGACCAGTTGTCTGCCAATAGATGTTTTTAAAATTGTTCTGACACTTTGTCTGTGCTTTGCCGTAGAGAGACCAATCCGATTTCTTCGGGAATTAAAAAACATTCAGGTGCAGGAGGGTAATGGAGTGACACTCTCCTGTGAGCTCTCAAAACCCAGCTCTCCAGTGCTGTGGAAGAAGGGAGACAGAGTACTGACCAATGGAGAAAAATATCAGACAAGGCGAAGTGGCTCCACCCTGGAGCTCCTCATCAAGAAAAGCCAGCCTGAGGACAGTGGTACATACAGCTGTTTATATGATGAAGTAAAAACCACTGCCACCATCATCATCACAGGTGAGAGTCCCAAGTCTTTTTCTGACAGAAAAAAAATGCTTTGAATATTCAGATACCTTACTCAGTGCATTTTGTGCCTTGTCATAAGCAATCCCAGTAACTTTCAAGCAAAAGTTGAGGAACCAGGAAGCCCTGGAGGGGAGCAGTGTGACACTGCGCTGTGAGCTCTCTAAACCTGGAGTCCCAGTGGAGTGGAGGAAGGACGCTCAACTTCTAAAAGAAGGAGATAAATATCAGATGAAGCAGGAGGGCAGGATGGCTGAGATGGTGGTCAAGAATTTAAGTCTACAAGATGCTGGGGAGTTCAGTTGTTTTGTTGGCACTGTTGTGACTTCAGCAGACATCAGAGTAAGAGGTATGTATCACAATAGGCCAATTAGGGAAACAGTTATGCATGTTGAAATGTAGAAGAAACAGAGAAGAGAAAACCAAACATTTTGAAAATGAGATATGAAAAGTTTTTTTTATTTATTTTTTATTTCTAGCAATCCCTGTAACATTTAAAAGAGAGGTGGAGAATTTGGAGATCAAGGAAGGAGACAGTGGAGTTTTCTCATGTGAGCTCTCCAGACCTGGAGCTCCAATGGAGTGGAGGAAAGGCAGAGTGGTCCTCAAACCTGGGTACAAATATGAGATGAAGCAAGAAGGACGCCTCACCAAACTCATCATAAACAACATAGAGGAGAGCGATGCTGGGAGATACACCTGCAAGACTGATGACTGTCAATCATCTGCTGAGCTCATAGTCAAAGGTGGGAAAGTGATTATGATCATGACTAAACCTCTTTTATTATAACAAATTTTTAAAAAACTCATCTCTATTGGAGCAAACTAAGTGTGATTCAATACCATGAATAAGACTTAATCAAAGGGATATGTAATGACATAGAGTACCACAAACAAGAATTTCTTTATTAAATTCACACCTTATTTATCATACATGGTCAAAGAGCATAACTTCTTCTGCCTTCACTTGCAGCTCCTCCAATAACATTCAAGACAAAGCTGAAGAACCAGCAGGTGGAGGAGGAGAACAGTGTGACGCTGAGCTGCGAGTTGTCAAAGCCAGGACTTTCCGTGGAGTGGAAGAAAGGACAAGAAGTGCTGAAGAATACTTTCAAATACCAAATTAAAAATCGAAACTGCGTCATGGAGCTCACGATTAAAAACTCACAGCTTGAGGACAGTGGCCTTTACAGCTGTAACCATGGTGACGTTAAGACAACAGCCAATATCACCATTACACGTAAGAGGGAAAACAAACAAACAAAATAAACCTCCAGTCTTTGTAAGAATAACAAGAAGCTTATGGTGCCAGTTTTGACAGTGTGGTAGTCAAATATTTCCCGGTTCCTCCACAGCTATCCCCCTCACCTTCAAAATGGGTTTGAAGAACCAGGAGGCCCCTGAAGGTGGTAACGTGTCCCTTCGCTGTGAGCTCTCCAGGGCAGGGGTGCCTGTGCAGTGGTGGAAGGGGGAGGACCAGCTCTACCACGGGGGAAGATATCAGATGACACAGAAAGGGAACCTGGCTGAGATGCACATCAAAAACATTCAACCAGAGGATGTTGGAGAGTACAGCTGTGTCCTGGGAGAGCAAAGGACAACAGCTGAGGTCAACGTCAGAGGTAGGTAAAAATTTGTTTTCTTACAAGCAGCTACTGATAGCTTTCACATGATGACATGATGCCAGTCAATCATGGTATGCTCTCCTGTGGTTGAGTAACGCTTTTTTGTGTTTTGCATTGACAGTCTCTGACCCACAGTAATCAATAGGGGTGTGTATTAGCAAGAGTCATTGATATGTATTGGAATACATGGTTTTTTGACCTTTTTATTACCACAAGAGCCCACAATATTGTATACATAAAACGATGCGGTTTTTAAGCTGTGTTGTTTATATAACACATAGTCCCTACAACATTTATAAACTTTATTTTGTGTCCCAGTGATAGAAAATAACAGCAATAAATGTAACAGAGTGAGGGAGACTTAAATGGCTGAATGTCCACATCCAACCTGTGGCCAAAAACTGAACTATGATATAAAACAAACGTCCAGATGTATGTAATCAAATAATCATGTGTCATGATATTGCTCGTAAGATATTGATATAGTATTGTGCCAAAAAATATTGGAACATGTTGGTGTAGCCAAATATTCTGTCTTTATATTCATATCACTGCAGGGCAGTCAGAGTCTTGCACTCACTTCTCGCGTTCAGCACTACCAAATCATGCTAATATCTATTACCTCTTTGTCCTTAGAAAGATGCAGAAAAGCCTGGGCATATTTTGGCTAGGAACAGTCCTTTGAGCTACATCAATTGCAAAATGGTTTTGCCTAATGAATGATATGAAATTTGGTGAATCCAGCTGCTTTAGGATTACACTGCAGAGGAAATGAAGGATTTTTTTTGTAGAGAAGTTTGAGGACCAGTGGGACATTGTGATGTCTGCCTGAAGGAGCTAACTACTACTACTAACTAGAAAAAAGGCATAGTTTAAGCAAACTATCAAGGTTACTTGATGTAAAAAATAGTAATACATGGTGAGGTGCAACAGAAGTGAGTCATCAATGAGGTAATGTATGCAATTTTAAATTAAGTCTAATCAAATAACACCTTCCAAAATAATAAAGATAAGTTTTAACAAAATAGATAAAATCTCACATGACAGACTGATACAAGACACATATCTGATCCAGATTTTAAGTTAAGTTCAGCTGCTGTTAATTGTGCATTTTTGGTTGTATATGGGACCCAGTACACACCTTAACATTTTTATTTAGTAAGACTTGTAAGTGAGGAATCATTGTTCCAAATCCATCCTTCAAAACTTTTATAATGACTTGAATATGAGAAAAGATTTTTTTTCCTTGAATAATACTTGAAAAAATAGATTTTTGTTAGATTCTTGCCTTAAAGTGATGTGAATGGTGTAGTTATATATTAGGAAACTTGTCCACAAAAATTGATGATTAATTGTGCACAACCACTACATGCCATATTCTACTTATAAGTTCAAGCAGGTGCTCTTTTTCAAATATGCCTTATGGATTCAAATAAAGCATTTTCAAAAAAGAAAAAAAACCTCCCTCCTCTTTTTCATCTTTTACCAGCTGCAGCATCAGTGTTCTTTGAGAAGGAACTGGAAAACCAAGCAGTGATGGAAGGCAAATCTGTGATAATGTCCTGTGAAGTTTCCAGTGCTAATGTCCCTGTCACTTGGAAGAAAGACAACACAGCAATAGAAGAAGGGGGGAGATGCATTTTAAAGAAGAATGGCCCCACACACACTCTGGAGATCAAGAAACTGTGTCTGGAGGATGCTGGGGAGTACTGCTGTATCAGCAGAGGCAAAAAGACAACTGCCAAACTGATAGTGAGGGGTAGGTGGAGTTCACAGAAGATTTTCATCCCTTATTCATCCATATCCTTGGTCATATTGTCCATCATATCAGATTACATGATATAACATTACTAATCTAAGTCCTGTTTTCACCTAATAAGATGAAAATATATGCCATTCCATCTCTAAAAAGCCAGCTGTATCTAGCTTCCTCTCCCTCCACAGAACGTGTGCAGATTGTAACACCACTGCAGGATATGACTGTGACAGCAGGTGAGGATGCAATATTTGTGTGTGAGCTGAGCCATGCTGATGCGAG
The DNA here is from genome assembly GCA_037902135.1 of Cetoscarus ocellatus. NCBI lineage: Eukaryota > Metazoa > Chordata > Actinopteri > Labriformes > Labridae > Cetoscarus > Cetoscarus ocellatus. Next base: position 136,075 of record JBAMNC010000598.1, read on the forward strand.
TGAGGGTGTCTGGTGGCTTGGCTCCAGCCCCCTCCAGAGGAACGAGATGAACCGGATGACGTGCCGGGGTCGTCAGCACAGGCTGATTCTTACCATGACAACACCAGAAGAGACTGGCACTGTGGCTTTTGTGATTGGAGAGGAGAGGACCTCTGCAAGTTTATTAGTTGTTCCCAAACCAAAAGGTAAGCTGAAACATCAGGCATCAGTCAAGAAAAATCTTTCCTTAGTTGTAAGCTTACTTTCCTCTGAGCAAGTAAACATTAACTAAGCTACAAATAAAATGAGAAAAAAACAATTAAATATATAACAGATAAACTTATGATCCAAACAGAGAGACTAGGTCATTACTAGCAGACCAAGTTAATATGAAATCCTGCTGCACAAGTACCCAAAATAAATCACACAATAAGAAAAGGTGAGATAAACTTTCCCGATACATAGTACTCCAATTTTAGAATTAAACACTTGTTGATTTTGTTCTAATTTTAGAATTACTTTGTTAGTTTTTAGAGTACAACATGGACTCGCACCAGACCACCTTTCAGAGATTATTTTATTGAATGAAGCAGTATTGCCCCTCTTGTCTTTTAGCTGTTTCATAAAGGAGAATCAAAACATTTGATGATGCTGCTTTTGCTGCTATGCCTTGATATGTTGTATCAGGCCTCAGAGATACCAAAAGAATCTAAGATTATAATGATTAACAACTACAGTCCAATAACACAGTTATTCTCTCTGGCTTTCATGTACCACCAGACAACTTTATGATTATTATTAATAAACATCACTTGTATTTTTTTTTCTACTTTTAAATTTTCTTTTTAATGTTAAGATTGTGAGACTTGGTATTTATATATTAATTTCTTAACCAATAACTTTTTAGGGCATTTTAAGTTTTACTTAATCATGTTAGAATATTTTTGTCAGTCTATTACTATTGTTTTGCTATATTTTATTAACTTCTCAGTGTTTCTTGTGTTATTTTCTTTTTCTTTTTATTGTTTCCTTTTATATTTGGCTCCTGTTTTATAATGTATCTTCACATTATTGTTGTATAATGGATTCACTGTTCTTTATATCAGTCTCAGTCTCAAGTTTTTTTTAACATCCTACTAATTTTGAAACATTATTTTCCTTTGTCAGTAAAGTACTTTAAAGAGGTCATATTATGCTCTTTTGGGGTTTTTTATGCTTTTGAGTGTGACTTTCATATCTTCCCCGCATGATAGAGAACTTCTTTGCACAAGACAACAAAATAGAGGACAGCGCCAAATTGACCAACTATCATAGACTAATCCAGTCAACATATCAGAGCGTACTGAGTCTGCCTGGGGGAGCTTGAAGGGACAGGAGCCCCAACAGAGTGTCTAAGACAGACTGAAAACAAAGGTGGATCAGGAGCACTCAGTGTATGAAAAATGGAAGGTTATTTTGAACATTAACCATAGTGAACATACACTGACAGTCATCAAAAGCAAACATTTGGACCCATTTGTGGCAAAATATGACCACTTTAAATTGAAATAGAAATACTCTGAAAAGTGACACATATAAAAAAGTTTGAAAGAAGTGTGAATATTCTGTTCTTAATTTTAGTCTTCTTTGAGGAGAAGCCCAAAGATGTTGTCATCATGGAGGGAGGGACGGCCACTTTGTCCTGTAAGATCTCAGATTTCACCTCTGGGGTTACCTGGAGCCGAAACCACATCCCCCTTCGAAGTGGTGATAAATATGAGCTAATTAAGGAAGGAAGAACTAACTTACTTCTGATCCATGATGTGGATCCTCTGGATACTGGCATATACTCCTGTGATGCAGGCGATGTGCAGAGCACTGCCAAACTTACTGTCACAGGTATAAATTGAAATTAAGTTGCTCCTAGATCAACTTTAAAGACTGTAACGGCTCTCTGTTATCAGAAATTGCATAATTTGACAATCTATGTATTTAATTCCCCCACCTTCCTGCAGAACTACCTCCATTCTTCCAAGAAAAACTGCAGAGTATTGAAGCTGAGGAGGAAGGTACAGCCTCACTGTACTGCGAGCTCTCTAAACTTGGTGTGCCAATTCAATGGAAGAAAAACAAACTGCTTTTAAAAGCCAACAGAAAGTATGACATAAAACAAGATGGCTGCCTCCTCCAACTCCACATCAGAGAGCTTAAACTTGAGGACAGTGGCACCTACTCATGCCAGGCAGGAGATGCAGAGACCACCGCAACTGTGACAGTGAAAGGTATATATTTTGGTTCTAACATCTCACTTATTTTATTAAACAAAGCTTTCATTGTCATTGTACAACCAGATAAAACAAAACGAAGAGCACCAACCCTGGTTGATGGATAGAAACTGAAACTTTACGTTGTCTTGTAGATGCGTAACACTGTGTCTTCGATTCCTCTCTATCTTAGAGCTTCCTCCATTCTTCAAAAAAGAATTAAGAAGTGTGGAGGCTGAGGAAGGTGGTGCAGCCAAACTGTGCTGTGAGCTGTCCAAGCCAAATTTACCGGTGCAATGGAAGAGGAACAGACTTCCACTGAAGGCAAATAGAAAGTATGAGATGAAACAAGATGGCTGCATCCTTCAGCTTATCATCCAGGAGCTCACTCCTGAGGATCGTGGAAGCTACACATGTCAAGCAGGAAGTGCAGAGACTACTGCAGCTTTGTCAATAAAAGGTTGGTGTGTTTAGAGATCTGCACAGTATGAAGATTTTACTCAAATAGGCTTACGAGCAAAAGTCAACTTTCTACCATTTATGTTGGCACACTTGCTAATTTTGAAATTGTCTCTTCTGTTGGACTTTAAAATACCGCATCAAAAGTCTCTGATATGTCTGATATTTTCCAGAGATACCACCATTTTTCAAAAAAGAACTACAGAATGTGAGAGCAGATGAGAGAGATTCAGCCACCCTTTGCTGTGAGCTGTCAAAACCTGGAGTGTGTGTACAATGGAAGAAGAACAAGCTGCTGATCAGAGCTAACAGTAAGTATGGGATGGAGCAAGATGGCTGCCTCCTTCGGCTTCATATCAAGGATCTTAAACCTGAGGACAGTGGCAGCTACACATGTACAGCAGAGAGCGCTAAAACAACAGCAACTGTGACAGTAAAAGGTGTGTATATTTGGACATCTGCAAACTGATTTCTAAAATACCATTTCTGTCTCCCTCAATCAAACCAATAAATAAATCTTTTGTCTGTCATATTAAGCAGTCCCATCATGTAGGTCTAAACTGTTCATCTCCCACAGAGCTTCAACCATATTTCAAAGAGGAATTACAGAATTTGAGGGTAGAGGAGGGAGGAACTGCTTCTCTGTACTGTGAGCTGTCTAAGCCTGGAGTTTCAGTCCAGTGGAAGAAAAAGGAACGAATGCTAAGAGCTAACAGGAAGTATGAAATGCAACAAGATGGTTGCCACCTCTACCTTCACATTAAAGAGCTCACACTTGAGGACAGTGGCAGCTACACATGTCAGGCAGGAGCTGAAGTAACCACGGGAACTGTGACAGTAAAAGGTTTGTATGTCACTACAGTTTAACTTTAATTTACGATTTCACTAGATTGATGATTTTGGTATTTTACTTTCCTTCAGTACATCTGCTCATCAGAATGTCAATCTACATCTGAAGATAACCCCACCTCTATCCCCAAAACAGAGATTAGATCCTCCAAAAAACCTACAAGAATCTGTTCTAATACGTTTTTAAGCACACTTTTCACTTGGTTCTGACATAATTTTCAATTTTCCTGCCATTTTGTCCAGAATTGTCTCAGTTTTTAAATATCAACTTGGTTAGAAAGTGTATGATAGGAAAAAGATTGGATCCGTCTTTCAAGGGGCAGAAACTGAACGGGATGGAAGGTGAGGGTTTGTCCGGAGATGTTGGGTGAAGAGGATTCATAGTAAGATCAGCAGTCTCATTACTTGGAGATCTGGGCCTACAGGGACAGAATTAATCAAAGACAGTTGAGCAGTTGTCAGCAGTTCAGATGAAGCACTGAACACCAGTGACTGGATTCGAATGATTGAGAATCATGTCAGTTGTGAGCCAAAAGAAAGTTAGACTACTCAGTTCCTTTGTTCTTCATACTTATCTCTTCTTTTCCAATGAGAGAGTAGGGGGAGGTAGAGCCTTAACCCCAAAACCTCTGGAGAGGGCATCTCAAGCGCTATATCCCCAGTCTACCTGCTGCACTCTCCTCCTTCTCAGACTTTTCTCTTCCTCACTATTTTCTTTTGGTTTATCTATGCAGCTCTTTATGTGTGATGTCAGGCACCAGGAATGGCTCCTTTGTTTGTGGGGGCAGTTAGAGACAATAGGGTTGGGTAGGTAGTATCTGCATTGTCAACACTTTGAGCTTGCATGTACTGTACAAAGCCTGGGCCTGTCGTATGTGGAGAAACTGTTTGGGCAGTGATGGCCACGTGGTATGGTGAAAATAGGAATTTGTATTGGCATCGCAAGCAGTGAGAGTTGGCACTGAAGGTCATGGCTCTGGTGTGCCAGAGTTCACTGTCTGGTCTCTGGTCTTTTGGGGCTAACCAGACACAACGTTTTATGATGGGAAGTTAGCATTTTATAACACCAGCAATGTCTTGGCTCTTGCTGTTCATCAGCCTACATTGGTGTAAGGTCATGAGGGGCCTTGTAGTAGAATAGATAGCATCAGAGTTGTCACCACCAAGGTCTTGCATAAATATGGCCTTGGTCTGAGGTGAGTTGCAATGCTGTGGCGACTGAGGCTACATGTTTGGTTATGTGATGTGATTTATTGATAGTGCAACAGGGGTTAGATGTGATAAAGGGTCTCCTTCACAGAGTACTTATACTTTCATTATTGCACAAGTATAGTATATTTCTTTAAGAGTCATGGTTAAGAAGAGATTTACAGCTTATTTTTTGTTTGGATTAATCTTAAAGTATGTCCTGACTATATCCACTATTCCAGAGCTCTCACCGTTCTTCAAGGAAGACTTATCTAGTGTGGAAGTCGAGGAGGGGGGTACAGCCTCTCTGTACTGTGAGCTTTCTAAACCTGGAGTTTCTGTACAATGGAAGAAAAACAGGCTGCCACTTAGAGCTGGGAGAAAGTATGAAATGAAGCAAGATGGTTGCCAGCTTCAGCTCCACATCAAAGATCTTACACTTGAGGACAGTGGAAGCTACACATGTTCAGCAGAAAGTGTAGAGAGCACTGCAACTGTGACAGTAAAAGGTTTGTCAGTGTGTGATTTAGAACTTCAGTCTTATCAATCAGCAAATTTATTAGACTGTAGAGTAGAATAACAAAAGATTGTTTTTTCATTGTTGCTTGGCTGTAAGTATCAGTTGGTGCAGTAAAAACATATATATTTGCCAGTGACGCAAGTAGTGTAATAAATAATTTGTTGACTTAAGCTGTCTTTGAATATTTCCCATTTTAATTAAGTTTTTCCAATCCTTACCTGTAATCTTAGAGCTCCCACTGTTCTTCAAGGAAGACTTATGTGACATGGAAATTGAGGAGGGAGGTACAGCCTCTCTGTGCTGTGAGCTTTCTAAACCTGGAGTTTCTGTACAATGGAGGAAAAATAGGCTGCCACTTCGAGCTGGAAGAAAGTATGAAATGAATCAAGATGGCTGCCAGCTTCAGCTGTGCATCAAAGATCTTAAACATGAGGATAGTGGCAGCTACACATGTTCAGCAGAAAGTGCAGAGAGCACTGCAACTGTGACAGTAAAAGGTTTGTCAATCTGGCATTTAGAAATTCCGTCTTATCTATTGTCTATTATCTATTGTCAAATCCAGCAGCTACACATATAATAAAGAACACGTAATACAGGAAATGCAGAGACAACTTCAACTCTGACAGTGGCAGTGTGTATTTGACATTGTGTAATGCAGAGTTTAGCCATCCTGCATTTAATTTTGCCAAATTGCTTACTCTGTCGCATAACAACTCACTAGATTTTAGATTGGTCAATATTTGCATAATAAAACACAAATTTCCTTGTTTGAAAAGTGCAGACAATATTGTATTTATGGTTTTCAATATATATATTTTTTATTTGCAGAACTTGCTCCATGCTTTAACAAAGAATTGCAAAGTGTGGAGGCGGAGGAAGGAGGATCAGCTTCCCTGTGCTGTGAGGTGTCTAAGCCTGATGTATCTGTACAGTGGAAGAAGAATGGGATTCCACTTCGAGCTAACAGAAAATATGAGATGGAGCAGAATGGCTGCCTGCTTCAGCTTCACATCAAGGAGCTCAAACCAGATGACAGCGGCAGCTACACTTGTCATGTAGGAAATGAAGAGACCACTGCAAATTTATCAGTGAGAGGTGATTACATTTGGTGATGAGACATTTGGAGTACACAATGTAGCCCGTTATTTTTAAAAAGAACTAAAAGTATATAGATATTGACAGTGTCTGGTATGTCGATAATTGTTTTAAACACAGTCTTTAGACGTGTTTTGATATTGGGAACAAGCCTTGACAAAGATATTTAGTCCAAAATTTTACTCAGCCTTTCTTCAAGCATTTTCTGTCATACTTAGTGTTCTCCATCCTTCTTCATTTTCTTAGAGCTGCAACCATTCTTTAAGAGAGATTTGCCAGACATTGAGGCTGAAGAAGGGGCTACAGCATATCTGTCCTGTGAACTATCCAAGCCTGGAGTGTTGGTACAATGGAAAAAGAACTCACTGCCACTGAGAACAAACAGGAAATACGACATTAAGCAGGAGGGATGCCTCCTGCAGCTCCACATCAGGGATCTCAACCCAGAGGACAGTGGCAGCTACACCTGTACAGCAGGGAATGCAGAGACCACTGCAACTGTTAATGTGAAAGGTATGACACTTACAGTCATGATTTTAGCACAAGAATACTTGGAATCAGCTGTGTGAAATGATAGGAACTTCTGATGTTTACAACAGTGCCTCCCAAAGTTTGGGTCCTCAGGTGGGCAATGGAGGTACTACTGTTGAGCAGTGAGAAGCAATTTCTGATAAAATAGGTTTACTGTAACCACATTTTGAATAGGGTGGTGCAAAAACGAGTCCTAAAAAGTGAAAGTGAGTTTGCATTTTAGCACTTCTAGTTCCCTTTTTTTAGAATAGTAAAATGGGGTCCATTGTAAAAACACATGCATATTTAAATTAAATGTTTCTTTTTGATACACTGAAGGTATCTGAAATTGACTCCCTTGTGCATTTTAAAGCCTCATTGTGTCTTTAAAAGGATGGTTGCTGATGAACTGCAAATAATGACTAAAAAAATAGCCGGGGACCCCAATGCAATCTTTTCTGATTATTGTTAGGTAAAGGATAAACACACGTAAATACATAAATAATAGCCAAAGCCATGAGCACCAACTTCATTAGGCCAATTGACATGGAGGAAATTCTCAAACAAGAAGTTACAGTGAGAAGTTACATGTAGGAAATGTGATAGTGCCTTCTTAGTCGAACTGCCATGTTTGAGCTTCATAATAGTCTGACAATAACAATTTACTCTGGATGATTACATTTATTCTTAAATAAAATCATAAAAGTTTTGGTCATTTGTGAAGATTATCAAGGTTAAGTTATCACTATTTTTTTTAACATGCCATAGAGCTTATTATCAGCAATTATCCAAAAACACAACAAAATATCTCGAGTTAACCGGTAGAGCGCTAACTCCACAAAAACCTCATCCTTACTCCACCCTGTAATCATACAATGTTAGATTACATGTCCAAGATTACAAGTCCTGGAACAAACTCAATAAAAGAAGAGTATTTAACTTACAACCCACTTTATATCATTTACATTTTCTGATAACAGGATAAACAGAACTGGTGTCAAAGTGCAACTGGTGTTGAATATATTAGTGCCTTGTAATTCAGTGTCTAATTATGTTGGTTTCTTTCTAATTTTAAGAATTTACTCTGTAAGACTTAAAAATATTGGGGAACAGTTTGCTGTGACATAAATTCTGTTCAGGCAGAAAATTTTAAAAGAAATAAAGCCAAACACTGGGCATTCACCTTAAACTCTGTTAATGAAAAAATGAAAATATGAGGGGTTTAGTGTTTTTTTTGTCTCATGTTATGGTTGCAAAACAAAAAAAAACACAACAAAAATCAGACTTCAAATGGGCTGCAGTCTGCTCAAGGTTGACAAAGGCTGGTCAAAAACTTCTGAAACTAACCTGGGTTTTATGAAACTCAAAATTTTAACAGTGCATCTGCTGATCCTGCTAAAACGATGTTATTAAAAGATGCCTGAATCAATCTTAAAATATTATTCCAGAGACCCCACCTTTCTTCAAGAAAGACTTATACAATGTGCAGGCTGATGAGGGAGGTACAGCCTATCTGTTCTGCGAGCTGTCTAAGACTGGGGTGTCAATTCAGTGGAAGAAGAACAATCTCCCTCTGAAAGCAAACAGGAAGTATGAAATGAAGCAGGATGGCTGCCAGCTTCAGCTCCACATCAACGAGCTCAAACCAGAGGACAGTGGCAACTACATGTGTTTGGCAGGCAGTGCCAAAACTTCTGCAACTTTGTCAGTGAAAGGTGTGTGTGGCATTCAGTGCAAGCTTTGTGTGTATGTGGTAAAACTTAATCAAATCTTATAGGTTTAATGAGCTTTGCTAACTACAGTATTAACCTACTTTGTTAGTTAACAAAATGTCATTTAGTACCATCAAGTCTTCCTTTGTAATCTGTAAATAATTTCCCATATAAGGTATGCTTTGTCAACCCCTTTCTCTCTCAACAGAGCTCCCACCATTCTTCAAGAAAGACTTATGTAGTTTAGAGGCTGAGGAGGGAGGTACAGCCAATCTGTCCTGTGAACTGTCTAAGCCAGGAGTAAGAGTACAGTGGAAAAGGAATGGGCTGCCACTAAGAGCTAACAAAAAGTATGAACTGAAGCAAGATGGCTGCTGGCTTCAGCTCAGCATCAAGGAGCTCAAACCTGAGGACAGTGGCACCTATACTTGTCAAGCAGAAAGTGCAGAGACAACTTCTATATTGACAGTGAAAGGTTTGTTCATGTTGATACTTACGAAATGTATCAAACACACTTTTTCACAACTTTTTTCAGCCAATTTCTATAATACTACAATGCTTTTAACCCTTACCTATTTTGCTAGAACTCCTGCCATTCTTCAAAGTAAACCTGTCTGATGTGGAAATTGAGGAGGGAGGCAAAGTTTCTTTGCACTGTGAGCTATCTAAGCCTGGAGTGTCAGTTCAATGGAAGAGGAACAAGCTGCCACTAAGAGCAAACAAGTATGAGATGAAGCAGGATGGATGCCTCCTGCAGCTCCACATAAAGGATCCTAAACCTGAGGACAGTGGCAGCTACACCTGTCAGGCAGGAAGTGCAGAAACTACTGCAACTTTATCAGTTAAAGGTAAATGTATCTTCATACTTAGCAAAGTTTTTTTTGATTAATGTTTACCTTTGTGGCTTGCGGTCAGTTATTTACCTCAGTGTTTCTATCCCCATATGTTATTTCAGAGCTTTCACCTTTCTTCAAGAAAGGATTATCTAGTGTGGGAGTTGAGGAAGGAGGCACTGCTTCTCTTAGCTGTGAGCTATCTAAGCCTGGGGTGTCAGTTCAGTGGAAGAAGGACAAGATCTTTCTGAGAGCCAACAGAAAATATGAAATGAAGCAAGATGGTTGTATCATTTACCTTCAGATCAAGGACCTCAAACTTGAGGACAGTGGCAGCTACACATGTCAGGTTGGAAATGCAGAGACTACAGCAACTTTATCAGTCAAAGGTGTGTGTGCATCTTGGTTCTTAACTTTTCTTATTTTTGGCTCGCTTTCAGTCATTTTCCATTATACTTAAAAGTATTTTGATCCACATCTGCAATTACAGAGACTCCACCTTTCTTCAAAGAAGGCTTATTGAGTGTAAAAGTTGAGGAAGGATGCACAGTCTCTCTGTGTTGCGAGCTTTCTAAGTCTGGAGTGTCGGTACAATGGAAGAAAAATAAACTTCCTCTGAGAGCAAACAGTAAATACGAGATGGAGCAGGATGGCTGCCTTCATCACCTACATATCAAGGAGCTCAAACCAGAGGACAGTGGCAACTACACATGCCAGACAGGAAGTGCAGAGACAACTGCAACTGTAACAGTGAAGGGTAAGTGCAGATTGGATACCACAATGAAGTATTTAAAAGTAAATCTGAGCATATGTTATCGAAATTTACAATAAAACGTAGTGTTGTGCTCTATTTTTCAAACAACTGGATATGTTTGTTAAAGGACTTGGAAACCTGTTGAAAACCAATCTTGGGTACCTCCCAGTTCTGTGCTTTATTTCCCTTCATATCAGTATAATTAAAACAAAGCTTGATATTCTCACATGCAGATGGTATACCAACTACTTTGAGAACTACTTTAATATGTTTAGAGATATGGCAAATGTTATTTGACACTTTTCTTTGTCTTAACCACTGTTTCTGTCCTCTTGGTTTTCCCTCCTAGAGCTTGCTCCGTTTTTCAACAAAGAATTACAGAGTGTAGAGGCTGAAGAGGGAGCTACAGCATCCCTGTGTTGTGAGCTTTCTAAGCCTGGGGTTTCTGTACAATGGAAGAAGAACAAAGTTTCACTATGGCCTAACAGAAAGTATGAGTTGAAGCAGGATGGCTGCCTGCTTCAACTTCACATTAAGGATCTCAAACCTGAGGACTGTGGCAACTACACTTGTCAGGCAGGAAATGCAGAGACCACTGCAACATTATCCATGAAAGGTGAGCGCATCTTAATAGTTTATTGGCTAAGTTAAGGAGCAAGTTTTGTTTCCTTTAGACCATTTTATCCAAAGAACTAGCACATTAAACAGTTATATTTCCTACTCTCTTGTCTAGCACTACAACCGACTCCACCAATAGTGGAGCCTCCAACTGTACACCTCCCACCAAAGGGTGCTGTTTCCAAACCATCCCTTTCTCTGGAGGATGAAAAAGCTTACATCCCAGAGACTAAACCTGTTCCTCCAGAGCCCAAAAAGAGAACTCATCGGAAAGCATCAATTACCACAATAGAAAGAGATGTGGAGCCACTGGTGGACCTGATTCAGCCTGTACAGAGGGAGAATAGGGAAGACCAAAGAGGTGTACTGGCCACAAGGTCTACTGAGAAAGACTTAAATGTTGCAAAAAATGTAACACAACAGGAAAGATATGAGGAGAAAGATGGTGATGTGCTTAAAGAAGTTGATAAGGTATTTAGGCTCAAAGAAAAGGATGAGTGGGTTGACAGAGCTGCTGAAGAGCAAAAGAAACTGGGTAGGACGAAAAAAGAAGTTAAAATGGAAAGAAGACAATCAGGATTAAACGTAGAGAATATAGTCATGGTTGAACGAAATGGAAATCAGTCTGACATGGCTTGCGAGGATCAAAATAAAAAGATATTAATATGCCTGGATAAGGAAAATGAAGTTAATCTGAGGGGAAAACAACTAGAAAAAGCTTCAGAGAAGACAAAGGACATTGATAACAAACCCCCTCAAGAGACAGTTTCATGGAAGGACAGGGGAGAAGAAAAACTGTCCTTGAAACCAACAGAAAGGTATATCAAGGAAGAACGAATACAAGAACTAGAGAAGGTTACAGAAAAGGAGCATCAAGTAGACAAAACGGAAGAGGAACGTTGGCAGCCTCCAGTAAGATCCAAAGGAAAAGTGACTGGGGCAAAGGAACCAATTACAAATGTTGCAAAAGAAGCAGAGGAAATAAGTGTCCCATTGAAGCCTAATGTAAATAATTCTGAAGACTTTAAACTGAGATCACCAGTGAAACAGCAAGTGTCAACAGAGGAAGTAAAGGAAAAGGCTAAACTAGCTGCAAGGAAGCAATCAATAGAACAAGCAGAAAGGACAGAAAAAGAGGCTGAAATTGCTGCTCCTATACCACCGATGAGGATGAAAAGCAAAGCAAAGGGGGGAATAGAGAAGCAGTATTCGAGGGACACAGAGACAGATCAAGAGGATCATCAGACAACAAGAATTGTGGAGAAGACATCTGATTATCACCCAGTGAAACTTTCTGTAGAAACACTGAAAAAAGAGGTTGAGGAAAAGCCAAGATTTGAGAAGTCTGTAGAATCTGACGCTGAGACAGTTGAGAAAATCAAACAAGCTGTGAGAATTCCAGAGATAGATGCAAACATCAAACTGTCAATGCAACAACCAGAAACAAAAAGCATTAAAATACATGAAGGAGTTAAACCACCCATGAAAGGCATGGAAAGGGATACAAGCATTGAACAGCCAGAACAACAGCTAAAACCAACTGATAGTGAGATAGCTAAGACAATGAGGTATCCTGTCGAAGCAATAGAGAAGTATGCAAACATTGAACAGCCAAAACAACAACCAAAAATAACGGACAGTGAGATAGCTGAGACAATGAGGTATCCTGTCAAAGCCATGGAGAGGGATGGAAACATTGAACAGCCAACAAAACAACCAAAAATAGCTAAAAGTGAGATAGCTGAAGCAATTAAGTATTCTTTCAAAGCCATAGAGAGGGATGGAAACATTGAACAGCCAAAACAACAACCAAAAACAACTGATAGTGAGATAGCTGAGACAATGAGGTATCCTGTCAAAGCCATAGAGAGGGATGGTAACATTGAACAGCCAATAAAACAACCAAAAATTGCTAAAAGTGAGATAGCTGAGGCAATTAAGTATTCTGTCGAAGCAATAGAGAAGTATGCAAACATTGAACAGCCAAAACAACAACCAAAAATAACGGACAGTGAGATAGCTGAGACAATGAGGTATCCTGTCAAAGCCATGGAGAGGGATGGAAACATTGAACAGCCAACAAAACAACCAAAAATAGCTAAAAGTGAGATAGCTGAAGCAATTAAGTATTCTTTCAAAGCCATAGAGAGGGATGGAAACATTGAACAGCCAAAACAACAACCAAAAACAACTGATAGTGAGATAGCTGAGACAATGAGGTATCCTGTCAAAGCCATAGAGAGGGATGGTAACATTGAACAGCCAATAAAACAACCAAAAATTGCTAAAAGTGAGATAGCTGAGGCAATTAAGTATTCTGTCAAAGCAATAGAGAGGGATACAAACATTGAACAGCCAAAACAACAACTAAAAGCAACTGACAGTGAGATAGCTGAGACAATGAGGTATCCTGTCAAAGCCATGGAGCCCATAGAGAGGGATGCAAATGTTGACCAGCCATTAATACAGCCAGTCACAACTGACATTGAGATAGTTGAGAAAATTAAGCAACCTGTCAAAGCTGTAGAGTGGGACAAGGGCATCAAACAGCCAATCAAACAACCAGTCAAACCAATGAGAAAAGAACCTGAAATGGACCAGGAAATGAGGCTGGCTGTAGAGCCAATAAGAAGAGAAGAACTACAAACAACTAAACCAACTGAGGAAATTCCCCTCCTTTACATTTCTGAAGATGAGACTTTCTCAGAGGCTTTGTCTGAACTCCCAGCAAACTTTAGGGATATAAATGTCCCAGAATATTTGGCTGACAGGTCAACACAACCACCTCGTCTTCCTGTTAATGAACAATCTCCAAACGAGGACACACCAGAGTTTGACATCAACATTGAGGATGAACCACAACTACAAGAGGCCGCAGTAAAGATCCAGGCAGCTTTTAAAGGCTATAAAACACGTAAAGACATGCGACCCATCTTTAAAGAGGTATTTAAGAACCAGAGTGCAGATCTTCATGGCACAGTTACTCTTGTGTGTGTTGTTGAGGGAAAACCCAGCACAGTGCGCTGGCTCAGAAATGGTGAGCAAATCACCAGTGACCATCGGAGCCATATTGAGACAACAGAGAATGGTGTTTGTACCCTAGTAATCAAAAACTTAACAGCAAATGACAGTGGAATCTACACTTGTGAGGTGGTGAATAAATTTGGTGTGACCTCGTACAATGGAAACATAACAGTAGTGCAGGCGCAGAAGCCCACTCCGACAGCTCAGAAGCCTGTACACCCACCCCTCGCTGCTATAACTCCGCTGCAACTCGCACCTCAAAGGCCTGAAATCCACACTCAGATACCTGCCTCTGTTATTGATGATGTAAACTATGTAGAAAGTGTCACTGAATCTCTGTGGGAGGTTTACAACCTGACAGAGCAGGATGCACAGATGAGGCTTCAAGAGAGGAGAGCATCCTCACCTCTTCCTGCCAGCTCCAGTGAGTTTATCCTTTTACTGTTAAGTATAATGGGAATATTTTACCCTTTAACTACATTTTGTACTGTTATGATTTTTCTCTTCCCGTAGTGTCAAGTCCCTCTGATTATGAGACAGCTCCAGATGTAATGGAATCTGCTGAGGCTGCTCCAGTTGTACAAAGGTCAGGGGCAGAAAAATTGTTTTTACATGTGGATTGTGCTGTTTATTCATTGAATGTGATTACACACACCTTAGACGAAGCTGATTTTTGAACCAGGCTGTTAATGTGTTTATTTAGGCTGTAAAAACAGTCTGTCCTGTGCACACAGTCATATAACCTCCAGAGTTCCTGCAACTAGCCTCAGGTCAGGTCAGGTCAGGTTTGGGAGCACATACCGGGTCAGCACTTCACCATTTATCATTCCTGATGACACGTCTTTGTATGTGTTTACATGCAATACCTTTAAGGCTGCAAAGGTGCAAACCCTACACCCCGAGGCTCCAGAGGTAAGGGGCGCCAACTCCTTTAAGCTGCATTACCAACTGCTGTAACTGGCAGTAGTGCCCCAGGAAGTCAGCTTGCATCTTTCCAGCTTCTAAACCAACTTCCAAGCATGGTTCAATCAGGACTTGCACTGGCCACCCCCAGGTCCCCAGCCCAAGCCCTTACACAGACTACAGTTTTGGCTCTTCTTCCTTAGCTTCATTTTTACAGCTACGGATGTTTGCCTCTTGCATTTGAGCCTTTGACAAGCTCCAGTCTTTTCAAGAAGTGATTTTTTGCAATCCTTGCCCCTGTGGTATGTGAAAATAGCCTAGACAAAACCATTTGTTGTTGGCCTCTTTCTCATTGGAAACTATTGAAATTGCTCACTATTTGCTCACTATAATTGATATGTGATTCACTCTATTATTTTATTAACTGGGCCTCATTGAAAGACTAAAGACAAAACTGAAGCAGAATGTATGAAGATAATTGAAAATCTTTTAAAAATGGTGCTACGCAGGGGTTTATCTGATTTTGACTCGTTGGTCAGTGGACCAGCCAGAGAGCAAACAAAGGGTCATTTGGTCAATGAAAGGAAGTTCCAGAGCAATCAGACAAAAATTATACGTTTTGCCCCTTACAACTGTTGAGGCAGACTTTCCTCAGTTAGTAAAATCATTTTCCCACATTTTTCTAAGCTCTACCATAGCGTGACTGTACTGTGCAAGCAACCTGACTGTTTAAGCAATCTTTTTAACAACATAGTCTGACACATTTTATCGAACATGTGGTCCCCTTAGTGGATTTTCATATATTGGAATAAAAGAATAGGCTTTTTTTCCAATATCTTGTTTATTCAGTGCGTGAATACAGTTTTTTTCATTTTCTTTACATCTGCACATGAGTAGAGTACACTAGCAAGGCAAAAGATGAAGAGGAAACCGTGTGTTTAGCAAGCAGCAGCAAGAGCATTTGGGTACTGTCCTTTTGGAGTGAAGATAAATAAAATTCTAGGCTCATTAATATGGACCATATTAATGTTATATATCAACTAGATGGCAAAATACTTACAAGTGTGTCTAAGAAAAATAGTTTTTCATGTAATTGTAGTTTTTTTCTGATAACAGATAACTGATGTGTATGTAAATGCATCAAATCGCTTTTCCATTACCTGATTATACCCTCCTATTAGATTATTTTTTTGCATGTATACACACTCATTGCATTGTCTTTATAATGATAGTACAGGTGTTAATGAATCTCTTTTTGTCTTACAGGGAGGTGACAAAAGAAGTTGACCAAGTGCCTCTTAAAGATGAAGAGGAACTGACAGGTGCCCCACAGCTTCCAATGAAACTACTGAAAGTTAAAGGTCTGGTTTGCTGTTGATGTCTTTATCAGTATCCTGAACATTTTCTCTTGTACTTTTCTTTGAGGTTTATCACAACAATGTACTCTGTTATTTGTAGGAACTCATGAAGGTAAAATGAGGTCGCCATCTCCTAAACACCACCGTGCTCACACACCCTTAACTAGCACTGTCTCTGGATCTGAGTCAGAAGGGGAAGAGGATAGACGAGAGGTATGGGATGAGCGTGATTGAATTTAATACAGCTGAAAAAATGATAAAAGGTAAATTCTATTGTATTCACCTTGACTAATAAATGAATTAAATTTTGTATATTTCTTTAACCCAAGACATTTGAAATGTATGTGGCTCGAGCTGACTGCAGTCCTGGCGGTGAAAATAAGGACAGTTTTGTTCTGAAGGAGGGACAGTTTGTAGAGCTGCTGGACTCCGTTCATCCTGATAGATGGCTGGTGAGGACCAAACCCACCAAAACCAACCCTGCTCGACAGGGATGGGTTTGTCCAGCCTATCTAGAAAAGAAGAGAAAGGTAGGATTATCTTTCACTTCATAACTTTTTTCATTTTGTTTTTATTTCATGCTGAACAAAGTTTAGAGTTACCTTGAAATCACATTGTATTGGGTTAAAGGAGATTGTTTAGTTCTCAATGTATGAGACTACACCCTGAAGGCAAAAGTTGAAGTAGTCTTATCATTTTCTTGCTCATTTGGAATTGTCATGTGATACCTTCATGTTCTTTTGCAGAACGAGGTGACTCATAGACATAAATTATATTCTAAAAAAGAATATTTATTTATTTTGTTTTAAAATGATATACGTAGAGTAAGAAATAGAGTAAATAAGTGAAATGGAAAAAATATGTAAAAACAGGACTAAAATTAATTTGGTAGAGCTAGCTAAAAAATGACTAATAAGTGAATAAAAGACAACATCATAAAACAGCAATTTTGTAAAAATTAGTTTAATAGGTGATTTAGGAAAAATCACCTTTTCTGCATGCCTCATGGTGTATGTACAGGTCAGCTAGATGTTTTATTATAAAAAGCCTAAATCTAAAACATTCTGAACAGTTAGCTGTTTATCACACGGAGACATAATACTGTAGAGCAAGACAGAGGAAAACAAGTGAGTTGGCAAAGACAAAACTATTTTAATGAAAGAAAACTTCTAAAGAGAAAAGAAGGAAACAGAAAAAGAGTGGGGTTTGGCAGCTGTTTATTGTTTTTGATCTGGACAGGTATTATTGTTCTATATTTGTTACTTGATCATACTCCCCATTGCAGAACAGACAGGGAGATGGGGAAAATGAAGTAAGAAATTAGTTTAAATCTTTGTATAGTCCTATTCCAGGGCTTTCTATTCAAGAGACATGACAAAGGTGTATTTTCTAAACGGTGAAGTCAGTACTGAATGGAAATGCCATATATTAAAATATTAATCCTACACGTTAAGTCTGCCTGTTTTGACACATTTATTTCATCAGATGATAAGAAAACAAAATGCTAGTCTTCTTAATCACGTGCCATCTTTGAAACAGGAGACCTTCCCACAGTTAAGAGGACCTCAAGAGGATCTTGATGGAATTGGGTCTTCAGGGGAGGAGTACAGAAGAGCGCTTAGGTCTGTCATTTTGATATTTTACAGTGACAGGTTTAATAATGTAGGACCATTAAGAGAAGTTCAGTAAATCATTATTGGATATTTTGAATGCATTATAATTACTGCTTCATTATATTTTACACCAGTTATTTGAACTGTCTTTATATTTCAACTTTTACTTTGATGGAAGATATATTTGTTCTAATGAAAACTGTCTGAATAATTTCTACTACAATACAAAACAATTACAAAACTAATCAGCATTTCCTTTCCTTTACCTTCAGTCAACTCATTCAAGGTCTTGTTGAAGGAGAAGAGGAGTTTGTGAAGGAGATGAAGATGTTCACCTCCAATCAGCTTAATTATTTGGAGTCTAATCGGAATGTCCCGATAAACATCCTCAACCAGAAAGAGATTGTTTTCAGGAACATCAAGGACATTGTGCTGCTGCATGAGAGGTTCTAAATAAACACATAACCAAAACAGAACCATAATTAATTTAATTTTACATTATTGTTTGAATGTACAAAATAATGCATGTTTCTCAGGTGTGTCCTTCCTGGTCTGAGAGCATGTACCACAGACGATGATGTAGCCATGCATCTGATCAAACACACTGAGGACTTTGACAAGTATCTCCACTACATGGTGGGACAGGCACAAGCAGAAGCCTGCATCAATGACAAGGCCATCCAACAGTTTTTCAAAGTATACTCAAAATCTGTCTGGGTCTAATCATAAATATTTTACATGATTAATGTGGCTGAAAGCAACATTTTTGAGACTATCCATTGAATTTTTTTCTTTAATGTGTTTGTCATTACACTAAGGAGCTGGCAGAATCTGGCAAGCCCGAGGCTCCGGTCATGGATGTCTTAACCTTCCTACAGAGACCTGTGGAGAGAATTCAAACCTATCAGGCTTTATTGAAGGTCAGCATACAGTTTTACTTTTACTTGAAACCTTTAATTTTTTTATTTTCAAGTGGGACAGTGGTCATATCACTCTGCTTGACTGCTTTTCATTAACTCATCAACTCTTGGTCACACAGTAAATAAAAGGAGAGCTCACGAAGATCCTTCAAAAATCTTCAAATGTAGTCTTGTTTTAACCTGTACGAGAGCTACAATTTTAGATGGCAGATTGACTTAAAACGCCTTCATCAAAAATATTTTAGACTATTTTAATGTCTGCTTCAGGGAAAAAAAATCAGAAAAAGATATGTTGCTTGTACAGTTAACATTAAAAATGTTTCCGTCCATACGAACACTCATGCTCTCTTATATCTGGGCCTCTTTTGTCTCTCTCAGGAGAGCCATGTGCTTTCATAGACTATTATGATATTGATATTCAGCACCCTGGCTTGTTATATTTTTTACTAAAGTAACAATATCACTTAAACAAATTAGTATTCTGTAGGGAAAAACTATATTTAACACAACTATGGATGATTGTTGTTTGTTCTGCGGTGCAAAAAAATGTTCCTGGTTTTTCTCATCTTAGATCTAAAGAGTCATGACCTTGATCATTTGAGATTTTTGGAACCCTGAAAAATATACTTTATAGATTCAGACAGTGCATTACAAGCTTTAGGCCATGCGACCAGCACGGAGGCATAGAGGGATATTAACAGTGTCAGCTGGCATTGATTACTCAGTGAAATTCTGGCAGTTTTATGGTTTTACTCTCCACAAGAGGACATTTTTAATCAACAGTTCTAATTTCTATGGAACAGTTCTAATTAACATAAATTAACTGATAAATTTAAAGTACAGGTGTAAAGACCTTTGAACCCTTAAACAGCATCTAGGATATTATCTACATTACCTAAAACAACACATACTTTGGCAAAACATCACTTCTGTTACGTTAACATAATGCAATATTACAGAATCATTTCCCTTACACCACTGGTATGATAGAAATCTGGATATATATGGGTGCCTTTATGTATTTTTGATGTGTTTGAATCAGTGATTTTATTTGTTTGAAAGGGAAGTACAAGAAATGACTAAGAGTCAAAATGTCGGTGAGTAATGGGCTGAGTAATAGTTAAAAGGCATTAGCTTGTTGATGCTATTTATTGAAAGAATCAAGGTTATTGTTAGCTGTCACATTCAGTCACTGTTTTGGGGTGGTGACTTTATAAAAGGAAGTGATATCCAGATTAAGTTAAAAAATGTGTTAGGATTAAAATTCTGTTCAGTGTTATTATTCATATAACTGACAGACAGATAAGAGAACCTGATAGTCTTAATCCACTATTTATACCTCTCTTGATTTCACTCTGAGCATGGACTTTGTATAGGAACAAGTTTAGGTTAGTCTCTTCATTGATTAGTGCATTCAATGGAAATAAACATGTCTTTCATTAAAAAACATTTAATGAACTTGGTTAAAACATGTAATTGGCATCCCAGACTGTCAAAGTCTCCTCAGTACAAAGCAGAGGGAGGCCTTTCTTGCCGCCAAAGGGAACTCCCATGAGTTTGTGTTGTCTCATGTCAGTTATTACCCAGTAGTCATGTCTGATTTCTCTTTGTGGTGACTTCCTTCAACCCTACAACTGTTTTTTTGTTATTAGGAGTTGATTAAGAACAAAGCCAAAAGTGGCCAGAGCTGCTGTCTTTTGGAGAATGCTTTCTCCACAGTGTCCTGTCTGCCCTGGAGGTCTGACAACCTGCATCAGGTGTCCCTCATTGAGAACTACCCAGCTCCTCTGACTGCCCTGGGTGAGCCTGTACGACAGGTAACTACTAAGTACAGATTGCTCAAATGTATATTTGGAGGTTTTTGTATATGCAAATTTCCACAAGATTACAAGGCAGAAACACTTTACATCATTGTTTCATTTTCTTTTTTACTCTTTAAAAGGACTTTATAACAGGCCCTTTTAGACCAATTAACTTTGTTCCATTCTACCCATCAGTTTAAGCCAGAAAATACACAAATGACAGTACTTGTGCGGTTGTCAGCTTTTAATATTTGCTCTGACTAAAGAAAAATATGTACAAATGTTCATTGTGCTACATTTACTCACCTTATTTCAGGGAGTCTTCACAGTGTGGGAGGAATCTCCAGAGAGCAAAACAGCCTCTAGAGGGCATCAGAGACAAGTGTTTCTCTTCAAGGACTGTATTGTACTGTGTAAAGTGAAGGGTGACACGTTCTCTTTCAAGAACAAAATGAAGGTGAGAACTTTGCTCCCCTTGCCCTATTTTCTTCAGTGTATATTTTCAATGTATCTTCAGTAATCTGTCAGATACAGATACCTCCTCCTGATTTTGTGTGATACTGTGCTAATATCTTTTTTTTTTTTTTAACTCTTTGGCACTTCTTCACATTTGTTTAACTTCAATGTTTTCACATTTTTACCTACCCAGCTGAATGATGTGGAGATAAAGGAGACAATGGGTGGAGAGGAAAAGTCTTGGGGGTTGTGGCACGAACACAGAGGCTCATTGCGGAGGTACACCCTGCAGGGTCGCTCCTCTCTGGTTAAACTCTCCTGGCTGAAGGATCTGAGGGAGCTGCAGCAGTGCTCCAGCCTGCCCACTAATTGTAAGTTATTACTCTTAAAAGGGAAGTACATTTTTTAGACCATCATTACAGTATGACATATTTTATTTTTAGATAAAATCTAATTATATTATAATCTATTATAATAATAATCATTATAATATAAATAACATTGTAGAACAAGAGTTGGGTTTTCTTGCATAACTTCACCAACCTTCACCAACTTTCAAGGTGCATGGAGGATGAAAAGTCTCTCTGAAGTCAGAGTGCTCTGCACCTGACATTCTGAGAACAACTTTATGGGGTTTATTTGTTCTTGTGGCTCTAATATGCTTAATAACAATAGCTGACAATGTCTTTTTGAATATTTAATCAATTACTGTATTTTAACAGGCCCACCTGCATTTGAATCACTCTTGTCTGGCTGCACCACAAAGATAGGACAGACAATTAAACTAACCTGCAAAGTCACAGGATCACCAAAACCAGGGATAAGCTGGCTAAAAGGTCAGTATATGGTACTTATATAATTTGTTAGAGATTAAGTTGTAAAAGGAGTTGTATTGTCTGCAGTATCTTTCTGTATTGCAGTCCTTACATATGAAAAGAAGACTTTCTAACCACATTTAGCCAGTATGAATATTAGTTTGGTTTCCTTGAGTAATTCTTTAATGTCCACCTCAAAGATGGCCTGCCTTTAGAGGATGACCCCCGTCACATCATGACTGCTGATCGGTCAGGAACATGCAGTCTCATCCTGGATAGCCTCACTGCAGAGGACTCTGGGCAGTATGCCTGCTATGCTACAAGCTCTATGGGCAGTGCTGGCACTCTGGCTAAGGTGGTGGTTCAGGGTGAGTCTATTTAAGTGATGGAACAAGTGGGTGTTTTTCAGAGCCATGTTGTGTTTGAGGTGAATATTTAACATGTTGTGCATCAAGGTTGTAAATGTAATGGGCTTTTCATGAGTCTCAATTTATAACTTGTCATACCACACTAACTCTTATTAGTTTTCATTTTTTTTTGTCTTGAAATGGGTCAGGGAAATATCTCAGGCATACCTTTGAAAATGTCCTTTAAAAATATGGTTAAAAGGGAAAAATGTTTGAACATCTGCAGTCAGAAACAATAAAACTGATTTGCACTTTTCATTTTAATTTTAGCCTTTTTTTTTTTTACTTTTTGGCTCAAGTGATGGTAATACTTTCAAAATCCCAGCTTCAGTAATTTTAATCACAACTGTTGGTACATGAAATATTGTGCTTGTTACATCTGTTATACTAGGTCTGTTTTCACTATTTCATCTGCTCCCATTTTGAATTTACTGACTACTCACTGTAATGACAGTTATCATAATAAAGTGCTATTACTATAACTTCCATTGAGTATCTTCCTTTAGTTATTAGCACAAATACTGTGATTTTATTTGTCCTCCAGCTCCACCTAGATTTTTGTCTCGGCTAGAGAGTGCCTGTCTGATAGATGGAGAAGATATTCAGTTTGTGTGCTCCACACTTACTGCTCCTTTACCACGGATCAGGTCTGGGAACACAGCACAAATGAAACTTCATTAGCTGCTGTTTTGTCTGTTTTCTGGTTATCAAACAGTAATCCTGTTTTTCAGGTGGTTCAAAGATGGCAAAGAGTTGACTGACCTGAAAAAATATTCCATCCAGAATGATGCTCGCAGTGGGATCTTGTGTCTGACAGTCATCGGGGCATCAGAAGCAGACATCGGACAGTATGAGTGTGAGGTATAGTACCTTTTTAAGTCAAACCCAAAATACAATATTGGTATTTTCAGAATAAGTGATATGTGGACTGGGTAATATGGACCTAAAAAGCCTTACTTGATTTCTTAGCAGAATATCAATAGAAAATACGGCATTATCTTGTGTTTTATCTTGTCACAATACCAGCATTAAAAACTTTGGCATGATTCCGTAAAGAATTTAGCATTTCAGGCTGACTTACTTTTTCTACTTCTATTTTTTTTGCGTTGGTGTTAAACAGCTATAAATATTGAGTTCCTCTTGATAGAATGAAATTTCTTTAAAATCAAATAAATAAAATTATTTTTGTACCAATTTTGACAAAACATTTCAAATAGATATTTGTCTATAATTACCCTGGCAGCTGTTCTTTTAATCAACATTAACTGTTTTGAAATACACAATGTTTTCTTAACCTTTGTCTTGTTTTAAATATATCTCTACATACCCAGTGATATTAGAGATTGTTTTTAAAACATTATCTAATGCATTTATTGTTTCATTTACATATTGTTTTGTTTAGCTTTGGAATGAGTTTGGCTGTGTCAGATGCAAGGCAGGACTGTGCCCAACCTACGTCCCAACAATTGACATTGAGAGCGACCAGCCACAGGACCTGCCTCTTAAAGGTATGAAAGCCAGACCTGCTGGAGGTAAATATTCTCCACACAGATGTGAAGCCCATGAATGGGTTGTTCTATGGATTCATACCTCCAAAGTACAACAGTGTCGGAGAAGGGAGGAAGCACATGCCATTGTCCAGTTATACTTGAATTCACATCTCCTCTGACCCTTTTCTGCATCATGTTATAGGACATCCTTCCACTCCACAACATACTGCAACATGATGCATCAATTTCCACTTTATATCACTACCATTCATCCATTCTATCACAGTTGATGCCATCAAAAGGTTGTACTCACAAATTTCTCATTTCACACACTCACATCATACAAAGTTTCAACCACCATTTCAGTTATCACTAGATCCTGTGAGATTATGGCATGGACGACAGTCAACGTATGCATGCCAAAAAGATTACATGGACTGTGGGTGAGTGCTACATGCAAAATGCAGCGATTGTGGACAAAGAAAAATGAAATGTGTTCTGGGTTTTTGCTGATCATTTAGAAGTATGTAATACTCTTGAATAGATTTTTTGTTGATTTTAAGGCCTTAAAAAGTCTTAAAATTGTTATACTTTTAACTGATAGAGGTCTTACATTTTAGATGGTGCTTTGATCAAGGCCCCCGATCTGTCTTAATCTGCAGTAAACATTTTTATTCTTGACTTTTATGCATTAATAATTGCAACCTGCCCTTTATACATTTATTTATTTTATTACCACACCTCTGATGTCTTTTTGTACTTTTATTCATGTTTGTGTCATTAATTTAATTGTGTTAAATTATGTTTAATATTTTTTTTTAATCTCCAACGATAGCAATGATAGCTTAAAAACATTCCACACTTTATCATGTCTGAGCTGCATACACTTATCACACTGCAGCAGTAACTTTGGCCATATTCACTCATTCATCACCCAAACAGCCATCCTTTGCCAAATACTATCATATGACCACTTTAAAATTACCTATTTGGTCTTTCTTCCATGTGACCATTTATTCCGTCTGTTTGTAACACTTGCTGCTGAATTAAAGCATTTTCATAGTTGTGCGTAACTCACAGTTTGACATTTGTGATGTTACGAGAGAAACAAGCTCTTATATCTATCTGAAAGGTCCCATATTATGCAAAACACATTTTAATGTTTTTTTAAACAAAGATGTATGCACATGGCTTGTCTAAAACTCCATTGCATAACAGGGGTAAAAATCTTTCCTCTTCCTTTGTTGTTTGCTTTACTTTTCAGGAAAGGTGTACCTTAACAGTCAGTTTTAAATTTTAAAGCTGGTGAATATGCCACCTCTCCAAGGTTGGAGACGCTCCCTGTTCCAGGTGTTTGTTCAGCTCACAGTTAACATTAGAGCACAGCCCCTAGAAATGTAAAGTCACTCACTTCTTGAGAGAAATGTGGTCAGACAGAGCTTATAGGGATTTGCAATAAAATAGCCTGTTCTGAGGATGGATTAAATTAAGGGCTTACAGACATGCTACAATCTGATATCTGAGTAGATTTTTAGGTAAGAGCATTTGAAAATATGTTCTTGGGATTCTGGGACTATTTTAAACTTATCCAAAAGGAGCATAACATGTGATCTTTTTCCGGCACTCGTCTATTGCCATAATCCATCTAGATCTGGTAGATACCATCAAACATAAACATCTTACTCCACTCTCCATACCCACATTGATGAAACACATAGAAACATTTAATGTAAAACATGTTTTGTGTTGTTCCTAAGGTTTCCACTTTGAATAAAGGAAATCAAACTGAACTGTCAATATCATTTACATCTGTAAGCCTGTTACTAAAATCCAGATGTCAGACAAACTCAACGCTCTGTGAACTTACAGGGGTAATATAGCAAGTACCACTGTTATTGCTTACTATATGAAGGGAATAATTTTAGTTGAGCTACTGTCTATTGATGTGCAAAAAGCATTTCCACATAGCACAAGGAATGACAGCATTGCCAGTGGGGCATTAGAGAATACCATGTAGATATCTCAGTGGAATCATTTAATGATGATGAAAATTAGCCCAAAGTTTGCTGTATGTTCTTTTAAAAGAGTTACTTCAGTCAGTTCTTTTATTTTTACTTTTTCTGTTACCAGACCATAATGTTTGTCTTTTCATTCTCCATAATCTTCATGTTTTTCCATCTCCCTTTGATTATCCCGGAAGCTGGAGTTTCCTCACATGGACTGTTCCATGTAAGTCATCACTGTCATTATAACAAATAACCACTCAACATTTCCCTTTCTCCTACTGCCAACGCATGCCCAGCTAACTCCTCACTCCTACGAACACAAGATGGTCATGTGCTGGACAAGCTTCTACTTAACCAACTTGCAGAAGAGGGCATATGCCCTCATCCTGCTGTTGTGTTGGGTTAATAAGGTTAAGAGATCAAGCACTGAGGTAAGAATATAATTTTCTATTCCTGGTGTAAAAGGTAAAGTACTTTTTCCTTTTCCTTTTCTGTTTCCAATGACTCTGTTTACTTAGAGTAATCTTGATGTTATATAATAATTACTTAAAAATGAATGAATATTCTTTGTAAATTTCCGTCTTCTTTAAATTCCCCACTCAGTGTCATTTTTGTTTTTGCAGATGCAGACTCAGAGGGCTGGTCTGCTGCTTTTGTTAAGAAATGGTTACAGACTGATTTCGCTCCAACCTCTACTGCCAAGATGATATTCCCTCCTGAAGAAACCGAACAGTAAGTTTAGTACAGTGATTTTGCCTATCTTGACTTCCCTTCATACTTTTAAGGGTTTAACCTGCTGAGATCTGAGCAATGTACTTTTTATTTCTCCCTTTTAGGATTAGAGGGATTTAATAAGTTTAAGAAAAAACAGCGACGTTTTTAACAAGAGAAAGTGTCACCAAAAAAATATTGATGGAACAACAAATAATTTTTAAGGACAAGCATTAAAACTTATAAGTATGGGCTTTTTCATTCCTTTATTTGTGAGAGGAGAGAGATAGTGAGAAGAATTGGAAAGTACAGCTGGAGGTTTGAGAATTACATGCAGTAAAGGGCAAAGGCTAAATCCTGGCCCATGCCAGCCATGTTAAGATTACATGGCCGGCACTATAGCAAAATACCCTGGCACCCCACAAAAGAACTTTAAAGAAAACACAAAAGATTTTTTTGAAAAAAAAACAAAACTTGAAACCTTTAAAAATTCCAGAATAAAACTATTTAAAATATTGTAAAAATGCTTTAAAAATTACTGGAGATTTCTATGAAACCTAAACTGACCCCCACACACATACATCTCACCCCAAATTAAAAAACAAAAAGAAATTCCTAAAATATGCTTTTAAATCCCCAAGATCCTCCCCTATTATTAACAGTTTGGTCTCAGTCAGTTTATTAGTTATAGGTTAGGTCATTATTTCAGACTGTTTTTTTACTTTGTTAGTAGTGATAAAATATATACCTTTTCATGCAATATCAAGCAACAAATATTAAAAAGTTTTATTCATGACGTTTTGATTACAAAATCTTTGCAGTGTTTTCTGATTAGGTCAAGTTTTTTGGTAGGAGTGGCTACAAACCATTTAGAGAAAATGGAGACCTTAAAGAGGTTTGCACCCAGTACTGTAATATGCTTTTTTGACCACAAGGTGTTTGACAGAGTAAAATATACCACCAATAGATCTAAGCTTCACAGAATTCATTCCCATTGTGTAAAAAAGCCTAAATTTAATCTTCTCATATGTACAAACAGGCCCTAAAGAAGATCAATATATTAAAAGGCTTCCTGTCTGGACTAATGTCCACCATGGTAATACTTTTTGCATTAACCTTGTCTCCAGAGTTGAACGTAGCCCTGAGGAGGCTGTCCCAGTTGTAGCATCAGTGGATCAAGGACAACAACAGAAGCCAATGTATTACCTGGAGGAAGAAGAGGAGGAGATCTACATCTCAGAGGCAATGCAGGAAATTACAGGTGGTTTTATTGTTAATGTACAAACATTATGATTACAGTCAAAATTTACTTGATAACTAACTGATCTAGTCTCCTGCCCCAGTCCCCCCCTTCATCCAGGTACCCACTGAGGACCTTTGTGTAGAGCCAGGTCAAGCAGCTACATTTACAGCCATCATCACAGGGAAACCTACTCCCACAGTAGAGTGGTACAAGGTAAGAGCGCTGATGTGGATCCACATGAGCAGGGTTGGTTCTTGTTATTGGGAGGCTCCAGGCAAAAAGGCAATATGCTGCACTTCTCTAATTTACTTAAAGAAATTTTAGCTATTGAATATTTTAAGGACCTCTTGCTGTTTAACAAAGCCAGAAATTTACAGAAATGGATAGAAGTATGAAGGCTATGAAAATGCAACAGGACAAAGGTGAAGAAGAAATCAAATATGTTAAATGATTAAACAAATCAATAGTAACAGCATTTATGCGTTGAGAAAAATAAAACTTGAAGGACTCTATTTAATAGTTTTGATTTTAGATTTATCTTCATAACGATAAGACATATCCAAATGTTAGCAAGCAGAACTTCCTCATTACTTCTTATGGGTCACATTATAGCTCAGTCACCACATTTCAACAGTATTACATATTGTAGAGCAAGGTGTAATTTATAAGAATTAACCAATACGTGCTCCACAGGTTTGATATGAGCAATGCTGAAAATGCTTTTAATTTATGTTCATTATATGGCAACACCCTGTCTTATGGATCTTATATTTCCAAATAGATGTATCTTGATGTGCTCGATATGAAGACAAAATGGGGCTTCAGTGCTTAAACTCAGCAGGGGTCCAGGGGTCCTTCCCTGTTTAATTTTAAATACTCTTGACTCCATACATTGTACATTCTCTTCCTTATCAGTGAAGTTTCATCTACATCCATGCCTTAAGGCTTCTTAATGCACGAGCAATTGCCTGTCTTTTGCTTTTATTAAAATGGTCTATGAAGGTGGATTTTGTTTGATATAATAGAAAAGGTATTTGTAGCAAAGCCTTATTCTGTCCCAAACTCAAGATGCTTTTGTATTTTTTTACCTATGTCTTCCTTGGTCAAACTAATACAAAAAACTCAAATGAGAACTACAACTGCCTGTTTATATCAGATCTTTTTTCTCTTGTAATTATGCTTGTGAAACAAACAAAAGGGTATAGTTTGATGTATCCTTGAGGCTAAAATTTGGAATTGAATTATACACAGAAAAAAATCTGATCAGGAACTTTAAGACTTGTACATATCAGTTTTCTTTTCTTGATGACTGGAGGATGGAGAGGAGCTTGCAGCAAGTCCGAATGTGGAGATAGTACAGCACGGTGCCCGCTGCGCAATGACCATAATGTGCTCTGAGGGTGAGGACAGTGGCATCTACACTTGCTTTGCCTACAACGATTCTGGCCATGCTTCATGTGAGGCTCAGCTGAATGTGGAAGAAGGTGTGTTGACTAAAATATCAATGTCTTTTACTGTTTTAGTTTTTTAGATGTGATTTACGTATCTCACTGAAAAACCTTACTGAAGGCTGTAGCAGATCTGGTATAATACACCACGTTCTTATCAGGACTGAAGGAGGAATACTGTGTTTGGTTCCAGTTCAAGCACTGTCTCTGGCTTTATTCTTTGTTTTTTTTTTTACCTTTCTTCTGCAGGTCCAATGGAGCGTCAGGAGAGAGAGGTGGAATTTGGGAAGAGAAGAAAGTTATTCTCTGTCTATGATGTTCATGAGGAAATAGGAAGGTGAATCTTTATGTTGTCGTCCAGCATTCCTATGAACCTTCTTAAGATTTCACCTGATAACCGTATTTTCTTTTCTAGGGGAACATTTGGTGTAATAAAGCGTGTAGTCCATAGAAGGACTGGGGAAGTGTTTGCTGCCAAGTTTCTGCCTCTGCGCAGTAGTACTCGGACCAGAGCATTCCAGGAAAGAGACCTGCTGTCTCGTCTAGCTCACCCAAGGGTGGCCTGTTTGCTGGACTTCTTCTGCACCAGACGCACCCTGGTGCTCATCACAGAAATGTATCCTTTCACAGTACAAGCTTTTGTTTTCTTTCATTGGGAGTTAAGTATTTTGTGTTTGAGCTGCAGTCAGTTTTGAATTCTTTGACCAAGTCTGTAGGTGCTGCTCCCATGGACTTCTTGACCATTTAATGCTAAAAGGATCAGTTTTAGAGAAAGAGGTACAAACTTTCCCTTGACCCCCCTTTATGCTCTGTACCTTACATGCTTAATGAAGGGTCACTGGTTAATTACAAGTAATGCTCTGTTTTGTTGCAGGTTCAGTCATACATCCAGCAAATCCTTGAAGGAGTTGGTCACATTCACAGCATGAACATTTTGCATTTGGATATAAAAGTGAGCTTCTTTATCCATACATCTAACTATTGAGCCTAGCATTCTAATGCAGCCTTCATTTAATTGAACTTGACTCATTTCAGCCTGATAACATCCTCATGGTGTATCCGCCAAGAGATGAAATCAAGATCTGTGACTTTGGCTTCTCCCAAGAAATAGACACATCCAGACACCAGTACAGTTTAATTGGGACACCAGAGTTTGTTGCTCCTGAGATTGTCCATCAAGAACCAGTCACTGTAGCAACAGATATTTGGTAAGTTTAACTAATCTGGCCAAATGACTTTTGATATGTACAAGAGAGAATTAACTTCAATGAGAGTCTTAAGTGATTTACAGTTGCCTATGTTTCCTCTGTCCTCTTAGGTCTGTAGGTGTAATAGCCTATTTATGGTATGTATCACTGCAAATGGAGAACATATTCAGTATTGATATACAAAAAAATCTTTCTGTACATCAACTTTTTATGACTTAACTTTGTATTTGTCTTGACAGTCTGGTGGGTCGTTGTCCTTTTGTGGGTGAGACGGACCGTTCTACAGTGCTGAGGGTGGGAGAGGGAACCCTGAACTGGGATGCCCCTGATGTCAACTATAGGAGCCCTGAGGCTCAAAATTTGCTCCACTTGCTCCTTCAGCCTGATCCAGAGTACGTTACCTTCTGACTGCTGTATAGGATCAAATACTTATATTTTAACTCAATAACTGTAACTTCAGCAAATACATCTCCAAATAATTAGTCCAAAATTAAGCAGTTTGAATTTGTATATTTCTGTTTTAAGCTAATCCTTGCTGCTTATAAACTTGACTGATCAAAAGTATGATCCTTTAAGTCCAATAGCTTTCCCTCTTTGGCACATGGCTGCACAACTTGACAAAAATAGACGGGAAGACAGTGGCCTTAGCCTTCATGGCTGCTAAAAGAGTGATTTTGCAAACATGGATAGCTTACAAACCAATTTTTTTCTCAGCAGAAAATGTCTACTTATTTTTGTTTCATCTTCCTTGTATGATAGGCATATATGCTATGATTGAACCAGGTTTGGAAATGCATCTCAGACTGCAAAATGATTCGATAAATAGTGGGAAGGCATTTTCTTCCCCTGTAACGTTAGTTTTCCTGTGCAGGATTGTTGGACCTCTTGGTGACTGCATTGTTTCTGCTGCTGTTGTCTTTGATTATTGTGATAGTTTGGACTTGTGTGTGTATCTTTGTCATGTGTTATCAAAGTAAAAGTGGGTAAAAAATCTCATTAGGGTCAACAGCAAATACACTCAAGAAATAAAAAAAGGAAACATGATGTGAAAGCCACTTGAGAGTCATGTAAAATTGGTAAATCGTTCTATGTTGCTGTACATACACACCTCTTACATCGTGACCCCTTTTTAGATATTATGTTATTATAATAAGATATTCTGTATATCAAAATGATAAAGAACACCTGGTTATTCTCATATTTCCTCATCCCAGGAAGCGGCCCTCTGCATTTGAATGTCTGAGCCATGAATGGTTCCAGGTAAGATGGAATAAAACTTTGGTGGTGTTGTTTCTATATAATCTCCTTTACTGTAACCTATAAACATTACAATAATGGGATTGTTTAGATTTTCAGTATTTTTTAATTTTTATTTCTTCTGACTTATAAAAATAATTTCTACATACTGGGCTTGTTTGTTTGTTTTTTTCATTAGTTTTAATGTTAGCTTTGGTCTTTTTTTGTTGTCTCAGTATCATAAATGGGTCTGACAAGGATCTTAAACATCTTATTTTCTAAAGATACACCATAGAATCCATTGAACTGCTCATCTATTAACTTATTAAAGCATCTATTTTCTGACTTAGGAAAATATCTGTTTACAATGTATTCAATTATAGAGATTTTGTAAAATCACAGAGATAGACCCTATGGGGAGGGGGAAGGTCACAGGTATGCAAAAACTAGTTCTAGTCATGAAAAGTTTCACGTTCTGTTACTGACTTACTAACACGATATGAAAATACAGCTTTTTTTCAAAAGATCAGTTTAAAGTTGGTTACTGAAATATCTTATGAAGTCCACTGTAAAAGGGGACAAATTATTTTACTTTGCAGTCAGCAAGCTCACCCCAAACTAAAACTGATCTGCCTAAGGTAAATTTTAAGGATGAACCATGTGACTAAGTAGTGATTATGAGCACTGGGGATTTTATTCTATTTTAGGTTATTTGTTATCTTTTTATTTAATCTATTATTGCATATAAGTGTTGATTATTTTGTTTAGTATTGAATCTTGGATATTTTGTGTCTAGGATGAAAATGCTGGAGAGGATACTGATGAAATCAACACAAAGATTTTGAAAGTCTTTATCTCAAAAAGGAAATGGCAGGTAAGTTAACCCTCTTGGACTTTGTCATTTATTGAACAACTTGGTGAAAGAGAAAAAACAGAAGACCATATTTTCTTTAGAAGACAGCACATTGTCTAGGTCTGTCCTAATCAGTATTTTCTAACCAACCCTCTCTCAGCGCTCTTTGACCTGCATTGGGTCTGTTCTCACCTTGAGGCCTATCCATGAGCTTCTGGATGCTCCCCCTAGAGACACAGCCATCACCATTCCTCGTGAGCCTCAGGAGCACAGCAGCACCTCTCCAAGCAGTGGCTCATCCTCAGAGTACGATGAAGCAGATTCTTGGGACTTTTTCCAGCAATACAGCCAGACTGAGGAGGAGGAGGAGGAGGAAACTGAGGATGATTATGATCCTTTAATGGAAAGAGCCCGGATACCTGAACCTTTTGCCAAATCTTACCGAGATGCAGAGGAGGAAGACGACATGACACTAGGGGAGGAAGAGGATGGAGAGATTGTAGGGCGGAGAAGTGTACTAGAGCGGAGTATCAGCAGGCAGTCAGTAGCTTCTTCAGATATATCAGGCCAAAGGACACCTCAGCGGGAGCGAAGGTTTAGTAAAGACAGTAGTCCATCTCTCTGCTTATCTGATGGGGACGAAGGTTCAGGGAGTGATGGGGGTCGCATTCCTCGAGGCAGTCTCATTCGAAGCACTTTCTACAACACCTCACAGCAGCTTTCACCCATGTCTGCAAGACACATGACATTACGTGACAAATTCCAAGCCAAAAAGCAGGAGAGAGGCCGCAAACCACTTCGGAGAAGCTTTTCAGGACGTCTTAATGAGCCTCTTATTGAATATGTGGAGGATGACACAGAGACTAATCGTGGTCAGAGACGAGCTTCTGTCCAACCTACGATGCAAAAGTCCTGCTCCTTTGATAGTGGCGTTGGCCTGGCCCACACTAATGCCCCCCCTCACAGGAGGAGTAGGTCTCTTGATGAGTCACGTCGTTCTCCAAGTTCACCAAAGCGTGCAAAGTCTGCTGAGAAGGAAGGATCTCAGAGTCTGAAAGAAAGTCTTACTGATGATGAGGTGGCCGGGAGAAAGCTGCTGCCCATCCCAAGTCCTCGGCGACCCACAAGAAGAGGAGGATCTGCCACTCAAGTGCAAGGGCTGGGCATGGTTAGTGGATCATCAGTGCCATCAAGCTTTCTTGCTGGAGACAGAAGGAGCATCAGGATGGATCGAGAGCAGACAGAGGGTGAGGCTTTTGCTGGCTCCCAGGGGTCTCTTGCAGAGTCGTCTATTTTGGAGCATGGTGGCTCTGAATCTTCTAGTCGTGTCGGCTCCTATGAAGAGCTGAGTCATGGTTACCTCAGAGCTAGATACAGATCAGCAGAGAGTGATGGGTATGATGATCAGGGGGAGCCTCTCATTTCGCCTTCCCTACGCTCCTTCCAACAAGTTGAAACTCGAAGCTTAATACCACAGGCACCACCACGCAACCGCACTCGCTCCAACCCCAACTTATCAGCAAGCAGCAGGACCCACTCAGGGACCCTGCTCACACCAAGTCCAAGTCCAAGTCTTTCTTCCCTTGGAGCTCCAGAGAGGCCGCCAAGAGCCAAGGACAAGAAGGAGAGCCATGGCCTTCAGAGGCATGCGTCTGCTCCAGCACTTGAAGCTAGGCCACCCACAGAAAAGTCACCCAGGCTGGGACTGCTAAAGATTTTCCGCAGGCAGTCCTGGACTGGACATTCTTACTCCCAGCTGGATAACTCAGAGTTAGGACCAACTCTGGGGGAGATCATGAAGCCAGACACTCCCACCATGTCACTGAGGAAGAAAATGAGAGCATCAGCCTCAAGCCTGACAAAACTGTTCACCAGGTCTTCCAGTAAGGAGGATGTGAGTAAAGGAGGTGAGATAAATTAAGATTTCTTCTAGCTCTATGTTATTGTTAGATATGTCAAGAAGATATTGGTACTGGAAAAACGGATAATATGTTAAATAGATAACGAGTGGTGGATAAAGTGCACAACTTCAGTACATGAGTAAAAGTATGGATCCATTATCAAATATTTCCCTGATAGAAGTAAAAGTTGCTCAGAAAAAACATCTCTTGAATAAAAGTACTGGAATTCTTGTTATTAAAATTATGTCTCAAAGTATTCAAAAGTACAGAAAAAAATCAGAGCGTATTTTTATGATGCATGAGTGTAGTCAAGAACACGCAGCTACACATACTGCTGCATTTAGTTTATTTAAAAAGAAAACATTATTTAAACTCACATGTTGCAGATATTCAGGCTTGCAGCCCCAAAATTGTAGGTCTGCCCTAAAGAAGCTGATAACCACAAAATAATGTCAGTCAGGCTTTACACATTTAAAACCATTCACATTTTAAACAGCCATTTCGGGTGAAAGGCCTTTTGAAAAATGCAAAGTGTCGTGTGTTGTTACTCCTGGGGCCTTATTTTTCCTTAATTTTCTCTTCTCTGCAGACATGTTAACATCCAACATATGCTTAAACAAGTAAGGCAGAGGGCCTTAGTGACCTCTCTATTTGTTTTACTCTTTGTATGGTTGGTTTAACGATCTGATAATCTTCTGTATGTAATCGTTATGTAAGATAATGTTTTTCTGCTGTCAGTACCAATACTTGTCATCTTTGCGTGAGACTGACTGGTACAAATTATACTTAGTATGTTGTTATAACAGTAAAGTCCAACACAGTCTTTTGTCTTTATTAGATATTAGAAAAGAAGAGAAGCATCATTAGCTAATTGAAAGTAATCAGTGACAAGATAATGCTGGATGGGGGTAAAATGTCCTTTTTTTGTCACTCATATGTAGTAGATAAAAACTTAAAAATCTCCTATAAAAACCACATCCAAGTAAAGAACTAGAAAAGCACTCAGAGAGCGCAGACCTCTGCCAAGCAGCTTCAGTCCACTTTGGCGAAAAATGGTCCTATCTGGCAATGTTACAGAATCCTTTAAAAAAATCCTGTAATGATCCAGATCAGTCCCAAAATCTAATCATTTCTTCCTTATTCCATTCCACATATTTCCTGAAAATTTCATCCAAATCAGTCCATAACTTTTCAAGTTATCTTGAACACAGACAGACTAACCAACGCTGGCAAAAACATAACCTCCTTGGCGGAGGTAACAAATACTAAAATGTACCCAAAGATGTGGAGAATTTTCAATGAACTGGAAACTACAATTTCTTAATTTATTACCAAACTGACTGATTCTAAGGTAGATATCTATTTTTATTATAGCACTTATATTATCTCAAATAGTTTATAAAGTTTTAAGAGACAGAGGTTCTTCATTTTTGCAGCTGTGACAGGCTGTGTCTTTTTTGTGGCTGCCATTATGACAGACACAGTTTGTTTGTCATTGCCACATGAACATGTGATAAAATGGAAAAGACTGCTGCGCAGGCAGGTGGGACCTGCTACCTAATTTTGCTGTTCTGTTTTTGTATCTCAGTCATGTTTTGTGCTGCTTTCTTGTGATGGATCACCATTAATCTTTGGTTGCCATCCTTTCCATCACAAACCTCTTTCGAGCCAGTACTTGACCTCTTTTGCCTGATAGGGATTCTCTGAATCAGCAGTTTTGTGTGTGTTAGATACCTCAATCAAACTGATTGGAAACATCAGCTTTTAACATCTGGCCATGCTCCATGATGCCAATGTTAAATGTATGTATCATTGCATCTATATAATGTATGTTTTTTTTCTCAATACCATTTGTCTCATGTAAAAGGACCTATAGTAAAGGGATCAGCGCCCATTCCACCTGAGCGACACAGAGGCAGTGGTATTGGCAGCCCAAAGAAGAGGACTTCCAAACTTCTGCCCTCTTTTAAAATACCTGCATTCATGAAGTCAAAAGGTAACTAATAAGCTATACAGTACTGATTATTCATTTTTTGTCCAGCTCTTGCAATCATTATTTGGTGCTTTAACTTGCTCTAAATGTTTGTCTGAACTTAAAATTTCCAGATCTGCTTGTCCGCCCAAACAAGGCAGAGGTATTCCACTTAGATGGAGGTGGGGTCTTCCTTGTTTGGAGACCCGTTCAGGCGAGTGATCCAGTCACCTACTGTGTTCAGTACTGTACAGATGGTGAGTTTGCCGGCATGGTAAAGTGGTGTTTTATGTTTACAGGAAAATAAATCAGACTTAGTACTTTTTCAGTTTCAATATTGTAATAGTTTCATGAAAGCACAGTAATGGATTAATAATTGGAAATGTCTCTTAAGATTTTGATGTGAAGCAAATTTAGACCTTTTTTCATCTAAGTCAAATTGAGCAAAAAATATTGTTTTTGTTTTTGTTGCTTTTACTTATGAATTTTGGTCAAGTCCCAACCTCCTTGCTTTTATAACAAGGTTAGACAAAATCTCTTGTTGCTGGGCTCCTTACTTTCTGAAATGGTCAAAATTACTCTGCTGTTTGGCTAAGTTTTATCCCATTTCATTCATGAATTGTCCTCAGGAAAAGAATAAATACTTATTTTCAGAGGGTTGTATAAAGATAACTCAAAACATACACAAACTTGTTTAAATTTATTGAGATGTAACCAATGTCTTATTCTAGATGACCTGTATACATTTTCTGAATAAGCAGTAACATATTCATTGAGGAAGTGTTTTAAGAAAAATCATGTGTTATGCCACCTGTCATCAGGAGGGGAATGGACGGTTCTGTCAGAGGAGGTCACAGACAGCTGCTTTGTGGTGAAGGATTTACCCAGAGGAGCTTCTTACGTGTTTAGAGTGGGCTGCATCACCAAGACGGGAGCAGGACCCTTTAGTGATGCATCAGCACCAGTTGTCATGTCAACACATCCTGAAGGCAAGAAAAAGGCTTGATATTATATTTTTAATTTTTTTTTGTCATATTTGGTTTTTTTCTTCTTGACTTTTTTTTTTTTTACATTTTTTTTGTCTTTTTTATATAAAATCTGGCTTTTTAAAGAGCCCACATTATGCATTATTGAGGTTTACATTCCTGTCAGTGTGTTTTATATGTCTTTTCTGCAAGAGTACTTATTTGCACAGGACAAAAAGTCTGTGGCATCTAGACTTTTCTCGCTTTCCCTCTCTACAGCACCAGTGGTGGTCTAAAATGGCTGGTTCCTCCAGACTCCCAAATAGACCTACCAGAGTGATGTCAAACTATTGTTTTGTTGGCAGTTAAGGCCCATTGGCTCATAATGACAATCCCAGGGCAGAGCAGAGACTGTAGAGTGAATGCATAGTTACTGACAGTATGGTACCAAACAGCACTGAGCTGACCATTTATCACAGAACTGACTTGTTAATGGGGGGAATGTTTAAGTGGCAGGACCTCTAACAGATCCCCTCAGATACATAGATAATAAGTCTGGATTAGGGTACTCCGTGAATAAAAACTAGGAGTTTTTTTTTGTAATTAGGGATAGTGAACACACTTTAGCCTGAATTAAAACAAAATATGGTCTCTTTAAAAGCAGCATGAATCTGCCTCATTATATATATTTATATATATGTATATATATTTTAATTTTAGTTCAATGGAGATTACTTGGAGGGTATTTGTCTTACCTATATTTATTTTGCTCTACAGAAACTCACTATCCTCTTATTCAGACTGAGTCACTGGGCTCAAAAGCGGTTAAGTCAGGTCAGCCAGCAACACACAAGAACTACAGTTTTCTCTCTGAGATCAACAGGTGAGAGCTTTAAAAATGTCTTACAGTTCTACAATTCTCTAACAATTATCTGAATAAATATATCATCCTCCACATCTGTAACTATCAAATTAAGGATCCAAATTTTTAGGTCAAATATCTTTTATTGTGGGGGTTTCTTGTTTAACTTTGAAATTATTTCCAGTTTTCACACCACTTAAACTCTATCATTCCCCCTCTCTCAGAGGTCGTTTTAGCGTGATAACCCTGTGCAGGGATCCTGAGACAAGTCAAGTGTTTGCTGCAAAAATCACCCCTTACCAGCCTGAACAGAGACTGCTGGTGCTACGGGAATATCAACTGCTGAAAAGACTCCATCACCCTCATCTGGTGCAGCTGCACACTGCCTTCATTACTTCCAGATACCTGGTGTTTGTGGAGGAGCTGTGCCCCGGCAAGGAGCTGCTCTACAGTCTGTCAGCCAGGTACAGGACAACTTTACAAACATGTGCTAAGACCAAGAACATTGATTTATGAATTTATAGACAGAGACGCTGACCTTTATTTTGGAGAATGTGGGGATATTTTAAGAGAACACCAATTTTTGTCCTTCATTACATCCCTAGTTTTTTATTTGTTGTCTTTTTTGCCATGCTACATGAGGCCACTGTGGGTAGGCAGGTAAGTGTGTCTGTCCCTACAATACTTTACACTCTTAGCATTGGTTTTAGTAATCTTAGAAGGGTGATATTCTGAAGACTATCAGGTCTTGGTGTCTTGTGCCACTGCAAACATTTATGAAAATAATTATTTCAAAAAGATTAGTCAGTACAATGAAACCTCCCCACTGCTTTTGTACTTTTTATTTTTCCATTTGAAAAAAATAATCCAAGGACAACTGATGCCTCACTGATTTTATATTAAGTTGCTCTTGATGGATCAACAAGGCAAAATAAATAAGTCATTCACACCTGATATCCTGTTGTTACAGACAGTGATTTATGTTACCTTGACTACCCTGATGTTATTTTAAGGTGTATTTGACAGAGGGTTTTGATATTAAAACCTAAATGAATTGAATACTTACTGCAGAAGAATAAGAGAAGGAATTTGAATGTTTACTTTAAGCAATAATGCGTTTCATTACTCTCTGTAATTAGATTTACCTGCAAGGCGAGTTTGATAAAGAAAGAACAATCCATTACATCTAGACAGAAGCATGATCACTCAAATGCAGCTATATGTATACTGGTGAAACAAAAAAAAAAACGCTACATAAACACATTGCCCAGGAGAGCCACCTCCTCTGATAAGGACTCAGTAATTGGAACGCAGAATATTCCTTTGACAATGACAAAGTTTGTTTACTGGTCAGTGTAGTCTACTGATTTGAGAGAGATGTCAAGGCAGCTTCGATGTCATAATGAAAAACCTTCACTAAACTGAGGTGGCCATCTTAGACATTATTTATCACCCCCTTACTGTGTAATGCAGTCTTTGATTCCTTTCAACCAAGCAACACTTCCACCAAGGATCGGACAACTTAAGACCACTTGACCTACACCAACCTGGGAAGGCCCAGAGTTTACACCTTTAGGTGAAACGGGGTCAACAACCTTGCCAACAGCTCTTAGGTGACCACCCAGATCATCACCATACTAATGGTTGACAGAGATTTGCCTCCAGTTCCCAGTTTTCTTGCTGTTTCCAAGTCAGCTTTTAGAGCTGAAAAGCCTTGTGCAAAGAGGTTGAATGTCTTTAAAAGCCTAAACTAGTCCAGTAGCCCCTTGGATGACGCTGAAGATAATAGAGAACCATTCATACACAAAACAAAGCATTTTGATTTGCAGACTTTAATGTAAACAAAGGGAAATGACACAGAGAACCATAAAAAATATACCCTTAAACTGGGTATTTGCCCTGTGCATCTCACAGTTTAAGTCTTGCTGCCACCTTCATACATTTAGTTTATCTGTTTATCATAGCGGCTGTGTAAATTAGTAAATTTCAATTGACTTCATCTGGGGCTGTGTCAGTATTGATATCTGATGATATCTCTAACTTTATTCTCTTACAATAAACCAATTATTAGTGTTTTCTGATTTAATGTTAATGTGTCTCACAATGGGGCAGAGTGTTATAACTGTGACATGTAGTAATACTGTTGGCTGAAAGTCACCAGTTAACACAGTTAACCATTAGAGTGTAACACTGAAACAGTTATAAGGGTGCATCCTCTGTGCACCCTTTTAACTGAGGGCAGACAATGTTGATGTGTGGTAACAGTAATAGTAATTGTTCCCATGTTAGTAGTTATTTTCTCATGCCACAGGAGGTAGTATACAGCCTGAGATCTTTTTGTGCCCTCCAATGACATACTCTAATAAAGTGCATCAGGTACAGGCAAGTATATAAACATGACGAGAATGGACACAAACAAGAATGCAAGGACAACCAACTAGTATACATTCGCCCTTAGGCTCTTAATTTGCTCCAGCCGTGCTGCACACAGTTGCCCAAACTGCTCCCGAAAGCTCCTGTACCTGTGGTTTGGTATAAAATATCCACTCAGTCATAACACTTGCTCTACCAGCGACTAAAATGCTGAGACCTTTGGTGTTATTTTGGTTCACCTCACCTATTTGTGGCAATCCCTCACAAAATGAATAACGCACTTTATACTTCAAACACTGTGGCTATGTTTTAGAAACATGTCTCTCTGTGTTTGTGCCCTCTCAGAGATTTGTACTCAGAGACTCAGGTGGCAGAGCTGCTGGTTCAGATCCTGAGCGCAGTTGACTACCTCCACAGCCGTAGAGTCATCCACCTAGACCTGAAGTCTGACAACATGCTGGTGGATGACGGCAACCACCTGAAGATAGTTGACTTTGGCTCAGCTCAGTCCTTCACACCCGGTCAGCCTCTCCAAATCGAGCACATCCATGGCCTATCAGACAACAAAGGTACCAATGTGCTTTTAATTCCTGAAGACAAATGTAGAGGTTTTAGTGCCTGATGATTGTTGTAGATTCTTCTAATGTACTTAACCTTTGACTGTCGTGACCCTCAACAGACTGCCGCAGCAAAGGTACTCACTAATGGAGGACGGATTGATGGATGGAAATAATTCAACCTAACAGCATCTACATCATCAGATCCTAGCTACCATAACCTAGCAAACCCAAGTCTTTTTTCTTAATATTTTAAAAATCTGTTTATATCAGTAGTTGATGTTTTTCTGACTTTAAACCAATAAGCATGTGAATGTGGTTTGCCAGTAACAGCACTGCACTTCATGAACAATATTCTGTGTCTGTCTGTTTTGTCAGTTTATATTGTCCTTCCTAAAGCTCCGGAAATCCTGGAAGGTCAGGGTGTCGGACCTGAGACTGACATCTGGGCTATAGGAGTCCTGTCATTCATCATGTAAGTGAAAAAATACAGATGGAAAAGTTGAATGTGTTTGAAGTGTTTTGTCAGGGATTTTAATCCTGATTGCTTGATTTGAGTTGTCATTCTTTTAAACAAAAGATATGTTCCTATATGAATTTATACAACTGCTGTGAATAAGTATTATTTTCACAATAAATATCTTGAAAGCTTGAGTTCTCGTGATTCTAACAAGATAAACCATTTCAAGAACCAACCAACCAACACATCAACCCAGACCTATGCATGATCGATTGTACCACAAACAAACCAACAACAGTTTGTAGAGTTGAAGCAAACTTCTGTGTGCGTACCACAGGCAAGCTCAGCATATCGAGGCAATCTTTGAGTTAGCCGGCTGGACAAATTGCATGAGGTTTTAGTCAGACATATCATGGTGCTACAAAACTGGTAATAAACTGCCTCAGTGTGGTCAGGTTCAATGCTTAAAGCATCTTGCTTGTTCATATAAAAGTGAGCGTTTATTATATCATTTTATGTTTTTCCTCACCAAAGCATATGTGTCACTAGTAAATGGATTTGACTGGACTTGTTTTTTTAATGGTGTTTCCTTACTGTTTTTTACTGTGGAGATTATCTGAAGAACTTAAACTTTTAAAGTTCCTAAGGAACAAAAAAATGAATATGTGAGACTGCATGTAATTGTTATTTCTAAAACTGAGTACTTTTACAGAATATTCCCAAGTAGTAACTACTTGGTGACAACACTTCACAGCTCATTTTAAACCCTTTGTCTGAACAAAATTCTATGGATTTTCAGAGGCTTAGTCGTAAACAAATTAGGTGATGTACCTCATATTATTACCTATACCTCATTTTATTCTGTTAAATGTTTAATATCTCTCTTTTTATCTCTAGGTTGAGTGCCGACAGCCCATTCTATGCTGAGCACAGCTGGGATCAAGACAAAAACATCAAGAAAGGGAAGATCCAGTTTGGACGGTGTTACCCTGGTCTGTCCGAGGGAGCCTTAAACTTCATGAAGAGCAGCTTGAACAATAAATCCTGGTGAGTTCCAAATGTGATCTGAATAAGTGCATCCGGACATACAACATAAACTGTACTCCGACTGTCTGGATGTATGCTGTTTCGTCCTTATGTAAACCGAAGATTGTTAGTGTGACGAGTTAAACAAGTAAATGAGACATGATACATCACTCTGTGTACACTCAGGGGGAGGCCCACTGCTGCAGAGTGTCTCCAGAATCCATGGCTGCGTGCTCATCGTACCCCACACAAATCCCGACCCTCCAAAGTGTGTTTCTCCACAGACAAGCTAAAAGAATACCTGAAGCAGAAGGAGGAGAAACGAGACCAGGTCCACACCAAGCTTCAGGGCCCCTTCTTCCAGTAAGGACACACTGTAGGAGTTTGTGTTCACGAGAACATGAAGAATTTCTGTATTCTGTCCTCTGATTATGAAGAAATAATCTGTCTTAATGATGTCTTTATGCTTTAGCTTGTATATGAGAGAGTGCTGCATTTGTTGTGCATTGGCTTAAATAGAAACAAATCAGGGATTGATAAGGTTTTGTCCAATCAGTGAATGCATGAGTTTAATATTTTGCCTGAAATGACTGAAGAGACTTTTTTTTTCTCCTCTTCAATTTTAAGACAGGAGCAAATTTGGCCTTAAAGTCGGATGACTTTTACTTTTCTTCTTCTTATGTTTACTGTATAAATTAAAGATGCCATGTTTTGTCCTAGAGCTATACACGTAAATAGGATTTCAAGGGAAGTTTCATAAAAACCTAAAATATGAATGATTCAGCAAATAAAAGGAATATTAAGTGGCACAGAAACAGTTGTTTTCATTACTCTCTTTATTCAGTCCTGGTTAGATACAAACACACAATCATACTCTCAAAATGATCAGATCAAATGTACTCCATGCCTGCATCACAGACAAGACAATCATTCATGTGGGCTATTTTTTTAGATCAGTGGTTCTCAACTTGTGGGCCAGGACCCATAGGAGGGCTGTAGGGCAGTTTTGAGAGGGTCTCAAATAAATGCTTCAAAAAAATTTGTGGCAAAAGTCTGATATCCAATAGTTTATAACTCCATTTTGCTGTGATAATAACAAAAAATTT
This sequence comes from Cetoscarus ocellatus, assembly GCA_037902135.1. NCBI lineage: Eukaryota > Metazoa > Chordata > Actinopteri > Labriformes > Labridae > Cetoscarus > Cetoscarus ocellatus. The sequence goes on from JBAMNC010000598.1 coordinate 179,550, forward strand.
GACTAATTTACTGTGTTGTCTTGTTAAAAACAAAGTATTATAAAATGTTAATTTCTGTAGGTCTCTAGCAAAATACCAAAGTTTACTTGTCATCTTGAGCAGTGGAGTCAGTTAACATGTATGCATGATCATCCTCCGCACTTTTAGAACATGTTTTTCACTTTTCTGTATCTTTATTAAACCATATGCTTCGATCTACGTAAGGTACAATCTGTGACATTTTTCTCATAATATATATGAGTGATTAAACTTTTTAAAAATTCAAGCAAGGATTTGTCAATTAAGAGGTGCTGGTGGGTCCTGAGGCCAGAACAGATGAGAGACTCTGATATAGATAACAAAAAATTAGTCACACAGATAAATCACTAAAATGATCAATTACACTTAACTAAGATTAAATTACTTCTAAAGTACTTGAATTAAACAAAACAATAAATGCTAGAGAAACTATTTGGAGTTATGGCATAGAGTACTGAATGATGAGACTCCATACTTCACAAAAAAGAAAAATGTTGCCACAGTTTAAAGTTATGAATACTCTGATTTCTTCCTTTCTTTTAAGTTTCTTTTCTTTCAAGGTGAGACCACTGGGTCGGAATTTTTATACCTACACATCAACCTCTGATTAGACTAAATCTAACACAACCCCCCTTTCCTTTTTTTCAGATGAAAACAAATATGTTTCAATTTGTAGTCCCTCTTTTCTATCCCAGCGTGACAGAGCACGAAACTGCCCTGAGTAAAACCTTGACCCCTGAGGGTAAAGAAAGGAAAAAAAGCTTTTCCTCAGATGACCTAAAAATTCAGGTCAGAGTCAAAGTTTGTTCCCTTCCCAGCGGATAAGATGATCATTTCTGTTTCTTTCTTAAGACTGGGCCTCCTGAACTTTTTTGATTTCCTGTTAAAGAAAAAAAAAAAAGATGAGAGAAGGTCCTTTGTGCAACATCTCACTTAAAATATAAAATAACTGTTTTACTTACTTCATTTAAGATATCTTTCAGCTCTTCATAGGCTCTCTCTAAATCATCATTGATGATAACAACATCAAACACTCCGGGCTCCTTGCCTAAAAACAGGAACTAATTAGCTGTAGTTGTTCATCTAGATTCAATTGTCTATCCAGGAAGAGCTTTTGAGAAACTCACTGAGCTCCATGTCAATGCGTGCTGCCTCCAGACGTTTCTGTAAACTCTCCTCTGATTCTGTTTGCCTGTCCCGCAGACGTTTTTCCTAAGAAAGACAGAGAACAGAAGCATGGCATTCAGTTTGAGACAAGAGCTGCCCCATGGAGTAAATAATTCACAGTCCGTTAGCCTATCCCTTCCTTCTTTTCCTTAAGTAACAGAAATACAGGAGTTAATAGAAAGTGGAGATCGAAGTACACAATGCAAACTAACATAATACATTTGCCTATTTTTCACTGACAGCTAACTGTGCACAACTATCGACCAGAATAATGTAAAAAGTAAGTAAAGGTTACTTTATATATTGAACACCTTAATGAAACAATGAATTAAGTTTTGATATTTACCAGGATCTCCATGGAGGGTGGCTGGATGGAGATGTAGATGGGGTTCAGGTCAGTCTCTTTAATCCTCCTCACACCCTGAATGTCCACATCTAGGATGCAGATAAGGTTCTGGGCTTGCACATCCTCTATGGCAGCTTTACTAAGAAAACAAAGCATAATCACACTGTAAAAACAAACAAAACCAAAGGATTTTTAACCCCTTAGGTCCCACTGGCCAGTCTTGAAATGTGTAGTTTTTTCTGTTTTCCAGTAGATGCCCCTGGTCTCTGGCAAAACTATACAGTTTCCTTAGTAACTACTTGGGAATTTCATATAGGAAGGTTTTTTCTAAAGCTGACAGCACAAAATTAGAAATGTAGCATGGTTAGTTTGCTTTTTGTATTTTGTACGAGGGAAACACTCATTAAAAACATTTTTCACATTAGTAACAATTATATAATGTACAAAACTGGCATATACAGGTTTAAATTTCCAAAAAAATTAAATATACATTTATTAAAATGACTGACTGAAGCTCATAGAAATATTTCATTCTCAGTTGAAAATGATATTATGCTACAAAATGTTCTTGGCTTTTTTAATGCATCCACTTTTGAGATGCACTGTGCAGAGTGACTTCTTCTCAAGCCTACACATGACATGTCCAGGACTGTGTTGATCTAAGTACAATTACCCCTTTTATAATTTTGTTTTCTGAAAATTGGTCATATTTGACATTTTCCATAGCCATGTAAATGCAAAAAAAAAAAAAAAATTATGAATATGACTAAAGCTAAATGACTAAATATTTGATGAACTTGAGGTAGAAAATGATTTTGATAACAATTTTAAGGCACTTTTCTGATTCTTCCACTTTAGGCCTGCTATGTGCTATGTGTATGTGTTTTTCCTCAGTGGGGCCTGAGTGTTAAACTTACACCACCACACACGCACATTTAAACATTATCATGCCTCACACTCAGGCCTTTAGTTTGTGTGCATGCAACAATACGTTTCTCACACTTCGATCTGGACTTAGGTAAGAGGATCGCTGTATTGATTCAAGCTGTTCACAGTTGTACTTCAGTGAGTGAGTTATACTCAGGAAAGAGGAAGAGATTACACGTAACACACGAGGTGCTGAGCCACAGCATTGCTCTTTTTGACGTAATGCGGTTAAAGCTCCATCTGTGACCTGAATGTTATTTATCCTGTTGATCTCTACCACTCAGCCTGAGGCTGACATCTAACCTGTAGCAGTGATACTGATAGTTTAATGGTTGATTGTATTTTAATTTATGCTGTTTTTAGCTTTTCTTTAAGTTTTAAGCTTGATCCTGATACTGTGGATTAAACCAGTGGTTCTTAACTTGTGGTTCAGAAAACTTAAGTTGTAACAGAGCAGGTTTTTAGTGGGTTGTAAATTTGTGTCAAAGAAAAAGTGCCAGAATAATCATTGAATTTCACTTTATTGACACATTAAAAAAAATAGAAGAGGAAAAACATATGTATATGACAATGTGAAGGAGAATTTCCCTGAGAGCCACCAGAGGCTTGTTTGGTGATATTCTACAAACACAGCAGTAAAATAGATATCCATTAGATTAAAAGCACAGTTTATACTTATCTAAATGTATCTATATATTAATTTTATATATTGTGAATAGTGTTTATATTAATATAAAAATAAGACAAAGTAAAGCAGATGAGTATATTAAAATAGTGACAAGTTAGACTCTGATAATGGGGAGCCAATAAAAAACGCCTTATTGTGTTTACATGCTAAGTAATGGTTGAGTGATTTTAATCCTAGAACACACAAATGTTTTGCTCAAAGCTTTCATTAAAGAAAGAATATAAAATAACTTTTCTATGATCAACAGAAACCATCCATATATTTGATTTAACTCCTTTTTGTTGGGATACATTTTAGATTTTGTTTCGTTTTCTTGATATCTTAATTGATCTCATCAGCTTTGTAATAAAGCTGCTTTTCTATTATTATGTGTTCATTTCTAGAGGTCTCTAGAAAAATTCAAATTAACAAGTTTTCATGGGAAATTATGAAGAACACCTCAAAAATGAAATCGATGCGTGTCCTGCATGTCCTTTCAGGGCTTCTGCAGTGAAACACTCTTTAAAGATGTCTGTCATGCCCACTCTCTCACATATGTTTTAGTCCATCTACGATCTAAACTGCAACTTCTTGTAATAAGAATGAGGTGATATTTGAGTGATTTAAAACTTATGGAAATGTGAACTGCGATTTCTCTTAAAGACAGTGGTGGTGGGTCCTGGCGCTTGTCCATCTGTCTGTGCTGAGTTTTCATGTCCTCCTGTGCATTTGTGAGTTTTCTCTAGGTGCTCTCATTTACTCCCATGGATATATTTTGATTTTGTTAGGTTATTCAGTGACTCTAAATTGCCTTTAGGTTTGAGTATGTAAATGAATGGTTATCTGTTTCTATATGTCAGCTCTGTGACTGGCTGGCATAAAAAAGATAGAGTGGTATAGATTATGGATTTGCAAGGCCATAGGTATTTACCTTGTTCCATAGAGGTTTCCAGAAAACTCTGCATTTTCTATGAAATCTCCATTTGCAATCCCCTCCTGCATGGCCTCTCTTGTTGAGAAGTGATAGTCTGTAATATGCAACATAATTATGAGTCTTTCACTGCCTTGAAACTGAGCATTTTGGTCTGAGATCAAGTTTAAATAGAGTGAGATGTAAAATCACAGTTCAAACAAGCAAAATGGACGAAACTAGGATGCATATGATGTTTTTCAGTTATCTAAATGTACAACTAGGTTGAATTGATTAAAAAAGACAGGAAAGTACTGTGCATGTTCGTACCACAACAAAAAAATCTGTTTTTGCCAGCTACTGTCTAATGATATCATTAGTTTCACTGTCACAGCACACATTATTTTTGTCCACACCGAGTCATAGGCCTAAAAAAATCTTCACAACATCAAAACTACTGGGGATCTAAGACAGCCGAGTTTCAGGCACAAACACGTTACTACAACCACCACTACCACCATCACTAATGGGCGCTGCGATAGCACACAATCATTAGCATGACAACATGAAGGAGTCTGCTCAGACTGGAGTAACAATCTGAGGAGAAAAGCTGGAAAGGAAGTGACTGAGCTGTAAACAAATTGATAATAAGCCTAAAAAGTCTGAGTTCCTTTTGTACAGGCCTAAAAAACAGTACAAATCTGATTTTGGCCCATGAGAGCAAAGACCTCTGCTGTTTAATCAATGGGACAGATGCATAGTGGTAACAAGCTTTTCAATGTCTCAGAATGTCAATATGGAAATAAATAAACATTTTGAGCTGCTTACAAAAGAAGGACTGTTTGTCAGAGTATTTTATTTTTTTCCCATCTTACAGCTCATGGGAGCAGTTTTTAGATATCTTCTCCAGTAATGTTAATGGTTGGTGCAGATCATCATGCTTTATAAGCTACATAGGAAAAAAGGGCTGGTATTTTTGGACATAAGACTTCACAGGGATGGAAATAGGAGGGGGGTCACTACTGAGGCATCACAGGGGGCTATTTTCAAAAGCTTTTTACTCCAAAGTGTAGACTGTCTGATCCTCAGATCTTTTTGTCTTTTCTCTTTTTTTTTGTTTTTATTTTTGTGTTTCTCACGCGACTAGTTCCTACAGTTCCAATGAGAGCGAGCCAGGTTGATGAAAGTAACCCCCATCCCTCTGCCTTTAAAACTGTGCTCAGGAAATCACACTGTGGTCACCTTTATCTGTGGTTTCTGATTCATTTGGACACGAAAATGAGCTGGACATTTCTAAGTCCTCAGAGGATAAGACGTCTGCTACGGGCAGTAAAGTAGCCCCCAGAAGCAAGGGGAGCTTGTTCAGCCCTATGGAGAAAGCAAAACAGGCACAGAGAGAGGTTTATCCCTGTATAAAACCAGGGTTAGATAGACATGGGGACAAAACTATTCGTGCAGTTCACTTGGGAGTAAGAAGTGTTGTTGGCGTTATGTTTGTTTTTTAGAGCGGGCAGGTAGGGTAGAGGCAGGGGAGATTGGCTCAGAGACAAAAATAAAATAGCAAAATAGCTGTGAAAATGTCAGTCCAAGTCCAGGGCTCCTGCATGTTGAATCAGTATGTAGGGGATAAAAATGTCAGAAACTAGTCTGCTCAGAGATGGAGCTACAGTACCTTTGCCATCTTCTTCCCCTGGTCGAGGGTTCCTTGTTGTGTCTGAGAAGAAAAGATTTCATCTTTAAAACACACCAAGACAAAAGGTAATGAATCATTTATTCATGGTGCTGCAACTCAAGGTTAATATTGTTCACACAAACTAACAAAATAATGTTTATAACACTAATACACAATTAAATTAAAACTAAAATGAGGCTTCACCATAAAACTGTAAGACTGTATCGCACTGGAGTATTAAGGCTGAGCAGAAAAATAAATTTTTCCCCTAGTGATATGTGTTTCTGATGTATAGATGAACCTTGTAAATATATGACAGACAAACTGATTAATAATGGTGACAATTTAAGCTTTTACTATTGCTTAACTAAGGCCTTAATAAAGTGTTTTAAACTTGAAATGATCATTAAGTAATAAATGCTTTAAAGATATCAAGTATGTTTTAACTAATGCTTAGCTAGTGTTCAATAGTGTAAACTTAATGCATGGAGTTTCCAAAGTCAGTTTGTGGAGAACAATATGCTTAACATTTTTCAGAGTAAAGTCGAACTGTTAAAAAAAAAAAAGAAAAAAAATCTATGTAATTTTATTTTTAGTGTTAAATCTATTTAAACCTAAATCTTGATGGATTGACTATTTTGTCTCATTGCTTCAACTAAAAGGCCCCATTTTTATTACGTTCCAACAAGTTTACATCAATCCCAGATGTCCTCTGAACATAATTTTTAAATTTCCTTGTCTAAAAATTCTTGGATCATTTGGACTTTGGACATCCTTATAAAGCCCTCCATTTCAGCCCGGCTTGGAGCAGGTTTTTATAGTGTAGATCCTACAGAGCTGTGTCTGGCCACAGTGGATACGGCTCTACGGGTCTTCCAGACTGTGCTCTAACATTTACTTCGACAGCATTAAGCATTAAGCACAGACTTAAACATGTTCCTTGAACTCCCAGGCTGAACAAACACCTGCCGGTTGTCCCACCTGGGGGAGGGGACATGTCCCTTTATGGCGTCATTGGGAGAAACATTCAAATTGTCTGTTTGTACACACATTTTCTGAAAGATTTAGAAAGCAGCACAAGGGGAGGAGAAATTTTTCTCATGTTTTTGTATAAAAATATATTTATAATTATATGTGACTATTAAGTCAGAAAGTTTTGGGCCTTATATTACTTAATTCTTTGTGTTTAATCTTTTTTCTTAATGATTTGACTTTATTTTCAACATTGTGTTTCTACATTATTCCTAACAATTAGTTTAATTCACCTCAACATTTCATCTTTATTATCCTTATTTTACAATTTAAAATTCAGAGTGCATAATTTACTTGATACCTGAGCAGCATACTCCACAGTTGTTTTGTGTGGTCACAAAATTAACCAAAAAGTAATAAAATTACAGGCGAGATGTCCTTGGTTTTGGTCTTTGATACAAGCACGTAACTTTTCCTTTCAATTTCCCTTAGGCATATTTGTTTTAATTTTTAATGAGCTTACTGAATGTCCCTTTTCATGTAAGGTTTTGTGAGATGTTTGTGAAGAAGTCGCTTGAGATCTTCTTTGACCGATTTATACTACCAGGACACATAGTAAACAAAATACAGTAGTAACAAACTCAATGAATAATAATAATAGACTAGAAGGAAGGACTTTCAAAAAGTAAAAACAAGATTAAAAATCTTCTTTACAAGTGAATACAAACTAAAATGAATTTGAAAACAGCATCAAAATCAAATAAAGGTAGTAAATCCCAAATCATTAAAGCTTTCTGTTCAAACAAAGCATGTGCTGATACTGTGTTATACAGAATTAGACCATCAGGCTGTGTTACTATTTTGTCCTACTTCTTCCAAAGACAGGATGTTTTCTCATTGGAGGCCAATCATCAGCTGACACACAAACGTACGTGACACGCTGAACCCGAAGACACCTTCATGTTCGTTCATCAGCCTCTTCATCAGTGTGCTCTTCCCCGCTCCAGAGGGGCCGCTTAGCACCACGGGCCTCGGTCCTGACATTGCTCTGAGACAGACAAACAGACAGACGGAGAGACAGGCAGGTGGGTGGGGTGGAGTGGGGTGGAGGGAGTTGGTAGTGATAGGGCGAGCTCAGGTTCGTGCCAAAAGCAGATTAAATCAGATCTTTTGTCCTACAGACAATCTAGCTTGGAAAAACTGCAGCCAAGACACCTGGTTGTGAGTTTTTGAAGTAGAATGGTCTTCTGATGAAAACACTGTTTATATTCATGATTTTAAACCCTTGCTCTTCTGCTGCAGTGTTTGGAGAGCTCGCCATCTGTCTTGTTAACTGTCTAATGAGAAGTAAGACTAATCCTCAAATCTGAGCTTCCTCTAACCATGAGCAACACTGTCAGGAGGAAACATCCCAACATACACACAGAGAGTATGAAGCAGACATTTGCTCTTGAGCTTTGAGTCTATTCTCATAATTAGTTGACACTTAGAGGAGATGGGAAATATAATTTCCTATTAAAATACTTCAATGTGTCCATGTCCTAATTGCAAACAGGTTAGACAGCCAAAGGGCTGTGAGGTTAATGTTAAAATGCCTGATAATGAAGTCATGGCAGGTCGGTCAGCAGGATTAATTGAATCTGAGCCAGGCAGCACAAAGGCTCCGGGACAGGTGACCTGTTTACCTACTGCACCGAGAGATGATGATGTTTCAGGGACTCTGTAGAATCAACTTAATCATACTTTCAGATGATATAATTATTTAATGATACAATTGAAGTTTGTAACAGTCAAAATATACGCTACACCTCATTCAACCGTATGAAATTAGTATGTTTCAGCCTCAACTGAGATTACAGCAGTGTTCACCTTTGCAGGTGTTTTGCTTGGTCTTTAGATTAAATGTTTTCATATTATTGTCACAATTCAGTCATGTCTGCCCTCTGAAGCTTTAGACTTATTTAGGACGATAACATTTCTAAAACTATTTAGCTTATAAAATGTCACTATATTACTCTTGATCGTAACGTAAAATACTTGAATAGATTCCTAACAATAAACTACTGAACTACTCAAGCATACCTTTTAAAAAAAGGAAAAAGTAAGCATACCTCAAATCAGAATCAGAAACACTTCATTAATCCCCAAGGGGAAAAACTACTCTTTAAGTTGCTCTTATACACAGTGTAACAGTAGGAATATTAGATAAAGACATTAAAATAAGATAAGAGTATAAAATGATTTAAAAAGCATAAATCAAACGTGCCAGATCTTTAAGACATAATTTCCTTCATGAAGGAAAAATAGATAAAATAAGTGAAGTGAGACTATAAACACGGCCAAAGAATTTACACTGTTAACATTAACAGTACATATAATATGAATATAAATATGAAGGTACAGTTTGACAGTAAGGATAATGCAAAAATAAAGAACTTTCACTTGCAGTAAGGTGTTTTCGTAATTGTATGTATTAACATCAGTATCTTCACTGATACTCCTTTACAAATAAGTCTGATAACAAAAGCAGTATCTTTATTTTCAATGTCCAGTATCCCACCCCTAACATTTTACACTAATCTTGTCAGGTTGACAACAAACAGTCATTTCGTCCAAAATGTATCCCCTAAGACTGATTTCTGTTAAGTTATTGTCTCTTTTTGTTATCAAGGAAAAAGGGTGTTGACAAACACTTTAAGTCAAATTTTCATCAACAAAATTCACACTGAATTACAGAAAGCAAGTGTTTACAAGGTAAATACAACCCCATTATATTTGCCTTACTTTCATCAGCTTGGTCAAGTTTCTATTTTTCTTAATTAAAATTATCATATTAAACTATTTGTGAAAAGTAAAAGATGCAAAACAGCTATGTCTCCCTTTGCACGTCATGCATGATTTAATAATTGGCTCAGCATTTACAGCACATGAATTCATCACCAATGCAGAGCAGTTTATACACGAAGGTCTGAAACTCTGAGATAAAACAGACTGACACTGTATCTGTGAAATACAAAACAACTACAGGACTTTTTTTTCTCATGGTGTAATTACAGTTTGCACTCATGGAATCCCTTTTTAATTTTTTTGTTCATTTTTTTTTAGTAAGTCCTGTATTTTAGTTCAGTAGTTTTAACAAGGCAAAGTTCTGCTTACCTTCTACTGTCTGTGTGGTGCAAATGTTCAGTAGCAGATGATTCTTCAGCTCAGCTCCTTAATGGACTGACTTCGATAAATGTGCGTGCATGAGTGTGTGTGTGTGTGTGTGTGTGTGTGTGTGTGTGTGGGTGGATGTGTGTTGCACTGTTCACTGAAGCAGCTCACTGTCAGTCTAAATTACCTCTACCTCTCTTCAGCTCACTGACCAATCACACGACTGCATGATGGTCTGTGTTTATTAATGCCGCTGCCTGTGCAGGTCACAACACCAGTGAAGGAACCAGGTGGACGATTTTTATTGATAATGCTTTCATTTCAAAGCTGAACCCCTCGACTCTGTTAAATTTAAGCAACTTCTTAAATTCTGCTAAAAGCAAATGGTTTGCAGTGTGAACATGAAACATGAAGGCATCAATGGTAGCGCTTGATGCAAGCTCAAAATATAAAACAGAACCTAAAAATAAATATTACTATGAATGTGTCTGAATAAATAAATAAATATACTGAAAAAAACAATGGAAAGGAATAGTCTGATAAAAAAAAATCATATAATCTGTGTGGGTGAAAAAACTTAAATATGTTGCTGTGGAATACAGTATACTCAAGCTGAACTCCATGCTAATCCAAGTGGCAACTGGACTGGTTCAGATTCTTGAAGACCAGTCCGGTTGCCACTTGGATCAGGGTTGGATATCTGTATGTCAGTTCTTACTTTAACAATATAGACTTTAAACTAAATCCCTGTTATGGTTAAGACGACAAATACACCATATAACCAGTATCTTTGTATTGCTATAACATTAATAATGCTGTACATTTTTTCATAATTTTTGATTAACTTAAAAAAATAAATTCAATTTGACTTTTGAAATGTAAGGCAATGAAAAGCATTTAGAAAGTCGTTTTTCAACAGATGAGAGGTCTTAACTTTAAATGAAACTGTCTTTATCAAATCTGTTTTGAACTACTTTATAGCCTGTATCAGACAAAAACATAAAATGGTGGCAGCATTGTGTTGACTGAACAGATTGCTCTAAAACTTTCCATCCGGCATAGGCACGCTTTCTCATATCTGCTTCTTTTTCCCTCTCACAGAGCAATAGGACTTCACATCCTGTTGATAGATTAATAATTACCTTGGCTTGTTAAGTCAAAATAAAATAGTGATCTAACTCAACAAAACTGGCATTTAAGCAACTTATACAAAGAAAAAAAGTTTAATATACCACATGTGCTGCTGTTTTTCTGTAAAAAAAACAAGTGTTCATTTTTCTTACTTCCAGGGTAAATAAATGAGTAATTCCAGACCAGAATATTTACTGAATTATCTTATAACATGGAAAATTTAATTGGTAATTTTAGAACTGGAAGGTAATGACTATCACAGAAACTGTATCCAAAGTGTTTAACAGTACTTCGTAACTCTAACAAATAGAAAAGTATTTGTGATGATTCCCCTCGTGGTTTAATGTGTTGACCTCTGTTGTATCAAATCCTGAGTGGTCTTCTGTCCACCTTGCAGTTAAATCTCAGAATAGCCCGGTTTAGCGTCCCTCGCCTCCATATGAGCTATCATGGGCTCTGCCGGGCTAATCCCACACCGACCCACTTCTGAAAGGTTAAAGACTCCACACGGTCATTACAAAAGACTGTAGACAAGCCTGAAGTACATGAGATGTTACTCAATTTACTTAATCAACAGGACATCATCACCACAAATGAACAACTGCTTTTTTTTTAGACGAACGTTTTATTTTAGTAACACTGATAAAATTAGATTCAATGACTCTATACAAAGAAACATAAAAGAGAAAGACAAAAGTGGTCTAAATGTGAATGAGATGATGGTAAATGTTTCCAAACTAGAGGAGCTTACAGAATAATAAAAATCATCTACTGTAAATACAGCTGCATTGTTTTGCTAGTCAACATGTACATACACCAATCCAAACGTACACGAATTATGTACATGTGCTTTGAACGTGTTTTCACTTATTAAACAGAAAAAAGGATTAAAAAATTCTGTATATATGATCCCAAAGCATTTTTCTCTTTGTTGTTAGTGCCTGAGCTCTCAGTTGATGTGTCATTTTTGTTGTGGAAATTGTACAGGGCTGTGAAGGATGACAAAGGTCACACTCTCTGTTCCCTGAATGGTCCTGGATTAGTGGATGTTAGGAGTGCTCTGATGGACAGGTAGGACCAGGGAGGAGGAGGGACAAAAGCATGAGGAGGTCTGAGTCTTTGACAGGCCAGCTGCCCACAAGTCCAACCCTGATTGGTCAAAACAGAGGAGGCCCCTCCCCTCGACTAGTGAGTGTTTACATCACAGAAAGACCCGCCTCAGGTCTCCAGGTGAGGTGATGGTGTTGCACTGAGGACACAACTTCTTTGCTCCCTAACAGGACAAAATAGAAGAAAAAAAAAGACTTAATGTGCGGTTATACAATCTAATCACATACAACAGTGAGCACTTTAGCCATCAGGCACCACTGGGCCCTTTTAAGGAAACACATATTTGTTTTAAGCATTATTGCTCCATTTATAAGTCATCAGCTGGTAATTTGGCAGAAATGTATTTTCTTTATAAATTTGAAATTTGGACACTTAAAAATAGGCCTCTAGTGCACTATGTGATTAAAATAATTACATTTTATTTATTTATTTATTTATTTTATTTGATGTGGACATCACAATTACAATGGACAAACCAGATGCATTGTTTGAGTGTTTTAGCACAAGTACAAATTTGCAACACTTGTCCACAGGAGGCTTTTGAGATGACAAAATAATAAAAGTAATATGAGAAGAGAGCGAAGAAAAAGTAAAGTGTACAATAATATCACAATAATAAAAAAGAAGCAGTTTTTCCAGATCAAATATATACATAGGCTGTAAAGCCAAGGCAACATGGTCAAGCAGTCAACCAGTTAAAATTATTCATGTGAGCGCCGTTGTTTGGATTTTAGCCATTGTTTGAGTCCTTTGTTAAAAGCATTACTGTTGGTCTCCAGTTTTAGATTAATGGGTAGAGAGTTCCAAAGTTTTGCCCCTTTTACAGAAAGAGCAGACTGACGGAGTGAAGTCTTGTATCTTGGGACAAGACAATCACCACTGGTGGAGGATCGTGTGGTGCTCTGTGAGAGCTCTGACGCCTGGTGGCCAGTTCAGAAAACAGTAGTGACACATGATTGTTTAGACATTTAAAAAAACATTCAGCAGAATAAGGCCAAAACAGCCACATTTAAACCAAGTATGACACTGTTTTTTATCATAAGGCCTCTGCAGCACAACACATGGCATGCCTGATGTGTTTCTAGCTTGCACGCCAGGATTCTAACTTGTTCATAGAGGTCCCATGTCCTGCGTTATCAGTTGTCTTTGTTTTTAATGCTGTTAGGAAGAGCTTAGAGAGCAGAGGAACATTAAACCTTTAACTAAACTCTCAGTTCAAAGAGAAATCTCTCTATGCCTCTTTAAAGAAAGTGCCTTTTAAAACCCTAAGCCTTTATACTTCCTGGTGTTTATGATGCTATACATCCTCCACCTACATGTGTGTTTTCTGCTTGTCACAGGCAGATGCCATGACTGTTTTGAAAGTGTGCTCTGTGGCCTCTAGTTTCTCCTCCTCCCACCCATCAGGCATTATTTTGGCAGCCAATCAGCACAGAGCTCATTATCATATCCCCCTGTAGCCTCCCCGCTCCCTCAGATCCAAGTGTTTCCAAAGGGGAGGGAAAAAGAGCTGCATCTGATCCTCTTCAGGGCTTACATTTTTCATTTTTGTTAATCAACTTAACCCCTTAATGCCTGAAAACACAAAATATAGCCAGAAAATTCTAACTTTTTGGAGCTGAAATGTTTCGTTTTCTACTGAAATCCTAAAAAATCAAAATTTCCATAAAATTTAACATTTATACTTTTTGTATCTCATTTGACACATTAGGTGGCTTTGGCAACTTATAATACATTTGAGGACATTTTTATCATTTATGTGATTGTATTCAGATGATTTTTAAATAATTTGTTGATCATATTGAGTAGATAGAGGTACCATAAAAGTATGTATCAAGTATGATAGAACAGGCATTAAGGGGTTAAATCAAACCCTTGCTTAATAGACACTCAAAACATGATGTAAACAGTTAAACACACCAGGACCTGGGACCTATAAGTAAATGGGCCTTCTTTCTATTTTACAAGTAAGGAGTTTATACCGGGGGTTTTCTTGAAGCTGACACTGCGCATAATTAAAAATGTACAAAAATCAGTTTTGTCCAAAAATCATTGTCTGGTCCTAGACTCTGAGAATCAAAAGACAGATTTAATTTCCAAGAAATTAGCATTTTATCATTATTCAATACATTTTCAGGGGCAAGTAATAGACATTTAAAGAGAATAGAATAGAATTTTTTTAATTATTTATGAACCAAACTTAAGTTGGTGAAAATATTTGATCCAAAGTCCCAAAAAGGTTTGATGATAATGAGTGACATGTCCAAAGCTTTGTTAATCCAAAAACAGATTTATCATTTTAGCATTAAATTTGTGTGTCTTTTCGCCTTAAGAAATATCACTGACAAAAAGAACACAAACTGGCATGTAAGGAATTAATTTTTAAAGGTAAATACATTTTTCTTATTAATGAACAAGACTAAATTATGTGGTAATATCTGAGGCAGTGAAAGGAGAAAACTGTTTGTTTAAAAAATTTTGTGGTATACCTCTGCTGTATCCACTTGTGGGATGCAATTTGCTATGTGTAACTATTTCTATTGGGACATGAGGGTCCATCAGGCCTCTCTGCAAAGAGATCATTTTGATTCAGCATCAGCATCAACTATTATTATTATTAGCTATTATGAGCATTCAAGTTAGCATTCTTTAACTTACTTGACAACCATTGCAGGAGAAATGCTTACAATAACACCACATAAAATAACATCATCTAAGTTTCATGAAAAGGTACCAGGGTATATAAGCAGGATATTATTGTTTTATGATTGTAACTTAAAGTTCATATAACCTTTTAAATAGTTGACAGTTTGGATATGTGTTTTTGTTTTTTTTAAATGATTATACTGTAAGTTAATTTAATTCGAAAAACTTAACACAAATTAGAGGACTGTAAAATACCAAAGCATTAAACTGAATTTACCAGATGTTGAGTATTTCAGAGGCACACATTGATTTTACCAGCAAATATTAGGAATTATGGCAGTCATTTAACCTTTGAGAGGAAACTCCAGCCAGTTATGTACTCACAACTACTGTTTGTCCCATTACAGCCCTAGCCAAGGACCATGGTAATATTACAATACAGCACGGGTATTGAATGATCAGCTGTATTTAAAATGACAGATGCCCAGTTTTGTTTGTAAGACTATCTTATAGACTATCATGTGAGATGTTATTTAATTTAAATGTTAGATTATTTTAATGTATATGTGTAAATACCAATTGACAACAGATAGATTTGGCTTTTAGCTACTTTAAATATGTTGTTAATATGTTCATTCTAACATATTTTCACTGTAGCATATTTCTGGTATGCTGATTAATGCGCAATTTCTTGATTTAACAAGACTAGTTGTAGCAGTAATAATAATAAAAAGAATCACAATACAATAATAATACAAATAACTTTGAGCAAAAAATGCTCTTTCATTTTTCCAAATTTTTTTCTTTTCGTACAAGTTGTAAGAGAGTTGTTTTACCAGCGTTCGAAGCCAACACTCCTCACAGTGAACATGCCAGCACTGGATGGAGGTGAGGGGGGTTGTGTATGTGTCCTGCAAAGAGAAAATACAGATGAAGGGGTTTTAAACTGTACTACCGAAAAACACCACAAGGTGTCCACGTGGAACAGCATTAAAAGCATAAACAGGCGCTCCCTATGTCACACTTTTTTTGGTAAATGTTCTTTAACGACAACAAAAAAAAAGAAAGAAGACCAAGAAGACCAAGCTGAGATGTTTTATGATTAATAACACTCCAAAAGTTACACTGAGAATCTTTCTCTTTTGTTTTCATCTCATTTTGTTAAATCTATGCTGCAGGTTTCACTTTCAAACCAAATAGTGTTTTTATTTTAAATGATAGGTAACCAGTGGGTGACCTTATAGTTAGATAACTTTTTTTCACAAACTTAATGGTGCAAACATAAACCTTACATAATTAGTCGTAAATATAGATTGGACTTTAAATTTACTTTGTATGTTTAAAACTTCTTACTACTGGTATTACCCTGTGAATCAGTGTCAATAGAAAATGTCAGAACATGCATTGAAATTAGAAGTTCTCATATAGCAAACAAATGGGATGAGTTTTTTATCAGCTGGGATTTTATTTTACATTGTTGATTCAGTAGGTCAACTAAAGTGAAATATCAGAAATTTGAAACTAAAAGCATTGTCAGTGATGTGTATCATGATTGAGTTTTAATATCTGCTGTCTTTTCAGTAACAGAAATCAACAAAATAACCTATATCAAAAACATTTAAAGTACTTTATGACATCTTTAAAAATAAAGAATGCGATGGGCCACTTCTAAAAGATCAAATTATTATCACCATAATATTGTTTAACTCAAAGTAAATGACTGATAAAGACTCCCTGCAGGACTGTCGGCTCTCCCTGGAGTGAAGCGCTGTTATTTCTATTTTGTGTTTTCGCTCCATGAGTCTAATTTGCTCTCATACTCACCATGCAGATGAGACATTTAAATCTGTCTCCTTTGGACAACTGTTTCTCCAAATCTCGTATCCGAGCTTTAAGTGCATCCAGAGTTGTCAGCGAGGAATCCTCCGAGAGCCTGCACACACACACACACACACACACACATACACACAGAGTCAGACGGTAACAGGAGGGGAGAGGGAAGGGGGGCATGAGTTAGGCAGACACTGGAGAGTCATTTATAAATCGAAGACAGATTAAATTATTCGCTGGCCAACATGGACGCTGAGCATGAAATTTATCAGCAATCACATTGGCTGCATTGGCTGTCTCATTTATCACAGGAGGAGTGGGGGGTGGGTGGTGTCAGTGGTCCTCACAGAGATAGACATCCACACTAACACACACATGCACAATTACAAGATAGACTGTAGGTACAAACATACTGTACAGACAGGCAACAAGGCATTAAGTGTGATAAAGTATGTGCACACATGTTTACTGCCTGCTGCAGCCTTAGTCAACGATGTCATCACATTGATAGAGTATTGTGTAGACCAGCAAATCAACTAAAAGGCTCAGTTTAGCTTCGTCAGCTTTGATTGGCTGATCCACAACTTCAAAAGCGTCTGGCCCTCAACCTTCAGACCAATGAGACCCAGAGGAACCAGAGGACATTTTTCTTTTTTCTACTGATAAACCATGACATGAAATTTGACCTAAATAAATAAAATAAAATAAATTTTTATACAACTTTTGTAATTTGAACACCATCTGCTTTTGTGATTTATGATCATAGAGCTGCAGCTGCATAAAAACATGTAGTTTTGTAAATGTGCAGGGCAGGCTCCAAATTTGTTGTTTTAACTTTTTCCCAGCAGATGGCAGCACCCTCTCATTTTAGTGCCCGGGGAATGATGATCACCCCGTGGCCAATAATAATTAATACAGGAATTGTTTCTTCAAGTTAAAACAGAAAAAAATAATATAGAAATGCATCAAAATACACTCTGTTGATAATCATTGCACATGATCCAGATTGTGTTAATCCAAAAATAAGATTTCTCTTGTGGCATTTTGTATGTGAAAAACAAATTATTTCTGTTTCTTTACAGTATGTACGAAGGGTTAACCCTCTGAAAAAAATGTTTCATTTTGTTCATGAACAGGACTGAGATTAGTGAAAAAGAACCACTAATAAAGAGGACACATGTTTTTAGGATAAAAATAATCATCTCAAAGATGTTGAGACATCTACTTTCTGAAGGAGGGATTGGTATTCTTAAAAACGTACGTCTCTATGTCGGAGTTTTTGCAGGTTTTAGGGAGACCTGCTGTGCTTCCGTCCACTTTCTCTCCACTGCTGGTAGATGGACTTCCTACGTGAAGAAGTATACAAATGAAACTTATTAGAACAGTCTTTCATTTTTATCATTTAATCAATTAAATTATTCATTCAAAGTCAATCATGTATAATCAAAAGTTTATTGAGAGGCAGTTTGATATTCAGTTTGGAGTGTCTTCCTCTAAAGATTCATAAATCTGAGTCTGATTGGTCAGATTATGTCTGACTTATTATTACATGTCTTTTTTTCTGTACATTCAGTGGTTCATGTTCTCATTTACAAAGTAAGAGATAAATCATGAATCTTGAATTTATCTGTCTGTCTCCTAGACTTGGATTAACAATATATTTATTGAAACAGGATCCATCTTTTCTTCAGTTGTTTAGTCATTATGATGTGATATTACACACGCCCGTTATTAAAACAAAAAGCTCAGAGTTCAGAGACCTTCATAGGCTCATACGCAGCTTATCTGTTTTTACTGGTAGGTGATGTTATTTGTGCAGTCATAAGACATTTTATATTTTGGATTGGATTAAACTGATCCAAATTGCTCTCAAAATTATGTCATGTTTTCCTTGATACTGTAAGATATTTGGAAAAAAAAAATCAAAGTCCTGAGCTGCTGCTTCACTGGGCTGATGAAATGGGATGGTCTGGATCAAATTAACTTTGCACACTCAAAGAGATAGATTAAAACTACACTTTTAGAATTGCATCAAAACTATTAACAAGTTAGTTTTATACCAAGATTGACAATGAGTCATGGTTTATTTGGAGAAAAGAAACAAATCGATGAATAATAAGATGATAAACACACAAATGATCCTGAAATCAAATGATCATTGTTTCATGTTAGTCTGTGAAACTGGCAGTGAGTTCAGGCTCTGCCCAAAAAAATCACTGAATATATAACTGTGAGATCAGCCCTGTTTTTAATGATAGTGTGTGATTTAATTAATTAAAATAAAACAATTGGCTGACTTAAGAAAACAAAAGGAAGGTTGAAATATGGCAATAACAACCATTAGTTTAAAAGTAGGATTTAACATGGTGTGTACAATATGGTGTATTATATACATGTACAATGTTTTATAATATTTAATGTTAAAAACTCAAATACTTTGAATGCAGGAGATTTATAAATGAAATGGTACATGTGAGAAAATGTAGCCCAAAATATAAAACGGCATCAGGTTTGAGGACCACCCCTGTCACTGTAATACTAAGTAATATGATGTGTATTGTTTGTATTTATTGTGATTTATTCTAAACAAACTGTGACGAACATGAAAATTTGCTTCACTCACCTTCATTTGACCATTTGTTAAACTCTGGATTCACTCTGGAGTCGCACAACATACCACTACTGCTGCTGCTGCTGTAAAACAAATACACAAACAGGCATTTTAAAGCTGTAGAAAACTTTATGAAATATGAAATTACTTATTTGGAAATCCATTTACACTTTAATTGTTTATGTACAGCTGGATCTGTAATATCAGGAGAGAGACTCACTTTACTGACGTCTCTTTGGAGTTTTCTCCTGAACATGGGATCACATCTGTCTCTGTGTATCTGAGGTCAGAGGTCAGGAAATGTCCAACAACACAAGTCTGACAACAACACTTCAATATAAGAATCAGTTAAGGGCTAAAAATACTTCAAACTAAGATCATTTTTCTTAAAGTATTTAGGTAAATTGAAGAAAAAGATCTGTTACTGGTAATATTGTCTCCAAGTCAGCAAAAATGGGGCGTCATGCAACATGCTTATTTCATTTATTTGTTTGTTTGTTGTTTTTCAGTGTGGTGTTAATGCAAAATGGAGTAAAAGGCCATCCTATAATAACAAATTGTAGAAGGTTTATGAGAAAAAAAGATATGTTTTTGTAATTATGTGGTTGTGACTTTAAAAGAGATATTTCAGTACTTCTAAGATGATAAAGTTTTACGTTTTTGAGAAATAAACTTAAACTATATTTTTAAAGCAGTTACTGATGGAAAAATACAGTTTAGGTTATTGAGGCCTATTTTACAAGAATAGCTTTTTAGGTTATAATCTGTAGCATTACATGAAATTAAATCAGATTTTTTCAGATTATGAAGCATGAACCTTCTGATAAATTAAATATTTTAGATGATTAAGTTTTTACCCAATAAAGGATCAACTCAGATTTTTTTCAGATTGTTCTGGTCCATTTAAGAATATAATAATAAACCAAGAACAGGACTGTAGGTTTATGACAGATAAAATCACATTTTAAAATAATAATAAAAACATAACTTGAAAAGAAATTAACTTAAAATATTAAGGCCTACAAACTCATGATTTAACAACAAATAAACTCAGAATTACATCTTCACATACAAGTTAGACAATCAGGGCCCCAGTATAGTTAACATTAGGAAATGTGGTCCTACAGTAAATCATACCATTTGGGCACTTAAGTCTCAATGGCCTCTAGATCAAAATGAAAAATGTGTATTAAAAAATAATGAAAGCATCATTATTGAGTTAAAGTATTGTCTAATAAAGTACTAGTTAAATGTAAGTATTCCCACATTTAAGGCCATGTCACTTGCAAAATGTTGGTGCATTACCTCTGTTTTTACAATAGTTCATTGGGGCCACTTTAAAAAATACAAAAAAACCCCAGAAAGGATGCATTTGATGTAGAGAAAAGGGAGAATATAAAGTTGTTAATTTAAGACTGATAGTTTAGGTTAAAATATTTTGAATTCCCAAGAAAAAAATGAAATGATTGAGTTTTTAAAGTTTCCTTTTTAAAAAAAAATCATATGAATAAAATGCAGAAAACTTGACAGGATCCACCAAATGTTATTCAACCCAAGATACCAATACAACGCAATGCGCAAAATGTGATGTGTAATAGAAACATCTCTTTATGGTCTAGATTGTTGGTATCTTTGTATTTTTGTTTTTAATAATCTATGAACTTACTTTGAACTTACTCAAATCTCTTTATGAAGCATTAGAATAGTATCAGGTTTTAGTTAAAACTATATTTAGAAAATGGTATGAACAAAATATTGTTCTAACATAAACAGTTAAGCGTTAATTGTTTTGTTGCACTTACAGAGAGGCTTAAAACTGACTCTAATTTTGTGTAAATAGGTTAAATTGGATTTAATTCTATGTCAAACATATTTAATTATACAATTTATTTGTGTTGACAGCTTTATATTTGATTGTTTTGATTATTTATATATGTTTTGTCAGCAATTTGTAACGATGCAGCCCTCAGGCAGGGAATAAATGTTTTTATGTGGCCCTCTTGGAAATCAAAGTTGCTTGTCCCTGTTCTAGACAAAAACCAAAACTATGTCTTTGTTACTCAGTCCGTGATTTTAACAGGGTCTTCAATGATTTTCTCTCACACAACAGTTTTCATACTTTTTGATCTCTAAATTTTCAAGTTCAGTTTCATGTGAAAGTTTGACTTTTAAACTCAAAATTGTGAATCTGGTTTCTTCTGATTTTTTTTTTTTAAATGCATGGCTTTTTTAAAAAATGGCCTGAGACACGGTCATATGTTTCCTTCTGATTTCCACTTACATGAAGATAAAGAAGAAAAAGGCTTTACTGTCATGCAGTCCTCTGTCTCCATTTTGAAATATCAGCAAATCTGAGTCGGGGGCAGGTTTGTCTAAGTGCAAACAAGCAGCAACTTAAGTTTTTCCTATGGCAAGTTAGATTTAACACTTATTTCAGAGTTTGCTAAATTCTGGTTCTTTCAGTCTGCTACAGTCTTAGAGCTTAAGTTTGGTGTGAAGGATACTGGGCTCTGCCGTACTCCAGAGTGTCGTCTCCGTCCACGTCCAGGTCTGCATCACTGTCTCTGCACTCTTTAGAGGTCGTGCTCACCAGAACTGCAGCTGCGGAGACAATTTCACAAAAAAGTTTTCTACTGTTTAAACAACTCAAGTATGAAGTTATATGAAAAAGAGTAGACGTTGTTTCGCTCTTGAATGAATCATAACATGTTCTCTGAGTTTTTGTGTCTGTCAGCGGTTGTGTAATAAGTTTGCAGGTCAGAACTCCTTCCTCCTCGGGTAAAAGAAACCGTTACTTTTAAGTTTACCTTCTGGGCATCGCTCTGCGCTGTAATCTGGACTGAAAAGTTCAGTGATTTTCTGCTGCCACTCAGCCACATCACTCACCCTCTACTGAACAAGATCATCCGCACCACACACACATTGTTCTTACCTTTAAATCCTCCGACTAAAGATGTCACCTGTATCCTCCTCTTCTCGTTCCAGTCGTCCTCTAAAGGCAGCAGGTCTGCCGGGCCCTCCTGACACACACACACACACACACCCACACACATTAAACACAAGTGTGTCACGCCTGCAGCCACAGATCTGCTGCTGTGTTTTCATAGCTGTGTGTTCACATGAATACACACACAGTGAGCAGACTGTGATCCTGATGCTACATGAACAGAAGCCGTCGCAGAGTCAGGGTGAGACGGTTCATTGTCCTTCTCTCAACCTGAAATCTGCCCCGTTATCTGTTTGTGTTCAGTCAAAATGAAATGTCAAGGATATCTGACATGTGTCCTTTAAGATAAAATACACACCTGCCCGTCTTCTGGTCTCCTCCTCTTCATCTTACCGATCCTGACTGAAAACAGACAGCAAACGAGAAAGATTAAACTCAGAGAAACACTTTAAAAGTCACTTTTACTTCACTTTGTTCTTTATGATTGTGTTGATTGACATGATCTAGTGCAGACTTTTGCTGTGCTGTGTCCCAACATGAAACCTGACAGTTTTCAGGGGCCCAAAACCTTCTTGCAACCAAAACATGAAACTTTAATTACCCCCTTAAACATTCATATGACTCTGCAAACGTTCTCCTTATAATCATGTCTTCAAATGAACTGATAAACCTTTGTGATCAGGAAGTGTGGGGTGTGTTGGTGAGATTTTTAACAGAGTTTCAAAAGTAAAAACACCAATTAAACTTTGACACCGGTTTTTCAGACAGCACAAATGATAAAAAGTTAGAATAATAGTTCAGTCTTCTGGCTTTGTTGTGTTAGTTGTCAGACCTCACAGAACGTGCATCAGGTACTTTAGCAACATTTAAAACAGCAGTGATTACCTGTGATATCTGACAGCAAAAAAAGCTTCACATAACAACCAGAGAATGCAGATGTGTTTTTTTTTTCCGTACACAACTGACATCAAATGTTTCCCCCATCCTGTCATACTGTGACCCTGCCCCCTCCCCTCCTCTCTGATATAAAAGTTAACACAGCAGAACACCAACTGCACCTCCTCTCCCTCTGTGACCTGACTGACTGCAGATTGCACCGGGGGACATTAACTTTTAGGGTCTTCTAATTCCCACTCTGGATGACAGTGGGCCTCAAGGGGAGGGGGGGAACACGCACACATACACGCAGAGAGAGCCGGTGGCCATGACCTGAGAGCCGTCATCCCTGCGCACATAATGAGGGTTAAAGAGACGGTCATATATGGGGAAGAGCTCATCAAACAGAGAGAGAGGGAGATAGAGGTTGATTAATCAACACCACCCCCTCCTCCTCCTCCTCCTCCTCTTCTTCTTCTTCTTCTTCTTCTTCCTCCCTGACATGTATTTAGAAGCTCATTATGCTGTCCTGTTATAAAGCCCAATAAAGGCTAACAGAGCTCGACAGCAGAGGCAGTTTAAAGAGTCAGCTAAGAGCCCGACAATCTGAGCCGTAATAATGACAGAATAAGACGTCAGCTGCAGCTTCGAGAGTCCTCTGCAGTCCTCTCATGTTCTGATCCATGCAGATACTTCATTAAATTAAACTCTAAATACGTTAATGATTGAGGAAGCCGGGAGTGTCAGCTGAAATTATTTTTTAAACTGTGGTTCATTTATAAGCAGTTGTCTTATTATGTTCTTACAATAGACACATACTACACCACTTGTTTTTGACACCATCAACACAATGGTCTGTGTTTATTAGACAAATTATATGGACTCTTGTCTCTGAAATAAAGAAGTAAACATAATGACAGACTGATAGAAGCATTTGAGAAGAAGGCAGGGACAGCCTAAAAATGTCATCATTAACTTTGCAACAATGAGTGAATTTTTTGGTCTGATGAGAAGGTTTTATGTCCTCATTTAAAGGAATCTTTATAACAGAGTTACTGCCACACATTTACTCTAGGATAACCTTAATATATTTTTTAATATATCTCTGCAATCCAGAGACATCTCCATGAGTTTGACATGTAAACAGAAAGTTTTTGTGTGGGCATGAAAAATGTCTTTGAGGACAAAAGCTTCTTAACTTATCTCTTGAGAAAGCCTGAGTTTTTGGTGTGCACTGGAAAAGGAGAGTAAGGATACAAACAACTGTCCCAAGAGATGGAAACACTTTTTAACATACAGGTTGTTGAAATATGTTAGTGATCAACACAAGTCACACATGCTTATATTTTATTAAAGCTGACATCTAAGTTTGACTTTATTTTAGGTTACTCTTGTTATCTATTTATCCATTTTAAATTTGATTGTGTTGAATATTTTAGCTGTGTTTGTTTGATTATTCTGAATTATCTTTAATTATATTGTCTCAATTTGCACTCCTCAAAAAAAAGTTTGAAAATATTATTTTGACTGATTATTTCTCCTCTTTAATAGAACTAAAGGTATTGTATTTTATATTGTTGAAAGCTTGATTGGTCACCTTTACAACTACGTACAACTTGTAAAGATCGTGCTTTCATGAAACAAACAACATAGACAGACCTGTTTAGCGCCTTCACAAATGTGCCAAGATCCCCTCTTCCCCTGAAAGAAAGCATTTGGTTCCTCAGTGATGCAAAGGTGGGGAATAATCTGCCCAAATAACATTTCCTAACTTTTTTGAGGAGCATATTCATTTCATAAATCATTAATAATTTTGGCGCTCAGTCTCTTAGTGTTTTACTATCCTACTCTTGTTTTTATTTATTTTCTGGGTTATATATATGTTTAGTTTATATTTAGAATCCCTTATTTGTATAATATATTACTATTGTTATTTCATTTTCATCATTACCATTATTTTATCTCTAATTTAGGGTTTTTAATCTAGCCTCGAGTGTTTTCTCATTAAGAATTTATGATAGCATTGCCTCACTTCCTTAGGTTCCTACTCCAGTTATTTACATTTTGTTATGTGAAAAGTGCCATACAAACAAAATCTAACTGACTGACTGACCTTACTGATTGATGTAAAGCGACCTGGTTTTCATTGAACAGTGACATTTTTTTTATCAAAAACACAACATTTAACTTCTGAGGCCTTGATATGAACATCAACATTTTTTAACATCAGTTTTCTTGTTGGTGAATTTGCTGATGGAGAAAGTGCAGCTCAGAGTGCCTTACCAGCTTGTGTGCAGTCTAGGTGGGCTCCTGCGCTGTGGGGGCGTAATGGGGCAGATTTGACGTAGCACCTGCACCAGCAGAGGTCATCGACTGTTAACATATCAAGAAGCCAAAGTTGAAAGGTTAATAGCTCCTCTGCTCGTGTGGGCGCTAGGCCAGTATGTGGTTGGGGTGGGGGGTGATATCTGAATGACGGGTGAGGGAAGGTGAGGACTGGACGACACAGGGGGAAAGGGAAACGGACTCCTTTTCTTTCTTAAAGCATTAAAAAGCTGCAGAGCTGACAGACTGTAATGTACTGAACTTTTCTCTTAAAGACAAAGTTAGAAAACCTCTCTGTGCAGAAACTCACCGTTTAATCTGGTGTGTCTGTTGGCCCGGACACGGAGAAATGTCTGTAACACACACAAAGCAGCTTCAGAGCGCAGCAATAATATGTTTTCTTCACCCACACAATTCAACAAAATATTATTAAACACCAGAAAATAAACAGCACTAAGATTTAAACTCACTTATCATGCATAAAAACAACTTATACATGTACCTTTGTGTAAATATTACTCAAATTGTCAATCTGTATCCTTGAGTTTCATTTAATCACCACTACTCTATTTCTGCTGTACTTATCTTTTGTTTTTTTGTTAAGTTTTTTCTTTTTTAACTTAAGTGGTCTGTCCATCATGTCTATCATTACACCAGATCTGCTACATACTCACCATCAATTTTACAGAAAAAAACCTCAGCCAGATGTCAAACAAAGGTCTACATATCTAGAACAATAGTCTACCTCACTTTGCAACCACATTTATAATTATTATTTTTAATAGATCATATACAAGTGTTTTTAAAAGCATACAAACACATTTCAGTGTAGTACTTTACAGTCACAGTATTCCGTTTACAAATTGTATTTTTTCCTTCTTTTAGACCTCATATGACAAATGAAATTTACTTTTATTCTGTGACAAGTCAACATTTCTACAAGCCCTCATAGGTAACTTTTGTCCCAATTGTGGATTCTTCATTTTTTTCTTCCTTTTGCAAAAATAATCAAAGAAATAAAAGAAATACGAAGGAAAACCTTGAACGAAGTAGCTGACAATTGATGATTATGTATATTTTAGGTAAAAAATGTAATTTTCTTAAATAGTACAGTAAAAAGAGTTAGGGAACAAAATGCTGATACATTTGCAGTCTTTTTTTTAGTTATTACCCGTAGTTGTATTTAAACCTTGATAGGCCTCTAACTTTTCAGTAAGGCTTTGGAGGTTAAGGGACAGTCTCTGATTAGATTTGGACAAAAAAGGATTAGTGGCTGGCACTCAACATAAAAGGTGTTTTTTACAGTGTTACTAATTACCTAATACTCACTCTTTCAGAGATAATAAATGCAAAAAGTTGACAGAAGTCCCTAAGAAGTTCACAGATTTATGATGCTGAAATACCAAAATACTTAAATTCCAGAGTGACATAAAATAAGGAATATATAGCCCCATTGATGCTGCTGTTTCAAGCCATAATATTTGTGCCCCGACACTTTCTCTCTACTATGAACAACACAGAGACAGAATGAGGGAACGAGTGCTCTGTCTCCAGACGCAGTATCAGAGGCATAATATTGGTGAGAGGAGGCATGCAGACTCAGTTGGAGACAGGAGTGCTGTGAGTGAGTGTCTCTGCTTTTGTGTATGAGAACATGCGCCATTTTAGGCATCCATGCCATTTTGTACTGTGAACTGACACAGATATCAAGCCCTCACAGAATAATATGACTGTTTAGAGAGATTTTGATTTGATTTCAAGAGCATATTGGTCATGGTACAAGGAAGAAATGATTCGATTTTGGTGGTTATCTTGATACAAATGCAAATCCAGGAACTTTTTAAACGGATTTCATAACATTGCCACGTAGGGCAGTTTTCAACATTTTTGACAAAAACTCAAAAGTTCTCAATGGATTTTCATTGAATTTGCAGGGTATGTTGGTGATGGCACCAGGAAAAAGTGTTATGATTTAGGTGGTGATCTGATTCAAGATCTGGATCCAGGAATTATTTGAATGATTTGCTAATATTGTGCGATGGGGCAGTTTTATGCATGTTCGATAGTATCTCAGGTGAGAATGTGAGAAATGCCTCGGCAGAAGTATGTGCTCTCAGGGCACTTCTAGTCTGGTGAATGATTAATTAGTGTTGTAGTTTGGTTGTTTAGGGTTCATATTAATAGTCAATAAATAAGCCTAAGCCATTTTGAACAACTCTGTCCTGTAAGAAAATAAGA
This sequence comes from Cetoscarus ocellatus, assembly GCA_037902135.1. Lineage (NCBI taxonomy): Eukaryota > Metazoa > Chordata > Actinopteri > Labriformes > Labridae > Cetoscarus > Cetoscarus ocellatus. The sequence goes on from JBAMNC010000598.1 coordinate 207,096, forward strand.
GGCTCACCTATACAGTGTTGAAGATAGGATAGAGGGCTCTGTGTAATTCACAGGAAAAAGCCTTGGGGTATGTACCAAACATATTTACAAAACTTGACTTTTCTGCTGGCGAGCCACTTATTTCTTGTGCAGCTTTGGTACACTGCATAGCCTCTGTATCCCCCTGCTTGGAGTGAAGTAGTACCAGAACAAAGGGGCTCACTAGCCATACATATAAGCCATATGTATCACATATATATCACATATATTGGCTGTAATACCCGCAGAATGCATGAATGTAGTAAAATGCTTCACTCTATTATTGTTGAATGTTTATTTTCTAAAAACAACAGTGTCTTCTGTTAGAGAATGAAATCTCTAACACATATACGCTGTCACGATGAGAGTAACAGTAAAAGAGATACCTCGTCAAAAAATACCTTACCTAAAATTATCGTTTTCAGTATTCGCAATGTTAAGTTTGGAAATATCGGCATATTGCATTTCAGCAAAAATCCAATACTGTGCATCCCTATCTGAGACATACTTTATAATCATTTCATTTTGCTGTTTAATTCTTTTTACAGTCTGGGATGTTTTGTGGTTGTTCCATTTGTCTTACCTGGTATCGGTCAGAGTGGGTGTCCTCAGATGGTCGAGGGGGCGTAGTGGGAGAGCCTCCTTCACGTTTGATGTGAAAAGACAGTGAGAGAGACTGGAGAGGAAAAAAAGATACAACAGTGAGAGAGAACGCTGAAGGCAGGATGAAGCTCTTCAAGAAGCGATGAAGATTTGAGCTGTTTACCTTTGTTGTCCTCATGAGGTGGTCATGCTGCACTGGAGTGGCACTGTGGAGAAAAAGGACACGATACTGAAAAGCTGATAGGTGAACAAGTTTGGAAATAGACATACAAAAAACATACAACACATGCATTTTTACTGTAAAGTACGCAAACCCAATATTGTGTTTGAATGTGGTCACAAAAATAACGTCTCTTTTTATCCTGTCTGAATTTGTATCCCTGTCCGAGTATAACCTTATTTTACATTTATGCTTGTCAAAGAGACCCAACCGTGCGCAAACTTCACACACACAATCTCACACCCTCACACACACACACACCCCCACACACACACACCGTCCCCGTGGGCCAGGTTCAATTTGAAAGCATTACTGTCCACGGAGCGGTCGTTAAGCAGATTTGGAGTGTAATGTCTTTATTGGACGAATCATTCTTCTGGTCTAAGCAGCAGGTAATGTGTGTATGTGTGTGTATGTATGTGTGTGTGTTTAACACCCTGGCTGTGTGTTTGTGTGTGTCCATGTGTGTATAACACCCTGATGGTGTGTGTGTGTGCATGTCTGGCTCAGAGCGGCCATTAGCAGGACATTATCCTCCTGCTGTATGATTTGTCGCCTGGAGGCCACGGCTGTAATATGAAATATGTAGGAAACAATGAGACTGCTTGTAAACATCACACGCAGGTGACAGGGAGAAGAAGAAGAGGATGGGAGATACCACCTGAGGAAAGTAAGGGTGGGGGGGTGTTCTGAGTCTGTCAACATTCACCTGAGAGCCAGACAGAATAAAGAGCGTGTCGCAAATCAGGGAAAAAATAATTTATGGATAAACAGAGGTGGAGAAATGGTTTGATAAAGGTTTTAAATACCCTTTTTTCTGGATAAAGTAAGTCATGATGGCATGACAAAACATGATGATAAAAATATTGGTAACATTTTATAATAACTATGCCAAACTAAGCCAGGATTACCAAAGCAAACAAATCTAGTCGCAAGTCATGTTTACAAGTCTAAGCAGTTTGGTTCTGAAGGTCAGGAGGGTTCTTGTGTGCAGATCTTTTTTACTTTATAGTTTATGAGCTAAGTATTCAGCAATGGTGCACTTATGCTTTAGAAAAGCTTACTGCAGCGTAATTATATAAAGTGATACCAAAAGTATGGTTTGATAATAAATTGTATAAAGGCAGATTAGACAATGTAACATGATGAGATTGGTACCTGATCTGTAGCTGTGTGAGTTTGTTCAGCTCCTGCTCCATGTGTTCCTGCAGCTCTCCTGGTCTCAGCACGGTGTGGCACACTGGACACACTGGGGCCTGGGCATCAAACAGACCCTTCACTTTACCTGCATGACAGAAGATAAGACAGGTTAGAAAGGTGCTATATCTCAATGATGTGCTAATAATCCTAATTTCCAATTGCTGCATCTTATTATTGTGCAGGCACCAGTTTTTACATCTTACACCTGAAACTGTTGTGATTTTGAAATCTGAGAAACATTAGACCACTGTGGCTCACAGCAGGCTCAAGACTGATTTATTCCTCTGTGTCTAAGCCATGACCCATACTCGTGGTCTGCATAGCTCTGAACCAACAGAGAAGGCAACACGCATAGCCTGACATCTACCAAAAAACTGCATGTCAATACTATGCAATAAGACTGAGGCGGCAATCGACCAAACACACCAAAGATGGTCAGTAGAAGATTCGAGAAATGTTGACATGTTTGATTAGTCTTAATTTCTATTGACACACTAAGAAGGTAGGGTCAGCTGAGCATGATTTAAACCCCACAGCCTCCCTGTGTGTTGTTGCTGACCATGTCCATCCCTTTATGACCATGGTGTACCTATCTTATGATGGCTACTTCTACTTCTAGTCAGTTATCCATTTTAATTCCTATTGTGTTTAATTGAATTACATATTTTAGCTGTGTTGCTTTAATTATTCTTGACAATCCTTTATTATTTTTCCCAGTCTTTTTATCTTGTGAGGCATTCATAATTTTTAGTGTCAAATTTCTTGTTTTAATATCCAAGTTTTGTTTTTATTTGTTGACTGGTTTAATTCATGAAGCTTAGAGTTTATATTGTCCTCTATTCTTTTACTTTAATTTCTTTTTTATATATTTATTATTACTATAACTATTTATATTTTATCATTACTTTTATTTATTTATTGTTTTAGCATTTTTATCATCATCTCTAGTGTTTTCTCATAATGAACTCATGATAGCATTCCTCACTTCCTTAGTTCCAGCTTCCCCAGTTCTGTTTAATGGAGGTCCTTAATAATGGTGTTTTTTTTAATTATTTTGTTCAGTAAGGGCCGTTTGTTCTAATTGACTTCATTTGCCAATTTGATTGATAAATTGATTGATGGGAAATTGAATTATGGATGTGCAGCCAACAAATTTGCAGCTATTACGTGATATATGTCAACATGGACCAAAATCTCTAAGTAGCCTAATCTTTTCAGCACTTTGATGAATTTATTCAATGAAAAATGAAGGCAGCTCTGAAGGCAAAAAGAGGTCCAACTTGGTACTGGCAAGGTATACCTAATAAAGTGGCCAGTGAGTGTATATGCACTCAATGACAAAAACTTTCAAAAACAGTCAACTAGATAACAAATTTGTGCTTATCTTTGAGGCGTTTTGCAAGTCAGCACTCAGTTAATAGGTGACAGGAAAAACAAGAAAGAGGCTTCAACAGGAGTCACACTCACCTCCATGACACCTCTGCTCATTACATTCTAGCTCACATGATTTTTAGCCTCCTGTGTTTGTGTTTGTTTGTTTGTCAGACCTCTCCATACTATTGACAGACAGTGTCAGTGAGAGTAAAATCAGGTTACACACACACACTCATAAACACAGACACACAGCACGATGGCCCCCTGCTGACAGTGTGTTGACATCATAGGCTGTCAATAGGAACATTACCCAGGAGGGCCACTCGGCCCATTGGGCCCCACTGATGGATTACTGCCATAAGCAGCCAGCTGGGAGCCAGCGGAGCTCCACTATATCAAGATTTTACCTAGTAGATGAGGTGATTTACTCCTGAAAGCCATCAATCACAAGCAGGGAGCTCGTGGGCAAGATGCACCTAATTTCCCACAGTCAAGAGAAAACAAATGACAGGGATGGGAAACACAATGATACGAATTTTATACCAAAAATAACAAACAGATAAGAGGTTTTTTTTTTTTTTTTACAACTTCCGACCCCTCTTTTAGTAGCTTAAACTAATCATTGGATGACTACTCTCCCTGAGCTCCACTAAAAATGACCAAAGACATGACAACTGCAAAGCAAATGTCAGCATGCAGGCGGCGTCCTGTGACATCAGAGCAGCTATAAGCCCTCATAATGAGGAACCAAATAAGACAAAATGGCCTCTAAATAAAACATGGGGTAGAAAATAGAAAGGAGTCAGGTGTCCTTGGGAGAGAGTGACAGCTCCCCTGTTTTTGCCCCCTCTTGTCTCCCTTGCCTTTTTTGCATCCCCTTGCGGAAGCCTAAATGACTTTTCCCGACACGCATCGAGCGTTCCCGGGCTTTTTGCGCTCTGCCGCCCGGAACATGCAGGCATCAGTAAACAATGAAATCTCGGGGCCCAAATTGAATTTATAACCACATTACCTGCACAGATAACGTCTCTGAATGGCGCCGCGATAAGAGCAATGGGATTTGATTTTCAGGTGTTTTATTGGTCCACTTTTTGGATAACCCCCCCCCCCCCCATGCCTCCCCTCCCTCACTTTTCACCTCTGCTGCAAACAAACATCAGATTTCATGCGCCATGTTTGGATATAAGGATGCATGTGTGTGCTTGAGTTTTAATGTGTGTGTTTGCTTTACTTGAGGCTTGACTCTCTCAGTGACAGTTGTTGGTTCATGACCACCTTTTTACACATCTCTAACCTCAACCCTTCCACCCCCATTCAACACCCTGCGCCCACATAAACCCTGTCAGTGTGAGTCAGCCTCAGCCCCTCCTCAGCCTGGGGGGTCTCAGACACACAACAGGGGGCTGTAAAAGCTGCCTGTGGGGCTTGTTAACTGCCCCCTCACTACGGCAACTGGCAGGGATGGATCGGCCCCCACTCCGCTCCCAGTTTGACTGTCCCGTCTCCAGATGGATCCACCGTCTCTGTGTCTCTGATTGTTTCCTTATTCTATCTTTGTGTCTCGCCGGTTCAGGACCTTTTTTTGATGGGTGTCTAGTCCTTGTCCAGCTGCCTTTTACTCTCTTCATTCATTCATCCAACTGGGAAACAACATCTTCTACTTTACTTTTGTTCCGATGAAACAAATGTGTGAACCTGAGTTGCAAGGATTCACAATTAAGGATTGATATAATTTGTAAATATAGAATAATTACGATAGCTGAAAAAAGAGAGGTTCATAACAACCACTACTGTGATTTATTCTTTAATTATCAAAACTTTGCCTCTGTTGCCTAAATTTGTGCATTTCAGACAGTGCTCTCAGTCTTTTGCCTGGAAATGTGCCTGATCATAATTGATTTTCTGTTTTGATCACCAATCATTAACAGGAAGGAGGTTTCATCATTTTTACGATGGCAGACGATTTTGGCAACTCTTTTTATGAAAATGTTGCCAGTGTTGTTTATACACTTTCCTTGACAGTGTCTAGGAGTTTTGCTCCAATTTTGGATTGTTCAGAAAAAAAACAAATATTCAGTTTTTCGTGTTTTTAATCTTTTGAAGTTTTGACTCAGTGGTATGAAACAGGTATAAATATACTTTGATTATCACTACAGTTATATTAAACATATTTGTGGTATTATGACAAATATTTGTTATTTCTTTATTGAGAAAGCCAAAAACAAACACAAGAAAACAAAAAGCTACTATAACTCTTTAAATATCGACCAGGGGCTGCCTCTGGCCAAAGTAGGACCCTAAGAAGAATTTTTTCATGATGCCCTATGCCGCCATATGTGTGTATGTGTATTTTGCTTATCCAGGAAACCAAGGGACAGAGGCAGGGTGTGTGGTGATAGTGCATCACAGAATTTCAGAGAAAATTTATTGATGTACCAATTGTTAATATGTAAAGATGTTATTCTCAAATAAAACCCAGTGTGTAAACACTATGGGATGTCCAAGCCGTGCTATATTTATCAAACACAACAGAGATTGATGTGCAGAAAAAAAGTGAGGGCACTCAATGGATGTAAAGGGCCCACTGCGGTGTTTGAGGACCAGCAGTTTTCTTGTAGCCTTGGCCATGGTCTCTACAAACAAATTAGGGCCAAGACATGATATTTGTCCATATCATCCAGCCCTTCTGCTCTTTTCTCCCCAATAAGGAGACACTCTTATTACAATCATGAATAAGATAACACCTTTATGGCCAATCTGAGAACACAAGTTAGGTTTTCATTTGTCTATAAGATTAAAGAGAATTGCACATCTTTTTCTCAGGGAGAGTTCACACAGGTAAGCCTAAACATCTGTATCTGAAGGCATCTCAGCTTTATCTCCAGGATGGGTTCAAAGAGGACAGATCCCTCAGGCAAAGAACCTCTGATATGTCTTTACCTCTCCCTGATTTTAAGAGCATCATCAAATGTAAAGTTCATATTCTGAAACAATACACACGTCTCAGTCCTCCTGATCCTCCTGTATGATTGATGGTAAAATCCATCCTCTGTTGTTCTGCATCACAGACTAAACTCTGACTGGTCCATGCTCAGCACTGCACACTTAAACAGAGAGATCAGGATCCTGCTGACAAATCCTCAAAGCATGAAGTCCCCCCTGAGGGCCTGGGTAATGGCCGATGCCAGCGCCCATATGACGGCTGCCAGTTCTGCTGATGCAGACGGAGCGGAGATGCCTAACCTGACCTTTAGAGAATGCCACATCACATCAGACCTGGATGTCACCCGCTGACATTATGCCGGGGCATGAAAAGGCTGTTCTGCAGGGGGAGACATGGTGACGAACGTCCCCCCAGTGACAAACCTGTGGACGTGCTCTAATTCTGATTGACATGAGGGGGATTAGACATCTTTGAATGGCAGGAGGAAGTACTAGGGACCATCCAGGGAAGGATGTTCAGCATGTTCTGCATCAGCTGGGTCTGCTTTTCTCTGCATTTGCTGGTGATAAAGTGCTGAGACGACTCACTCCAACTGGCATCATTATCCCAATCATCAAACAATTCTCTAAGCACATCAGAAATCCCTCCATAAAGTGGTAACAAGCACAGACTCTATATAACCAGTAGGCATGTAGAGCTTGGCGGGGGGAGTGAAGTTAACGCTTGGCGGCTAACGCTGTAGCGGTGGGTTTGTGTAGGCAGGTCCTTGGCACATTTTCAGAGAAGATGGAGGGCTATAAAAGCCATTGGCTCCTGCCACACCTGTACTCCACCCTATCCCGCGGCCTGCTTCCTATTTAAAAGCATCACATGCAGGATATTAGTCAGGCTTTTTCAGCGTCTGTGAGGTAGAAGTAACCTCTGAAGCGGAGGGGGGAGAGGGGAAAGTATGCAGGCCGCCGTTTGTTTTTTATTGGGGAAATAATGGCCTATTGAGAGGTTGGGTATTTAATGAGCAACATAATAGGCCCTGTAGTAACACATCTGCTATGAGCAGAGTCATTTCCTCAGCTTTCAAAGGCTGCTGCTCCAAGCCTTTGAAACACCAAGTCCACTTGCCTTTAACTTCTACATATCTGCTTTTTATTAATTGCAGTATTGCTACACCGGTAATACATAAAAGAAAAATGTGCCACTACAGGCCCCATGTTCAATCCTAACCACATTCAGCGACCAACAAAAGGTTGACTTCCTCTCCTGGCTTGACCTCAAATCTCTCACTGTCCAATCTAATTCCAGCATCCTTCAAAAGTATCCCTCCTGCTCGGCAATCAATTGTGTTTAATGTATTAAAGACACTCACCACAACCACCGCAACCTTTGGCCCTGGCTAGAATCAATGGCCCGTTAGACCGCTAATGATCATTCATTGACTAATAAGATCTGTATCAACCTCTTGTAGAGCATTGATTGGCCTTTGGCCTCTATAGAGCTCTGTGCATTACGCAGACAACAGGAGACAGCAGCTGGAAGTCCTGAGGAGTCGGATGATGAAAAAGCTCCTGGTGGGAATGGACAGGGATCCTAAACCTCAAATAGACTCATTCAGAAAGCACCTCAGGCCAAAAGCCTTTTCTTCTGGCCTGCAGATCAATGGACATAACCTCTGTGACCACAGGTCAATCATCACACAACACCTCACATTCCTCTCCCTCTTCCTCTCCTTCCTCCGCTCTCTCATCTTCTCCATTAGCCTCTGCAATTGCTCCATCAGATGCGGGCATGGTGTGGCATGTCTGTGTCCAATCATGTGGTTGATGGAGAGAGGACTGTCGCTGTGTGACTGTGTCCCTGTGACCATATTTCCCTTCTCAGGACCGGAGGGCAAAGATCGAAGCCTGCCTCTGCTCTGCTCCAGCCAATCAATCAGGCCCTCATTGAGATGCATGGCTCAATGATCTTTGATAGTGACTTACAGAGGGGAGTGAGGCAGGGGAAGTCAGGACTGTCCTTGGGTATTTTCAGAGCAATATGAGGCCACTTACAGGCCACCTCATGGGAAAATAATCTGCTGATCACCTCTGAAGATTTTGGTTCTTAAATGCCTAAAAATAAACCAAACATTTAGGCCACGTTTTCACGACAATGTTTTCACCAGAAACGGAAAGGATTTTCCTTTGCATTTTCAAAATCATTCCACGTCCACATGGAGATGCAAGAACGACTGAAAACGCTGTAGTGTGCATGCCAGTACAGTAGATGGCGATGTAGGTTTGCAGAGAAACAGCGGTGTTACAACACACATACGCTTTCCGTTGAAGACAAACTTCTCACCAACAACAGTGACAAGTGGATGCATGAAGACACAGGAGTTTCTCTACTGGACAAAAAATCTGTCTGGATAACAAACTGAGCACGGTAAGCAGCATACATGTTGCTCGGTAGACGTCTGAAGCTGTTGTTGTTCCTGGTATGCGCGCGCAGCCTTCATGTGGAAGAGTACTGCACATGCGGTGACGTCAGCGTTTCACCATGAAACGCTGAATCCCATCTACACGAAGCCAGGCACTGATATGTTTTCAAAACTCTCCACTCTGGACCCTGGTTTCAAAAGTTTGCGGATTCAGGTACTCCGGGCACTGGTCTCGTGTAAACGGTAGACATAAACGCAATGAAAACTCCCCGTTTTCGGCCGAAAACGTTGTGTAAACACCACCTTATATGCTTTGTTTCTGCAACAACAAGGGATCTTTATGCCACCTATAGCCATTTTCTCCAAACAAATCAAATGGGACAAGTTAGAGCCCATTTCTCTTTGTAGTTTGGTATCTGTGTTTTAGTGTTTATAAATCATAAATGATCAAATCAAACTAAATACTGTTCCTGTAGTGTTTCATAATAAATGTTGGGGTAAATCTGGGCAATTGTTTTGAAAGATTGTCAAAGTTAGTGAGGTCCTTCCAGCTTGTTGGAAATCAGTGGATGCCATTGAAATCCAAGTGCTGCAGGTGTAGTTCCTGTGAAATTGCAGTCAGGGGTTAAAATGGTTTAGGAAATAGTTAAACACTCCAGTGGTTTCCAGTGTTGCTTCATGTATTCATGTTCTTTTGTGTTGCACCAGGTTTCTTTTTCAAGAGCCCATATTATGTTTTTTGAGTTTTAATTGCCCTGTAGTGTTTTTAACATGTCTGCTCCATGTGATAGAGCACTTCTATGAACAAGATAAAAAGGATTAGATTAGATGAAGAATTAATATTTAATATGAATTATACCAAACCGCTTTGGAAATAGCTGACATAGAACACCACAGATCTTTTGTCTCCTCCGATTTTGTTTGAGGTCTTGTTTGGGCATCCTGGACCCGCTCTTGAAAGTCTCTTATTTTTAGTTGACTAACTTTGTGCCTATTTTGCCAGTATTTTTATACAAGGTTTCATGGGATAATATGTATCTAGCTCCAAAAGCACAGAGGTAACAGAGCTTATACCCAGGGGGGAGTAAATGCCAAACTCACAAAATGACATACCATTTTTGACAGCTCTCCGTCAAAGTGGCAGCAGTCACTTTGAATGAAGGGGCTGCTGACAGCGGACAGTGATAAAGCTGTTCACCGGTGGTCTGTCACTCACTGTGATGCCATCAACCTGCACTCAGCAGATGGATATAAATGTACAGATATCCTGCTCTGTCACTCTGTATCATACTGTAAGGACATGGAGCCTAGCAATATACTGCAAGCCAGGGTGGCAGCTATTGGAATTTTATCCTGAGTGAAAATAAACCATCCCAGAAGCAGCATTTTAGATAATAATTTTTCTGCTGATGTATAAACATAGTAATGATGTATTAAAATCATAATTCATCTGCTGATGTATAAACATAGTAATGATGTATTAAAATCATAATTCATCTGCTGATGCTCTTGCATCCAAAAAGCCCCTAGGGCTTGGTGTCATGACCAAAATATCATATCATTTTTTGTAGTTGTGGTAACAGTGTTAAAAGACAGTATCACAACATTTAAAGGTTTAATCTATTAAGTTGCATGTTATGCTCTATGACCCCCTCCCTCCCCTTAAACAAGCTTGGGGATTGATAAAAAAAACCCTGTGTTTTATGCATTAAATCACAGAAAAATGTTAATATAAGTCTCTCTGTGTTGATTTATTAGTGCTGTAGCTGTGTCTGAATGTGTACATACCTCTCTCTAGAGTTGTGTGAAGCCGGAATTGAGAAAATGAAATTTCCAGATCTGGCTACTCCTGATAAAAGCGCTTGGTGGCAGTTAAATTCATGACTTTTGCTGAGAATAGTTGTCTGCTCTCATGAGTTAATCATCAGACTTAATGTATCACTGTTATGGATGGGCCCGTTGGACTATTTTCTTCTCTTGTTGTAATTTTTACCTGCTTATACAATCTAACTTAAACAATCTGCTAACAGCCTCATCCTCAGCCTGGACTTAAACTAGCAAGTCAAGAGAGCACATGTTTATCACATTGCTGTGCCCTAACTAACTTTTATTGTAAACACAGACCACACTACACTTGGGGGAACAACAGTGCTGTTTGGTTTGGTGTATATGTGAGTGTTTTTGCCTTACATGCTAGAGAGGGCTTCAATCTGAGTTTCTCTGACACAAACCATTGTTAACTTCTCTTACCCGCCTGGTAGTTTGAGGCTGCAGCTCTGCAAGATGTTTTATTAGCCTTCTGTAAGCACAACAGCACAACATGTGTGTAACCAGTCATGGGGGCGACAGATAAATCTATATAATGGCCCGAAAAATACTGATGACGAACACCAGCTTAATGCCAAGTACTACATGACACTGGTTTTGAAGTTAGTCTACATTGTATGGTGGTGCAGGGATGGCATATTTTTTGAAGGCAAACCTTTAAGTTAGCATTTTGCTAGTTCCCTCAACAACAATTTTTTGGGGGATTTTTCTTTGCTGATAATAGGCTCTGTGGTGAAAAAAAGATTCATGAAACTTGCATGTTTTGTTCATCATAATCATTTTATCAGCAGAACACAGCTGTCATGATTTTTGGAGCATAACGTCTTGGCAAGAGTAAAAAAAAATGAGTAAAAAACAGTGTTCCAGCTTGCATACAGTGCACACATGTTTTTCACTTGTTTGAATTTCCCTTTAGTGTCCTGATAAAGTAATGTCAAGAGTTGACATTTTTCAGAAAAACTGAGACGCAAACAGCCCACTTATTAGCATGTAAAAGTAGACAGCCTGTATGGTAGTAGCAATTTTTAATTCAATTATCATATTGAGCTAAAAACAGGCATGTGGTAATAAAGTGTGAAGTTTTTTTATTCATCACAGGCAGGTGTTTGTGAAATCAAAGTTTGATTTTATGGGTAAAAAGGAGCAGTAGATTCTGAAAATGCATTTTTAAGTGCACAATCTCTTTTTGCTTTGTAGCAATAGCATTTCTGCACAGAGAAAATAAAATAAATGGATGACTGAATAAATGAAAATACACTGGGTTGTGACTTTTAGGCCATATCTACCACACTATCGTTTAATTGCCTTTTTTTCCATTATCATTTGGTCGTTGTTATTGTTTTCTAGTACATCTTATCATCTCTTCACCTTCCTATGCACCATTTAAAGAGTATTCTAACAAAAAAGAAAACCAGTTAGGTTGTGGATTAATTGGACTTATAGAGGTGTTTTTTCCTAAAGAAAATTATATTAATATAGAGATAATATTGTTATTGTGATATATTTTGTCCATAATAATTTCGAGGTGAAAATCTATTATTGTGACAGCCTTAGTAGACAGAAATATTTTTTTTCTTGAAACACCATGAGAGTATTTTCCTCAAGAAATCCTCTAAAAATGCATAAAGCTACTCTGAGTTCCTCATAGCTTAGCACTATTTTTTCTGTTTTATCTTTTCCTTTTTTATAAGTGCAGGTGATGTTTAAGGTTGTTAGGTTAAGTGTAGATTATTTCTGTTGTAACGCCCTCAAACATGTGGATGTTGGAGTGAAAGGGAGAGGAAATTAGAGCAAGGGGCGCATTAGGAAACCAGTAAATGAATCACAATCCCTCATTAGATGGTAATTACTCTGGCTCTTAAAATACAGATCACTATCATAAGGATCACTCATTAATATGCCTTAATACTCTCTCTTTCTCTCCCTGTTATCAATCCATCAACCTCATGTCATGTCCCTCTCATTTTCTTTTCCCTGCTCACTCTTTCTCTCAATTAGTGCTTAATACGGAGAAAATGAGACCATTGCTCTGTTGCTCGCATCCAGTTCTCTATGTTCTAAACAGCCTCAGACAAACACTGAGTCAGTGTGAGTGGAGCTCTCTAAAGAGTTTAATTACAACACCACTCTTTAGTTCACGTAGAACAATTACACAGACGACAGTGGTCTCTTTCCTCACAAAGTTGAACTTTACTCATGCCTGCTGTTGCACTGTCTTTTTGGTGTGTTGTGTGCTTCCCCAAGGGTAATTTTCCAAACTTCCTTGAATGCCTTAAGAATAAAAATCCTGGGATTGTGCCCAAAATCACTGCATCAAGCAGGTGACTGTGCTGCCAACTCTTACACATTCAGCGCTGCAGACCAGCTCTCTAGACTCAGCCTCACGCTCCAAAACTCAAAGAGCAAACACTGACCCAAACTTTTTGGCAAATTTTTAAACAGCAAGACTTAAAAAGAAAAGAGTGAGTTAGCTGATCACATCCAATAGCAGTCAATTTGCTATTGCTAAGATTTATTGCTTTAATACTGCTGCTATCAGGTGCATGAGGCACTGAAGAAAAGAGATGAGATTCCCAGATGTGGTGAGAAGTTTGAGTAACAGTTATAAGCTTGATTACATCATTTAACAATCATCAAAGTGCTTATGTTATGAACATTAGCCCTTGTATTATGATTTTGAATAAGGCTGTGCAGACAGATGAAAAGGAAATGTGGTACTGGGTGGATATAGTACAAGACCGACTCTCAGAACACTTGCTGAAAGCTTGTCCACTGAGGGATCAGGTTTTTCCTTGTAAGAAATACAACTATGCCTAGTGGTCATGTGCCTCTGCAGGATATACAATTGCCTGACAGGAGGAACAGAGATGGGTTAAGAAGAAGGGCTGCAGTGGGATTTGCAGCAGTGCGACTATCAAAATCAGATTTCTTTAATGGTGCAGGTGCATTTTTTGTAACAAGATTTGAGGTCACAGTGACATTGACCCCATATCCCAAGTGTATTCAGTTCATCCTTGAGGCATGGAGGACAATTTTGTAAACTTAAGAAAAATCGCTCATAGCATTCATGAGAAAACTGCATTAATAAGCAAAGGTTGATCATAAGGCCCAATGTCCCTGACCTTTAACCTTTAAAATCTTGTCACTGCATTCCTGAGTCTAAATTGACATTTTTTCAAAGTCTGAAGAAAATCCCTTAGATTGTTAATCAAAATGGCTTTCACAAGCAAAAGATAACAATGTGAGCCTATAGTTTTGACCTCTGACCTATGGTCTCTATCTAATTGGTTAATCTTTGCGTCAGACTTAATGTCAAAAGATTCACAGGTTACACATCACAAGCAAAGGATGCACTCGAGGCACTGATTTTGACCTTTGACCTCCAATACCTAATCAGTTCATCCAACTTTTGGGTCGGACATCTGCGCAAAGTTTGGCTGAACATTAAATTGCTTTTTCTCTACAACTGCAATGAGCACATGCTCAACTGCCACGTCACAGGACGTGTGATGTAAGTTACATGAAGACAAACTGTTATGAGGCAGATCTCCAGTGACTGTTTTCTTGCTATCAGCAGCACCTTGGCCTGCTGCTTGTCAATGTTTGGATGGTATACATAGTTTGTTAATGGCATGAACATGCCTCTGTAAGTTTTAATTTTACAGCTGTAGGTGCATGCTGGTGTAAGAAAGAGTCACAGGCAGCTCAACATGAGCTTTTGTTTTACTGTGTAATGTGGAATAAATGTAACTTCTAACACTGTTGAAAATGTTTGATGTTCAGGCAGCAAAATAACAAGCAACAAGTTTATCTGTACATTTTAAACTTAAAGAAGAATTTTGCACTGCCTTGACGCTCTCTTTCCTATGTCTGGCTTCGACTCTGTGTGAGTGTCTATAGCACTGCACTCAGTGAGAGATGAAAGAGGGGATTCAGATTTAAAATATGCAGTGAGCTGACTTAAGACCTCACTAAGAATGTTGCAAATATAAAAAATACAAATATTTAATCTAAAATGCAGTTAATACAAATGAAAACTTAAATTTTATTTGATTTTGAGTAGTTTCCTTCTTTTTTTTTTTTTTTACATAAAAAACACAATAATAAATATTTTGAAAGGAAAAAAAAGTCACAATGTCAGTTTTCTTCTGTACTTTTCAGCCCTAGTATGATGATTAAAGACAATCCACCAATGTGTTTTAAAGATTAGCCCTCGTCAGAGATGAAGAATAGGCAAACAGACCTCCTAAAAACATGTCTTCAGCCCTGGCTGTTGTGCATGCAGAGGCATGATTACTTGAACAATTGTTTAAAATTCAAGAGCTGACACACACAAGCACACACCCTAACAAAGAAACTCACTCACCTGCCTTCACTGCACACACCTGTCCCACATAGCTCCCTGTTGGACCCTTACAGCAAACAGTACTCTTCAAACAAAACCTAAACTGACACTTTTCTGACCCAAAAACGTCCCGTATCAGGCCTTCATTGTACTAAAACAAGGGCTTTATCACAAACTTGTTGATTTCCTTACACCTCATGATAGCCAGCATCCTCACAGATCTCCATCAGCCTCTGCCTCTTCTCCTTCAGATAACATCTGATACTGTCAGAAACAGCTGCTGGTAGCACCTGGTGCCCCTTCATACACCTGTGTTTGGGTTAGTCACACTTCCTAAAGGATGTTATTGTGTCTGCCTGGATGAGAAAACAATCAAAGCAGATGAAGATGGTTTTTATCTTCAAAATATGATACAGGTGATTGAGCTGCTTATCTCCAGTGAGACACTCAAAGGAAAAGAGGAATCAGGGGCACTTAAGTAACATTATCTCTAATGGTCACTTTAAGACATCAGGTGAAAAAGTGAGGAAGGAAGTATTTTGTTTTTAAGTATCAAGCAAAGACTGAACTTGTATGAGTATCGTTGATGCCCTTTTTTCAATAACAGATCATATTTCATTTAAGAAGAGAAAAATTTCCGGCATGAGAGCAAAGTTATAATGTCATTAAATTATGTCTGAAAATGAAGCCTTTGAAATGAAATGACGTTTTCTGACAACATTTTTATATTCGATTAAAAAGGGTAAACAACAAATTAAAAGTTGTGAGGGTGTTGGCAACCAAACATGGAACCACCCAAGATGGTCACCCAAGATGACCATATAAAACACGCATAACCAAGACATTTTTATGACTTTTATGTTTTGAAAGACAGTAATGTGATTTGACTCAAGGCACTGTGTCCTTAGTATTGTATTTCTAAGATGTGAAGGCATTACAAGCTGTGTTACTTTTTGAGGCTTTTGATGACCAAATAAATGAGAGTACTGTTTTGAAGTGGGTGGCACGGTGGTGCAGCAGGTAGTGTGTGTTTCTCACAAGAAGAGAGCAAGAAGGTCGCTGGTTTGAACCCCATGTTGGTCTGGGTCCTGTGCATAAATGCCTCCTCCCACAGACCAAAAAACATGCTTGTTAAGTTAACTGGTGGCTTTAAATGGCCCTTAGTTGAGTGTGTGAGTGGTTATCTGTTTCTCATGGTTTACTCTGCCTTTTGCCAAATGTCAGCTGAGATAGCTCTTGAGGAGAACAGCTGAGCAAAGCTAAAATAATTCAAAGGTAATGTTATAAGATGACATCACATCAATGAAGATCAAACAAAGGTAAGAGGATAAAAAAATCAACACAAAATGACCAAAAAGGACCAAAAATGATACGAATTAAAGCAGCAGAGATAAATTAAGAGTAAGAAAAAAAAAAAACTGGGGCAATCTGCTGCACTTTAAGTGTTGTAACCATGACGACTTTATCATGACTATTTTATGACTTCATCCATTTGGCAGCCTCTCAAACTAAGATGCCTGATCTGTCTTAAAAACTGTGAGATATTATAATATTTAATTTACATAATTGAAATTGTTATGCAGTACTGAACATTATCACACATTGCATATTTTTCTATCATTGTACAGGCAGGGACTGCACGCTGTTTGCAAAGCTAGCAACAATAAGGCACATCATCTTTTTATCAAACGACCAAAGCATCTCTATTCCTACCATGAAACTTTTATTAGGCCTCAATTTCCTTTATGTGATTCTCTGCTCCTACAGCCATACTCTAAATTTGTCAAAGTACAACCAGCATCAACATGAAGGCAGAAATAGTTATCATATGGTCGACCTATGCTGCCTCGCCTGCCACTTCTGTGTTATTATTAAGTTTCATTGTTTCGTCCTGCCTCATGATAATCCTCGCCCTGTGTTCAATATGCAAAGTCTCCCAAAGTGAGATACATAAGTGATGATTAGTTAAGAAGACTCTGAAGGAAAACCGAAGTCTGATATTTCAACATTTTTAGAGATTTACATGTGAAAACAGCTTTAAGTAACATGTCTCATAAGTGCAATCTAATAGCCCACTCTCATTACTGTTTCAAGCTGAAATATTTACTTCCACTCTAAATGTCCCAGAGAAGGAATGGGGGGAATGAGCTGAGCTTTTGTGTACTTACACTGTGAAAAAAGGCTCAACATGAGAAAAAAATACTCAAAATTCAGCATTAAAAGTGTATAAAGTTTGTTGCTTTATACTGACATCCATCCCCTGGTTGACATATTAAACTGAAAACACAAGTGAGCAGTAAATAAAGATTATAAAGCACTGAAAGTTGTTGTCTTCTGAGGATAAAGGGCAACAACATGGTTACTTGCTGTGTGTGGTTTCCCAGCACCAGAATAAGAGGACCAACTCTAAAAACTTGTAGGGAAAGAGATATATAGATCTTTAATCCTCATTCTTAAGTGGTCGACCCTCCACATCAGAGCAGAAATCACTGCGAGTGAGTTTTATTGTGACGTTGTGTGTGTGTGAGTAAAAGATTTGTGCAAAGGGAGAGTGTTAAGTGAAGCCAAGTGAACATGCCAAACTGTTTTAGCGTGAGAAAGAGGGATGTGAGGCCAAATTGTGCAGATAAATAAGATTCGCTGTTTGTGTGCGTGTGCTTTGGTATCATGTACCCACACACCGGCATGTAGCCGTGGTGAGCGCAGCGCTGTGAGAGACCCCGTCGATACGCCCCTCCGATCTTTCCTGTCAGCAAACAGCAGGGAACAAAGAGGCCTGTGGGTATAGATCTTCTCTCCTGTGTTCACACTCAGCAGGGTCATGCAGGAGCCGCTCACACTTCAATCCCCCTCTACTCCACTGATCAGGAGCTCTGAGCCGCTGCTAATGAGACTGGACCCTATCCAGTCTGCAGGACCTGGAGCAGGCCACCCAGAGGAGAAACGCACAGAGGCCAAGAGTCATATGTGATCCAATTTTCTACTCAGACTGGGAAATTTAGTCATTGATACTTTTAGTTAATTTCAGCCAGAGGTTAAAACAGGGCGTGAATATGTACAGTAAAAGTAAACAGAGGTACCAAATATAAATTCAAAAGAAAATATTTTTTTGTACAAAGACATCCTTTAACAGGCTGGATCTGATTTTAAATTTCACTAAACATGGCTCTTGAACTACAAACCCCAATTCCAACTGAGTTGGGACATGTAAAATGCAAGTAAAACAGAATACAATGATTTGCAAATCCTTTTTGACCTATACTCAGCTGAAAACAACATGAATACAAAATATTTAATGTTCAAACGTTTTTTTTTTTGCAAATTGTTCTTTTTTTGCAAATATTCACTCATTTTGCATTTAATGCCTGCAACACCTTCCAAAAAAGCTGGGACAGGGTCATGTTTACTACTGTGTTACATCTTTCCTGTAACAACTCTGAATAAGTGTTTGGGAATTGAGGACACTTATTTCTGAAACTCTGTGGGTGGAGTTGTTCATTCTTGCTTGATGCATGACTTCAGTTGCTCAACAGTCCAGGGTCACCAATGACGTATTTTGTACTTCATATATGTGCCACACGTTTTAAATCGGAGATGGTCTGGACTGCAGGAAGGCCAGTCTAGTACCCACACTCTTTTACTCTGAAGCCACACTGCTGTAAGACATGCAGAATGTGGCTTGGCTTTATCTTGTTGAAATATGCAGGGTCATCTCTGGAAAAAAGCGTTTCTTGGATGACAGCGTATGTTGCTCCCAAATTTGTATGTTTTAGCCCAAACAGTAATATGTGGAAAAATCTACACAGAGTACTTATTAGAAGAAGTATGTGTTTGACATTGTTGACAGAGAAATCCTGTGTTGGTCAACCCTTTATCCATGTTTGATACGCAGAATTCAAAATGGCACTGACATCAAGAAACTCGTATCAATTTTATCCTCAATTATGAGAGGAAGCTGTATGAAAAAATGTATCAGTTTAATATGCTTAAGGCTTTTCAAGGTTTTCAAATGGTTCAGGCTCATGACCCACCACCATCTCCTCTTTGACCACTTATCATGACCAAAATTTCAGAAAAGGGTCAACCATCGATACTTATTACATGTACCTCAGATGGAGCAAAGCACATGACTTGACAAAGAGATGGGAAAAAATGAGCATGCTTAAAAAGTACATCATTACAGTTGCATTCATACATCTTATTTAAGTCCATTTCATGTGCTAACATGTAAATTTGTTGTTTTCTAAAGACTTAGAGAAAGGTCTAATTATCAGGGAGAAACAGCTTAATCATTCTCTCTTAGATCTTGAGAAAATACCAACATTTTACCAGCTTTCACAGCAAACTGAGCAAAATACTTCACATCAATGGATGCCAGTGTAAAGCTTTCATAGGTCACAGACTTTTTAGGCAGAACAATATGCTGTTTTATCAGGTAATTGAAATAGCAGTAAATCAGTGTGACAGTAACATTGCAGGACGTGAGATGTCAGTCGTGCAACCCGACACATGCTAGTTTGGTTAGATTTCTTTAAAACCAAGACATTGAATTTTCTTTAAGTAATACTTAACAAAAGTCAATATATCACCATCATGATCAGAGCACTGATCAGTGTGCATGAAGAGTCAAACATGTGGACCAGTGTTAAGTTTCAAAGAGTTACTGTGCTTACCAGTGACTTTCAACAAATTCCTGTTTTTTTCCTACCAAGCCTTTCAATGTTAAATTACTCAGATAAATCTTTAGTGAGAACTGAAGCAAAGAGGCATTCTTCAGGACACTCAACATCTTAGCTGCCATAAACACAGATACTGAAGGCGGCCACCAGATAACACTATCATTTGTTAAAGCGTAACTGCAGCATACTTGAGGCAGACGCTCAAATTCAGATTTGAAAAGCAAGATTTTCTGGGACCATGGCCAAAGATAATTTGAAATGATGATGTTGAGCAATGTAATGAAAATATAAGACACAAGTTAATTTGTTAAGTTTAGTAAGAATCACATCACAGTCCCTCTGCTCTTCAATAATATCCTGTGTCTACTCTTCTCTCTGTGCCTGTCAGAGTCGCTGCTAATTAACAAAATGTTTCATTAATGTACACATGAGGTGCTGCATTAATATGGTGTAAATTCTTTACTTAATGGCAATATAAGCACTGGAGGAAAAGTATTGGTTATCCTTTTTTTCCAATACTTGCTTAGTCATTTATTTGCCACAATATCTCTAATGGCACACATTAACAGCTTACTGAAAACAGCTCTGCGACCCACTTTTTGACTTTTCTTTTCAGCTAAGAACCTCTGGTTTAAAGTACAATGAAAGTAAAACTCTGACACAGACAAAAGTCAAACATGCATAAATACAAGGAAATGAGAATCAATAAACTTTTTGAACAAAAAACATGCAACTCTTAAAAACAATCATCTGTGTCCATAGTTTGATTTTTTCTTGACTTAAATTCCTAAGATTTTGTAAATTGTATTTCACTTTATTTTATGTAAAGAGCACATATTGTTCTTTTCCGAGTTATATAGGCCCGTTGGTTGTGTTTAACATGTGTCCTCTGTGTGATAAAGCACTGCTATGCAGAAGACAAAAAGTCTGCAGAATTAGGCCTCTCCCTGTTTACAGTGCCAGTAGCTGCCTAAAATAAATAAAATAAAATAAACCTACCAGTGTGATGCCCTTCCATTGTTTCATTTGCAATTTAGGCCAATTGGCTCCTGACTGTGGAATTAATGCAGGTTGTTAAAAACATGGAGCAGCTCTGAGCTGAACTATTACCACAGATCAGATTGGTCCACAAACTGGGCCCACATGGGGAAGAAGGTCTTAAAGGGACAGGAACTCTAATGGAGCATCTCAGACAGACTGAATATGGAGGAGGACACTGAGGGGGAATTCAGTATGTGAAAAGTTGGATGTTTTTGGAACATTAGGGATATGACAAGACTCAAGCAGTCATTAAAATCAAAAACATGAACCCTAATTAAGGCAACATATAGGCTCTTCTGTCTCTGTTTAATCACATTACTCCCATTGAGTTTAAGTACCTCTTTTTCAAGGAAGACAAACATGACTGGCAGTAGCACACACTTGTAACATCACAAATTCATAAAAGACAAGATCAATACCAGATCAATGATAGATCATCAGTTAAAACAGCTGCACACAGAAAGCCTGGATCCAAGACTTTTCACCATGGATTTAAAAAACATTAGTGTAAATTAGCTTTACATGTTAAATTCAGTCTGTGGATTGCTCCGAGCAAAATACCAAACAAATATATTTGTGAGGAACAAATGGCATTTTTGACACAAAGGTTGAAAAAGCCCCAACAGAGCAGCTGCTGCACCTGTTTCTGCTAAAGGAAACACAATAATTCTATTGGACCTTGGTAAATGTATTTAATAATATCCTGTATTTCAGTTTTGTTTTCCACAACTAAATTTTAGTTTAGCTTATTTGTCTATTTATCTCTGAATAACAAAGTTTGCTTTCCCATGTAAAAAGTTTAATTTGGTAATTTTCTTTGGTAGTAAGACATGAGCTTGTTATCGAGTGAAAATCCCTCATGCTGTCTCAAGATAACAAGATTATGAAGTCACGTTCTCAAGAGACCACCTGAAACCTGCACATATAAGAACCACTGGAATGATACTCAGCCTTGTCTTGGAAACAGTTAAACAATCCTGTTACAGTCCTGCTTCCTTGGGACACATCTTTAACCCTGATAACCTGGATTATTGTGTTACAAATTTAAGTGTATCATATATTAAGTCAGACTATTTTATTTTATATGAAACTTAGCTACACTAGCACAGCCACTTGACTTCGGATAATGGGCTCATTTGCATTGAAACAATCCCCAGCATGCATCCCATGATAATTCAGTGATTGATTTGTAATTGCACTAATAGGGTCGCGACCGAGACAAAAGGATGTGTAAAGCAGAGTCAGTGCTCTTACCCGGCCTCACACACTCACAGCGGGCCTGCCGAGCGCTGCATGTGTGGTCTGTGGGGACAATTAGCACAATCTCCATACTAATGGCAGCCTGTAATGGACACTGCTGAGCCTGCCAGCCACTGTGGATGTGTGTGTGTGTGTTTGCATATGCATGTGTGTGTTTGAGGGATTGTTTGCATACGCGCATATCCTCCTGTGTGAGGGTCTTCCTGTGTGTAGCTCAGCGTCTGCTTGCCCTCCAGTGTGTGCGCACAGAGTTCCTGTGTTTATGTATTTATGTGTGTGTGTAGTCAGTAGCTTGTATTTTACAGAGGTCCCCCCCCCCCCACACCCTACCCACCACCAACCTCTCCGCTGGCAGCTCTAACCCTGATCTGCGGCCACTCATTAGCACCATAATAAAGAGTTGAGACGACACGTAAAAGGTTATATACTGCTGGACTGCTGTTTTCCTATCAATTATCAGGCCTGTGATTTATGACCTGGACTCCATGCTATTCTCTGAGGAGAATTGGGGGAGTGTTTACACCCCTACACAGCGGGGGTGAGGGGGTCAATCCTGGCAAACTTTGACCTTTGTGGCAGGGGGAGCACCAGCGTTGATGGGAGTTTGTGAACTGCTAAGTGGCACTTGAAGTGACTGAATCGATGAGTGGATTTTTAAGGATGCATGTGTAAGTAATCTGCGCGGTTTCCTGCATGTTCAAGCTGCATGCACAGGGCAATAAAAGCCATGCAAATGCTGAACTCTTTATTATAGGCAGTAACACTATTGCCTTATCATTTGCACATTTTACTGCTTAAAACTCAAATTTAAGAAAAAAAAAGCACATTTTGATTTGCCAATTCCACTTATTATGCTCTAAATAATGCCAGGATATCATATATCTGCTCAAAAGTGCTGCAGGAATTTCTAAGCCTAGTACAGTTTCATCATGATGGGTCTTCCATCACTTCCAGCCAACCCTTAACTGATGTTACAGCACCGCCATTACACACATAACTAGAGTTGCTAAATTCTGTGAATTTTCAAAGTTGGAAACTTTCCATGGGAATTAACTGGAATTTATGGGAATAAACAGGGATAAACCTGGAATTTACCAAACTGAAGGTTGGCCCTTGACATGAATTGTAAATATAGTGGGGGAAGATATAATTTAGCGAAATCTGTAATGTGGAACCTAAAATAGGCATTGGTATAGTGGATTTTTACTGGAGCCTCATCAAACCTTTTGTTTTTCAAAGTTCAACAATATGTGTGGTCATAACTTTAGGAGATCACGGGCAAAAAAATTCTGTGCTTAACAACAAATAAAAGTAAAAGCATTATCATATGTGATGTGGAGTTGTTGAACAGTTTGAAAAAAAATCAAATGAAAGAGACTTGCTTTACTTCAAGAAAAATATGATAAATAATGTTTGATAAGGATAAGTGCATATAAAGATAGTGATAACTGGGGTGTATATTTTTTTTATTTTAATGGACTTTCTCAGGTTACAAAGATTTGAAGTGCTATCTTGCCACACAAAAAGCCGTGCACAATAAGACAATTCCTTGTACCTTGTCAGGTCAAATCTTCCACACAGTGAATGTCCCTCCTTTTTAGACACCTATCAAACTTCACTTTAATCTTTGCCACCATACTCCTCCTTAGTGCCGACCTTTTATTCTTTCTGAACTTTGGCTCTGACTCCACCATGTAATCTTCTAGCTTTCCACTGGCTTGTCTTAATGTGCCATACTGCCAATCTTGATACCGTTGAGATGGTGACAAAGCAGAAGGAAAAAATAATTAATGTATTTAATTGTTGGCAGAATTTCACAGTCTGGTTAAAATAATAGGGATTTTGAGAAGCAAATTAGGGAGCTTGTTCTGGATGCACAGGGTAAAAAAAAAAGAGCGACAGTCATCTGAAAATCAGATTGCATGTTTACGCGAACTACTTCTTTAATAATCATGCAGCCCTTCTGAGATGAAGATCCAAGTGCCCCCCCAACCCTAACCCTCCAGACGCAAACTATTACCCCTTTCAGACTGGCCAAAAAACCTGTTAAACCCGGTAACAGTCGGCTCCTGTCGGCAGTTTGAAAGGGTTTAATCGGCATTTCGGCCCAGGTGGACTGCCCCTGCAAGTGAAACGGTTTTTATCGGCTCACCTCCGATCGGCTTCAGTGGGAACATCACACCCGGGTCAAGCCGCTAATTTATGGATGACATCGGCGTAACGTGCCTAAGGCATAACATTGCGCCCATCCCCTCCGTCTCTAACTTACATGACTCTTTGCCATCTCAGCAACAAATTCCATCCACCTTTGTATCATCAGCGCCGAGTTTACACATTTTTAAAGAGGGACAAAATTACAAAGTACAGAAAAACCGTGTCCACAAATCCATGCTCCTTTCCATTGTTTATGTGGTCGTGTTTCGTCTCGCTGATGATGTCATCAACGTGATGATATCAGCTTGATGCGCCAGAGGAAAAAAAACAGCCATGCAGTTCGTCTGCTGCCGATAATACCCGGGTCTGCTGGCAGTGGTAAAGGAGTCACTTGCCGATTGTTAGCGGGTTAACCCGCTTTGAAAAAAACAGCGTTAACCCACTAATTTTAGTGTGAAAGCGGTATAAGATGCCCATGTGTCCATCATCAGCTCTGGTGAACCTCTGACATATCGTCTCCTCTACAGCTGTTAGACTTGCAACAGGCAAAGTGACACATTATAAAAAGGTTTCTGTTTTACACAAGGAAAACATATCTTATGTGTTAGATACGTGTATACATGTATGTGTGTGTGCCTGGCTTCCTGGCTGCCATCCAGGCGAGCAGTGTTGGTGTGGTCCAGCTCATCTGTCTGCCTGTGCTGCTCCTCTGCAGCTTGTGTTTAACCCTAGCATTTGGCCTCCCTGCCCTCTCTATCTGCCTGACTGATTTGTTAGACTCCGGGGACACCACCGAGGATGTGAGTTTCTTCTGCCTGTGTGTGTGTGAATGTGTGTGTGTGTGCCCCCCCTTTGCCTATGGATACACGCACACACATATACACACAAATCAGGTCTTTGATGTGAGATCAGAGGCTGCCATGATGCAAGTCGATCAGGTGCCTAGAGAAAGAGCGAGACAAGAACGACAGAACACAGAGCAAGGGAAAGAAAGAGAGGGGTATTCTGTTAAAACAAGGCTGTTGTTTTATCGACCCCTGGGCCCTGCACTCATTATGACCCCCTCTCTCCCCCTCCGATCACAGCAAGCAATAGAGGCATCTGCAGGGACTACAAGATGTGTTATGACTCATGTTTCGCCTGAACATCCTCCTGAGCGTCTAACAGGTGCTGACGGTCACCACAAAAACACACACAAAGATGTCCCCCAGCTACTGTAAAGGCTTCCACCAGATTTCTAGAAATCCTGTCTGTCTCCTACAAGCCGTGTGGTCCCACAGCCCGACACCCTGAAACTTCTAAAGATACATCAGCCTGCATGGAGGCTGGAACACACACATATATACAGACTGCATTCACAAATACACGGTGGAGTAAGGAGGTAAAAAGCCGAAAAGAGTTCCCCTCCTGCCAGGATGAAAGCCTCTTTTACTCGGGAGAACATTAGGAGAACAAACTGCCATCACAACAGGAGGGGGAAAAGTCGACCGCGGCGTGTTCTCACATCAAACACCACCGCCATTAATATTGTAATGCTTCCTCCCCGACTGTTTGAAATCAAGAGCAGGACTACCAGTGTGGTCAGTGAGAGGGGAGGCTGCAGATGTAGCAGATTTTAACGGAGAATGGAAAACACTGCGGGTACAGTAGATTGTCGCTATCAGGCAGAAACCTCATATCTCAATTTTTCATGATTCTTTTTTTAATGAATCAGTGCTTTTGTTCCCTCTTTATGTCGGTGTGTGGATTAATAGATTTTAAACTAATGAAACTTTTAAAACCTGCCGCCGTTTGTGACAATGCAGATGTTCTGGAAAGTTATTACGGAGAGTCTAGGTGTCCGCCCTTCAACAATAAGATGATGTAAGGGTTGAGGTTGAATCAAATAGCAAATATAACATTTTTTTTCCAAGAATTTGGTTCTGCAGATTATTTATTATACTGTTGCTGTTGTAATAAATCCTTGTATTACCATTTTCTGCTGAATCTTTTTTTTACCTTCACCAAGGAGGTTATGTTTTTGGTAGTTTGTTTGTTAACAGAATAAGTCTAAAAGTTATGAATGGTCTTTGATGAAATTTGCAGGTATTGTTGGTGATGGCACAAATAAGAAGTGATTTGATTTTGGAGGTAATCTGAATCTGAACCTGCATGGACTCAGGATTTTTTTCAAGGATTTCTTTACATTCTTAGACAGGACAAACAGTGTCAGAAATCCATTGAGGTTTATGCTCTCGGAGCACAATTTTTTAAACAAAAGTTTTTTTTATAAATATTAATAAGTGCTGCTTATCACTCTCCACATCTGTGAATGGGTTTTATACATTTTGAACAGAAATAAGTATAAAGTCAGATTGAAAGTCATCAAAATACAGTTTTTTAATTAAAAAAAGACTTTGTTTCTACTATATGTGGAAAATTCTTAAGTTTGGAGATACAAGGTTTCTGCAAACACCTTTGATTGACTGTCTGCTCTTAACCTGGTTAAACATGTAAAAAAACTAAATGAAACCTCAGCAGTCGAGCAACTGAATTTTTTGAACTGCAATCAATCACCACATTTGGACAGTTGATTGTGATCAATCAAAGTCTTTTTTTTTTTTAAAGACAATCATAAATTATGATATTTAATGTCCTTGACAAAATCCGTAGTCCAAGTGCGCGATATGTAAGCAACTGTCATATTTAAGAAGCAACAGCACTTCAAAATCCAAAAGTTGGGGAATTCCAGATGATTTTTAAGTAACTTAAAGTAGTATCAAAATCTCATGTGTTCACCGTGACCTCAATGTGGACAGTTACCTAAAAAAACATATTTAAAAATCCCATAGACAAACTAAATGCTACATAACCTCTGTGTTTTGGGAATCATAACTGCACCACTTTTACAGCCTCAAGATGGAAACATGATTTTGCTATGGATCAAAAAACAAATGAAATAACAATAGAAAAAAATGTGGAATGGTGAGATATTAAAACCATGAGGAGCACATGTCTTTGACTCATCCACTGCATTGTCTTTAAGTATTTACGTGATATGAGCTAGTAAAGGAGCAGCAATACCTTTGTTTTTCATCATAGTGTGAGCACGGAAATGATAGCACCCAGCTGTTGTCCCATTCAGTAGCTTAATAAGGGTGTGCATAAAAATTTTTTTAAATAGCATGCAAGTTAAGCAACAATATGTTACTTTTTTTATTTTAAAATGAAAGCATCAAAGCTCACTTGCTTTCAGCAACATGTTTTGCCACAACCACCTTGTAATAGTGATGCAGCATATGGGATTTTAGAACAACTTCTCAGATAAATGACTGAAATAAAGTCCCAAATGAAATAAAGCATATGAGATTTCAACGCTTGCTTTTGTGACATAAAATGCAATTGATATTACTGATAATGGCTAATATGGACTACAAAAATGGCCAGGGACCCTGATAAAATAATTTCTGATCATTTTTTTTAACAATAATACATACACCATAGCCACAGACATGAGCACCAACCTGATCTAGCCATTAGATTTGGGGTCATTCTCAAACAAGAACTTACACCATGACATCTCACGCTGGAAGAGGGGTAAAGCTTTAAGGTTGAACTGCCATGTTGTAGTAACAACATAGCTTTAAAGTAGCTGATTATGTTTAATCCTAAAACCCATGATAGTTAGATTTGTTTGTAAAGATTATCATGAGAATACAGTCAAAAATCTCATGGGCTTCTAGCCAAGAGAACCAGTGCAATGCTAACTTCCTGGTTGTCCAACAAAAAAAAGTCATACCAAACCTACGTGCCATGGCTTAATGGCACCTGTTCACACACCAGCCTTTGGCAAAAAAAGACACCAGTTAGCCTGTATCATGCGTTATGAAGAAATGGCAAAGACAATGTGATAGAAGACAAAGAGCAAGTGAGAAGCCTAAAAAAAAACAAACTTGGTTGAACTTTGATAGTTTTCCCATCTCCTGTTTTTCTTCCACTTTTAATGCCAGCATTCCCATATGCACTGTTCATGTCTGCCTCCTCTTATTGCCACATTATCTAAGTTTTCTCCCCAAAGCTGGTTCGTGACCACTGAACACCAACACAAAATCATAGTAGAAGAAAGAAGCATCCAGCATATGGTTAGTGTGACCGCTGAGGCGTGGAGTGCACACGCAAGTGCGCTGCCTGATAAGGAGCAAACACCCTGGGAATATTAGCGGACAGAGGATATTATGTGTATGCATGAGCATCGAGTGGTTGCTATTGATCTCCTGTGGTCTGCCGGTGGGATGTAAACACTGTGTCTTTCAACAGGACGTTACACTCAATACAAGTGGCTGTCCAATGACTGCTGCACAGAAAACACGGCATGCGACGTCTTCCCTGTTATCAAATCAGGGCACATGGCTGGAGTAATCCAACCTCATGTGAATGTATGTGTGTGGAGGTGACATACAAATACAGCATACAAATAAATGTTTTAACATTTGCAAACAAATGTTCTTATGGGGGGTAGAAGATGTGTAAATGTGTCTTTATAGATACTTTTTCAATCTGAAATGAGACAAATATTCATTATTTCATTGAGTGGCTTACACGTGAATGTTTTTTTCAACTACATTGAAAAGCTGTGGCCAGCTCAACTTAGTGCCATTTCCAAAAACAAGTTGTCTTATTAAGACGGTGTGATACATATGTTGTATGTGACGTTTTTGCCAGAAACATTTCTACACAAGACTATAAGTCATATCCTCCAAGCAGAATACATGTAAGCCTTCAATACTACAAGCTTAAATTGATAAAACTTCTCCACAGAGATAATCCATGTGCCAAATCCAAGATGAATCTGTGCAATATTGATTCTGTTCAGGCGTCGCACTCGTCCAATAACAGCCCATGAATAAGCGAGCATGGAGGACACTCACACTCCGGCACATCTGGTGGAGGATCCTCAGTGTGTGTTACTCTAACATGTTTCAGCTCTATTAACTTCCTGCACAATTTCCATCCACTCAGGTGAAGATGTCGTGAGTCTCTCAGAGCCTCTCATCCCAGGAAGAGTGTTTGACTGATTTTGTTGTGATGGAGAGTTTTGCTTACGTTAAATACATGGAGTCAGATTATGCTCCATCTGAGAGGAGAGTGTGTTTTAGCTTTTATTTTACCAGAACAAAGAAGACAACTAAGGACTCCATGGATGATAATTATATTAGAGTAATATGAACTCATTTACAGAGAATTAATGCTGAAGACTTTAAACTATCAAGTGAGTATTTTAAGTTTAAATAAATAAGGATGGTGAAAGTCGTGACTCTCCTAGGAATGGTCTGTTACAGGCTGTTTCAGAATGCAAGTTATGAGAGGAACAAATGTCCTTTACAGTAAATCTAACTTGCTTATCAAAGTAATTTGCTGCAACTTTACATTGTGCTTTTTTATTTAATGAAACACAGGCTGAGTCAATACATCTAATATGATTAAATCACTTTTGCATGAAAGTGTAATTTTCCACTGGTGAGTTTGAGTTGGATAAATTTAACTTATTAATAGGAATCTTATCATTATCAGAACTTTAATGTCAACATTTTAAGTCTTATTCCAACCATTTTTTCTGAATGGTATAAATGTTTTGATTCATATATATTCTATTTCCATTTAGTAAAGAAATAGGTGCAATATTTCTTGCAGCACTGAATAATTTAGTGAGGCCACCTTAAAGGGATAGTTCAGGTTTTGAAGTGGGGATGTGAGGTACATGGCATGTTTGTTTACATCCCCTTAAATTTCCAACACAAGGCTGCTTTGTTCAGGCACTGTTTTGAGACATGATGCAGCCTACTTTTCCAACAACAACATAAAAACACACAATTTTCAAAAAACAACCTTGATTAAAATGTTACCTGTGGTCGTTTAATAAACTCACTTTGTGCCTCCACACTGACTCATCTGCTTTTGTTCTAACCTTGCAAATCAGTTGGATTTTTCAGATTCCATGTCCGTCATCAGGCAGATCCATCTTGCAAAACCTCAAGCTGAAACAAATGTGTCCAGTCAGAAAATGACCAGGCTTTTCAGTGTCCTCTTAAGGGCAGTGTGAAGTGACCTCAGGCTCTGACTTTTTCAGAATAGATGTGAAAGACAAAACGTTCACACAATCACCCTCCAGTTTTTCCTTGAAAATTCCGTTCCTTCCCAGTCACTTTCTATGCAATGTTTCCCAGATGGATGTGAAATTTGGATATGTGAAACAGTCCATCTGATGTGTCAGGTTACTTTTGTTCCCTGTGCCTATCAGACACACACAAACGCACACTGTGCCACAAACACTGATAACCCTTTGTCCATCCCTCCCGTAAATACTCCCACTCCATTTTTTTAACCTTTCTCTTTGATATAAACTTATTCCATCAGAACACCTGTTAGTTCACGTAACTCTACATAGTAACATTAAACATCGCCGTTGATTGTTTTGATGCATGGCATCATTAACATTTAGCTCCCACCTCATGTAACTCAGCTGTAAAATACAGTAGTTCACATATGGAAATCCATAGAATAATGGGTTACCACCTTAATGTTCCCATCTCCATGGGATTGCCGGAGCAGTGAGACTCACACAGTTGACTTATATCTCTTAAAGCATACAGGAAATCTTTAAGGGGAAAAACTGTGTTTGGAAGCTCACACTTTTGCTATTCTTTAGAGGATGTCTTTTAGAAAGTTTTTAATCCCGCCAAGAAAACAGCACTTTTATTTTCAACATTAAAAAATCTGTAATTAGTGATTTTTGGGACAACTGTCACAAGTCACAAGTCATATTATTAGACTTCCATTTTGACCATTAGAGACAGTCACAACTGCCTGTCAGCCAATTAACCAATCAGATGCTCCCAACTTCTACCTCTTCTGTTTTAATGGGAAACTCCAATCAGGTCAAAATGAAAAAATTGCCTGTTAGTCACTAAAATTAAGTGAGAGTAAAGAAATATGGTCCTTCATAAAATTTGGGCCAAAATTGCTTTAGAGAGTTGCACAGATCACCTTATGAAGCAAAACAAAACATCTGGAGGAACATGTGTAATTATGTAAATAAGTTTTCCTGTACTCTTCTTTGGATAATTTGATTTTTTTCCTAACAGCCAAGGCTTGACAGAGCCATATTAAGATGAGAACAACATTGATTTAAGTGTAATTTTATCAAGTTTTGTTCAATTTAAATTCCAATTTGATTTTCCTCTCTTTGTTCCTACAGCTTTTACAGCATTAATCTGACATCATCGCAGCATAAATATTCTGATAGTCCAGGTTGTCCTGACAAAAAAAGGATGTCTTTTACTTGGTTGTGCTTGAAAGAGTTGAGGTTTAACATGCATTTATGCAAAAAAAAATCCAGTCAGATTAAAAGATATCTTGAAATTATGGGGGTGGACTGGCAAACTTAAGGTGAGAAACTCTGACAGAGACATGATTTTTTCGTACATATGACCGCCCATGTAAGAAATATTGTTGCATCTATGTCAAACAAGTAACTGCTAACATTGCAATATAGATTGGCTTTAGGTCGGTTGAGTAATATGGCAAACGGAAAAGAAGGGGAGGGAAACTGCAGTATTCTAAATAGTATAACTACTTGCTGTTTCCTGGTCTCTAATCTGTCCACTCTGCAGGTGAACGATCACTCTTCTGTGATAGCTTACTCCAGTGAGAGTTACAAGTATCACAACACAGAGGCTCTCAAACATCTGGCTCCAGTTATCACAGTATCCACTCAGCCCTGCCACCACGCTAAGACACAAACACACTCAAATACACTCAATCAGCACAAGGCCTACACTGTGTTTTGCCACTCCTGTCCACAAAAACTTGGGTTTCTGGTAAAAGGGTCGTTTTCGTTCCAGCGCGGGCCTGCGGCCGGAAGCATCTCCCAGAGGAAAATAAGCAGGACTCGGTCCAGTGAAGACATCTGCCCTTTGAAAGCGAGCGTGGCTGTTTGAACAGCTGTCAGAGCACACCGTGCGTCTCAGAGCATCTCTGATACAACAGAGGCGAGTCTGAGAGGGGAGCTTCAAATGAGAATAGATTATGGACATGAGGAGATGTCCATGATCAGTGATGTTAAACATGCATGTTGTTTGAACTGACAAGAGGAACTAAAGGACTTTCACACCTACACTGGAACTTTGATCCTTGTAAAAATATCCAGCACTTTAACTTTTCCACAATTCACCTCATCACAACCAGGTGTTCTGACTCTGTCATTTGAGCTGTTATGCTTTTAAATGTTTGATAAAAACAAAAGAGCAGCCCAGAAAGTGGACATCTATTAAATACCAAGAAAACTGTAGATAATGGTGAACATTTTTGTGTTTTTCTATGTCAGACTGTTCTAATCAAGTCCATTTGAATTGGCGTGTAGCAGGTAGTGTTTCCCCTAAATGAATTGTGTTAGTGGCCAATCTGTGGTAAGATCTGACTGAGCAAAGAGAGCTCAAATCAGATTTTCTTGTGTTCCTAAAAGTGAATTTAATCTTTAAGTTATATAAAATGTTTTTATTGGTTGACAAAGTTCATCTGATTTTTTGCTGTTCACAGTGCATTTATGCCAAAGTGCTGCATTGAAGTTCTGCTATAATTTCACCTCAAGTCATTCACATTAATTCTGTGGCGCAGGGAGTTGTGCTCCCCCACTGGCTCAACATGCTCTTATTTCACCTTTGTTATGCCTCAGATACTACCTCTGGGGATGGACCAAATGGGCGATCAACCTGATCTCCCATTATGCCTCTGTTTACAGTGAAGGTAAAACTTCACCAGGGATTAAATATGATGATTACATATGAGACTGAATGGGGCTGAACGGGGTCCAGAATACAGCAGCCTGACTCCTTTATTTTGGCATCCCTTCACTGACTCCTGGTTGATTAAATTTAAAGTTTAAACTCCAACTTTAAAAGCACTTTCTGGACTTGCCCAAAATACACCATTGATGTCCTCATGCCTTATCAGCCAGGTAGAAACCTAAGGTCCTCAGCAAAGGATCTGCTGACTATTCAACAATCCAGGCTTTGGACCAGGAGGGACAGGACCATTTCAGTCAGGGGGCTACTCTATGGAACAAACTGCCTGAGGAGTTCAGACTCTCAGCCTCTTTATCTCCTTTTAAAATCAACTTTAAAACACATTTTCATAAGTAAACTGTCTTAGGGCCTTAGTTTTAACTGGCTTTTAACTAGTTTAAAAGGGCTGTACTACATGTGAATGGGTTAAACTAGTTCTGACTAAATTTTAACTCAATTAAATTTGGCTTGGGCTCAACAGGTTTTAACAAGCTTGCTTAACACATTTTAACAGGCTTTAACCAGACTTTAACTAAGTTCAGCTATTTTCAACTAAGTTAAACAGGTTCAACTGGGTTTTTAAAAAGTTTGACTACATTCACCTAAGTTTTAACTCAGTTCAATTGGTTTTGACAGGGTTGAAATGGTTTAACCTTGGCTTTAAAAAAGAATAACATGCTTAAACAGCATTTGAAAGAAAATAAATTACTCAAAGGAGGATAAAAGTTCTTAAAAGAGACAGGACTGACACAGAGAATGCATACCTTAAAAAAGGTCATTTCAAGTTATGAAGCTCAAGAAGAACTGAGGTTTTTGAAAGATCACTCTGTACTTTGCACTCACCCTAAGTATTTGCATTGGCATTGCTGCAACAGTTTGCGAACAGCTCACTCCGAGATTTCGAGCTTAACACTTAAGACTTTTGCTCCTGAAGTGACTGTCTGTTACCCAGTCATGAGGAACAAGTGTATGTCAGACTTAGAAAAGTGCCGGGAGCTCAATTGCATTAAAGCTCTTAGTTTGCCTGAGCTGCAATCTAATTGGATAAAGCTGGAAAAGCAGCTTCCAATGTGCTCAAATCCTTTTTTTTTACTCCCATTCTTATATTTTAGGAGGAGATGCTCCCCGTGTTCTATCCCATCCCAATCTTTTGTCCTTGTCAACATCCCCCAAATGAGATTCCCGAAATCAGGAGGTGAGGGGAACGTGCATGCTCGAGTGCACCGAGCAAACATTGTCAGACAGACACACCTCTCACACCAGCATGCCGCCTGGCATCTCTTTCCTTTCCTGTCCTTATTAAAATTCCATATTGAGATTCCTCGCTGCCACTCCGCCTCCCTGGTCCTGTCACTCAGCCACAGAGCGGCGACAAAACCAGCAAGTTTCAACAAAGACTAGCACACATATATGCATAGAGAAAGACACAATCCAAACTTTTCTTAAGACAACTCGTCCCTGCTCCCGCCCTTTATGTGTGGGATGAAAGTTTCCTTTAGGTGCTGCTGTGTGTGAGAGCGTGTTTCAGCGTCTCTGCCCCCCCTCTCATTGTCATTATTTTCGATGGTGTCCCCCTCTGATCTGCAGGAGCCTTTGGGTGCTCTCTCTCCTTCTCTGTCTTCCTCTGCTTTCTTTCATCTGTCAGGCGCTCCCCTTGGCGACCGCCACTGAGGGGGTTTGATTTCCCATCATGCCTAGCATTGCCTTCCTTGACTTGGGCTCCATCCCCCCCCCCCCCCCCCCCCCCCCCCCCCCCCCCCCCCCCCCCCCGTTGTGCCCCCGCGTCGTCGGGCAATTATCCCCAGGAGTAATGAGTAGCGTCTCTCCCTCCGCGGCCTTGCTGACTGACACCTCTCCCACTCATTTGTCAACAAATCAGACGGCTGGTGTGGGCGGCCATATTGAGCTGAGGGTTGTCGTCGCATCTCCCTCTCTCTCCCTCTCTCTCCCTTCGTCTCTCTCTCTCCTTCCTCCTCCATCCCTTCCTCTCTATCTCTGCCACCTCGTTATCTCTGACAGGGTGTCATTCGTTCCAACTCTCACTCCTCCTGTGTCAACCCCTCCACACGCTCGCATGTATTTGTGTTCTTCAGCCACTGAGAAAAGTCTGACTTCCAATGGGCCCTAATGGTCATATGTGGCTAATGATCACTAAGCTGAACAAGTGACACTATTCAATTTATTTGTGTCAAAGTCAGCCGCAGCCCACCGCTGTAAACACTTTGTCCAGCTAGAAGATAAAGGCAGGAGTGCAAAGGGGAAAGATTTTCAGATCAGCTCACAAAGGCTGCTTTCAATTTGTCAACATTATTCCATGCAGCTGTGTAGGAAATGTAAATCTCATCTGCAGTGTCATGTCAGGGCAACAAAGGTCTTTGAGATGCCAATTAGACTCTGCATGCTTTAAAGCTGTGTTACGAGTGACTTTAGATGTCACCAGTGCATGTTTACATACCGCTACATCCATCATTTGTGTGTTTTTGTGATCAAGTGCGTACTCACTGTGTTCTTTCCGCTCCTCTGGGCTTGATGAAGCCTCGCCATCAGACAGCAGGCCAGACATGGAGAAAAGCTTTCTCCCCACATCTTCTCCACCTTTCAGCGAACCTCCAGGAGAACCAAAGTCAAACTCTTTCCCCTCCACATCTGGGAAGCAGCTCTTCAGCCTCTTAGCTGGGGTGAAGGCCGACTGGTAAGCCCCCGGCTCTCTTTCCTCCTGCGGGGAGGAGAAAGGTCGAAAGGCGCCAACCCCGCTGTGGTTGAGCATGCTCAGGGTGGAGCAGTCCAGGTTAGGGGGGGTGAACTGGGGGTGCAGGTGGAGCAGGGAGGCCGGGAAGTCTCGGGAGGGGAAGGTGCCCGACACGGGGCCCTGCCGCTGGTACATGGAGGTAAAGGTGTACGAGGCGGAGGGGAAGGGGAGGTGGAGGTCTTTCTCCACTGAGGCGGGGACGCCAAAGGGACGGGGGGCCTGGCAGGGGACGGAGGCATCCCGGCCAGCCTCAGCTGTGGAGGCGAGGACCATTAGGGCAGGGGAAGCCAGAGGAGCCGGCAGGTAGGAGGGGCTGTCCATCTTGAAGGGGCGGTGGAGGTCCATTCACCTCCTGGTTGATGGTCCTGAGGAGAGGAGAGGATGGAGAGTGCAAGGAGGCAGAGAGTGAGTAAGACTAGGACATTAACCCCTCAAATGCCCCTCAGCAGAATCACTTAAGTCGTTTTCTGATATCTCGGGAACTGAACAACGGATCTGTATAGGGACAAGTGTGTTTGGCAGCTCAACCCTTTGTCCGTCTATCGGGGGCTTCAGGTCAAATAAATCACTTACAGAAAGTTTTTAATCCAGCAGCATTTTGTTCAGAAATTTTGTATTAATGGATCTAAAGTGATAGATCAGTAGTTTCTTAATGAAACACCTATCAGTGTTTTCACTGGACCTCCAGTTTGACCCCCAGAGAAAGTGAATCTTCTCAGTCCACTGAACAAGCGGATGGACCCATTTCTTTTTCTCATAATTTTTTGGTGGTAGTATCCAATCAGAAGCAGCCAAAGGTCAACAAGAGACAATACAGTCACCTGAAAAACCTAATACACCTTTGAACAACTTTGAACATCATTACAGCACAAATGCTCTGATAGCTCAGGTTGTTCAGGAAAGAGGATGTCTTTTCTTGACTGTGCTTTTGGGGAGGTTGAGGTTCTATATGAATTATTAAATAAAATATACAGATGGACTGCAAAAGCAGAAAATAACTTGGAGTTGCAAGAGTTGAAAAAAACAACAACATTTGTTGCATGAGGCATTTTTATGGTGTTTTTTAATAGGTCAAAGTTAGACTCTATAAGAGTGTTTTTTTAGACAGTTGGTAGATTTAATATCTGGTATGAGCTGCACTGCGGAAACATTTGGAGTTTATTTCTTAATACTTCACTGCACTTACAACACTTAATTATTAAACAGTACTTTATACAATGTTACCATTCACACTGCATTATACCACAAGACTGAATTTTATCACAGTACACACCAGTCTGCCACATGTATGCAATTGCCCCATCATTGCCAGACGTTATTGCCATGACTTTTTTGGTGTGCAAAAGAGCTGAGCTGCATTGAGGATTTGCAGTTAATAAGATACAATCTTTAAGTCACACATGCCTGGTTTATGATTTAAAATAGAAACTTTTCATCCCCACATTTAAAACAAAACCAGTTGCAACTCCACATGCATTTTTACTATCTCAGCTTTGGATTAACTTTTGTAGGAATTGGTTGGAGGAGGCCCTCCTGCGCCTGTAAATAATTACGACGGAATAAAGAGCCAATAAAACACACACAGAGCAGAAGCTCGCGCGAAAAGTCAATTTTATAGTGAGGTACAAACAAGTAGATTTGGGGAATTCCTGTTGAGGCGTTAGGGGAAAGAAAGTCAATCATTTTTCCTACAGTAATGTAAGAATGATCCACAAGAATAATCAAAAATCCAAACAAAGTAAAAATGTCATTTGAAATTTAAGAAAATGTCCTTTGGGTTTGATTTGAATAAAATAAAGGTAATTTCTCCCTATTTTTAAACAAAATATGCAAAGAAAACGGAATCAATAATGTATATTTTATTTTATTTTCTGGGAAAAAACACGTCTTTTACATCAGAGTCATGAAGACGGGCTTGTATGCTGAGTACTTTATGATGTTTTGAAATTAAAATTTGAATATAATGAAAAGAAAAAGTCAAGAATATTTACTTAAAGGTACCCAAAGAAATCAATTGAGCCCATTATTTAAATTTGTTTTTTTTTTTTTAGCATGGACCCAATCATCTTTAAATAAACCTGGCATCATTTTTTTTTAAAGCGAAACTTTACGCATGAAGTTTCTGTCTTACTTTATAAATAAAAATGTTTTAACAATTGGAGACTAAAACTGACGCCTCAAGAGAATCCGACAATACCGTGACTTTCTTCACACTGCGCGAAAGTGAAAGTGCCAAAAGTGCACCGTGCGTAACCTTAAAATTATGCGCGCTCAACTTCCCTCAAACTCCCCAAAGCCGGAGCAGAGCGGGACAGCATCGCAACCGAAGACTCGATCACACCAATCAACTCAAAATGAGCTCTTATCTCCCGTGTTGTCACTTACCTTGGACTTTACGCGAGGTGCCTTCCGCCGCCGATAACACTTTCTCTTTCTCTCCGGCAACTTCTGTTCTCGGCACTTTCTCCTGTTGGCGCAGAAAAAAAAGGAGAGAGGGAAAAGCGGACAGCCGTGGGCAGCTTTTCGGTCTTTCTCCAGGTGTTGTGGCACTGAAGAGTGACTTAACGCTGAGAGGAGCGGAGTTCAGAGAGGTGTTTCGGTGCTGCGTGTGTGCGCACGATCAGGACATGAGTGAGTGAGTGAGTGGACTGGCTGTGTCTCTGTGGTCTCTCCTCTCCGTGCGCTCCCTGTGACACCCCAACCCCCCGACCCTCCCCTCTCCTCTCTCCCTCATCGTATCCCCCTCTTTTCCCTGCCCTCTCTCTCTGTCGCCTTCCCCCCTTAGATTCCTCAACGTGCTGCCTGCGGTGAACACCTTTAAACCCTGAACCTGGCGAAAAATGCTGGAATAAAAGAAGTCAAAAGAGAGGGAAGTTTACTTTTTGAGTAAAAAGGTGATAAATGAAAAGTTTTTGCTATAAAGCTGACAGACAATTGACTTATTTAGGATCACTTCAACTACTCAATGAAGAAAGTTTGACAACTCCTGAAACACATGGAGTATGTTGAATCAAGTCTAGATTTAAAGGATATAATACAGTAACATTAACAGCACATTGTCATTCAGGATATGCATTGCAATGCAATGATCTGACTTAAGTTTAGTTACTCTGTACTTTATACTTACTTTTAATCATGTTGGTTTTTTTGTCAGGATTCAGTCACTTGCTTTGTCTTGATTGTTGTCTTATTTGAAGCATGATTACAAAAATTTAGGTAGTTTCATATTAAGATGGGGACGTGAGTGGGTGTTTTAGGGTCAGCATAAACTGCTGTTGTGTGTGGCCATATCGCTTTTTTCAAATTGACCATGTTTCTTTTATAATCTGTTTAAAACATTTTTTAGATCTCAAGAATAATATATGTGTCTTTGTGCCATGGTCAGTGTGATATTAATTAAAAAGATGAAATTAAACATAAAAACTAATCTCACTAATCCATCAAAAGTAACAGTCAATAATGATTTGATAATTAAAGTTTGAATAAAAGTCCCACTTTCATGGGATTCAATGTATGTCCACAAACATAGTATTTAGTGCATATAATATATTATGATTGACCTGCCATGATTATCTGAACTTTCCACTCCATTTATTCAGACTGAACCCACGAATATTAAAAAAAACAATTACTTCAATTCAACAAATGATATCAATACCAGGTGTGTTTTGTTCATTGGTATTCCTTGCAGTGGTTTTTGATTTTCCTAAAAAAATGTGTTTGCATTAGTTTAGTGGATACCTTTGTTTGCTAGCTTTATGTCATTTGATGCTCCCAGGAGAAAAAAAAAGGCAAAGCCAATTATTTAAAGATTTTTAGGAGAAAAACACAGGCCTTCTAAAGGATAAACAAAATATAACACAGTTGGTGTTGAAAAGGTTCTTGTAACTGAATAATTAGATCATTTGATGATTTAGGGGTTCAGTGTGACGAACGGAGATGCATTATGGAAGCAAACAATCATGAGTTGATAGTAATATTCAGTGTACATCCTGATACCTTAATTCTAATCATTCTCTGAATCTGATTAAAATATCTCCTTAAGTGCATTTTAAGGCCACAGCGTAATCCTCTACAGTTGTCTTGTCTTGTACCCCCTGTATATGTGAGTGTGAGTGTGTCACTGCTTTGTTATTGTGAACAGCCGCTGATGGAGTCCTCCTCTCCTCTCTGAGCATGTTTAGTCTCTGCTCGCTGTGATTGACACTCGGGAACATTCCCTTTTGATGAGACACAATGCAAACCAATGGTATTATTTGTCACTGATAATCTGCTTTCAACTCCACCACACATTACAGACGGCCTAATATCTACATTATTCATATCTGATCTCCAGCACATTGTCAGAAAGCACAGCTCAGAGCGCCACAAATCAGCCCAAATCACTCTTAATTTGTTTTTATCGGTATTGGTATTGCTTAAAGACTTTTTGAAATAATGTAATTGAAATAATTCCTTATTCCCCCAAGCCAATCCAGAGGCTTTACACCCCTAATCTAATGTGACACGCAATTTCCGTCTCTCAGACGATTGCTTCCCCTCAGGTCCCTGTCTTTAATGAACAGCCATTTGGCTGTGAGCCCCTGTGCATGCATGTGTGTGTGAGTGTGTGCAATCAGAGAGCAAGAAAGAGTCCTGAGATAGGAAATGAGTGAATTGGGAATATCAGAGCAAAAAGACGAAGAAGACACAGAGGCATGCAGAGAGCTGGAAATCAGTGGGTTCACCAAGCTGAAAACTCCCAGGATGATTGGGATTTAACCAAAACAGCAGCTCCAGTGATAAAAAATAAGCAAATGTGGAAGTGAAAAAGTGGCAGTTCCTTGATTGTCCACTAGAAACTGAAAAGCACTCAAATTCACATACACACGTCATGTAAAAATGCAGATTTTACACTGAAACACATGTTTACAAAAGAGTTATTTAAAAAGGCTGTGGTCAGAGAGATGTGTTTCTTTGTGTTCAATACTGTTTGGTGTGAATTCTTTATAACTTGTCAATTTGATTTTATCAAGGATTAGAGTTATGATGATTCGCTGCATGGCTGATGTGACTGCCAGCCAACAGCCCTTTCATTTTTTTGTCAGGGGGATTCAGACCCACTTCAACTTCGCCTCTATGTCTATCTTTAGGTGACCATGTTAGCTTGCAAAGTGTTTTCAGTGTAGTGGCTGCCATGGATGGGACTCGAAACTCTCTTCTCAATATTCAAATGGCTGATGTCACTGCAGCTTCTTTGCATATTTTCAATGTGAATGAGTGACAATGTGAATTACCTGAATGATGTCTTCAAATCACAAATGACCCACTCTAGTCTTTACTTTCTTTGTGATCCTCATTTTTTTTTAATCTTTATTCATTTATAAGAAGAGTCAAGCCCTCTCAGAACCTGCATCAAAAATGACACAATGCTTTCCAAAATTTACTTCAATCTTAACTGTTTTTATAGATCAAATTCAATAAATTGAGCCTAGATTTTTATTAAAGTCACTTTATGTCAGACCAGAACATAATCAGAGGTTAATATATAGAGATGATTAATAGAAAATTGCTAACCTTGTCTTTCTAAAATAAAGAGTTTTAGTTGATTCTGCCCCTACAAGCATGAAATAATGTTTCTTGAAGAGAGAAAGCCAGGGTGACAAGAGAGTGAGAGAATGCTGTGGCAACCGATACGTGGTGTCTCCATTACGCACAGAATAAGAGAGAAATTACATGAATCAAACATATTTACGATGTTTGTATTATGATATTTGATAAAATTAGTTTATTCACAAGGCACCAACATCTTTACTGGGATTTATCAGGCGTAAATAACAGTTTTCAGGATGCAGAAAATCATGTGTTTTTACCAATTTATTGGAAAACTGAGGACAATTCATGTTGTAAGCAGCTTTTAACAGCAATCCATGAAAAGAAAAACAATCATAGTGAAGGTTCGTCCAGACGTGTTTCTGAGCTTCTTTTAATTGACAGATCACTGATGATTCACTGCTGTCCATCTCAGCATTGCGCACTACCATATGTTTCTACGAGACAGCGTCAATCAGTGAACAGTCTGCTCCTGTCTGATCTACTCTCAGATAAACTAAGAAACTTCAGAACAGATGATGAAACAGTTTTTTCTGTTTTTTTTTTTCACCTGTTCCTTGCACTATGGTTTACTCCATGTGCTATTGATCTGTGCCATTTTATTTCTCTTCTGCAGCAATCTATCATAGGTGAGGGCTGGCAGGAGAGAGCGGCTGCTTTTATGGTTCATAAGAAATAAAATATACCCATAGTGACTTTAATAAGGGCTCATTCAAGTTGAGCAGCTGTAGGAATCAGGTTCTACGTAATGAGTCTGGGAAAAGTGGGGATTTCAGGAAGCTGACTGAACAAGAGCAGTGATGAGCTGTATAAGCCCGAGGTCAGAGGAGACGTCATCATTAATGTTTCATTTGAGTAAAGTCCTGTCTGTAAGAAAACTTTTCCAGCAGTGTGCAGCACATTTTTGGTTTATGCGTGTTTTTTGCCCTTCATCACGTCAGCCCTAAAACTCTCTCACCACAGAAGCACTTAGTCATTTGGGTAGATATGCGCTGATCAGATTTTGTAATTTAAAAAGTCATCCTTAGTCTGCATAAATAAAAGTCTCTGTCTCGCTTGATGACATTACTCTGGTGTGGAGGCTTGTACTGAGTGGCTGCAGCAGGAGGAGGTGTCAGCTGTCTGCAGCGATGCTGTGCCTGAGATGTTTACGTTCAGCTGTTACTGGTCAACATGGTTTTGTTTGTTAAGAAAAATGAGCAAATACATAAAAGTTATTTTCCAGATCATGGCAAGGGCCAGAAATTATTACTGGTGGGCCAGGTCTGGCCAGGTTTGGCCTGGGGGCTGCTATTTGCCGACCCCTGCTCAATACTGTATGTTGACCTAATTTTGCCAACCTCATAGCTTGAGAGAACCTCTCACCACCCCTGAGATCTCTGGCATCCCTAATTGGGGGGCCCAGACCTTAGATTGGGAACCAAGGTGTAACACAGAGATGGTGGGAGCATTAATTTCAGATTAGGCTCAGATTTATGGTTGAGATTGAAATCTGCATTGTATAGTATACATGTTCCTGCATTACCAAAATGCACAGAATGCATTCTGAGTTAATTCCTGAACAACTCTGCAACTATTTTAGGCTATAACTATAACAAACAGATGACATATTTACAACAATTTAGTAACTTAATCACTTGTGAGATTCTTTGAAAACACAGTTCAGAAAAAAAACACAATAAAGCTTTAATATTGGTCCATGAATGATCATGAATATCATGAATTAATGCTACATTAATTAATGCAACAGCATGTATTCATAATGAAGTATTGGCTTTGATACATGTGTATAATAGTGTTTCAATCATCACAAATTTGGAGTTATTGATGATGGTCATAATATTTGACTGTGTCACAGACAGATCAGGTTTGAGGTTTTTTAGTATTCACAGACGTAAAGTCATGTAGAGGTAACACTAAATTGATTTTAATAACTCTTTTTAACAGCTAGATTTGTCGGGTTTGTGATGTCCCTTTGGCAGCAGTTTAACCTCTGAATAAATAATAAAGATCACAAAATCATGAACATCCTGAATCACTTATGATGACCAAAAATACTTTTGGTAATGCACTTAGATTTGATTTATTTTCAATGGATATACTGTTTAAACAGATGTATTTTTCAGGCCCAAAAATTCATATTTTCATGCTAGGACTTGGACCTTGTACTACCCAAAAAAATTTACTATTACCTTAGTGTTGTCTGTAATAAAGTGTATAACTGCAAACACATATGTCAGGCGTGTTCTGGTTAACAGTGGTGTCCAGTGATTAAATGCAGTCTCCCTGTAAGAGGGAAAACTTGATATCAAGTTATTTTGATGAGAATGTTTTTTTTTTCTTCATGTAAAGTACAGTGGACTTTTGGGTAAATTCAATTAAACTGCTTCATTCTAGTTCAGCAGAGGTTAATTATTTGGACCTTTTGGATGAAGAATATATAATATATCAAGACAACCCAAGGGTTGAAAATAAATACAGACTCCTGTTACCATCAGCAAAGACGAAGGAGAAATGATCCTGGACAGTTCATCCAGTGATCCCTGAGCTGGAGCTCTGCGTGTGTCCCTGAAGCCGGCCGCCTGGAGAGGAAGAAGAGGGCCAGACAGCAGATGCAGACTTTTAAACAGACACATAAAGCAGAGTCCAGACTGACTCTGTTACAGACCTGCCCTCAGACCAATATGA
This sequence comes from Cetoscarus ocellatus, assembly GCA_037902135.1. Lineage (NCBI taxonomy): Eukaryota > Metazoa > Chordata > Actinopteri > Labriformes > Labridae > Cetoscarus > Cetoscarus ocellatus. Next base: position 251,022 of record JBAMNC010000598.1, read on the forward strand.
GAGTGAGTAACACATGCATTCCTTGTAACAAGACAAGGTCATTACTCCACCTAAAGACCCCACTCTCTCCCTCACACATTGTTCAAGGGTCAGAACAGCAGATGCCTCCTCACACTCTGTCAAATATCAGACAAAATCTGCACTGATACCTGCTAGGGGCAAGGATATCTTTTGTTTTATTTGAAATTAACAATCAAAAGAAATCTGGAGCTTGGCTTATATTTCCTGAAGATTGAATGTAAAAACATCTAATTGCAATGCTGATCGGTGAGCACTCACTACAAGTGGCTCCATTGACATTATGATTATTATTTTTACCCTGTACACCCAATTTGGCTGTGTGCTTGTGGTTGTGGGTGGTGTACAGTGGATGATGGGTGTGTGTGTGTGTCCTGCAGGCCCAGTGGAGTGTTAATGATGTCCCCGCTGCCTCAGCCAGGTTATGGCACAGGGGCCGTTAGCCGCCCTGGGTAAACTGCGCAGCTCCCAGAATAAATTGCCACCCGGAGCCACGCAGGCTGGTCAGCCAGCCAATTACAGGCCTGCCCGCTCAGCTGAGGATGATGGGATATGATGTTAATTGTATGTCTTCATTTTCTGGCAGGAGGTGAGTCACTTGGCCGTCTTCTTGACTGTCAAACACACACACAAACACACATGCACACATGGACCATAACATCTTCATGCACGCTATTTATGCTTTGATTTCATCTCTTTTTAGCTTCTGTTTGCTCTGTCGTGCAGTGCAACTGTCTGTTCTCAAAGATTTTTAATGCCCTCATGCCACGATATCAAGGCCTGAGGTATTGTGTTTTTGCTTATGCTTGTGAACGCAGTTTCTCAGTAACCAAGATTTTCTTCAAACTTTTCACATATGTCCACTCTGACTCAAAAAACCCCCAACAGATTTTATGGTCTGGGTTAAAGGTCAGGGTCATTGGGCTGCATAGCACCGGCCTCTTTTGAAGCCCTCTGTTCAAAAATTACATGGTCTACAAGGTCTATTTGAATAATTTTGGTGTCATAATAAAGGGAATACTTGTGAGATTTCAGTATATATGTTACTGGGTCAGAGTAAATGAAGATGGAACACAGCATAAATGAAAGATTTCATTTTCTCCTTAAAAAAAAAATACACTTTTATAGTGAATATCTCTTTGGAATGATGCAGTTGCAGCTTTAGATCTCTAAAAATGAATAACAAAATATGGGAATATTACCTCTGCCAAGGTTAATTTTGATAAAATGAAGCAGAACAAAATTAGAGAGGTTTTAGTACGGATTGATCAGGCGAAACCAATAAATAAAAGCAAAATTTGTAATATTATGTAGTCTGTAAAAATGCATATGCAGCCCTAACCTCTTTTGGATCGTTGTCCTTACTTTTTTTTACTCAAAAATGCCACCAAATAATTTGAAAACCTGTGGTAATTGAGGCCTGAAATCTCTATTGAGGTCTCCTGCTCACACAGACTCTGAGATACACAGGGCAATATCTTGGCAGTAGATTGGTTGATTTGGATGATTGACACCTCTATCGAACCGTCAGAGCCAATAGAATTGAGGGACAGTACCCAAATCCACACCAAAAACACCACTGGCCAGCCATGGGGGAGAAAATGCACTGTGATCCAATTGAACGCTGCTGCACTCGCCTCTTATAAACCCTCCCCTGACCCAGATGATTCATGGTCTACAAGCTCAGGCCATGAGAATATGTAGGGGAGCATTTCAAACATCTCCAGTATCAGCGATGCAGGTGGAAATGGGGGAGTTATCTCTTTGAATTAGGAGAGTTAATGCTGGCATCCTGGGTAAATCTCCAGGGGCATTGTGATAAACATCTTGGCTAGAGTGTTTTAACAGACTGCTGGGAACACGATGAAACAAATTTCATGAGTTTTGGTTGGATTGGTGACGTGAAAGTTCAAAACATAGGATTAAGTGAATTACAGTATATCCCCACAGTCACAATTTCTTCCATTCTGTTCCTCCTTGGTTTATCCCTTTGCCAAAGGTAGACCTCAATATCCACCAAGAATTGAAGGGAGAGTCAGAACAGCTTCCAGTATGGAGCATCGCTTAGAATTATTTTGATCAACATTACTCAGAGTCTGTTTTTTTTTACAGATGGATCCAAAGATCCAGATACAGGGTGTGCAGGTGCAGCAGTATATATCCCGGTGATTGATAAATGTATTAAGAAGAGGGTATCAGACCATCTTTTGGTAAACACCCCCTGTTGGCAATACTACTGGCATTACAGTGGATAGAAGAGAAGGAAAAACAAAACACAGTTATTGCATCTGACAGTTTCTCAGCATTGTCAAGCATAAAATCAGGCAGATCAGCATTCAGAATGGACATAATTAATGAAATATTCCTGTTGATGTATAGAATGCAAATCAAGGGAATAGTTCCAGGGTTCATTTGTGTCCCTACTCAGGTGGGTGTGGAAGGTAATGAGCAGGTAGATATTCTGGCTAAACAAACACTCAGGATAACACAGGTAGAAATGCAAATTACACTAAGCAAAAGTGAAGTGAAATCATCCATGACAAAATATACACAATTTACATGGCAGGAACATTGGGATATCAGTGACACAGGAAGACACCTATACAGTATTCAGCAACAAGTCAAAGATGGAAGGAAAACATTCAATACTTAAAGGGAAGAAAGCATAATCACACGACTCAGAATAGGACACAGGATTAAACAGCACACTCCATATTATAGGCAAACACCCCACAGGACTTTGTTCTCATTGCAATAAACCGGAAACAGCACAGCATTGTATTAAGGATTGCAGCCAATATTTATAGGAGAGAGAAAGGCTAAGGGATTCACTCAAACAACAGAATGTAAGGTTTACACTAGAATACATACTTGGAGCAAAAGTACAACAGTCATACAATCTGATTCTCTTATTTCTTATAGAGACACATTTAATTAACAGAATTTAAGGTCAACTGCCTAAATACAGAACCACGTTCCAGTTCAGTAGGTGGCAGTAAAGCACTTATAAGCTGGTTGCCAACCACCAACAAAACAAAAGAAAGAAGAAGAAGAAGCAGATGGTTCATGGGAAATGTAGTCCTTAAACTCAAAACAACATGGAGTGACAACTAGTATTGACTGAATCGACTGTTTATAGCTTTCACACGTGACTTTTCATCACAAAACAACAAAGGTAAGGCCGATTTTTTGTTTCACGCTGTACACAAGTGATTTTTTTTTTACTGTTGTCTTATTTGGCTTCTGGTTTCCTGAGTTTTGGTCGAAGAGCGACGTAGTTGGTATTGATGGAAAGGTCTCGGTCTCAGATGATGCCTGTATGTGTTGATAGCTTGTAGCCCAGAGCTAGCAGTGGAAATGGGTTGTCCAAGTGTCTCTTTGCAGGTTTTGATATCTGATATTTTTATAATTTGTTTGGTGTTGGACGCATTATATGGCTTATATATGGGCGTGTAGTTTTTCCTGAGTAATTTGATGTGCAACATGACTATATCTCTACATGATTAGTGCAGTGTATTGGCTGTTTGTGTCGGAGCTGGCTTCTAGCCCCCCCAGTTGGGGGGGCTCTGGGGTTCTAGAGGGTCCAAACCTCTTGCGTGTTAATGCGATAATCAAGAAGGCTTTACATTGTTTGGTTCTAACAGCAAAAATGGCCACTCTGATGCAAGAATAAACTTAACACATTTTTTAGGTTGAGGTCAGAGGTCAAGGTCAATGGAGCTTGCTTTTACTTCTGCTTGTAAAAACCCAATATCTTAACAATACTTTAAGACTTTTTCTTCAAACTTTGCACAAATGCTCAACCTGACTCAAGGATTAACTTCATAATTTAGAGGTGGTTTTAAGTCAAGGCATTTTAGATCCATTGTTTGCCGTTTTCTTGCATATTAAATATGACTAGTGTCGTGAAAGAATTTTTTTCTATCTTTGCATGAATGTTCACTCTGGTTTATGGAAAAGGTAATTAGATTTTTTTTGATTGAGGTCAAAGGTCAAGGCCATTGGCTCTGATATTTACCCCTTGTTTGCTTTTTCCTTGTGAGTGTAATCCCAGAAATGATCGGATGGACTTTCCTCGATCATTGTACAAATGATCACTCTGACATGAGGTAAATTACTTGGATTTTTGAGATTTAGGGTAAAGGTCAAGGTCATTAGGTGTGACATTTTCCACCTTATTACCAATACAGTATCTCAGGAACAACGAAGAATTTTCTTTTAACTTTGCTTTACTGTCACTGCACCATTCTCAGGTTGATGTCTTGGGTTATAGCCATTGAGACTCATTTTAACCCTATCACTTGTGAATTTGATTCCTCAAGAGCACTTTAGTGGATTTTCATCAAACTTTGCACAAATGTTCATGGTAGCTCTAGGAGACACACAAAATTTTGAGGGTCAAGATCAAACATCAAGGTCATTAGGTTTGATTTTTACCCTCTCCTTGTGAATATAGTATAAAAAGAAAGATCTGGGGGATTTTCCTTTAACTTTGCACACATGTCCATTCGGTCCCAACGATAAAGTATTTACATTTTTGAGATAAAGGGCAAAGGTTGAAGTCTTGTTTTTACCCCTTGCCTTGTAATACAATATTTGAAAAGAGCTTTTAGGGACTTTGCACAAATGTCCACCATAACTCAGTGCTAAACTTATTAGACCTTTGAGGTTGAAGGTCAAAGGTCTAAGTCAATGGATCCTAATTGTTTTTTTTTTTTTTTCTTATCATGCAATATCTCAAGAATGTGTTGAGGGATTTTGGTTAAACTTAGCACTAATGTCCACCCTAACTCAAGGATATTATAAATAGATTTTCTGATAAAGTTTAAGGTCATTAGGTTGCGTTTTCACCTCTTTCTTGTGAATGCAATGTCTGAAAGATGCTTCTACAGAATTTCTGCTATTTGTATTTCATAGGAAAGTTTGTTCACCCCTTACTTGTGAGTGTGATACTTCAAGAGTGATTGGAGGCACTTTCTTCATACTTTTGACTGTTTCATTGTACATTAAGGATGAACTTTGTAGATTTTAGAGGTGATAGGCCAAAGCCCAAGAACATTTGGCCATGTATTCACTCCTTGTTTATGATTGCAGTATCTCAAGAGCACTTTAGCACTTCTGATTTTAAGTTAGTGGATTTTGGAAGACATTGGTCAAAGGTCAAGTTGGCTGGACCTTATTTTTTCCCTTGCTTGTGAATATGATATCTGAAGAGCATATTGGGGCATTTTCTTTAAACTTTTCATAAATTTCTACTTTGAATTTAGGATGAACTAGTGGAGGTTGAGTTAAAAGAAAAGCTGAGCTATTATTTTTGAGCTACCACTACATTTTTCTCATCTAGTTGTGTGCTTCCCAGAGGTATATGACTGACACACAGTATAATAAATTGAGCACATTACACTATCAAACATTTAGATCAGGGGTGTTCAAACTGTGGCCCGCAGGGTACTTTTAGTTGCCTTGCAGCATATTGTAAGAATTAAAATTAAAATTGGCCCACAGTAGATCATGGAGCTTGTGCTTGATTGGTGAATAATGTCAAATGAATTACAATATTAAACAGCAGCAGAAATTGCACTCACTTTCTCTTCTATGGGTGGTGGTTTGGCTCAGTTTGCAAGAACTTAGACTGGGTACCTGTGGATGACCGGTTCAAGTTCCCAGCAAACCATGTTTGGAGTTTGTTTTGGTAGCTGAAGAGGTGCCAGCTGACTTACTGAGAACTGTCAAAGTGTTCTTGAGCAGGAGACTGGACCCCAAACTGTTCAGCAGTGCTTCTTTAGATGCAGCAAGCCATCACTCTGACATCTCTCCATTTGGGCTTGATTGTGGGACCTATGTATGTCTCTCAATCACAACAAAGTCTAAAAATGAATAATGTGATGCATAAAATATATATTTTTCTTTACTTCTGCTTCATCTTTTATGTACTTTGTCTCAAGGTCTAATGTAACAGTGCTGATCATCTGAAAGAACCAACACTCCCACAAAGTTTTGTACTTTGCTCTTGTTTTGTGTGTGAATGTGAAGGCATGCCGTTATTGTCTGCCCTCTTCACTGCACAGTGTTGGTGTCATTCTTTGAGGCAGATCCAGTAGTAACCAGGTCTGACCAAGACCAATCAGAGCCCCCCTGTGATCACATCGCTGTCCAAAAAGCTTTGACATTGATGGCTATTTTCCCTTCAAAGTCATTAAGAAAAAACACTGCAATGGTTTGTCTGATTAAAACATACCTGGGACATGGTGTCCAAAGTGGCCACTAATTCTGCTGTCTTTTTGTATTTGGCCTTCTGTGGAAAAAGTTTGGACACCACTAGTTTAGATGGTACAGCTTGACTTCTTTAATTCTTCGTGTAATTCCAAACAAGGTGGAGATGATTTCAAACAAACTAAATCAACATGATGAGAGTGCTCTACTTCTTTTATTACGATGCTTGAGGTCATCAGTGGAGTCTTTTAACATCTTACAATGCATAATTAGAGCAGCGCACATTAAATAGTCCTGTCTGTAATTTTTTTCTGCTCTCCTGTATTCTTGTTTTTGGGGCATGAAGTAAACTAATTCACTGCTGTAATCATTTCCACACACCAATTAGTAGCAATTACCTTTTTGCTGTAGGACTCACAAGCTCCAATTAGAGAATACTGCTTTTGAAATTCATACCACTTCCAGTAATGAAAAACAAAAGAGTGGAAATGAAGAATTTTGTTCTTTTAAAGTGTTTTGTACCTGCTGGAAAAGCTTTAGGAGTCGCTAAAGAGTGAAAACGAGTGAGTGCCCGAGCAGTGGCAGTGTTGGAGTTGAAGAGCGCTCAGTGCTGTGGAGTCAGTTGGGTAGTAGTTGTGCGTCACAGTACTCCTCGTTGCTCAGTATATCAGCATGGGGACAGTCTGGTGGTAGTGCTATGGAGAGGGAGGTTAGCTACTATATTAACATAGGGAGAGACAGCGCCAGAGCAGCGCAGTCAGCCAACACACTGAGCGGAGGAAGTGAGACACAGAGAGAGAGAGAGAGAGAGAGAGAGAGAGCCAGCAAGACCATCGACCAGACAGCTACAAGATGGAGTGGAAGGGAACGTGTGAGAGATGAGCTGTCGAACATGTGACAATGTGTGTGTGCGTGTGTGAGGGCAAAAGTGGAAGAGTGTGTGTCAATGTGTGTGTGTGTGACAGCTCCCCCAAAGCAGCTAGCAAGCGTGAATGTGAGGAGGAATACAGAGAGGTGCATTATGGTCTCAATCATTGATCGCTTCCTCCCAGGGGGGCTGCTGACTGACCCCAGCGCACACACACACACACACACAACAGTATCCTGTATGTTGACACATTCGCAGCATACTTGCATTGGCGGGCCGATGCTGTTTGCAGGTACTCAACTTTGTCTCCACACAGCTGAAGTTCAATCCCCCCGCCCAACAGGAAACAGATTTGTCACTGCGAGTGTAAGTGGTTGTCACAGAGGCAAAATATTCAATGAAGTATAGAAAGCAAGCAATGCATGCTGGGTGACTTCAGTGAGCATACTGCCCAATTATATCAGAACTTAAAGAATATATTTTCCAGACTGTCAACAAATTTCATGACAAGAGCAAAAGAAACATCATGTTTGTCTTCCTTCACTGTCTTTGACACTCTTGCCTCTAGTCCCATTGTTCACAAAGAAGACAAACATGGATCACAAATGATAAGGCTTGAATTGTCAAGAAATGTAAAAACTTTTGGACAGATGAAGTAATTCAGTTTTTTCTTGATGGACAAAAAGAGAAAAACTAAAACTACCACCTGGGGGACACACAGTCGACAGTCAAGGAGTAGGTGATTGGTGGATTTTATGGTTGTATGATTGGTAACCAGAAGTGTTCTGAGAGATCCAACCTCTGCCAAGGCATTTCTGACATTGTTAATTTAAGAGATTCCTGGATCTACATCCGGGTTCAGATCACTTCTCCCTTGTGCCATTACCAACATTCCTTGTAAATTTCATCAAGGAGATCTTTTTGAGTTTGTAGCAAAAATGTGGAAAACTGCTCTATCTTGCAATGTTCACAAATGCTTCAAAAATTCCTGGATCTGCATCTGAGTTTGGATCATCACCAAAATGTAATGACTTTTTTCTTGTGCTATAAACAAAATTCCTTGAATTTTTTAAAAATCAAAATCTTGTATCTTGCTTACAGACAAACAAACCAACAAACCAACAAAGTAAGGCAAGAAAATAGTCTCCTTTGTGTGGATAAAAATTGTATTAATTGTGTATTAGGGACTTTGACCTTGAGCCTCCAAAATGTATCAAGGTCATTCTTGAGTAGGAGTGTACATTTGTGCAAAGTTAAAATCCCTTAAGTAAATCTTTGGATATTTTGTTAAAAAAACAAGGGATAAATATGAGCTCCAATGACTCTTACTTCTTACCTACAAAGTCTAAAATCTAATCAGCTCATCCGTGACAGTATGGGCATTTATGCAGAGTTTAAGGAAAAAGCCCTAAAACTTTTTTGTAAACAAGCAAGGGATGAATGTAAGATTCAGTTGTCCTGACCTTTGATGAATGAAATACTAAGTCTAAGTCAGTGTATCTTTAAGCCAGAAGGAACATCAGTGCTGAGTCTAACAAAAGGTCCCTCAAAAACCATCTTGAGTTGGCATTCACAAGGGATGATCATGGGGCCCAGAGATCTTAACTTTGATCTCTGACCACCAAAATCTAGTCAGTGCATCCTTCAGATTTGTGCAAAGATTTTTAACAAAATTCAAGCTTGCATGGGTTGTTGTATTTAAAAGCAAGAGATGAACAGAGACCTACTCATTTTGAACTTTGACCAAAATCAGATCATTTCATCCTTAAGTGTAATAACACATTTGTGCAAATACATTTTGTCATATTGTACTCAAACAAGGTATGCATGTGAGGCCTGATGATCTTAACCTTTGACCTTTATCTCTAATCTGAGTTGACGTTTATGCAAATTTAAAATAAATAATCCTTCTAAACTGTCTTTTACTAAGTAGAAATTCTTGAGATATCGTGCTCACAGGGACACACCGGATGGACAGGTAGCCCCAAAACATAATTCAAATCTCCAGCCACTGCTTTTACTGACATGGAGAATTGATAAAAACATGTGATAGTAAACAGGTTTAATGGGATTCTTGTCTGGTGAAGCTTCAGATAAAATCAGCTGGACGACACACAAATGAGAAGATCATGTGCATTAAACCCCAGCCTTTATTTAAGCCCTCTGCTTGAAAATTACATGCCTATAAAAAAGTATATCTCTGCAACTGCAAGGTCTATTTGAATAATTTCGGTGTCACAATAAGGGAACATGTTTGAGATTTGTTCAGGTGTGTAAATATCAGTATACATGTTACTAGGTCAGAGTAAATGAAGATGGAACACAGCATAAATGAAAGATTTCATTTTCACCTTAAATAAAATACACTTTACAGTGAATATCTCTTTGGAATGATGCAGTTGCAGCTTTAGATCTCTAAAAATGACTAAGAAAATATGTGAATATTATCTCTGTCAAAGTTTATTTTGATAAAATGAGGCAGAACAAAATTAGAGAGGTTTTAGTACAGATTGGTCAGGCGAAACCAATAAATAAAAGCAAAAATTGAATCCGTAATCTGTAAAAATTCATATGCAGCCCTTCCTCCGTGGAATGACCTTTTTTGGATCATTGTCCTGACATTTTTTACTCAAAAATGCCACCAAACAAGTCAAAAAACTGTGATAATTGAGGCCTGAAATCTCTATTGAGGTGTCCTGCTCACACAGACTGTGAAATGTACAGGATAAGATCTCAGCAGTAGATTGGTCCATTTGGGTGATTGACACCTCTATTGAACCATCAGACCCAGTAGAATTGAGGGGCAGTACCAAAACCCACACCAAAAACACCATTGGCCAACCACAATCGAGCAAAATCGCGAGATCCAATCGAACGCTGCTGCACTCGTCTCTTATAAAAGCCCCCTGGATCTGGAAATAACTTGGGAAATGCGGTTCTTTTATCCCAAAACAAAGATGGATGCTGAGTATTTATGGATACAAGCGGTTATAGCTCTCAAATCTGATGTTTTATCACAAAACAGAAAATGTAAGACTGAATTTTTGTTTGTCGCTGTACACAAGTAATTATTTACCGTTGTCTTATTTGGCTGCTGGTTTACTGAGTTTTGGTCGTAGATATACCCACATGGTATTGATGGATTTGTCTCGGTCTCAACTTTCAGATGTTGCCTGTGTGTGTTGATAGTTTGCTGTTGCCCAGAGCTAGCGGTGGAAATGTGGCGAGTGTGTTGACTAGATGGCGCTACGCAGGTTTTGATCTTTGATAATTAATTTGTTTGGTGTTGAAGTTGTGTTTGGTGTATGTAAAAATTGCATATATGTGCTTGTAGCAGAGTTTTTACTGTTGAATTTGATGTGCAACATGACTATATTTCTACATGATAAGTGCAGTGTATTGAGCTTTTTGTGTCTGAGCTGGTCTCTAGCCCCCAACTGGGGGCTCTGTGGTTTAACAGGTTTTAAGATAAGGAAACCTCTTCTCCATGCTGTGTTGGACTTTAGAAACTGCAATATTATTAGGCCTACTGTTTAAGAAATTATTATCCTTCACAGTATTTGTTAGTCAAAAAAATCAAAATATTACAAGTGGATAGTTACTGTCCAAAACTGGTAAAAAGTGATGCATCATTACAGTTTTACAGAAAATTACACACAGAAAATAACCACTGATTTTAGTTGTCAATTATGATGAAATAATTATTGCAATTTATCATGCGCCGATGCAGGGATTCCCAACTTTTTTTGATCTTGAAAATCAAGTTTACCCTCCTTCAGAGACAAAAATTTTCAAAAATATGTCACGTTATGTTTTAACGTCTATGTATAAAACATAGGAAAATACATTTATATGAGTGTTGTGCTTTGCTATCTTCTTTTGTCAGAGTGTTTCTCTTAAATTACGTAAGAGCAGGATAGTAATTTTATAACAATGGGGGACTTGTATCTCTTTTTTAACATTGCAACACTATTCAAGTGGACAAAATTTGACTTTTTTTTAAATGTTTTCTGGCTACAACAAAAAATAAATAGCATGTCACCCACCTTGGTCAGTACAGATAAATAAAATTATAACACTACTGAGTCTTTTCAGGAAAGAAGCAAGTAAAAACTCAGCTTTTTCTCTTACATTCACTTCTAACCTTTATTTTATGCACCCAGGAGGCGCAGAGTAAAGAGCAGTGACAGCCTGTGTCCTCATCCCACCGACACTTTCAGTCCACACACATACATACACGAATAAACACCACGCTGCCCACCACCAAACATCACACCCCGTCCCCTCCCCTCACATATCCAGCCAGCCGGGGCCTCTGCATCCCCTCTCCTCTCCTCTCTCACCGCCACAAGGCTGACACTAATGTGACACTCTGGAAAATAATTACCAACAAACGCACTGCTGACTGCAAACAGCTCGCTCCCCTCAGTGGACTGTCACTAGTCATTAGTCTGAACCCTGCAAGAGGACAGGACCACAGAGAGGAGGGGGCTTGGCAAGGGTGGGATTGTGGATGATGAGGAGGACCATACCATGTGAGGAAATAGGAAATAAAGAGGAGAGGTGACAGGTGAAATGGAGATAATCTGCTTTACTATTGTAAAACATGTAAAACAGTGCTCCTGTGTTTGCATGTGTGCTTAAGGCCGGTCCCTCATCATTGGCCCCCTCTTGTGGTTTACATTAGACTAACTGTGGTACTGTGGCATCACAGGGCCAGCTTTGTCCAGAACAACACAAACACACACTCAATTTATTTGTTATGGGTGTCATCGTTTGCCTCACATCTTAAGCAGCATGATTTTTTTTTAATATTATTGTATATATAAAGTATCAAATCACTGCAGAAGCTCTCTAATGACATTATACAGAGAGCAAGTCTGTGACATTTGTGTTGTTCAATGATTTTAAACTGCTCACCTCAGGACCCACCATGTCCTGAAAGAAAATCTGTGATCCAAATTTCTGACAATTTTCAACCTCTCAAATGTATTTAATGAGAAAGTAAAAAGTTGCAGTTTGGAGCTTAAATGTGTCTAAAAAGGGACAGGATAAAACAAGCATGTTTATGCACATCGTTACCTAAAGCCTTGGGAGAACATGCATGAATGGTGACAACCTGTAAATTCTTGTTGCTTTCAAAATATCTCAAGAAACTCATTCACCATAGTAAGGTAACAGGCTTATTTTCTCAAGTCAATGAGATCAATGATGATCTAAAAAAACAACAAAAATTTGCATTATCACCTTAAATTGAGTCAAATAACCTACATGGATGTATTTCTACTCTGGGCTTCCAAAAATGAAATATTTTTCTCCATTACATACTTCTCCCTGGCACACAGTCATGATGCGGTGTAAACAGCTCCATTTTAGACCCACTTTAGGTACCCATCCACAAGTTAAGAAACACTGATGGGGTTGTTAGAATACAAGAATTTCAAACTTTGGTATAGTACTGTTAAATAGTAAATGGTGGTAAATAGACTTGAGCTCATAAGGCACCTTTCTAGTCTTTCTGATCACTCAAAGCATTTTGACACTGCTGGTCACACTCAGCCCCTCACTCACACTTGCTTTCGCCTTCACTCACTGATGGTTCTGGATTTCCATGCAAGTTATTCATTCTGTCCTATCAGAAAAAAGTTGTGCCACAATATGATATTGCTACTCATCAAATTAAAAAAGCACATATTGTTTAAAAACACTTGACATTGAAGAACAATAAAATATGACAACCTTTAGTCAATCCGATAGAAAAAAAATGATGGACTTGAGTTTAAAAAGAAAAAAGGACCCTGGCATTTGCAACAGTCCATTTTACTTTCTAAAAAACATCAGTACAATTGGCATGAAAAAAATTATCTTTTAAGTCTGAATTTTATTTCTGCGCTGACTCATCCCCCATATGCTCCATCTCCATATGAACACTGGACTGATGCAAGGGGCTGTGCTTGTAATATGATGAACACCTCTTCGAAAATGGGACTAAACGTTAAAACATCGTAGACCACACGTCCTCGGAAAGGTCTGCTGCACAGCACCAGGTGACATCCAGTTTCTGAGCACATTTCAGACACAGTTTTGATAAGTATGCTAACCAAAATGTATTGCCAACATATCAGAATGACAAGCCAAAACCTCCATATTTTACGATTTCCATTATTTTTTTTTTCATGAAACAGTGTTACTGGTTTTTATAGGTTTTAAATTCAAGCCATGACTATACAATAATTAAAAATTTAGTAGTACAGCATATTTTTTATTTCCTGTAAAGTAGCAATTTCTGAGATAAGAGGTCTTGGCCCAACAACATCAATATTTGTATCATTTAAGTCCCATTCAGTGGCCAAATAAGTGCTAAATAGTGCCTTTCCTTTGCATAAGCTAATTCAACCATTATAAATTCAAAACTCTCAGATGTCTCTTGTCCTCTGTTTTGTTGCAATAATTGCATTGAAATAGACCCTTTTTATTAGCTATCAGCTCTCTGCTCCGCATTATATGCAGGTTCTGTCTGAAAAGTGACATGGAGACCAACACTCAAGTATAAATGCTCACGACTACACAGGGTAATAAACAAAAATTCAACACAGAATTATTAAACCAGGTTTTACTGGCAGAAAATTCAAGCAGAACCAAACTGCCGAGTAGACAGCCATCTTTTGTGACCCCATGGATTCAAAGGGGAAATCCAACATATAAAAGTGGAAGAACAGAAAAATTTACAGTCTAGATAAGCAAGAAAAGAAATGAAGAAAGGGTCCTCAGCCTGAAAACCTTTCAGGAGGGCAATGATTCCAACACAATCACCCGAACGCCACAGGGTACATCAATTCTTTGAACACCTACCCCCTCCCCTCCTCAAGACCCTTATTTGTGTTGCCTTCGGGGGCAGCTGTGCTGCAGAGAGATTAAAAATTTTTTAGAGCTTCCACAATGGCCAATATTAAAATGTCTCAATACATCTGCCTGGCTATTTTGATTGGTAACTTAACCCCTGACTCCTGAGCTAAAAAGGCTCGTTCTCTGAGCTATTGTCGGCAGGCTCGAGTCTAATTCTTGTATGATTCAGGCTAATGAGCTTGTAATAGGTACTATGTGTGTGTGTGTGCCTGTGTGTGGATGAGCATATTACACTGGAGAAGAGGACAGAGGTGGAGTGAGGATAGAGGGATTTTATTGTTCAATAATTGGAGAGTACAGGGTTTAATCTGTGAGGAAGAAGCTGTTTCCTCTCTTCAAACTTGAAATACAGCTTGGTGGTTTTATGCCTCTCTGAGGTGTACAAGGACTAAAGAGTAAAAGCACATGGGTCAAAAGGAAAGGCTAAGTTTATGTGGTGGTGGGATTGGTAGGTAAAATGTCTCTGTATGGTATGGGTTTATGTTTGTTACAAGATTTGAGGTAACAGTGACTTTAACCTTATTTCCTCAAGTTCTGCTGATTACAGACTTAAGACAGAGTAGACATTTTTGCAAAGTCAAAAGAAAATTCCACAAATAGTTCCCAAGACAATTTGTTCACAGGCAAGGGATGAACTTAGGCTCAGTACTCTGACCTTTGACCCTCAAAGTCCACAAAGTCTCTTACTTTTTTTCGTACATTGCCTAGTGTTCTTCCAATGTGTGTCCATTTCATTCTTGAATCAGTTTAAAAATTTCTGCAGACTGTAAAGGAAATCCGTCAGTGTGAGAGAATATCACCATATATCGTTTAATATCTACACATTACATTCAGAGATGGACTGCCCAATTTAATCATGATTTTATCACTATCACAGTACGAGCCTTTGGAATAAACAAATTACAACAGTTTATAATATAACAATAGATTTTTAAACAACTTTTTAATATGGTCAAACAAAGTATAGTTTTATCACAGCCCTGTTTTCACACATTTATGTGCTGTTAGATGAAGATAAAGCTGGCTGTAAGCTTCTGATTTATTCTTGCTAGTTCAGTGGGAAAAAAGTTCTTGGATTTTCTATTACATTCAGAAAAATGTTACAACTGCAAGTGTGTAAAACAGGGAGAATACCATGAGCTAGGACATTAAGTAAAGCTTTAATGCCGTTTTTTTGTTTTATTTACCTGAATGCATTACTGTCATTGCACATTTCATGTTTTTTCTGATATCAGGCAGCTCTTGTTCTGAGACATTGGTGCAAAAAAGAAGAAGAAAAAAAAACCCTAAAACATTCTTAATTTATGTTGTTCACAAGCATGGGATGAACACGAGGCTCAGTGACCTTGACCTTTAACCACAAAAATGTGATCAGTTTATTTGTTAATGAGAGAGGATATCTGGTAACATGACATACCTGATGTCCTTTACTTACATAATCATGGGATATATATTTCACAAATCAATCAGGGAATAACCTAAAAATGTTTTTTTAAGGGGGGCAGAACATTTTTTAAAAAGTACTTAAAAAGGTGATTGGACAGTCATTCTGTCAACCACATTCATTAGGGTCTAATCAGATGTTGCAGTAGGTGAGTGCTGCAAAGTACATAACACAAGCTAGTCATCAAATCAAACAAATGGGTGGTATGGGGCTAAAATGTCTTTTCCATCATGAAATGCTGTGAGTGTTGTTTCTTGTCTTTAATTAAAAAACACTGCAGGGTTCTGATAAAACTGAACTACAGAAGCAGCAATGCTAATGTCTTTATAGGCTGTCATTGTTTACATGCGTGCAACTGCCTTTTGCATGCCCGTAACTTTTCCCCTTTCCTCCTCAAAGCACGCTGATTAGTCAGCGCTCCTGGTGGATATACCTACAAGGTCAAACATCTGAGCAAATTCAGAGGAAAATTCTTTAAAGAATTGTTAAGGATTAATATTTGGCTTCATAACCTTGACCTTTGACCCTTAAAATCCAATAAGTTCTTCAGTAAGCGAGGATATATGTGCAGTATTTGACAGGAATCCTTCAAAGTGTTCTTAAGATTTCACCCTTTACAACATTGGCCCTGGTATTTGACAGTATTATGAACGAATGGACAGACAGACAGGTAGATGGACAATCCTACACATGGGGCTCTGGCCCTGGCTATCGCTGACACAAAGGTGACTGGAATGGTTTTTCTCATAACATGTCAGTGAAATGTATGTGATTTCCATATAAAACTGTCAGACTTCGTTTAAAATAAATGTTGGTATTTTTTCACTCAGAGTTGAAGACAGAGCCAGAGAGAGCGAGAGACAGGGAGTTAGAGAGAAAGTTGAAGAGTGTGTGTCTGTGTGTCATCCAGCCAATGGCTTTATCCAGCCTTATCCTGAACCATGAAACCATAGTGCATGACACCCTTCTATGCTCTGCACAGATATGGCTATTCACTGTTAGCACAGAGATTTGACAAGCCAGACTGCGCTCACTCAACAGCCTGGGTCAAATGGATGACTGTCACAATCTTTTTTTATCTTTCTCTTCCTCTCCATTCCACTCACTGCACCCTCCTTTTACTCCCCACTTGCCACCAATCTCCCAACTTTGCCTGTTCAAATTGACAAATTCAGCCAGCGACAAAAGAATAAATGAAAGGGAGGAAGAGAGTGAGGGCGTCTGACAGGGGGATAATCTTTGCAGAGGGAGGGATCTGGATGACTGGGAGACGGGCAGGTGAACACATTCACGGGGTATTCACAAGGTCAACATTCACATGTAAATGTTTCTCCAAACCATCAACACTGTGTACAAGTTAAAGCACCGAAGAATTCTTAAATAAAAATCCTGTTTCTTGTTTTCTTGTAACTGACCTGGAGTGTGTTTGTGTTCAGCTAGGATCTGTCTATCAGCAGATGTCTGTAAACATTTTATAAAATAGTTTTCATGGAAATAAAAAAGTATACTATATCTTTAAGATGAAACATTTTATATTCAATCAGTCACTTTGAATTGCTTTAAAAAAACAACAACAAGATATGTCAAAGTTAACTTGAAATAATTTCTAAATTTTTGGAGAACATTTTTCAGTTAATATTGATGTTTTCCTTGATATTTTACCATCAAAATATTAAAATGTCTGTGGTGGAAACATAGTCTTGATCTTTTACTTGGATGTGAGTATCTTGTTTGTGTCTAATCTGGCAGCTCTTGTAGGCAAAGTTATACCATCCATCCATTATCTATATCTTATCCCGTTTTAGGTCGTAGGGGGCAGGAGCCTATCCTATCCTATGCCTAAGGTCAATTTGGAGTCACCAGTCAACCTAATGAGCATGTTTTTGTTCTGTGGGAGGAAGTCAGAGTGCCCGGAGAGAACCCACACATGCACAGGGAGAACACACAAACTCCGAACAGAAGTTTGCAGTTATTTAGTAATTTACTTTTAATCTTTTCTGCTCTTACTACCTACACTGGTTTCTCATCATTTTTGTCCAGTTTTTATCATCTTTATCTTTTAACGTACACCTTTTGTTTCCTTATTTACTCAAATCTTCCATTCTCCCTGATGTGATGTCTCCATCTATTGATCTATTTACTGTGTTAATGTCTTTCTTTTATTATATTACCATAATTTTTCAAAATCTTCCTTCTACATAATACTCTTATGCTGACATTTTAATCATACTTAATCATACTCTAAAACAAAAGAACAAAACTTCTTTTCTCCCCTATCCAAACCAAATATTTACCACCCATTTCAGAAAATGTGTGCTTAAACAGTTGTTTGCGAAAAAAAACTTGTGACAACTTTATGTAAAAGAAACTGGGCCCTACATGATTAAGCACCGTGAATCTGGTGGAGTGCAGTTTTTTTTATAAACTCTTCAATTCAAATCAACCAGTTATGTAAGCATCAGATTGGTAGAGCTGTTGATATGTCTCTACCTGTCATTCTTAATTATATTTTTGTCTTACATGCTGTGCATTTCATCTGGGATAACAGGATATACTTTTTGTGAAATCCCTCTTTCTTCATAACAGCCAGGGTGAAAGTATATTACAGTACAGATACAGTACCTTTATGTGTTTAATGTGACTTAGCCAACAATGCTGCTGTTTGGGAAGTGAAGGACAAGAAAGTCTTCATCACAGACAGACAGAAAGATCAGAGTTGTCAAAATATATATACAACAAAACTCCATGGCAGCAATCCATTTGCAGCATATAAATATAAAGTATATATGAAATGTAAAATATTTACATGTACACAAGCACAAACACACATCCTCAAGACAGTTAAGTTTGAGTGAGGTTTAAAGGGTTAAAAGGTTAAAACACGACAGTTATTGCACTGAGTCCATTATTGCAGAGTAGAGGTCTGGACTTAGGATGCAACATGAGTGAGGTCCCTGTGTGATAGTACCAGGATCACGGTTGGCTGCTACTTTCAGTCAGTATTCAGGAGAAGTAATGCCACTTATGAGGAAGTATTCTGATCAAGTCAATCTGATGTTTGATGGCAGTTTTGGGGAAAGTATGTTGGGTGCTGCTATGTAGTCTTCACAGATAATATACGAAAACATTAACCCACTATTTGCTCCTTCTTACTGCTGATCTTTTCAAAAGTGGCTATGACATGAACATATAATCTGGGCTTGTATTCCCATCTGTTTTTGCATCCTACCAAATGACAACTGCTTTTTATTTAAAAAATAGAAGATAAATCTGGATAAAACATAAAAAAACTACAACTGTCTGCTTTTCTGTTGTATACAGCAAAGTACAGCCTTCCTTGTCTCTCAGGTTTTGCTTCCTCAAGTGTGGTGCCACTTTAAATCTACAACTTAACATACTTTGTCGTTATCCGCTCCTACATACCAACCAATCAGTGCTGCCTAAAGAGAAAGATTTATGTGACTTTATAAAACTCTTAATCTAAGAAAAAACAAGAATTACCGTTGGTGTTTTTATGCCATTGCAATGGGACAAGTCGGGGACAGTGAAAGTACGCTGATGGGTCAGGAAGCAGGGTCTGGGCATTGTTTGCAGGACTGTGAGTTATAGAAACTTAGGTATGCCGGGTTTCTACTTGACCAAGACCCAATCAGTTCATCCTCATGTCAGAATGGATATTTGTAGAAAGAACTCAAGCCTTAAAACAATATTACATTCACAAGTAAGTCATTAACAACAAACTATTTCATCTTCAGCTTTGTGCCTCTGTAATCTGATCAGTTTATCCTTGAGTTAGAGCTGATATTGATGACATAAAGCCTTTGCCCACAGCCTACAAGGTCAATATTTGTCATTATGTTTACCAAAAACTTTCAAAAACTGATGACAACAGTGCTTCAATAATATAGTGCAGTTATGTTGCTTGGTCCTTTCTCTGATAATTTGAATTATGCATTAAATAATGTTATATAATATTAAATGTGTTTTACTGTCTGTATATATAAAATTAAGAGTTAAATTACAATCGGCGGTATTTTTGAAACATGATTTAACCCCTTAACCAAACCTCGACCATGCTCCCATTGTCTGTGCTGCTGTGTGTCACCTCTGTGCATGTCTGTCTGCCTCTAAGCCCCATGAGGCTTTTTCACGCAGACTGTGGTTTTGTGTGTCAAAATCCTAATCATTGCACATTCCCCCTCAACACACACACACACACACATACGCTCCATCGGTGTTCAGTCAGGTAAAGGTTTCTCAGTCGTGCTCTGTGAGTGGCCTCTGCTCAAACAGATCAATAGACACTGGCACGTCCCTCCACCAACCAAGAGAAAACAATTAAAAGCCATCGATCCTGTGCCAGGCTCCTCCATGAATATGCATGTGTCCTTGACCTTCCCTTGGTGAGGGGAGAGAGAAAGAGACAGACAGACTGACTGACAGGTGTGGGAGATCTTTGTCTCCTTTTTAGGTCAGTTTTCATGTTCCCTGGTTTGTTTTTGTGCTTTCTGTGGCCCTGTGTTTCTCTTTTCTCTGTTAATCTGCTCACATCACATCTCAAATATGCCTCCTGAGCTTCCATGAGGCAACTCTTCACATTACAGCCCGTGAAACCAGTTGCTCTTTTTTGCGCTCATTTTAGGCATGGATTGCTCTTTTCTGAGATCAAATGGTCCCGCTACAGCTGTCCCCTCCAGCCCCCTCTGCTGCTGCCTGCATCTGTTCTAATTACAGATGTGTGACATGCACATGGGGACATCTCCATGTTAGCACATCACTGTGCCTGTCCTGACACATCCTGTGGTCACAACATCAGGGGGGGCTGTGGGGGACAGCCCTGCCCTGTCCCCCGTCACTGGGGATTAGCATTAGCATGCTAACAGGACCCCTAAGGGCAGTGCTGCGCTAAGGGTCACACTGACAACTGTCAACAGCCGGCTTTAATTAGCCGAGCATGGTCATCAGGGAGCTACGCTGGGGCTGACACTTCCTCAATTCTGTTAATTTTGAAACAAATATTTTCTGCACGGTTACAAAAGTGTCACATTGCTGTTTTTAAGAGATGCGCATGTTATTGGCCAATATTTGATATGTCAGTGTTTCAGATTTACTTTAGCCAGTGCCGTCACTAATATAAGCAAACTTTAATTACCGTTACAGAGAACAATACAATATTTAATTAAACAGTTAAATATGGATGTATTTTTTTCCAATAAAGACATTCAGTCATAAGTGCTTCATTTGGAGTGCTTACATTAGCCCTGCTGAGAGTTTACAATGATCTCCTTTGTTGATTTGAGTCTGGTAACTCCGCTGTTGTGGTGATGCTGGATGTTATTGCTGCTTTTGACACTTTGGATCACAGGATCCTCCTATCATGCCTTGAGCATCAGGTCCAAACGATTGAAGTGATATGGAATTGATTCTTTTGAAAGATGATTTCTTGAGCATATGCCTAAAAATGCATACCATCTAAAAGCAAGAGGAAAAAGGGCATCGATCCTGCCTCCAAAGTTGAAGGACAGCTGGACTGGGGATAACCTTCAAATTCATCAGATCACCAGCTACCAACCGAATCAAAGCTTCTGCTACATCCAAAATCTGAACTGCATCACATAAATTTGCCAAATGAGCAATGCTTCTATCCAAAAGCAAGTGCTCTTTGGTAGCAGGAGAAGCTGGAGGAAACTACAGGAACTTTTAGGAATTGATAAACAACAGTCTCTAAAAACCATGTCAAATAAAGAGGACTTCATTTGGAACACAGATACCTTCCAAGCAGATAACCCAAAGCCTGTCAACGTACCAAGTGGGCAACAATGACGATGGCTGCCCTTAAATTGTTCACGTCCTAGCTCACTGACAGAAGATTTTCAGTCCCGCGAGGAGAATTCTCTTCAGCTGTAGCTCCTCTTACCAGTGGAGTCCCACAAGGCTCCACATTGGGCCCCAGCCTCTTTTTATTATATTTGCTGCCTTTAGGTCAGTTTTCATTGCTTTGAAGATGACGTCCAAATCTATCTGTCATTGGAAAAAACTGTTGTAGAGAATAGATGCAACAACTGTTAGCCCCTTTAAAAGATGTCAAATCTGGATGATCTTGACTTCTTTACATTTAAATTAAGGTAGTCTCTAACCATTGCTCGTCTGTAAGAAATCTTGGTGTCATTTTTGACAGCCTTTAGAAATTTGACAAGCAGCTTTTTCCAGCTTAGACTACTGGCAAAAGTATTACTGTATTACTGTAATTCATTGTATGTTTGTCTTGATAAATCTTCAGACACTCAAGGCCTCTCTGTGCAGAGTTTGCATATTTTCCCCATGCATGCGTGGCTTCTCTCTCGGCACTCTGGCTTCCTCCCATAGATCAAAAAATCATGCTTGTAAGAATAATTGCCCTTAGGTATGAGTGTGAGTGGGGATCGTTGTCTGTCTGGTTTTCTGAATGGTTGGATGTTACCTGCCTCCCACCCGATGTCAGCTGGTGTAGGCTCCTGCAACCCCAAAAAGAATAATCGTTAAAGAGAATGGATGGTTGTTACCAGCATGGAGACATAAAAATTGAACCTCCTGTAGGTAAGACCTAAAGCTTCAGTTTTCAGAACTCACTTGCTAGTTTAAAAAATGCAGGTGAAAATAGAACAAAACTTGAACTGAGGTTTTTCTGCTCCTTCTACTTCAACATTCTGTGGACATTTACAAACAGTATGTCTGCTTTAAATACTAGCAGAAGTGTTCATATATGCCCTTACTGATACTTAACTTATTCAGCTATAATCTGTTGACACTGAAACTATGTTGCAAATATCCTGTACCCTTACTCTTTTAAACTTACTATAGCATTTGAGGATGTCATGTTGTGTTAAAAAAATATAAGTGTTACCTCTGTATTTGTCTTATCCATCGTTCATCATCCCACCACACTGCTTTTCCTTCACATCAGGAGCCAGCCATGTAAGTGCTAACATGTCACACAGGCCGCCTTCTAACCTGACAGTATCAAGATGGCGTTGTCATAGGCCCAGAGATGAGGTGAGAAGTGTGAGAGGTAGAGTGTATCGTCAGTCAGACACTGCATTATCCAGCTGTTCTGTAGCTGTCTACCTTTTTCTGTGGCGCTGTAATGGGAGTGTCACACACTAGCAGACAGTTGGGAGTCTCACTATTCAGCTGAGGGGCCACGTCCATATACACACCGCTGCTGCTAACTGACTGCCAACGCTGCCGACGGCTGTCCTGTCTGCCCCACAATGACTGTCAGAGGCAACCCGGGGGCTGGCGTGACTGTCAGCAACTGGTCACGAAGCATTTACCTGCTGACAGAATTGCAATTAGTCCAGGGAATGTTGTTACTGGGAGAAAAGGAAAGGGGAGATGGTGGGGGGGAGGCAGGAGGGAACAGGTAAGGGGATAGACGAGAGATAAAAACAGGGAGAGGAGGGGAGGTGAGAAGAAACAGAGACAGCAGAGATGTAAAGTGAGAGGTGAATAGATGGAGGAAGAGAGGATTGTCAGGAGTGGACCGGTTTGATCTCTGAAGCCCCCTCATTGTGTGTCTGAGAGTGTGTGTGCAAAAAAGATTGGCAGGTCACATTGTGCCAGTGGAGTGTGTCTGTCTATGGCCCAGATCAACAGATTTACTCAGCGATAGAGCCCTGATAAATCTACTCACACACAAACCCAACAACCAATGACCTCTCTGATACCCGGTCCTTGTTTATTAGAGAGAGGGGAGGAAGAGGTGCATGATTTTCTCTGACTGTGACCTCTTTCAGTACCACGGACAGCTCTGCATGTTGAAGTCATGCTAAAGAAACATTGTTCACTGCTCATGGGAATGTAAAGTGGTTAAAGCTTTTATAAGGATACTCTTGTTAACCTTATAGACCAGATAGACCAGAGATAAGCAACTAGTAGCCCAGGGCCACATGAGGCCCTCCATCCCTCTTACAGCAGCCCCAGAGTAAGTTTCATCCATCCATCCATTATCTACATCGCTTACCACAGGGGGCTGGAGACTATCCCAGCTGACATTGGGCGAGAGGTAGGAGTACCCCCTGAACTGGTCGTTAGCCAAGTCCAGGGCCACATAAAGAGACAGACAAAATAAATAAAGTCCCTCCTGTAAATTTACCTCTAACAGCTGCTGCAAACATCCTCATCAAGCGTCAGCCTTCACACTCAAAGCTAGCCTCCTGTTGTTATGTGGTTTTGAGTAAAGCATCATAAGCATAGTGTCAGCTGAAAGTCTTCATAGTATGTACTTCTATTGATGAGCACAGTCAAAAAGGCAGAAACACAAAAAAATAAATTTGTGAAATACAGTTGGGTCGGAAAACCCAACCTTGCTCCTCTGTCCACTAAATACAGCATCATTCTATAGGAAATATGGATTGCATATATATTTGTAATAACCCCCAGTAATGACAAAGCTTTCCACTTCTTGCCTTAACTGATTTCAACACATCCATATTGTGTGGTACAAAAGGAATAATGAAAAAGTCTTGGACACATTGCACGCTCACACAAAGCCAGCATCTCAGCTTCCTCCTGAACTCTGGATCTCATCACCATCCACTAATGACCTCTCTCTTGCTTTTTCTGCAAGCTAGCAGTGCTCCTCTCCTGCCTTTTGCTCCCCGTCTCACTCCATCCTGCACACTCTTTGTGTGTGTTCTCTCAGCTCTGATAAGAGAGTGGCAGGGGCTCCTCCCTGGCCCCTAAGGGAGAGATGGAGCGTGACTGAAACTGTAGTCCCAAACCAAACACAAGTAGAAATTGGTCCATGGGCGAGGATCAATAGTGAATTAGCCAGTGTGCTGCTTCCATGGAGGGCTGCTCCTCTCTGATCTGATGATCCATAGTAAAAGGCCACAAGTGAAGACTTGAAACAAGCACAAAAGAAGAGAGGACCTCAAGGTTGAGACACTGGCCTTCCCTAGCCAACAATGATGACTCAAACTGAAGTGTCTCCTCAAGAAACTTTGTATGTAGAGCTTCACCTCTGTTCTCTCAAAGACATGGACAGGGGGTCGGAGATTGTTGCAGGAGCTGTGCCTCCCCAAGAGTGCCTACCCCAGTTAGATCAAGAATGAGGCACATACGCAAGAGCAAATCAATCTCCAAACTCATGGTCACGGTTTGATGGTGGTTTCCCTACAATTCAAAAGTGGAACTTTTATAAGATCAACACAATAATTCAGCTTTTTCTAATTGTATGTAAAGTACTGATTATTTAAGGAAGAGGCTTCCAAACATTTTGTTTTTTATCAAAAACTACATAAAAAAAACGAATGACTGGGCCTGTGTTATACCAAACTTTAACTGTGTTAAGGATTTTAGGATAGCCACTCAGATTTTCACATGGCCCTGGGAACCACTGCATTAATCCTCGGTCAGGTTTAGAAAGATGCTCTTTGCATCAGAGAGGCAGAACAATGTAGGCTGATCTCCAACATTCAGAAAGAAAACAAAAGTAAACTTCACAAAGATGACAATCTTTATAGGCACATTAGTGCTTGAAGATGATAAACTCAATTTATTAATAAATCAGACCTTAAGACAGAGCTAGCGCGGCAAATGGACTTGATTGGGCTTGCTTGCTTACTGTGATTTATTTGTCTTTATTCTTATATTTGATTTTTAAAATTGAATTATTCATGACTTATTCTATTTATGTAAATACAGTTTATTGATAGTGTCAGACCGAAACCTCTTATCTCTATTTTTTATGATTTTCTTTTTTTTTTTTTTACCTCCGCCAAGGAGGTTATATTTTTGCCGGCGTTGGTTAGTTTGTTTGTCTGTTTGTGTTCAAGATAACTTGAAAATTTATAGATGGATTTGGATGAAATTTTCTGGAAATGTGTGGAATGGGATAAGGCAGAAATGATTCGATTTTGGGACTGATCCGGATCACCATCCAGATCCAGAAATTTTTTAAAGGATTCTTTAACATTGCGAGATAGGACCATTTTCGCCAAAGTGGACTGAAGCTGCTTGGCGGATGTCCGCGCTCTCTGAGTGCTTTTCTAGTTTGTTCATAAAACAGTGCTTTTGGTCACCTTTCATGTTGGGGAGTAAATTTTAGAAATTTCAAACCAGTTAAGAGCAAATAAATAAATAAATAATAAAAATCTAGCTTAGGGAGTGTCTCCCATCTGAGGGAGGTGGCACATCCCCTGATTACATCATTAGGGGAAAACTTTTAAATGCACTGTTTAAGGACACATTTCAAGAAAGGTGGAGCAGGCAACAGAGGGAGAGCTGGGATTTTTCTCAAATTGAGGGTCGTAGATAAGCCATGAAAAAAATATCAGAAAAAGAACACAAGACATGGCTATTAAAATGAGACTAATGCTGTAATACAATTTTACTGAACTTCTTTTTCTTTAAATATACCCTCCTCTGCATCAACAGGTCATAGCGGTGCAATAAGTCGACTCGTCTGCTGTTTTGTTTACAATTTCATCAAAATTTTCAAGTTATGTGAGGCTCAACTTTTAAGCTTATCATTTTCTGATGCCTTAGCAAAAACAGATGCACTACAATCAGCAGCTTGCAGTGAAGTCAAGACGTTGTCTTTTGGAGACTTACAGCAGTTGTGCGTAAATATTTAACTTTTAATATATAACACTCTGTGTGACTGTGTACCATCATAAGCACAGTCTCATTATTTAATAGCCATACCTCAAGTTTAGAAGATCATACGACTTATCTTTAAGTCACAGGAATGAAGAAAAATGTTTTTTTTGTTAAAACATCAAAGTAAGATCACTATGTGGTCCAAAGATGCTCTTTTCACAGGGCCGTTTGAGGCCACAGTCCTGTCTATATACATGTTTGTGGTGCAGGTGTGAGTGCCTCACTAAACTCACACTACTGTTCATCACTGCCTGCCCGCATCCTAAAGTTGTGTGTCTCTATGTGTGTGTGTCTGTTCATGATTAATGAGCAGCAAGGTCTGATGGATTGTTCAGATCACAGAATGGACACCATGTCGAGGAAATGCACACACACACCCACACACACACACACACAAACACACACATACAGGGGATAGAAGCTACTGTCTAACACTAAGACACACACATACACATATGCGCACTTTAACACAAATACACACTAAAGCTTGCCAAAAAAACCATATTCACACCACTTAAGTCACACAATAACCCCAAAAAGTCCATCAAATGTGGCGGAATCAACTCAATCAAGTCTTCACATCTGCTGCCCCATGCCCACACACAGACACACAACTCAGCCCTTCCACCTGGTCCATCTGATGAATAGTGGAGATATTTTCAGAGGTGAATATGTGACCTGTGGGGGTAGACACTATCATCATCATCTCCTCTCTCTCTCTCAATGTGAGTGATGTGATCCTAAGATGAGACAAATCCCTACAGCTGCAGGCCGGCCAAAGGAACACACACACAAAATATCAAAGTGGCCTCTTTCCTCAGGCTTCAGCAGTGAACAGATGTAACAATGCGCCTGATTTCTCCTCACTGAATCCACTCTGCGGCGCTCACTGTTTGACTGAGTTTTTCAGGTGATTATTATTGATAGAGTCGGGCTTTCTTGGGTCCAGTGAATCGCATTTGGAATATCCCATTTTGCAGCACAAACACATGCAAAGGTGTGGATGCATACACATACATACACATATGTTCACAGTCTCCCCCCGGCAGTCTGATAAGGTTGTCTTATCAGAGGAGAAAGAGGGAGGGTGAAAGGGGGTGCTAGCCGTGTGATAATGGCTTTCACCAAATCCCTCCTCTGTCACAGATTAAAATGCCTGCTTGGAGAGCATTAGCAATCTTTCTTTTCATCTGTCTCCTCCTTTTTCCCTCCCTGTCGGTGAGCGCCATCGGATTTCTAGGCCAATCTATTGTCACAGGCCTGCCACACATACAAGGAGAAGTCAACCTCAATCTGATAGGCCATTGTCTTATTCTCCCCATCGCTGATTCCTGCTCATGGTATTGATCGCATCGCTGTCCCTCTCACATCTCATCACATCGGTAGAGTGTGTGTGCGTCAGTTAGTCTGATGGAAGATGTGGTCAGTGTCCCATTGGAGGAGTCTTTCCCCATCTGGGAGAAAAATGCTCAAATTAGAACTCTTATTTTGTAATTACTCTCATCTATAGGTAGCTGTAGCGCCCACTGAAACTATGGCACCCAGAAGACTCCAACCTAGTCCGGACACTCCAGGTATCAGAAGATCACAGGAGTGGAGAGGAAGATGAGGCCACTTGAAGCTAACCGTGACACCGCTCAGCCCCTCCTCCTCCACCTCAGCTGCCGCCTCCTTCTCCTTGCTCTCGCGCCTCCTCCACCATGCCTCACAGGCCCGTCTGTCACCCCTCTATAATTATGAGGAGTGAGAGTAATGTGTTGCAGTATGAATAGGATTGTCGGCCTGATTGTGATGTATAGGCTTTCATTACCATGTCCAGGCCTGTGCCCTTCGCCATGTAGGAAATCCTATTTAGGCCCTAATTTGGGAGCCTCCCCGACCGTCCCGCCTGATAGCAATCACACACAGTAATTGTGTGCTGGGGCAACTGACAAGAGTGGAGGCTCAGACATGGAGGGAGGGAAAGAAAGAGGAATAGGAGGGAGGAGGAGCTGACAATGATATATCTGCATAGTTTGGTACATTATTCCAGTCATCCACTGCAGAATATGCTTGTTTTTTAGTCTGTATCTTCTTATTTTATGGCTGTTTGTTAGCATGCAAACTCTAAGACAGTTGGCAATCCGGTGTGATTTTATATCCCACAATTGCAGGGCTTCCCCTTTTCCCCTCCCTCCTTTTACTTCAACAATGCTACATAGCTAATTGGGAGGAGAGATCATGCTAACTCGATAATTATGATTTATGAGACAATCTCCGGTAGATGTATCGCACAGTCTCCCCTGATTCCACAACAACATGTAACCAGCCCTCCAGCAATCAATATTTGTACATTTTCCACCTCCAAGTTGCTAACTTTTTTAATATTTCATTAGCTTCTTTTCAGATGCTCCATGCTAGCACTTATGCAGATCTGACTCCACTTATAGGCCTGTAGATAATGAATGTCTAATTGACTCATTTAAATACTGTTTGCCTGCAGGAGGGCCTTTGCATTAAATGTTTGATTGCCCTCATATTAACTGTCATTAATCCCCTCTGCTCTTAATAAGGACTTTATGAGGCTTTCTTAAAACTTCTCGTCTACCTCACTGTTCTCTTTGCATAATTAAGTAGAATATTCAAAAATATGGAAATGAAGGAGCTCTCAGGATTTGACTAATGGTCTTTGTGCCACAGAGCTCTAATTACAATCAAACCATTGCATTTTCAGAGTCTTGGTTCATTAGTTTAGGTCAGTGTGGGTCGATATAGTTAAAGCAGGGTGGAAAGTACAATGATTACATCCATAATTACATTTACTCACATAAACACAGTTGAAAAGCTTTTTGGATATTTGTACTCTAAGAGTATTTTTCTAAATCAGTACTTTCACATTAGTTATTCCTGTAGAGAGTTTTGTACTTCAGATAAAGTCTGCAGGAAGAACAGGACAAAGCCAGAGAGATATCAGTCTGGAGGTCTCAGTCTAATCAGCTGTAGCCGCCAAGCTAAAAAAGGTATCTCAAACTAACTTTAGATCAACCTGGTAACAAAGAGGGTGAGATAAGCTGAAACCTAAGGCCATCTGACCTCAGCGACACCACAGGTGCCTGTATTCATGTCAGTAGTGTCTCTAAGTAGTGGTGTACTCAGGATGTTTATGGAACAGGGGCAAAAATAAAATAAACGGCACCTGCTGCATGCTGCAAGGCAGAAGCTCACAGAAAATTGACAGGTATTTAAATTCATATAGTCAGAAATAGGTTAAGGTTAGACATATGGAACTATATTCAATCTCTTGGGCAAACTAGAGGGCATTTTGACTCTTGTTTTTTTCACCTTAGAAGGCACTTAATCAAGTTTTGTTCACCAAGAGGGCATCAGAGAGGCCACTTATGAAAGTCTTGTACCTTGGAGGGCACTTATTATCATGTTTTGGTTACTAGAGGGGCACCCAAGACCGTCATGTTGCACTTACTGAAGGGGCATCTTGGGCACATCTGTAGTTTTCTTTTTACCATACAGGGCATCAACGGGGGGCCAGCAATCAACCACTTCTGCCTCTAACTACACATACACATGAAATCAAAATGGACGAGATACAAAACAGATGAACTGACCTTTGTACATTGAGAGGACTTAAGTACATGAACTAACATGTACTGAGACTAACAATGTTTTTTGATCCAGGCCATCAATATGTTTCTGCTGTAAAATCACCTTTAACATGGGATATGTATGTGACTGCAAGTGTTTCTGCAGCCAGCTCAAGGAACTGTAGTCTTGGCATTTAAGCATTAAGCATTGGCTACATTATTCAGCCCTCCAGGTTGCCACTTTATTTCATCATATTTCACAAAGCTTCTAGAGTGAATAAAATCAAAACAAAGAAAAGCTAAATAGAATGAAGCTTTTGATACTGACAACAAGTTTGATATCAAGATACTCAATTCTAGATATGAAACTGTAGAGTACTTGATTTTCATTGCTTATATTGAAAATTAAAAAATAGCTCTTTGTGTACTTGGACTTTTTTAAGTAGTTTTTAAGTAGTTTAAGTTTTACTTAAGTTATTTGTTGTTTGTTTTTACTTCACTTCATCACACAAAAACTACCAAGAGTAAGTGAAATATTCCATCAAAATGTCACAGAACCAAAATTGTCCTGATACCAAGAATAGAATCACAATGCTTGATACTAAAATAACACATTGAATCAAAAACAATGCTGGTTCAGTGCTCACTGAACTGATAATATAAGGATGTTCTACTTATCAAATTTTGTGCATTTAAAGCAAAAATACATTAACAATTAACTTTTAATTATTTCAATCTCATTTTAATTTGGTAAAATAGAAGGTATTCATAAAAAAACTGCAATTCACAGTGTATTGCCCTTGCTAGCTTTAATATCTAATTTCATTTGAATATCATTGCATATTTCTACACTGTAGTTGTATAATATTAATATTGTTTTCTTTCCACCCATTCTGAATGACTCGGGTGTGATGCCTGTTATCTGGTTCAGAAACAGGAATCAGCAACTGGTCACATTTTAAAGAAGAAAACTTATTAACAACACTAACTGTAAAACACACATTTTATAAAACTTTTGGTGTTTTTTTCTTATCTTTGTTCCTATAATAATATTTTGGCCTGACATTTTCCATATTATACAATTCTATCAGCAGCAATAAGTAAGTTCATCTTAATTTAAGTACTATTTGCTTTTACTTAATGAAAAAAACAATCAAGTAAGTGTTCTTTTTCTTGAATTAAACATATTTATTTCTTACACTTTTCATCCCTGACAATTGTTTCAGAGTGAATGCATGTTGACTGTGGTGAGTGTCAATTATCATTTTAGCATGGGTAATCCTAAACCAGGGCCTCAGACAACCAGTATGAGCACTGCATCTTACTTGTTAAAAATCTACGCTTGACCATATTTTACAATGCACTGCACTATGACCATCACCCAGTACTCCCTATTCGAATATTCGTTCGAGCATGGGGGTAAAAATCTGTATTCGATCTATAAATATACATTTGAATTGAAAATCATAAAGTTCGGCATCATATTAGGGCGCCTGGAGCAGTGACCTGCCAGATCCAACAGTCCATTCCTCTCTTTACCTCAACAACAGAAAGTACACCTCGAGAAACTGGATGACAGGCAAAGCTGCTCTGACCTGCCTATAACAATATCTGAGGAGTGCCAAGTGGAAGCATTTTGGGCTCCACGCTGCTGATAGCAAAATAAAAAAAACAAGACCGGGCTGTGTGTTGATATAGTGCAAAACAGCCGACTTTCTCCTTTCTTTTTAATAGACTCGGGCCCAGTTTTTGCACACATGTAGAATTTGATAAAAAAAAAAAAAAAAACAGTAGTATTGTTTTACCTGTGTTAAAAAGTAGAGCGATGACATGTTAAGGCTCTGCAGTATCCTATAAAGGAAGATGTACGGTGCAGAGAGAACTTTTGACAGCTGTTACAAACTGTCACTGTGCCATGGAGGGTGAGAGACACAAACTTGTCTGTGTTTATAGCTTAACTGATCCTCTTATTCCTGCTACTCCTCCAGTCTCTCTGCTCTGCCCTAATCTCTCCGGGGGTCTTACCAGCCCAGGATGACAAATGGGAAGGAGAGGCCAGTCAAGCGTGGGCTCTGTGGAGAGGCTCAGGCCTGGGGTCTTGCTAAGCCCCCCTTGGCTCTGCCCTGGATCATCTCTGACACGGCCTGCGCTAACCCCAAGGATGAAGAGACCACACATGTCACACAAGCATAGGAGGTTTTACCATGAGGCAAAGGTAGGTAATTGTCTGGAGAGTGAAGATATAGTATATATAAGTGAGCATCAGATATGAGGTATACTTCTAAAACCACTTTGATAAAAAAATGCATTTAATATCAGAGCACATTGTCTAAATAGCACTGATGTTGGCAACATCTGGAAAAATGTCCATTTTGCCAAATTTTGCATTCTATTTGTATAACTAATTTAGAGCAGAGAATCACTAAAACACCAATTTTTGAAGTTGTGGGGTGAAAAAACACTTTTTTTTTTTAATTAAAGTGAGAATTCTGAAAAAGAATTCAGAATTCTTAGAAAAGTTGTAAAACTAAGAATAAATACAGAATTTGGACATTAAAGTCAGAAATCTGAGAAAAAAAATCAGAGTATATGAACACAGTCTGAAAACAGACAAGAAAAGAAAACATTTGACATCTTAATCTAAAAATAAAGTCAGCATTCTGACTTTATCTTCATAACATTGACTTTATTTCCAGAATCCTGACTTAAGTCTTAGAATTCTGACTCATACTCAAGAAGTCTAGATTAATGAAAGAATCAGAAAGTTTTTCCCAGTATTAAAAAACATCTTGATTTTTCTTCCAGTGGACCTAAACTTCTTCTTTGGTCATTAAAGTAAATCAATGTAGATGCATATAATTTTATATACTCATATCATATATTTTTTTTAATTTATTTTCTGGGCATTTTGTGCCTTTATTGATAGGAGAGAGTGACAGTGGACAGGCTAAGGGGGGTGAGAGAGTAGGGGAAGACACTCTGCAAACTGGCCACAGGCTGGATTCGAGCCTGGGCAGGCAGAAGTACGTATATGGGACGTGCCTGGTTGCTTACCACTCCGCCAAACCAGCATCCCCGTCATATCATATTTTTAAAAACACATGCAGCCTTCTCTATATTGTGTATAGTTACACAAATATGTTAACAATGTTTTGACAAGTTGGTTAGGGTTGTCCCAACCTTTCCAAAATATTGACATCAATTAACTTATGGTTAGAAAATTCTTAATTTTCATTCACACTCACATAGTTTACAGCTTTCAACCAGATTACACTGATTTCAGATTTCTTAGGAACTTTTTTCAATTTCTTGCCTTAAATTCATCCAAAATTCACACCACTCAGATACTGGACTTTGGCATGCCTATGAACCCCTCTTTTTCAGCCTTTCTCAGAATGGGCTACTTTGGTGTTGGAGGCTTTATATCCTTGAGTTGTTTCTGATAATGCCCCTCTCAGGTAGTGGATGTGGATTTGGCCTTTAAGCTCTGTGGCAGCATATACATGACTAAAAACAGAACTGCTTCGGTTCAATCACATGCGTTTGATCCACAGTCTAATCAAGCTGGAGAGGCTCCTGTATGGGGAAAGCAGTCTTAAGATCTTGAGATCCTCAGATATAGGGAGCCTAAAAAGACTTGTAGATTTGTTTGTGACACAAACACTCTTAACATGTTCCTTTCTCTGGAGTTGGCTGACTTCAGTGAGAGAAATGAAAACTGCAGCTGGGAGGCAGAGTCAAGTTGCCAAACAAATACAGTACTTCTCATGACTTTTCAATTGAGCTAAAATATACAGTATTTTGTTCATTTTCAACAGGTTAGCAATGGTCCCAGATGCCCCAAGAAAAATATTTTTGAACTTTATTGCCAAAAAATTCTCTAAGATATTGAATTTTGGCCTGCCAGTAACTGCTCCTTTTCAGCCCTGCGAGGATCAGGCTGTTGTGGTGTCTGTGGCTTTGAACACTCATGTCCAAAACCCTACCAAGTAGTAGATGGCACTTCAGCTCTCCAGCACAGTGCTCTAATGTTTACTGTGGCTGCACAGACATACCTAGAAATGTTCCTTCAACTGAGATCAGCTATGGGCCTGAAATTTTGGACTGCTTTGACTGAGCAAAATAATGTTTGAAGGGTGCTGGTTTGGTGGAGTGTTTAGCAACCAGGCACATCCCATATATGCATCTGCCGGCCCGCATTCAAGTCTGTCCAGGGGCCAATTAACAGAATGTCTTCCACTACTCTAGCACCCCTTTCACAAGCCCATCCACTGGCTTTCTCCTCTCAACAGAGACATAAAATGCCAAAGAATAATCATTTTAGAAAGGTGATGCATACAACAGAATTCTCATGTTGGGTGGGAGAGGGCTGTAGGTATGCTATGGACAGTATATTTGTATTGAGACATGAACATCTCCTCAAAACCCTCAAAAAGTCTTTTAGCATTTTATTCACCTGTGTCATTGCTATTAGGTAAACTGGAAAGGCTATCATATTGGTCTTTGCCTGGGGCCTTCAAATTATTTAAACTGCCCCTGCACACAAGCACAGATATGAAAACAGATCATAAAAAGAGTAATAAAGTAAAGACATCTGAGGTATCAAACCTTACAATGGTTACACCACATCTGACTGATTTGTCTCAGAGCTGCTATTGGCCTTTGCAAACACACTTGCCCACTCTTTCTGCTGCTCCCAAAAATCTGAGACAGATTTGTCACCAGATGAAACCCACCAACTCTATTTAAGAATACACAGCCCAGCTCAATAAAACCATGTACTAAATGACTGCAGTGTAATGAGTAACTGTGCAGTTGTGACTCTGACGGCGAATGGGATTGTAATACGCTCTTCCCCCCTCTCCTCTCTCTCTCTTTCACTCCATGCTCCTCTGCGCCCCACTGCCTCTCAGCCACGGGATCAGCTGCAGCTGCTAATGAAACGTCAGTCAGGTAATTGAGGCTCTGGCGGTGGCGGACCAGCCAGGCAAGCAGTCAAGCCTGTGCGGGTGATGACACTGGGATGCCAGCTAGCAGCTCCAGGAACTCAGCAACCTCCCCATGAAGCATCACAGGAAACGCTCCAGGAGCCAGCAGGGTGGAAAGCAGTGTATTTAGGCTGACATGTCCTCCGCGTCTCGCTGTTTATGTTAGGGGGGATATTTGAGCGATGAGTTGTAAGTATGGTGTGTACCAGGGAGTTAAGTCATCAACTCAGCCCAGTCTGTTAACCAGCTCGGTGAAAGCTGCTCTCAGTGAGGAGGATGTTCTGCCAGGAGCTCAAGTAAAGGAAGTCAGAGGTTAAAATCTTTTGTTATTGCACCCCAGAGTGATGTTAGCTTCCCTGCCATGTGCTGACCTGCTCGGCACCCCCAGTGAGTTATGGGTAATGTTTAATTCCCCTGCCGTGACAGCTGTGGATCCGCATGGTAAATTGGATTTTTTTTCTCTTTGTTAGAGTTGTGCTTGTGCAGGTGAGGATGGGGACATTCTCTGCACCGGTTTGTTGAGGTAACTCAGTCACATATTGTTCGGACGCCTCTCGGTCTGTCGCTGACAAATTAAGTCAAACCGCTTCAGTTTCTGAGGGCTGATGGTTGACCACAGCAGAGCTGAGTGGTCCAACCTCATCTTGTTTACGGTCAGCATGCAATCACAGCTCTGACATGATCAGGCCACTCTCTGCTCACCTCAGTGTTGCTCACTTTTTTTCAGCATGTTGGGAAGGAAGATTTTCAAAATGAATCTTTATGGACACACAAAAACCAAAGAGAGCTTTGCCCTGTGAACATGAATTTTTTCTCAGATTTTGTCTTGATTTAATCTGACAAAATCTGACTTTCTTAAAGCAGATATATACAACACATACTATCTATCTAGCACATGATAAACCCACTTAGAATAATTGAGTGTTTTTAACGTGATTTTTCTTGTATGCTGATCTCCTTTGTTTTTCATCATCCATCTTATCGTGATCATTTCTGTTTTTATCATAAAATCTGTTAAACCCACACCAGAATGTGTGCTGACATAGAGCCACAGTTAAAATGTATAGGTCACATATTTTATGTCTTTTCAACATGTGGTCCAAAATGTCCCCAGGAAAATGTGTCAAAGGTTCTTGATGAAAAATCTGGCATGCCTATAAACCCTGTTGTTGTCAGCCCTGCTCAGAAAAGGCTATTTCATGTTAATCCTCATAAGCTGTCTTATCACAAACTTCCCAGGAAGGGAATGTAGCATTAGCTTTCCAGCGCTGTGCTCTAATGTTTACTGTAGCTTCCCTTTGAAGAAAGCCTATGGTTCCTCAGGGAAGCAAGGTTGAGGAACTGGTCCTCTTGAGGTGTTGTCTTCCTGGGATGCCCACTTCACAGTCTGTCTTTGACTTCACCAGTCTCAAGGAACATGGTCCTTGGGAAATGGTACCAGGGCTGACACCAAATAAATGCTGCCACTCTGCACAATGCTTTTTAGTTGTACCTCGTTGTAAATGTGTCTAGTCAATACAATGTCCATTGATTTTATTGAGTGGGAGAAATACACAACCAAAATAATATTTCCAAGTTTAGACTGAAGGGGGATGTTTTCTTGAAAAATTGGGAAAAATGGACAATTTATGACACAATGAAAGATACCTAAGGAATCACTGATATGTAAACTGCTTTGACTATGGATATCGGTAACCATGACTGTTTTGTTATTTGTCTTTTGTTTAACTCATCTACTCCTAATGTAGGGAAATACATAACTCAAATGTAAACTGTTCTCATTATGATACAACATTAAACTTCAACAAAAATTCAAGTAAAAAAAAAAAAAAAAAAAAAAACATTTCCAAACTTTTTGGAGGAGTATAGTATCCCAGGTCCTGGATGAGAGTTGAAAGTGCCAAAAACTTACAGCTAAAGTTAATACCTGTATTTTGTTCTTGCGTTGTCAGATGACAATGTGTCATTTTGAAGGAACGGAATATTAAGAAGCCAGTGCTGCAGCTCCATGTAGTGTGCAAAAGTTACACCTTCCTGAGCTTTATTTATCTTCCAAAACCTCCACGGTGATCTACATGACTAATAGCTATCCACTGGAGCCCTGGCCCTTAGGTTGGTAGGCAATGCCCCAAAATGTTGTGTCAAAAGAAAAACCTTAACAGTAAAACAGTTATCAGTCTATGTTCTTGCTCTGTCAAGGAGCATGAGTATGATAATAAAAATGATCATACGGGTTAATTTGAGTTTCCATAAAAGGTCCTGATTAAATTCTGTTTCTTCAATGCATGGATTCAAACAGATTTACTTTTTTTCCTAACCTGAATGTAGTTTGTCTTTGTGCACGGTGAATGACCTAAGAAGGCAATCTCTCCTGGTAAAATGATTTTCTCTTTCCATTATGTCACAATCATGCTCCTTTCCGTATTTCCTAAGGTAGGACACATGAAAGACATCTACACTTGACCAAAGATGTTCCCATGAGCAGCACAGTGTCAGGGAATAGGAAGTCTAGATTTAGTCCCTCTCTCCGCTCCACTCAACTCCACTCCACTCTACCTCCGCCTCCCGGGGCTTTAATGTGGAGAGTGGACAGAGGGGTTAATGCCTAGCTGTAAGCACTGCTTAGTGCCAGTGATTGGGTTTGTGTTGTAACAGGACTTCCCCCAACAGCAAAAAGAAAAAAAAATCCAGTGGAAATGACTTCTGCTGTCCAGCCCTGTGGGCGATCCTGATTTTCCAACCTGCAGTTCTTACTCCTCTCTCCTTTTACTGCAGCCCAGCATCCCAAGGGTGAATTTGATGTGGAACAATGATTAAAAGTTTTGTCCCTCAAGGTGACCTCAATACATCAGGAGGTGAAAGTCAGAGTGAGAGATATGGAGATGAGAAGGAGGCACAGACGTGAAGGTCTTATTTGGACGCACTGTGTAGTAGGTGAGCCGGTCAAAAATTGACTGTATGCCCATGGCTGTCATATTCCTGTGAAGTTTCACTCGGGGTGGAGAAAATCTGATGTCCTTATTATATTATTTTGTTTTCTTCCAGCTTGCTTATTAACATTTGGCTTTTGGAGGCACAGGAACATAGCCACTGTGGAAATATAGTCCATTTTCAATACTTCTTAACTTCCGTTGTTAAGACAATCTAAAGACATTCTGCATTTAGTTTAAGTCTTTGTTTTAATTTATTTGGCAGTTATTTATGTCTTTCCCTCTAGAGAGTGACTGCAAGATCAAATCAGACTCCTAAGGGCAGGGAGAGAGGGGGATGGTAGAGCCGAGGCAATAAGTAGACTCAGAAGCAGGTGTGTCTCCCTTTTGTCACACAGACAGTGTTTGGTGGCATCAATGCATGAAGACCTCAGAGACGCCAGTGGTGAGAAAACTTTGATTTAATCACATTGAAGAATAGGATAACTTTGTTGAATGACTGAGACCAAATTTGTTTGTGTTTACTGTGCAATTAAAATGTAGTGATAATTGTTAACATAGTGACACTGGTGGTTTGAGGTCTAACTTTTTTTAGACTTTATCTTTTATTCCCTTTCATTGTTTAAACTTCTATAGGCAAACTGATTTACATTCATATAATTTGATTTGGTTTGAATACAGACTATAATCATTAATATCAAGTTTGAATGTATTTTCATCAATAAAGTAGTTAAAATTTATTGGTTTGAGTTAAAATTATGAATTAGTTTAAATATTTAAGCATAAAGCATGAATTAAAACGAGTGGGCATAATAATTTAAATGTAAAACTGTTTAAAACCTACTGATTTTGCAAGATTAAAATGACTTAAATAATTGAGGAAGTCTATTAATACATTTTTTTAGTTAATTTCTTGATTT
The DNA here is from genome assembly GCA_037902135.1 of Cetoscarus ocellatus. NCBI lineage: Eukaryota > Metazoa > Chordata > Actinopteri > Labriformes > Labridae > Cetoscarus > Cetoscarus ocellatus. The sequence goes on from JBAMNC010000598.1 coordinate 289,531, forward strand.
AACAATTTATTTTAAATGGGCATTAATAAGGCAATTGATTTTGAATCTATTTAATGACAGCCTGATTATTTTGTCTATTTTCTTTGAGGTTATCAACCTGCTACTGTTACTGCAACTGTTTCTTCAACCCAGTTGTGATCAATAAAAGGAGTAACATAAAGCAAGCTGAGTTGTGTCCACCGTTCTCTGTTGACCTCATGGCCTCGAGCGAGTAGGGGCGGGCAATGATGCCGAGAAAAAGGGAAAATTAACTCGACATCCATGACAAGTGATTCACATTAATTCCGCGAGGACATGATATTTGTGAGAACTTCTTGGCGTGATAGGGCTTTAGAGAGAGAATGACATGGCCTGTGCTGCACATACACACTAAGACAGATACACACTCTAACAGCACTCTTGTCCTCCGCTGAGTCTCACCTCCTCTCACCTGTCTTACAGCCCTGATTCTACCTCAGAAAAGCAGCAAATGGGGGTCAGCTCTTGTCCATCATTCTGTCTCTGTGACGTTCACAGAGGAAGCAAAGTGTCAACGAGGAGTGAATATTACAGCCTGAAACAGCAGCGTGAGTGTTCCTTAACTGTTATTTTAATGACTGACGATGTGACAGAACAGTCAAAACACAAAGCAAATTCCAAATTTTGATTTACAATCCTACAAAAACCCCCAATGAGATAAAAAGAGAGCGCTGTCTAAACTGCATTTCGTTGGTGCACAGAGATTTGCTTGTAATTTCTTAACATTAAAAACAAGAGATTACCCATTATTTGGTATTTTGTTCATAATGACAGTCTTTATAAATGAACTGTATTATCCCAGATTTTGAAGTTTAAACATAGTCATCAAGAATAAAAGGCTATTGTCAAGCTATCATGAAACTTTGGACGACATGGTAGTTCAACTCAAAATCAACTTCCAACTTTTATTCCCCCTTGCTACCTGTTCTGAACTTCCTCCTGGTGTGACCTGATCAAACTGATGTTAATTATGTGACAATAGTGTGTGCAATACCATTAAAAAAATATGTATATATTACAGTTAAAGGCCCCCAGTCCTTCTTAGCAGTTTGTTAGCAACTGTCCCATAAAAGACATAAGAAACAAAAGCTAACAATATCATGTTGTAGGAAAATAAATATGTATGTGTTCCCTACTGACTTTAATTCAGGCATTTATGTGACTTTGAAAATGCAAACTCACTGCCATGTTTAGGAGTCATTACTGCACCGCTCTATTACAACATCACACAAATTTACAATTCTGGTTCTGTTGTGGCCCTCATGGTCAGACCTCAACCCTGTGCTAAAGAGAGAAATTCTCCATCATGTCTATACTTCCATTACACCACTCCTGCCTCTTCCCCTCACAGAAATCAGTGATTGTGTTTGACATGATGGGTATAAAGCACTGTGCCACAGCAAGCAGGCATTGACAATCTAATCATTGTCACATCAGCGATTACCTCGCAGCATGATGTATTTGAACAGGCTTTTATCACATCTGCTATTACCTGCCTCTTCCTGCCTTATGTCCCTCAGCACACATCTTTTCTCTTAACTGTGTGTTCAATCACCAGCACCAGCTTCGCCTTCTGGTGCTGCTGAGCGACCCTTCGACAGTGACGTATGCCAGCGATTAGTCCGGATACAGTTCAATTATGATAAACAGCCAGCACACCTCTTAGGCTGTGATTAAAGCCTCGGCCTGGTCTTGATAAAGAGATCCCATCTCAATGCCATCACAGCCACATAATAAGACACTCGGCCGCTGTGTTCTGCATCATGCTTTTCACATCAGTGTGGCAGAACGTACACTGTAGCCTGGATGGAGCTCATGGCAGATGGAGCAGGATGGGGTCTTTATCATTCACACATGGCTGGTGATGCTTCCCTGCCCACCTTTTTTTTTCAATTTAGACTAGTATTTATTAATAACCTCCACTTTCTTGAAGCCTATCTTCACAGTTCCTGCCATATAACTTAAGATGGGTTTAGATATAGAGAGATAAAAGAGGAAGAGAGGAGCTCCAGGTTTGATAAATGGATGAGCAGTGATGAAAAGCAGATATCAGAGGAGCATGAAAGGAGAGAGGGGAAGAGAGGAGAGCATTAATCCAACAGCAGGCTGGAGGAGAGGGAGTGAGCATGAAAGACAGAAAATGACGAGAAGAGAGAGAGAGAGAGGAGGAGAAAGCAAAAGAAAGATAGCCTTTCGGCTGTGTTCTGTCAAGGGAGAAATTACACATTTACGGAGGTTTTTTCAAGCAACGACGGGTTCCATAGATCAAACCACTGGATTTATGAGCCAATTCCCAACATGAAATATAGACACAGAGAATCCATTTTACCCATGTTTACTTGCCTTCTCACTCCTTTCTCCTTCTCTCTCTCAATCAAGCAGCATATGTGGATGGCTTTCCCCCTGTGGCCTTAACGGTGATTATTAGAGCCATATTTGAAGATATGATTGTGTTGTGATGCAGCATTGGGCCATGACGGGGAAGAATGCTCCTGGACTAGATTTCAAGAAAACTGAATCTTAACCATTGGATTTTAATAAATAATTGTAACTTTTTTGGTGAATTTTATAAATGTGCATACTGCAGTGTGCTCTGAAGCAATTTTCTCTGTTTGCGTATACTTCTGCATTGAACATAGACAATGAGATGAGCAGTAACTAGAGGGTGCATCACTGAGTTATCCGTTACATTTAAGAGCCCATACTACAGTCTTTCAAGTTTTATATGCCTCTTCGTTTTCTTTTACGTCTCCTCTACATGATAGAGTAGGTCTTTGCATGAGACAAAAAGTCCACACATCAGGACTTCTTCTTTCCCCCATATTTCCAGCGCAATTAGCTGGCAAAAAAGGCTCATTCTCCAGCCCCCCAGGCATAACATTACCAGTGTTACGTCATACCATTGTTTCGCCAGCAGTTTAAGCCCTCAGTGCAGAGCAGAGACAGTTGAACAAGGACTGAGTCGTTGACAACATATCATAATGATAACCTTGATGAGCAGAAACAAATTATTCATTTGAAAACACTGGTCAACAGAATCTTTATTTTAAACTTTCTAAGCATCGCAGAGATCTGAATGGGTCATAAAGAGAAACAACACCTGAAGGAGAGAAGTAAAATTATGATGTGACAAGAACCAGGGTTGAAAATTGGCACCCACCACTGGTCAGATTTGGGTGTTTCTGTTCCTATTCTGGCAAATTAGCTCAACCTACTGGCCTAGTGGTGGGTAAATAAAAACACAGATAATGTTTGAGAGAAAAGTGCAAAATGAATCCTGCCTTTCTGCTTGGTCTGCTCTGACTTTAATCCTTTGATTCATTGTTCACAGAGCTCTACTTTCTTGATATTGCAGTGTTTGTTAGGACAGGCTGTGTGCAGTAATGGTGTGAACTGGCGTCACTTAAGGGTAACTGTAGCTAAACTAAAATTAAGTTATTTTGATAATAAAAACAATCGATTTCTGACAAGTATTTAATGGTCAAAGTACCCAGTTTTACACATTGCTGAAGTTGAACAATCACTTTAGCTTGAAGTATGAGTCTGATTTTGCAAGACAGATCTGCCTTATGACAGACCTGTAATCTGGCTATCCAGCTGCTTGTTTTCTTTCCTGAACTATAAGTGTTGCTGGAGCTCTTTTATTTTCAAGATTTTTTTTTCTCCAGGCACCTTGAAAGTTGGTGAAGTTGTGACAGAACATGTGAATTTCATCCAGCAGCTTTGCAAGGTTAAGACACAGTGGCAGGCCTGATAAATCAGAGGGGAACAGGGTATCATATGGAGAGTGGCTAGAGTTAGCTAGATATCTGAAACATGTCCATGCCAAGGACAGTTGGGTTTAAACTCAAGATGCTGCTGAAAAGTGTATTTTTCATTATCGGTCATCTAATGTTTACACGCTACAACCCCCACTCACCCTCAGACAAGCTTGTGTTGAAATATTTCATTTGTGTACATACGGCTCACAAACCATGTTTTTCAGTACAATCAGAGAAGATTTTCTAAATCGTTTGGGAAGTTCTTGTTGTTTTTGCTTCTACCTGGGTCAGTGTTCCTCCCCAGTGTTCCCCTCTAAGTTCACACAACTGTGCTAAGTTGATGCTGTGAAAGTTCCCCAATCCCGCACGGCTGTTTTATCTTAAAAGCCCTCTGACAAACTCACAAATTGAGACTTCATGAGGAATTAATGGTAAATATAATCTAATAACTGCATATTTTTAATTTAGCAGAGCTAAAACTACCAGTGCTTCTGAGCCAAACGGTAAGGACATAACAGACACCAAGTTAGCATCGTCTCCTTTTCTGTTGTTGATTCAGTGGATTTGATGTCCAGTAAAGATGGACGTTGTACATTTGAAACAAACATAGTATTAACCCAAATTATTATCAATTTAAATTAGACTTTTGAAATGATATGAACTCAATGTGAAACCAAAGCTCAAACTTGCAGCAAAGCACGACTGTACATTGAGCTAAGCTGTAGTCAGAGAGTGGGAGCCTCTTTAGTGGCACAGAAATGCTGAAAACAAAAAGGTGTTTTGAGCAGCTTAACCGAGAAGACTCCTTTTCCTTTGTGTAAAAAAAAAAAAAAAAAAAAAGCAAAATCAAAAAACTTTTTTAACATCCATTATCTGACAAAGTTTTGTAATAATTAATTTCAAAGGGAATTTAGCCTGCTAGTTTCACCAGAAGCTATAATTAAACATTAATAGTTGAGTAATAAATATAACCCCCTATTTATAAACTATGTGGCCATTTAATCAGTTCAGAATGGAACCAAGAAAATGAAAATGAAAAGATAAATTTAGAATAACTTGAAACAAGATTGATTGTGTATTAAAACTTCTGAACAGTGAAAGCATACATTCATAAAGGAAAATAAACATGCAGAAAATGCCTTGCCTGGGTGAACATATTCAAAATTTGCATAGAAATTAATGTCTAATTGGGCTAAACTGCATAATTGACATGCAATTATTAATGTTATGGAGGGGAGCCTAATGAAGTTTCAGTGGCGATTCAAACCTAGGAATGATCACTGCTTGATTATCATATTAATGAAGTCATTAGTTGTCACTTAACTTCAATGACAGGTAAGATAAGAATGTCATGATCTTACAGTTTCCTCAGCAAATATGTACTCAACTCTAATTGCCTCCAATCTAATCTGAGAAAAGAGCGACACATCCTTGAAATATAAAATAAACGTCACATAAACATGCATAACATGAGGCAAGGTTAAAAAAACAATTGGGTTTATTGAATCCTTGACCAAAGTACCTTCAAGGTCACTTGAGGACAAACAACACAAGCCAGCACCACTTGTCCTGCCTCGAGCACAGCAGAAGATGGAACAAACATCAATGTGAGAGGGAGGAGCACTCCAGGTCGAGAGGGGGCTTCAGGGGGTTCTAACAGCTAACACCAAGACACATTTCCAGTAAACACTATGGCATGATTACGCTAAGGAAAGAAAGCTCATCAGTTTGAGGTCCTCCCACTCCCAGAGTCTCTCCTTTCATTCCAATTCATTTCAATTACCCCGTCATTCCCACCTTCTTCCCCTTGTCCCGATTAGCTCAGCCGGGCAATTTACAGTTGATGTTACCTCATCTGAGGCTGAGCTACGGAGGAGGCAGGGGAGACGTGCAGTAATGGAATGAAATGTCACTCAGTTGTTGCCTTTGTCACGAAGATGCAGGCTGGGCCAGATGGGGACGGCTGGTAAAGGTGTTGTTTGTAGGTGGAAAGTTGTGTGTGTTTGTGTGTGTGCAGTCAGTGGTGCTGCTACATGAATAGAGAGCGTTGGGGTGTCCTGCTCTCCAGTGTCCAAGCCTCTCCACTGTGACCAGAGTAACTAACGAGTCACCTCATCACCAACGGAGAAACAGTGCCCCTGTCCTGATCAAGGTTTCTTCACCTTTTTAACTGAAGACGAGCTGGATGCCGACTCTCTCCGTTTGCGCTGCAGAGAGACACAAAGCATTCATATTAAACACTACTTTACCAGCATATCAAATTAAGATTTATGATCACATTGTTCTCCGTAGATAGGAGACTTTGGCACTGCTAGAGCACCCTCTGTATGAAGTCCATGTAAGATGAATACTTCATGAGTAAGACCCAGGGACCAGGCTTTGTTGGCAACACTTTTCAAAGATCACCTGTGAGTTGGTTCAGCAGATACCAAACTTTTTTTGTTTTAACAACTGACTGGGTTTTTACTTATCAAGCAACACAAAAAGATCTCATGGAGTAATGCAATTAAGTATCCTGTGGAATGGACAGCTGAATTACACGATGTGACGACTCTTTTATTTCTTGTTTTCATTCATGAGGATTAACAAATTTATTGATAGACTGAGCAAAACTATTAATTTGGTCCAAAGGGCAACACAGTGCGAACAGACAAATGAATAAAGGTAACACGTTTTAAAGTATTAAATCAGTTACATAATGCAAAGTATATTTCATATTGCTAATATTTTTGTTTACCCCCACTCAACATTATTCATTCAAGGTTCAAAATCTAAATCTTCATCTCTGTAAGTTACATTTAAACACGTCATGTTCTTTGCTTTATCAACTATCCCAGCCATACTATGCCGACCTGAATGCATCACAGACATCAATTAACATGAGGTACATTTGTTGAGTAAGTGTGTAGCCTGTATAGCTTGGCTGATAGCTTATCCTGTTGTTCTCAGTGCAAATTTCCCCACAGCCTTCAAGAGTGGATGAATATTTTTGACAAAAAGGACTGAAACAAAGTTTAAGGGATTACACCAGAGCTTCTTTAAGAGGATGACAGAGCAGCAGAAGCATAAGACAAGCAGATGAATGGATGAGTGGGCAATTGATCTGAAGTCCAAGAAATTGACCTTGGTTGAGATTGAAAAAGACATGTAGTTTGATTCTTGGGCGCTCTTCTAAATGGTCAAAAGTTATCAATATCAAAACAAGGAGGCATAGAAGAGCTGTATTAATGTAAGCACGCTTTCTGTATCATCTGTTGCCCACGTAATAAAGTGGAGAAAGATTTAATGTTTTGCAACACCATGGTTTGCAGACTAGGTGCATGTGTGCTATGTGTTGGCTGTCCTTCATTGCTGTCACAGCCCTGTTAGTAAATTTACTTCGGTAAGGCCATAAATTATTTCTCTTTTTTATTTTCTTGGCTTAAAAGTCATGTGTTCAACAGTTAATTTAGGAAATAGAAAGTTTAGGATGACTTGATTCATTGTTAAATTGACTCAGGAAAACGTCAGAATAAAAATAATTTTATTCCAAAAGGGAAATTTCTCCACAAAAATGCTAAACTGGGCTTCAGCTCTGAACACCACCAGAGGGTAAACATACTGTGTTAACTTGATAGTGACTTTGTTTTACCAATGGGAATATATGTGTCTGCTAAAATAAGACCATTATAACAGTATTTTTCATTTTCCCATCCTATAATACAAGTGTGTAGCAGTAAAAATGTGTAAGCAGTCTATTCTCGAGATCTTTCGGACTGAACATACCAACAGGGGGATGAAAGATGCTCTACGAAAAACATTAAAAAACATCTTTTTTCATTTTGAAGCTCTACTTAGAACCTTCTTAAGATCCAACAGTGCAAATGTAAATTTTTGCAATTTTTCAACTGATCTTTAGATTTTGATCGGGGTGAATGTCTCATGAACATTTAAACAGAAGTTTAATGAGCTGCTGGGCAGAAAAATAAATGGAGCAGGGATTGTGTCAGGGTCAGACCATAATGTTGTGATTTTAGATGGCTCTGTGGTCAATGACTGTCATCAATTTTATTTCACTAAAGGACATGATCAAACAGACTCCCCTTAGTGTCTGCTGCCTCTACCTGCCTTAAAAATAAAAAAAAGTTCAAATTGTAGGTTATTCTCACTGAAATGTCCAACTTATCAGTAATTAGAAAAAGCAATAAAGCTATGCAGTTAACAGTGCATTTCTTTATCATAAGATCATGGATACAGTTCACACTGGTAAATCAGGTGATTGTTTCCGTTTGTTGTCTCACACTAAAACTGCACTTTATTCAAGTGCAGGATTATGACCTGAGAAGGGATACATAGTTAAAAAAAAAACACATGCAGACCTCTGCTAACTCTTCCTGTTGTGTTTCCCTGCTTATTTTGATCAGTAATGCAGGAGAAAACTCAACATTCTTCAGGCTGTGTTTAATTTGTGATAGAGGAGGTTGCACTTTCTGCCATGATGGTGCATGTTTGAGATGCTTGCTGTAACTAAGTATTTGAATTACCTCAAGTATTTTCAACAGTTTTCAAAGCTAAAGAAATCCTTAATTTATATACCGTAGTTGCATCAGGATGTGTCTTGTCATGGCCATCATTTTTCTGTACTGTTGTCTAAACTCTGAAGAGCAGGGACTCGCCCCTATGATTCCCCGTTTACAAGAACTTTAGATACTGCACATATTAATGTGTACTCTCTGAGAATTGAAATGTAACTGAGCTGTAGATCTAAAAACAAGTTTTAGCCCGAGCTGACTAGACTTACAGAGTTTGGGGTTAGTGGTGCTCCTACAACATCTATGATCTGCTCCTTAGCTTCCACCTTGATATCATCTGCACAGGGCCAGGACTGAGATTCGCCAATGGGGGTGGGCACTACAGTGCTGTTGGAGGTGTTGGCTTCTCCGCCTTGTCCCAAGGATGCCTGTGCAGACCCTACAGTTCCACCACATGTACCCCCGCTGCCAGCCTTCAGTAGGGCTTCGTAACGGTGACGAAGCATCTGTTGTTCATATTCACAGTTGCTGTGGGCCTGTTTGAGCTCATACAGCAGCACCAGGTCGCTACGCAGCTCATTGAACATCTGAACGATCTCCTCTGTCGGCATCGGGTTTAGATCTGGAATGACAAACAGACAGACACGCATAGATAAATGTAAAGACCTTTCTGACACAGAGGGTCCAGTGTAAAACTGTAAACTTCATACTTTTTAGATGTTGATGATATAACCATTACATATCAGACATTTGGGTTTCATCTGCTAAAACAAATGTTTTTTTGTTACAACGAAAAAAATTATACAAGCAATGTTTTTGTCTGTAATTGATTGGTGAAAACACCACTGCCTTTTTGAAGGAGTTGGCCTTCCCTTACACATCAGAAGGTTGGAAAATTGACACCAGTCTTTACAAGAGCATAATACATGAACTTACTCTCTCTAATGACTGTAAAAAATGTCTGAATGTTGCTGTAGCCTTTGGTTAATCGGATTATTAACCAAGTGAAATTAAATTAACCATGAATGAAACTTCACAAAGGCTTATGTCATCATTTACTGCAGCCTATTTGTTGACTGATGTTTTCTGTTTTGGTCTTTGGTGTGTTGTTCATGTGGAAGTTCTGGTGCTGCTGTCTTGGCTTGAAGTCCCTCTTTAAAGATGTTTTTGTATCTCAGTGGGAACACTGCTTATTAACATATGTTTAACTCTCTCAAGGGATACATCCCATGGTGACTTCATTGGGGGATTTTTTTTAAACAGAACAGGTGTTACAGTATTGTTTGAAACTCTCAAAAAGGTAGATGAAGCTGGTTTTACCATTGCTTTAAAAACATTCTTTGCATATCATGTACATGTTATCCAGAGGAATGATTTGTTTTAAATTACCAGATGTCCATCTAGAAAAGAAAACTATTGATCATATTTAAGTAAATATTGTTTTTAACAAACAAACTGTCACAAAGAGAGTCACAGGTTAATTCTAACTAAAAACAAATGTCAAACAAATTGGCACAAATGAGCTCAGAATTATTAATACATAAAAAACTGTAAAAATCTGGCATCATGCATCTCTTTCTGTAAGTAGTTGGCATAGAAGGATTGAAATGTAAAGCAGAGAGCATAAGTTCCATGATTTTTTTTTCATACTTACCCACTCCTTGCTCGATCAGGATCTGCTCAATGGCCTTGATCTTCTTCTGGCCTACAGAGCTTGGCAGTTTCATCTGAATCACACACAAACAAACACACACATGCAGAAAACACAGGGTGATTTAAGGTGCTGGAGATATTAGGATAAACAGATCCACCTCGGGGCTTTTAATTCGTATGAAATGCACTTCAGAGGGCCAGATCAAAATGTCTTTATCCACTGAACTCTGTCTGACTGATTGGTCGGCGGGGTTCTCCACTCCTTTAGCTGTGCTAATGCATTTTCCATAGAGAGTAGCTGCTCCTCATCAGTCTTGAAGATGAATAAGAGCTCCCTTGCTAAGTCAAACCCATATTAGCTCGTCACTAACGGAATTAATCATCTCAGCGCTAATGAGAGATAGCTAGCTCAAGTCAGATACTTTGGTTTCTTAAATAGATCAACTGTAGGGTCAAGTTTTGATAAAACTGTTTTTATGTATAAAGCACTTTGGGTAAAACTTCAAATATTTCAGTTTAAAAAGCTACCACATATATTGTATTAATTACAATGATAAATACTGTTTGGATTCCTTACACAGGGCTTTTGAAAGTTCAGAAAAATTAATTCTTTTCAAGTTTGTCCTTCTTCAGAATTCTCACCAGTGTTTTAAAGTCAATGTGAAGTTTTAGATTAAACAGAAGATCCAAATGGTCTTAAGTTTGTTTTCCTAGATAAGGATAGCAAGATAAGGCTCAGTGAGCCTCTACTTGTGACTTTAATTTGTATCAGATTTAGCTTTACTCACCCTCTGACTGCGCAGAGTAACTCCTGCTGATTTGAAGTCAGGGAACTTGATGCCAGCAGTCTCTGGAACAGCCTAAATCAAAAAGAAACTCATGATAAGACACCAGAACTGACACCACAATGGACCAATAAGAGCTTTTGACATTATCAAGACAAAAAAAGCCTGTCTAATTAATCAGTCAGGCAGTTTCCTTGATAAAACAGCCGCTCTATCAAAATATTGTGTCGGATACTCTAAGTTACATACGGTTATATGTTTAACTGTGCTCTATCAGTGCTTACCGGTTTTTCTGTTTCTCTTTTCTGAGGAAGCTTTTTCTTGGAAACCCTCTTTTCAGCTCGCCTTAGTTCTGTGGTTGTGTCAGCCGCTTTAATGAGTTTCTGCAGATCCTGGGCCTTCTTCTCTCGCTCCTTCTTCCTTGTCTCAATCTTCCTTAGTTCTTGAATAAGATATTCCTCTTCTGCCACCTAGAGGGTGAACAGGAGAAGTGCGATCTTAATTCACAAAAGATCTGTCAACATCTGAGGTTGTTTCAGCAGGGATGGAAATTAACATGTGAAATTAAGTTATTCAAATGTAACTATTCAAGGAGTTTTGAAAATATTTACTTTTTTCTCTATCTTGAGTAATTTTGGTGGAAAGTAATGTACTTTTTTACACTTCACATGCATCTGTGTACTTATTAGAACAAATAAATCAGCTTAATCAAGCAATGATTTTCATTGCCCTGTGTGCCAGACTTTAAACACGGATACCGATGACAAGTTAAGTTTCAAGAAACTTGATACTGAAACAGTACATTATACATTAAACACAATACTGGCTCAATACTTGATAACTAGAGGGGTGGAAGGGTATAGTTACTTTAATAAATTTTACTAAAGTATGAGATTAACTTTACTTGACACACTAGAGGGATTTTTTTTTCCACAAATCTATGATGCACAACATGTTTCAAGTTGTTTAGGGCAACATCCTATAGACAGTGTTTGCGAAGGGCAGAACTGTTAAAGAAAAACTGGAAGGTGACTGGAGCAATGATTGTCTGTCACGTTCATTATAGACCAGTCAGAGGCTTACAGTCCCTTTCTGCACAACTAAACAATTCTTGTACTTGCCTCTTTCTCCCGAAATGATGCTGACTGAATCCCACAAAGTAGCATTTTAATAATTGTAACAAAACTTGCTGATTGCATGTTGATTAGTACAGTTTTTTTTACTATGTAATTTTTTTCTTATAAAGTATTAACAAAAGTACAAGTTCATGAAATAGCTATTGAATTACAGTGATGTGAACGAATGCGTTTAGTTACTTTCCACTTCAAACTATTCAGAAACAGGACGTCCCTCAAGCTAGGTTAAATCCCAGAGCTGACAGTTTAATATCTGTGGTAAATTATTAGTGTGTATTCCAATATTTGGCAGTTGTTTTCATTTGGTCAAACAGTATGTATGGGCTAAATTATAATTTTCATAATGTATAAACGGCATTTTTGCATATATATTGACTTGATATTGACAGTAAATATCTGAGAACTCTTTGGTTATATTTAGGGATGCGCCAAAGTTTTTTTGTGGCCAAATAGCCACACCCCACACAGTGCAATGCTTTCTGTAGGGGTTTGAAAATATGGAAAAGTCTTCCATAAGGTATCACAAGTTTAAGCATTAAAAAAAAAAAAAACTTCACATGAGTTTGAAGATATATCAAATGTTATCAAAATTCTCTTAAAAGTTTGTTCTTTGTATATTTTAAAGAGATGCCATGAAATGCAGAATTTTATAATTATTTTTAGTTTACATTTAAGCTGTGGTTTTGTCAATATGCCTTGTATTATCTGTAATCATTCATTTATAGAATTTTTTCAGACTGTAGTTTATTAATTGATACATATCCTGGTCCATGGGCATCATCCTTATGATTGTCAGTAAGTTTATCTTGTTTTCTTGTTTTAGCGTGGGTTGTGTTAAACTTGCTCGTTTTTTTCTTTATACCTTGCTTATATTAATGTGAATTAACAAAATTACTGACAAACTGAAAATGTATTGGTTTATCCAACAGGTAAAACAGTCAAAACAGTCTAATAATCAAAAGGCTAAATGTTTCAGAAAATTAACTGTTATATCATGCAACTGATGTGATAGTTTCATATTTCTAAGAGAGCAAATAAATTTTATCCCCAATCAACATTACTTATTTAAGATTTAGCTGAAGTATTTAAGTCCATTTCTTTAAATTAGAAACAAATTTGTATATTTAGAAAATATCAGCCAACATTGATCTGCATTTGATTGATCAAGGCACCTTAAATTGTATTACATTAAGAGGGCAAATATCTTTAAAAAAAATTTAAAAGTACATGTTCGACTTTTTTAAACTTCAGCTGATTTGCTTTCTGTACAATATCAAAGTGTACTTAAATGTGCATGTGTTTTGAGTTCATTTAAAATAAGAACTCTTGTATTTTTACACCAGCATAACATTTCTGTTTTCTTTTCACTCCTGTATTCAACACTGTTTTTGGAGGTTTTCTTCTTTGCAACAAAAGTATTACTATTACCTATAACAGAAACATGAATTTTTCCTTACCATAAAACTTCTCATCTTTCCTGTGAAACAATTCAATAATGAAACAACACATAAATCAAAAATGGAATTTGATATTTACTCACTTGTTCAGGTGTACGATTGAAGAGCTTCTCCAGTTGTTCCTTGCGGCGCCTTTCATGTCCAGCATCGAATATATAAATCTTTGGCTCTGTCCCTGAAGCTGCACGGACCTTAGTCAGCTTACCACAAATATTGTAATACCGTTCTTTCAAGTCCTCCACTGAACGTTTCTGAAATAATAACAGAGAAATTGTCACAGGGGATGTATGCTTTAATTTCAGATTGATTTATATATTCAGCAATGAGAAAGAACGCTGATGAGTGACTCTCGTCATTACTCTGTATTGCTGGTAATCATAGCGGTCATGGACAACGATGAAGCGCAGGTCAAAGCGTTTGCACAAGTCAAACAGGTGATCCGTCTCTGCTTTAGTCCAGCCATCATCATGCAGATGCATTTGATACTCCTGCTCTGAGTAAACAGGTACCTGAACCGTCTAGAAAAACAGACAGGAGAACATACAACAGTCATCAGTAATCCATCTCTTTGTTTCTTTGGACCACTGAGATGGTCAGCACTACCTTGTTGAAGCGAGCAAAAGGGTAGTCTTTGCCCTCCTCTGCCTGGCGCCTCCAGTGATGAAAAATAGCTCCATCCCTTCGAGCTGGATTGGTGAAGGGCATCCACTTCCAGGGGCGAACCTTTTTACAGCCCAGCTTGGCTTTGACTGTCCTGTAGCCCTGAGTTGTATCACTTGGCAGCAGAGGGGGTGCATCCCTGAGGATATACGGACAAAAACAACAAATCTTTGATGAACAAAGCAGGAGAGGCATGTTGAAAATAGGGTTTATCTTCTTTGTCCTTTATAAGGTTCAGACAGAACTGACAGCACATGAAAATATTTGACGTAAGATACTCACTGAGCTGTCACTGAATTTAATTTGTGACTGAATACACTCGATTAAAAAAGCTGCTGCGATTTGCTTCCCTGCTTTGTGCACCTAATGGCTTGACATGAAGAATCAAGACCATACCCAGACTAATGCAAAATGTGCTTTGGAGGAATATAAATCTCACCCTGAACAATCAGAACATAAGTCATTTAAAATGTTAAAAAATGTTAAACAATCACATTTATCAAAGGTTCACTAAAACTGCAGATTCTCTGGTTTTCTTGACTCTCTGCAATAAAGGTCTATCTAATATAACCATCAGCAGGCTTTTTAGAGAACTAACCACGAGTGTGTATCTCCTGAATGTAAAATGTGCAAACTACAGAAAGCACCTATTACAGCCACAGCAGAATAACAGTTTTTAGAGTGACAGTGTTAAATTCGAACATCCTGCTCAGTTTTACCTTTCTTTAGCTTCCCTCTATCCATATTCATGAAAATAGTTAAAGGGATAGTTACGATTTTTTGATGTGGGCTTGCTCGAGTAAATATAGTAAATATGAGTGCCACTAAAGCACCCAACAGAACATCATGTCTGCAGTGACCATTTTACCCATATGGGTCAGAAAGAGATGTGTCGTTACCATGTTCTGCTCATGACAGCAATTCGCCTCCAGGTTTGTGACCTTGGATTCACAGTTCATGCACCACCAGGTAACTGGTGAACTGTCCTGCTCCTCAGTTTTCACAACATTTTTTTTCTGTTCCTCTTTCCACCCGTGACACCATCTCCAAGTTCTTCTTTTTTGTACATCAATTCATGTTGAATCCTCTTGCACCCACAACTAACATCATGTCATTGTCACTCAACTCAAAATTACTCTTTTTAGTTCAGTTTTAGTGAAGTTAGTGCTTATTGTTTCTTGTGCAGACCAACGACCTGAACAGCTGATGAGGAGAAGGAGAAGGTGACATAGCCCATATGTTGCGTCATGAAATTGTTCCAAACATCGGGGCTTTGTTGAGCATAAGCGAATGCAAAGAGTCACACTGTAGCATCTAGTCTAGCCAGCATGGTTTAATGTGTAGTTTTAACCCTGAAGTGGGTTAATTATGAAGTCTTCTGTGGCACCATTGACTGCTACATATATTGCCTCACATCCATACGTGGCTATCTTTCTTCAGGGACAGAGCTTACCCGGTGATTTAGTGGCAATCATATTTACTAGTGCCATAGCCTCGAGCAACCCCACTTCAAGAAAAAAAAAAAACTGAAATATTCCTTTAATACGTGCCTTTAGTGAACATCTAAACAAAAGGACATTTGTAAAGACTTTTCCTTCAAAAATGGTCTCAACTGGGTCAACCACAGATGCTCTGCAGTCTAAAACATATACATGTGTGCCACGTAATGTTTCAAAGTGTTTTTGTGGAGGTCTGCCCTGGGTTTCTGCACTTCATTTCTAATCTCCCGGTGCTGAGCTGTAAATGCATCACATAGACATGCATTCAAATTAGGAAAGTACAATATTGTACTTTTTGCTAATATCCCAAATGCCAATATTTCCAACCTAATTTCAGAGGATAGTGAAATGTACACTTTTTTGTTGTTGTATGAAAGAGTGTCTCTTCTGTACCAGAATGATCCTGTTTCTCTTACTGTGACAGCCTTTTGTCTTACAAACAGATGTCATACAAGAAAAGCAATGCTTGATTCTGTAATAAAAGATAGTGGATTGATTTCTAAATGTGGACATTTAGCCATATAAGTGAAGTACTTTGATAAAATTTGTTTATGCAGCCAATATTAGTGCCAATACACAGTATGACATTTGAATGGCTGAAACATCTGCTGTAAATACATAGAGAAATTGTAACATCTGCAGATACCTACAAAGTGCTGACAATATCACGCATTCCTAAATCAAATGATTTTTATGTTTATATGTAAATGATAAAAAAATTATTGTGTAAAGGACAAACTTCTTTAAAGGGACATTTCAGATTTACTTCAGGACAGTTTATGCTGTTCATAGGGGCAAAAAAATGTGGTCTGGAGCCCCAGTCAAAAATAAATAAAGCAGTTCGAAAAGAGAGAAGTTGTGCGCAAACTTACAAAAGTGAAGTTAAAGAGGTACATACTTTTTATCTGAATAAAGCAGAGCATAGACCTCTCTGTGCATTCCCTCTGGTCTCTTGAAGGTCAATGTTTCTGTCGTCTTCTTTGACTTTTTCTGAAACAGGAAACAGAGAAAGTGGTTATCATAACAAAGGGCCACATTCTGTTCATTTTTTTACAGAAGAAATCCTGTGTTTTTGACATCAAAGTTTGTATAAATTGATGAATTTGGGCATATTTTAGTATATTATTTAACACAATCTGTTTTTGACTCCGATTCCCAGTTGACAGAGGGAAAATCACCAGCTTCTGCTTTCATTATGTGTTAAAAATGTTTTTTTTTGTATATATATTTCTTTGAATTAACACCATTGGTCTTCAAAGAGCTCCATGAAGAATGACACAACTTGATGAAGCCACAGAATTACCTACACCGATCAGGCATAATGTTACGACCACTGACCGGTAAAGTAAAAACAGATAAAACACTGAAAACAGGTAAAACACTGATTGCCTCTTCATCATGAAACCTATTAAAGAGTGGGATATATTCGGCAGCAAGTGAACATTTTGTCCTCAAAGTTGATGTTAGAAACCAGAAAAATGGCAAATGAAAGGATCTAAGAAAATCTGACTAGGGCCAAACTGTGTTGGCTAGATGACTGTGTCAAAGCAACAGGGTCATGGGTGGCAAGGCTCAATGATGCACGTGTGGAACAAAGGCTGGCCGGTGAGGTCTGATCCAACAGACGTTGCTCAAATTGCTGAAGAAGTTAATGCTGGCTCTGATAGAGGGTTGTCATAATATAGCAGTTTGTTGCATTGGGCCATTCAGCTATAAGTACACAGGGTGGTAGATGGAGATAATATGATGCCTGATTGGTGTATATTTCTGATTTAAGGAATAAGTTTTAGCTTCCCTTGTCCTCTGTGCTTCAACCAAATAACTGATACAGATTTTTCAATGGTACAATGATTACTGCCAAGAATATGAGTAAAACTAATACTACTACCTCAACAAACAGCCTGTAGATGTGCTTTCAATGATTGGTTTTATAAGTCTTCAAGCTCACATCTGTCTCAACTGCACACCTATAGACAAACTATTAAAAAAGTCAGCATGCTGACGCTGTAAGTGGCATACAATGATGTTTTAAGAATACTACTAAAGAGACCTAGATGATTCAGGAAAAGTTGAATGTTTGTAAGAGCAAGGATTACACTCTTCAAGCTGCTCTAAAAAATCTTATGTATAGATTTAGAAGCCAATTTGGTGCCTCTGAGAATTAAGTTCACGTCCCTGTCTAACGTAAGATTCAGTTCAGTAAAAAATCCGTCACAGTTATAAAGGTACTTGTATAGTTGCCTCTTAAAAGTCTAAATGTTTTTTTTTAATTTATTTTTCTTAAACTTTGTTGTAAGTACATCATGGAATTTAACTGTTGTTTTTTTAATTGAGTATTGTCTTGTTTTGTTCGTTTGTTTGCATATTTTATATGTGTGTGCTGTTTAAGTTCGTATGGGCCGTGAGTCTTTAATAAAGTTTGTTTGGTTGATTTATTGTGTTTTTTTTTTTTTTGGAAAGATTTACTTACACGTATTAATCTGCGATACTACACAGTAAGATATGGTAAATAAAGCCAACCACACAAATCCGTGTTACCTTGTTATCCAACATATACTGTAATTACTTTGATCAAAATATGTAGCCCATGTCAAAATGATGAAAACAAAACTGTGTATTTCATATATTATATGTTTGGAGTGTCTCACCTTGTCTGAGTTGATGAGGTCTTTTTTACTGATGGGACCTTCATTTTCTCCTCCAGCCAACTCCAGAATATCCCGAACATCCGCCCCAGTAGCCATGATTAGGATGTGCAGTTGTTTATTGTTTTCTTTGCCTTTTCAAACGTGTTTTTCTCATTCATTCAAAAGAGCTATGATGAGGATAATGATGAGGTTACCGTGGGAAACTACGCCGCTAGCTTCAGGCTAACGCCGATATTACCATTAGAGCTACGCTAATTACTCCGGCGGTAGTAAACAGACGGGTTAACAGATAGTAGATAGAGGTGTTTGTCGGGTATCTTTTGGTATTTGTTCCTATTAGTAAAACCTTTACAGACAGTCAATACATACAAATGCTGTTCTTCGGGCTCATTCAGCTAACGCAACACTACTTCCGTTCCGGTTAAGTGGTTGTTGCTGTGCTGGTGTCCTCAGTTAGTTGACTATCGCCCCCGCGAGGCCTGGCGGCGTAATGGCATTCCTTTTTATTTTATTTTATTTATTTTTTATTTTATTTCTTCGACCCAACCACCAAAAATGAGCAGGAATATTCTAGCAATTTTAAAAAATATAACTATGACAGCTTTTACAAATCTACAAACCTGGATTTTGAGTAAAATAATAGACAAAAGGCTCAATATCAACATTTTATTTATGACAATGCCTTTTTCATTACAGTACATAGAATTTTATGAGTTCTTTTTCTTTAAACAATAATCTTGCAATAAAAAAAACATTGGTCACCATATCATTTTCCTGTTGACGATAACAGTCCATATGTCAAAAAGACAACAAGGAAGCATACTGCCGGGAATGAAGGAGGATATGAATTTTTGAAGACAGAAATTAAACACACAAGAATTTGTTTAATTCTGAGTAATTACATTAACAGTTTACATTAATTTGCAGGGGGTGCATGGACAATGCCATAAAGTGGTCCTCAGCATGGAAAATTTGGGTACCCATGCTCTCTGCTCCATTCATCCCAATATATAATGGCTTATGGAAACTTTACAAAGAAAATGGTTGATGTTGTGATATTGTTGTGCTTGTATGGAAATCACATCGTAAAATTTTAACTTTAGCCAAAAATTATGGGTCTCATGAAAATATATATGAGATCAGTCCCTATCCCAAACCAGCTCTGCATAGTTTCTAACACCAAGCATCTATCCATAAAGCATTTAGGCCATTTTAGGTGGTTAAAATGTTTTCACTTATGGTGCAACCAGTCCTCATGAATCTGTAATCCTTTAACCCTCTAAAAGATCAAAAACGTTTACAGATACTATATTTGGCTCACTCTATAATCTGTTTCTCTCCAGGACACATCTTTTTCCAAATGGTATTTAGTACAGGAAAAGCGTAACCAAAACTAATAGCCTTTAATGAAGGTTAAAGGGGGCCTTTTTACATGTGCCAACAAGGTATTGTTTTTGCTTATGTTTGTAAGTTAGATTTTTTTTTCTTTCAGGATAGTTAAAAAAATAATTAACAGAATTTGGTTACATTTTCAGATTTTTGGTCATGGAAGAAGTGATCTGATTTTGGTGGTGATCTGGATCCAGATTTTTTTTTTTTTGTTGAAAGATTTACTTACATTGTGAGATTTTCTCTGATAAATCAATAACTTCTCAACAGATTTTGATTACATTTTCAGTGAATGTAGGTCATGGCAAAAAGGATCATGGCAAAAGTGATTACATTTTGGTTGTGAGCTGAATCCAAATCCCATTCTGGATTTTGTCAATGTTTTTTAACAGTGCAAATAGGACAGTTTTCCACATTTTTGGCAATAACATTCATTTGACAATGTTGGAAAAGACTTAGGCCTATCCGTGGGTTGTGTCAAGGAGCATTTCTACTTAATGTAATTTTTCTGGGAGTTAACCAATGCAGAAGATCCCTGAATGTTACTCTTTTGCAAATAACATGAAAAAAGCTTTGAATGTTTTTTCATGTGAAGAGAAAGTAAATCTTTAAAGTTTTACTGCAATTAAGTTAACAAATTATAGTGTGACAATACTGATAGTAGAATATTTTTAGGGCCCCTGCAAGTACTGGGCCCTTAGAACTTTCCAACCATTTACCACTTACGGCCCCCTGACCGTTAGATGTAAAACAGATGTGTGCATATGAAGCTTTGACAATAGGAAATTTGATCGAATGGCTCCAAGGTGCCAAGAATTGTGCCCAAAGCACCATTATTTTGAAAATCTCATGTGCTCTTTTTCGGGCTTTTCTTCTGAAAGGTCAAACCGGATGAAGGTTCCTTTTTAAATTTCGAGAGCTGGCTGCGCGTGGTTTCAGCCTGCTCCATCCGCCATCTTCAGCAGTCGGCAGCACGCAGAAGTTGTCGCCGAAGCCTGTAACTAGGTCACTTTATTAGAGAATCGTTTTGTCGATACATTCACAGGTGTTCAGCAATAACTTTATTTATTTAGCGGAAAACCGATCTGCGATAGAAGATGTCGAACGAGCAGGCCGAAAACAGCACCGAGAAAGAAGGCCAGCAGCAGCCGCAGCAGGGGTGAGTTCATTCATAGAGCTCTTTGTTAGCACCCGTGAGCTAAATGATGCTAACGTTGTCCTACTCTCTGTGATACAACTTATCATAACCTTATTAATATTTGCGGTGTTGTACCATCACGGGAAGGTGTTTGCAACGAGTATTTCAAGTAGTGTGCAGTGTGCTACAGTGTACGATATAATGGCGGTTTTATGAATTTGCAGGCCTGGTCTATTTTTAGAGATAGATTGGTCCACCCTGTAACTAAGAGCCGTCGGCTTGCGAATGGATAGGCCTTGAAGTTGTAGTATGTAGCGTGAAATATTATGCTGTGTTTAGTCCTTCTTTCATGGAAAGAGGAAGTCTCGGTGTACATAGAGAGAGGGAAAGGGTCCAGCCACGGGGTTATTTACGGCAGCTCAGCTAGCAAACAAAAGGCAAATGGGTCCTCCGTTAGCTCAGCCTCACTGAAGGAGATTCAATTTTGGTGGTATTTTATTCTTGGAAGTAGGTGAATGGATGTGCTCTGCAAACGTTATAGACCACTGTACACGTCCCTCTGGAGTAGACGTGTTTGAACATTTATGCACAGTGCACACCCCACTAATGATGATCCAGACTAGTACCCTTGCCATGTCTTAAGAAGGCTTATTTGTGTACACTTTGCTGACACTTGAATGTTTGATAAAATCTGATATGAAGGTTTTACTTCTGAAGTATTTGAGTGATATGCAAAAATCCATTTGTAACTTAGACGACACACATTAAAACACAACAGGTTACATTAAAAAAAAATAGATCTGCTGAATGGGGAAGAGGAAAGTTGACAACTTTCTCAATTTCTGGTTCTGTAAACTGCAGAATATGATGGTTGATTTGTAAACTCAGAATTTTCCGCTGCATAACAAGATTAATGCACCAAATGATGTGAGTAGTATCAAATGTTTTAAATGTTAAGCGAAATGTGTGTTGGTTATTCCATGAGTAACATCGATTGAATGAAATGACCATGCATGTTATCTGTCATGGTCAAGTTTGTTGTTAAACAAAAACGGAACACAATCCTCATGTCACCATTTTTTCTTAAAACAGAGAGGTGAATGGGAAACCTAAACCAGAGGCTAATTCGAGCCGAAAGGAGAGGCCCCAGAAGAGAGGTGGTGGAGGACGCTACGAGCCCTACGCACAGGTCCACAAGAGATATCGTGTTTTTGTCAGCAACATCCCATATGATGTGAAATGGCAAGCCCTCAAAGATCTGATGAAAGAAAAAGGTAAGGCGCTCACAGGCAGAATTTATTCAGTTTTGAATATTATACCTGCAGCGATAAGGGTCCTTTGGTTTGACCACTGCAGCCTTGAAGTACCATTTGGTGTTTTTGCAGAACTTAAAGGTTGTTCCACAGTTGCTGAAATCCATTTCAGTGTATTTTGAACAAAGGATTGGATGATGTCCTTACTTTTTTGCCAACTGACAAGTTTTTGCATGCTTTCATGGATTTCTGCCAGCCCTCGGTTTTACCTTGGCCCCTCCTCTTTAGAAGACAATAACCCTCAGTGGTTTCCTGAAGTGGAGGATGTGTTTAGTTAAAGCCAGTCCATCTGCCTGCAAGAGATTATGTAAAGAGTGGCACTGTGACATGTTTTTCCTGTAAGCGCACATTTGAAAACTTAAAATACATTTGATTTAGTATTTTGTCAAAAGATTTACAGCGTCAGAACCCTTAGTCAAGAGAAGTGCTAGAGTTTCCTGATACAAATGTTACAAAAACCCATGGATTCCTGTCCAGGAAGGTCATTTGTGCTGCAGCAACTCTGACTTTCGTCTGGACCTGCTCTGTTCTAACGTACTGTATTGATATTTATGGGTTTTTTGCTCAAGTGACAGTTCTTGATGGATGTTGAACTGGAGGTGAAAGATGTGTGCATTTCTTAAGTGGCTGTAACATATACTTGAAGCATGCATTCAGAAAGGGGCATTCCTTCATACATAGGGTGCCTGATATTTGTTCTGCTGACTGTGAGTTAAATTGCATTTTTCTTTTTTTAGGAGTGACCTTGACAAGAAAATGTTTTCTCAGCAGATCTCCATGTTGCGCCAATCCCAGCTATTCAGAGGGGGATGACTTAGGGGTACAGGTCTACAAAATAAAGCAACTTCTCGTGCACTGTCCTTGTCCCTAGAGGTTTGGTCATTGATGTCTACTCGTTGAATGGACATGTGATCTGGAAAGGAAAGTGGCTTGGGTTGACACTTCATCTAAATTCAGATATTGCTCGTTTTAGTAACTGATCGGCTTCAAGACCATGTTTGCGATTAGGGAATATTACACTTCATTCTTCAAAGCTGTTGCTTGTAAGATTATGTCTATTCTGAGAACCGTGTTATTTAAAGCTTAGTTGATGGGTGAAAGCATCGAATTTGAATGGATTAGTCTGCTGTGTAAGTGAGAGTATTTGTCAATGGCAACAATAGAGGATGTATTGAACAAGTGTTTTCCACTTGATCATTTGGACCATAATCCTGAGGTTTAAGGTGGGGTTGATGGCATTATACCCAAGTGGAAAGTCTGAAGGCCATTTCATCAGTTGCTGTTTCCACTTTACTGCGTTGGTGCAAAATGTGTGCAACAAGGACAGGCTGAGAAATGTTATCCTTAATAAAAGCTTGCTTTGTAGACCTGTACCAGATTTTGCTGAAGTGCTGAGGGACGGCTCAGGACTGTTAGTCCGAGCTCACTGTCACCGGCCACCCTACTTGTGTTTCTGCTCTAAACCCCAATTGTCTCTTGGCTTCTCTCCTCTGGTGTGTGTCGTCTCTGGAATCTGATTTGTAGTGGGTGATGTTACGTACGTGGAACACTTAATGGACGCAGAAGGCAAATCAAGGGTAAGTGCAAATACATACAACTAAAAATTCTGAATATTCCTGACAAACATGTGTTTGTCAGCTTTGGTTCTTACTTTTTCAATGTTGGAATTGTTGAGATTCACAAACCTGGTGGAGTGTGTGTAAAGTCGTGACCCGCAGAAGGTGTGCGTTATTTGGTGTTGTCTGTAACACTGACTCGGAGTCATTGAGGATTGATGCTGAAATACCAGATATTCAGCTATCTGTGTAGCCAACCCTGTGGTACTGCAGTAGCTGAACATGTTCTTTTTGATGGTACTACTCCTGTGACCTAAGGAGTTAAGTCTGCCAGAGGTTGTCATAAGGCTGTCAGATGGTGGTTAATAAAAGCCTATTCAGAAGAAATAGTTCCCTGGAAAAGTTAAGTCAACACCATTACAGTGGTGAAAACTTTTTCACTGTGGATTTTCTGCCCTTTGGATGTTGGAGAAGAACTTAGTAGTTCAGACTTGTCTGCATCGTGTTAGTGGAAAAAATGTGACTCCTTCTACTTTGTTTTTTTATGTGCAATTTGAAGGCTTTTGTGACTTGTAGAATTTTCTTGTGCATGCAGTTTTCTCTTGGTGACCTTTCATTTCTTTAGACACCAATAAAAACAATTCTTAACCTAATTCAAACTTTTCTACTCCTCCTGGTGCGGCCTGCTGTGACATCTTCAATCAAAAAAGGGATGCGCGTAAGTAGTCAGTCTGTCTGGTAATTTCCATTTAGGTTTGACGTGGCTATATGGTTAAAAATAATTTTTTCTTTCAATCAGTGTGGTTGAGTTCAGGAGTGAGGAGCTTATGAAGAAAGCAGTGGAAGAGGTCAACAAGCACAACCTCCGTGGAAGACCCCTTAAAGTCAAAGAAGTAAGTTTGGAGATTGATGGAGTAAACAAAATGCAGCATTAAGTCAGTATTTGACAATTCATATAATTTGCTTTCCATCAGGATCCTGATGGTGTGATCGCTCAGAGAGAAATGAGCAAGTCTCATGGTGGTGGTCCCCCTGGAGGCCATGGAGGAATGGGTGGAATGGACAGAATGGACAGAATGGGCCCTGGTCCAAGTGGTCCCATGGCCAACAATTCTCAGAGCCTGATGAACAACCCCAACATCCCCAGTGAGATTATCCATGGTCTTCAGGCTGGAAGGATTGGCAATACTGTCTTTGTGGCTAATGTGAGTTTTACAGAGATTTCATCTTACTTCTTTTTTTCAGAATTCTAAATGTACTGGGTAAATTGCAGAAATACTTTGAGAAACTGTAGCCAGTCAGTTGGCCAGAAACTACTCATTTATTTTTGCTCTCTCAGCTTCTTTCAACTTCACTGTTTTTTTTTTATAGGTTATGATACTGAATTAATTCCCTGTCTCCTCAGCTTGACTACAAAGTGGGCTGGAAGAAGCTGAAAGAGGTCTTCAGCATGGCGGGCATGGTGGTGAGAGCTGACATTTTGGAGGACAAGGATGGGAAAAGCAGAGGCATGGGCACAGTTACATTCGACATGCCAATTGAAGCAGTCCAAGCTGTCTGTATCCTTTTCAGTCGAGTTTGCTGAAAGGAATGAATGGGGGAAAAAAATGTTGGAGCAAAATCATTGATGAGATGTGTTAATGTTGTTTTCCTTAATGACTTTAAAGCTATGCTTAATGGGCAGCTGCTATTCAACAGAATCATGCACGTGAAACTGGTAGGCACACTGAATCTTTGTTCCTTAGCATACACATCGGATGGGAGAGAATTGTCTCAATGTGTTTTAATGTTTTTTGTAGGATGAGAAATCCATGCCCAAAGATTTTGGACCACCTGAGAAGCAGTCAGCTCTTCCTCGTGAGTTCTGTATTTTTTCGCATCCCCATACATTTGATGACAACAGTGTTATTGCATATACATATATCAAGTTCAAGTCTTTTCCTGCACAAAAGAAAAATCTGAAATACTGTGTACCTTGTCAATGCTAAGGTGGTCTAAGTGGTATTGGACTAGGCTTGGGACCTGGTGGCCAGCCTATTGATGCTGCCCAACTCAACAGAGGTGGCGGTGGAGGAATGGGCAACATGGGTCCCGGGGGTAAGTGTTTTCTTGGGTTTTTGTTTATTTTGTGACTGTTTATATAGAATAGAATAGCTTCTATTGTTACTGCACCTTAGTACAATGATTTTTTTTTTTTAGATCTCTGCTTACAAAACAATGAACAGTATAAAAACACAGTATTTTTTTTATATTTTCTTTTCTCTCTTATTTTAAGGAATGGATGGAATGGGTTTTGGAGGTCGAATGGGGGGAGGAGGAGGTATGTTCTACAGACTTTGACATTGCTTGATTTTCACATAAATTAAAAAAACTGGTTCTTGAACCACATCTATTGTGTGACCCATAATACAATATGAAACATACATGTTCAATTTGAGTTAGCTTAAGGCTAATTAACATGCAGTCCCTGAATGGCCACATGCCTTGTTGCCACACATCAATCTGGTTTTCAAATGTTAGATCATTGAAGATAAAATCACTCTTGAAAGCCCATCACATGAGATTTGGAAAGATGGTCTTTAAAACCATAGGATAGTTTTGCTTTTGTAATGGGCAGATACCAGCCTTGTATTTAAAGCCTTTATAAGTTTTTGACTAACCTGTTGCATAATTTGGGCCCCACATAAAGTCCATGCCATTGAGACTTTCTTCTCTCTCAGCAGGAATGGACAACTTCGGAATGAACAACATGGATCGTTTCAGTTCCTCTGGGATGGGCAGAATGAATGGTAAGGAAACATTTTAAGTGTTAAAAGGCAAACGTGGAACTCACGTTTGCTGGACATTTCTAATGGTTTCATCTCTTACATTGTCAGAGATGGATCGTGGTGCTTTTGACAGGGAGTTTGGGCGAAATGAAATGGGAATGTCTCGCAATAGTTTTGGAGACTCGTTTGAAAGAGGAATGGGTTAGTACGCTCAGGATCATGATTGAATTCCTCCGATGACTTGTCTCGACAGTCTTGTAAGAAAAAATGTGCAAGTCTGAAGAGAAATGTTCTAAATGTTTCATGTTTTCCTTTATAGGAAACGGCATGGGTATGGATCGCATGAGTTCTGGAATGGACCGCATGGGAGGCGGAATGGACCGCATGGGAGCTGGGATGGATCGCATGGGCATGGACAGGATGGATCGCGTATCTGACCTGGATCGGATGGGTTCAGGGTTTGACCGGATGGGCTCTGGCGTGGACCGTCTAGGGTCCAGTATGGACAGGCTTGGGCCAGGCCTTGACCGTATGAACTCCAGCATGGACCGTCTTGGCCCAGCTGGGTTTGACCGCCTCGGCCCATCTGGCATGGATCGCATGGGCTCCGGCATGGACTTTGGCTCCCCAATGGGAATGGATCGCATGGGCAGCTCTGGGCTCGATCGCAGCTTTGACCGCATGGGCTCCAGTGGAGGACTTGACCGCTTTCCCTCTGGTGGTCTTGATCGGATGGGTTCTGGAGGGGTTGGTCAGTACGATCGCTCAGGTGACATGGATCGTGGATTTGGTGGAAATTCTTTTGGTGGAGCTGGAGGACCTGGAGCAGGTGGAAGCAACATCAGAAAGGGGTGCCAGATCTTTGTCCGAAATGTAAGTCTTACTCCACAGGGCTAGTTTGGGTTTAAATTGTCAAATCATTTCAACCAATAATTACAATGAACTTTTGAATTTGTTTTTCAGCTGCCATTTGACTTTGGCTGGAAGATGCTGAAGGAAACCTTCAATGCATGTGGTAGGAGTTTTACTTTAAATCAGAACCATTTGTTGTCTGCCATGTTATGACAGTTTCATTAACCATTGGTGCTCTTTATTCTCCAGGCATGGTGCAGTATGCAGATATCAAGATGGAAAATGGCAAGTCCAAGGGCTGTGGTGTGGTACGTTTCGACAACCCTGAAACTGCCGAGCGTGCCTGCAGACTCATGAATGGCTATCGCCTGAATGGAAGAGAGATTGATGTTAGGATTGATAGGAATGCATAAGTTACCCATCTGTGTGCACATTTGACATCTCATTTAGTCTTTAATGTCAGAAATGTTGGAACCATCTGAATTGCCCTTTTGAATACTCATACTGTTGTCACCTTCACTTTGTTCTGTCCATGTCACAGTGGAAACCTTTTAGTTTGTAATTTGTAACTGGTGTTTTAGTTCTTGTTGAAATTTTACTTTTTATAGTGACCAAATTTTAATTTTGTTCTTGTCATGCTTCAGCTGTCATTGCCTTTGTTCTGTAAGGTGGTTTTGATAAATAAACATCAATGTTTGAAGTGCTTCTTTTATATGTTGTGAGAATTATTGAATTTCAGGTCCATATAAGACATGTCGTGTTTTCTTTATATACTTCCTCTACATGGATTATTGGTTAGTTGTGTAACTATCATTACATGACATTACATTTTTATGGAGGAAAAACAACTGCTGTGGGTCCCCTCACCAATGACCAAGAAAATCCTTCGGAATTTCTGTAACCATACCTCCACTTAACTCATTTGAGCTATCATACACTTGAAAAAACATTGGGCTGAGCTACTTAAAGGAGAAGCAAGAGGGGTCAACATTTGAGTTCATACATTTTCCCAAACCCACTATTAACGCTTGTACGAAAGAACCTTCGAGAATGCATTATCAGGTCAAGTAAGGTGCCTAAATCTGCCGAACTCTTGCTAAAGCCAGTAGTGTGGATTTAATGGGATTCAGGCAGTCAGTGTAATGAAATGTTAAATTTTTGAGCAAGAGTTGACAATTTGATTTTTAAAAGCATTTAAAACAAAAGTGCTGTGAGAGCACAAACTTCTGTCAATTTATTGTTAGAAATGTGGGAAAGGGCTCCAACTTCTGCTGTTTTAATATCCTCGGACAAAATCTACATCTGGGTTCAGATAACCAACACATTTTGTATCCCTTGTGCCAAGATCAGCATTACCTGAAGATGTCATCAAAATCTGTTGAGTTATTGATAGTGCTGTAAATGTGGAAAACTCGCCTATCTTGAAATGTTAACGTCATAAAAATCTGTATCTGCATCCAGATGATCACCGAAATCTAAGACATTGGCGTATTTCTGACTTATCCTGAGAATTATGTAAAAAAAAATTATAATTTAAAGTCATTTTGTTCACAACCCAGATGCAGGATAAACATCCTCATTGATGGAGGATACATCATTACAACATACATTCTACTGTTTACGCAACACAAAAAGGAAAGCATTATCCTCATGGCTGTCTTGACATTCCTACTCTTACATCGAAAGACTTTCATACAGTTCTACTCATTGGGCCTGCATCCTCCCCTACATGTAAATGTTTGTTATATGTTGAATAAATTCAGTAATGCTGCCTTGACCAATGGAGATGATTTTAGTCAGCTCCTTATCTGTCCTTAGTCTCTTACAGTAGCCTGTCTTGTGTCTTCATATAGAAAACACATTGCTACTCCCTTTGTTGAAGGACTGATGATTGTGCTTACATATGGGTCAACTGATCACCCACATGGGACAGAAACCCGGCTGATCCAATCTTTGGTTGAATGAGGCAGAATTTCATAGGTGGAGCTGAAAGAAATATTTCTGATTGGTAACTGAAGAGTTTGAAAAAGATCATGTATTTGAATAACATTGCAACAAATTAGGACAATGCAGAAACAACAACTTAACTATTATATTGGTAAGGATTGGGATCCAGGCAAGATAAATCTCATAAACGCCATAGAAATTAGTTTTAATATGAGCATATGCAATGTATGTGGATCTTTTTGTATTTAAACAGTTTTAAAGAATTGTACTGTTTAGGATACAATAGATTTTAAGCAGTTTGTGAATCAGGTGATTTGCTTTCATTTTCACAGTTAAATACAAGATACAAGAATGACAGTTGCATTTCTAAATGTCAAAAAGATATTTAGATAAAAAGAAAAATATCACTTTTGAGACTCTTTTGTCCAGTGAGCATTTTAGGGCCCTTTTCTGTTAGATTTTTTTTGATTAAAATTTATTCATATGAATGATTAGGGATGCACTGATGCTACTTTCCACACAATATGTAGACATTGCTTACATGTGTGTACTTACAGGTAAATACAGCGTACAACATACAGTTCGTAACTAAGTAATTAGACCACCGCCATGTAAGGTTTACGCCTCAGCTGCCCTTAATGAACAGCATTGATGTTTCTTTAGCGGTTAATACACCAGTATGTAGAAGCTCTTTATCTGAAATTATATTTTGAAGGCCAAAACATAATTACTTTTGTTATCCACTCATTAAGTTTACTTTATTACACACAAAAAAAGAAAATAGTACTGCTCATTATTATTTCTAGATTAAGATGTCACATTATAGTTACTTGCATCCCTAACAGAAACATTATGTTAAGTGGTTGAATGTTATGCTTGATTAATTTCTGACTCTCACAGAAGCTCAGTGAACTGGCTCAAATTTGGGTATAACAATGAGAATTAAGTTTGAAATTAATTCTGTTCAAAACGTGTGTCCGACAACACATTTTGATTTTTTGGAAGATTTCTAAAATTAAAGTTTTTTAGTGACAGGTGGCCAAATAAATGTGTAAAGAACTGTATATTGAAAACCATTACAGCTCTTAAAATGCGTCGATCATTTGTATTATTTTCACCAGATGTTCATCAACCCTCTTCTT
Source organism: Cetoscarus ocellatus (assembly GCA_037902135.1). Taxonomy (NCBI): domain Eukaryota; kingdom Metazoa; phylum Chordata; class Actinopteri; order Labriformes; family Labridae; genus Cetoscarus; species Cetoscarus ocellatus. Next base: position 319,764 of record JBAMNC010000598.1, read on the forward strand.
GGAATTAAGTCATGAACTGTCTGCAGTGTGCTTTTGTTCGCAATGTAACTTTGAAGACCCACTCAAGTAAAAGTCAACACAATGCTGTGAAATGATACCAAGTCTGGTATCAGGCATGTAAGGGAGTGTGTAAATATGGGTACTTAGACCTTGTATGACAGCTCCATGCAATGATTAAACTCAGAATCAATGTAACCTCATCAGATTCAACCACACCGTCTGCATAAAAACCCCTCCAGTTAGTTTTCTGTCTTTGAACACTGGGGATTTAATAATGCTAAAATCTAGAACAAGGTACTTAGTCGATGTAATAAATTTCTTGTTTGGGCCCCGATAGAGCCCCTCCTCGTTACCTACAGTGAGGCTGACGGTGAAGTCCCTCCCTTGTGGAAATGGAAGGTCACAACCGGAAGAAGGTCATAAGAATTACATTCAAGATGGCGGCCCCCATATGCCAGTGTTATCAGGTGAGTGAGTTTAAATTAAGTGTGATATATGAGAATACAACTACTCCGATAGGGAATAGAGGACTGAAACTTTGCTTTAAACTACCTCAATCGTCTTTGGCTGCAAACGGCACACGTTTTCGCTCAGGCCCATGCTTACATAGCATTAGCTAGCTAAGCTAGCTTTATAAAAAGTAGATGCAGCCGACGTTTGAACTCCAGAGCACAGCTAAATCTTGACAAATAAAATAGCTTTTCTTTTACACACCGGCATAGTTTCACTTTCTGCCCAGGGTCGTAAGGATCAGACAGTTAATGTGTAAGTAACAGTGCATGGTTTTTAGCCAGTCACCATGCAAAACAAAAAAATATAAAGTAAAACAAAGTCAACAGTCATGGACAAAGCAGAGCTTGCACAGGCGGGAGCAGATGTATAAGACTAGTGTATATTTGTTTCAAGTCCGGCCCTGAGCTTTGAGTTGTTGAAGGAAAATGGCATCAGGTCAATAATTCCCTCTGATAAAGTATCATCATAACCTTCTTCTTGCAGAAAACAAAAATAAACTGCAATGTTTTAGAATTTATATAAGCATCATGTCGCAGTTCAACTGCAGAAATGTCAGTCAGGGTTATGCAGGGCAAATCAGTTTAATACAGCCCTTCATTTTAATCCTCTGTTTAGCTCTTTGTACAGTAAACATAACCATGGATACATGTGAGATCATGTATGTTTCTCTGTATTGGATATAACTTTTTCTCAGAGTAAAAAGGTGTATCTGATTTTGGCCTAAATATCATCTGCATTGTTTTATACTTTAACATGTCTTTAATTTTCATAACATAGTAATTCAAACGAGTGGATTTGTCATAGTACAGTAAACAGTCCTGTCAATAATATATATCTTATGTGCACGTGCCTTTTTTTTAAAGCAACCATTGTTTTTTTTTTTCCTCTGACTTATTCTCAAATAAAACAAAAATAATCTGACTCATCCATGATGTACCAAAATCTAATTATGTAATTAAATTTGCCTTAAGAATGACTCATTAAATTTTGTTTGTCTTTGTTATGATATCTAGATATGTGTAAGAAGAGGCCTGGCAGCTTCCCCTTCATCTTACATGTTGCTTCAGAGCAGAGCATATGTCTACAGGATACGAGGGCCCCTCACATTCTCCTCACAGGTATGAGCTCTTGTTGTAAGCTTCATTTGTGGATCTCAAGCTACCACAGTAATCTGACATTATGTTATTGCAAATTAATCACAAAAGCAGTCATCTTTCTTTGGTGAGACTTCTAATGGTATTATGATAATGTTTAAGCTCCCTAAAAAACACAATGTTGTTTTTATTTAGGCTGTCAAAATACATACCTTTAAAGCTTTTCAGTACTATGTATATTAGAATGAGCAAGTCTCTAATATTTATATGACTAATATTCTCAAAATATTAGTGACAGGCATGTAGGAGAGATTGCATTGTGAAAATAGTTTAGCCCAATAAAGAGTTCAGTAACTCTTAACTGGACTGTTGTAAACTGCTAGCTCTGAGTGCTTCTTAGTCTGGCATTATAGAATTATGGTAAATGCATAGTCATAAACACATTTAAAAATATGGCATTTCTATTGACTTTTTAAGCCTCTAAGGCTAGAGCATGTAAGCTATATCACCAGTATATGGAGGAACAGTACTATGCTGCATATCTTTTAAAAAAATGGTTCTACTGCCTTTCGCAAGACATAAATTTCTATAATTATTATCATTATTATTACAATCAAAGGTGTTAAGTGTTATAAAAAAAAAAGATACTGATAAGTAATCAGTTTTTCTTTTTTTGAAATATCCACAAGGTACTTCATACATCCTTTCCACAAGTGAGATATTTGTCAGGGGAAAGAGGCGGTGGCAGAAAAGGTTTCCTTGGAGAGTTTCTGGATAACCTCAAACAGGAGCTTAACAAAAACAAGGAAATGAAAGAAAACATCAAGAAGTTTCGGGAAGAGGCCAAAAAACTGGAGGAGTCGGATGCATTGAAGCAAGCGCGAAGGAAATATGTTCGTATTTATCAACACATGCACACAGCAATTTTGTTTTCTCCTTAAAATTAATTTCTGCTATTGCTTATTTAACACTGAACCCTCTGTTCTTCTCCAGAAAACAATAGAGTCTGAAACAGTAAAGACTTCTGAGGTTCTGAAGAAGAAGCTGGAAAATATCTCTGAGACAGTTAAAGAGGTAAATGAGAAGTATCTAAATCAGATATTTATACAAAAATAATGCTCTATCTCAGTTGATCCAAGAACACTAATGAGTTATGTGTGTGTGCATTTGTGAGTAGGGGCTGGGGGAGGTAAGCCGTACAGAAATTGGGAAGAAAATCAAGGAGGGAATGGAAGAAGCAGCCAAAACAGCCAAGACATCTGCAGAGACTGTCACAAAGGGTGGAGAAAAGTTTGGGAAGACAGGTGCATTCAGAGCTATATCACAGGTATAAAGTCCATTCTCTTCTTTTAAAGATGATATAAGTAATGAAAAAAGATCTAGTAGTATATATTGTATAATGATATGTATCTTAACCACTAACTTTTGTACTGTTAAATTTGTTTCATTAATTTAGAAATATATATTCCTTTATCTTTATCAGATTTCAGACTTTATCAGAAGTAAAAATATTTTTCTGACTACAGCTTTTGTCTTTTATCTTTAACCTAATATCAGGGCATGGAGAGTGTCAAGAAAGAGATTGGTGACCTGGGTCACACTGGCCCTTATCGGCCTCCTGCAAAACTCAGGAAAAGAACTGAGTTCTCCTCAAAGGGGGCAGGTGATGGCAACAAGGTCTTCGAAGCCAATGAGTACGTGAGTTTCCTTAAACTTCGTTTGATCACTTGGAGGGGATGATGGTCAAAGCTGCTAATAACTTAAATTAGGCCTCTTGAAAGCTAGTATTTTTCACTGTATTTGTCATTATATGTTGCTTCTGATTCAAAAACAGTTCAACAACAAGTCAACATTCCAGTAAAAGACACTTTTGTATTGGAAGCCCAGCTTGTTATCTGAAAGTCAAGTAACATACAATATTTACAGTCTGCGTGAAATAACTGTTGTAGTTGGATATTAAATCTACTTATGTTTTGTTTCAGTCAGTTTTTAACACAAAAGTAGGTCTCGGGTATTTTGAAAAACCTCATTTTCATTTTAGATTCAGTTGATGAGACTTTACTAGAATGCTGGAAGAAGAAAAGGTGATAAGACACAGTGGTGAACATGCCCCTGTCCTGAGTTTTTTCAGAACGTGCTACAGGTTTTTAAATAAGAATGTGTGATAATTTAGAAAAAATAAAGTTGATCAGTCTAAAACTTAATATGTTTTCTTTGCGCTGTATTCTCTGGAAAAGTTTCAATGAATTGCAAATCACTGTATTCTGGTTTTGATCACTTTTCAGTGTCCTAACATTTTGGGAATGGGGTAATTGTATATCAAACCTGCATCATGAAAAGAATACCTAACAAATCTACAAATCTGACGTACTGTGTAAAGCAGTGTAAAGCAACATTAATGGGATCTTCCCAAAGATTACATACATCATCAGATTAAATAATTATCTTGATTTTGCAGGTTTGGAAGAAAATCAAAACTTTTGTTTACCAGGTGGCTTTTTGTCTCTGTCCTCTGCTCTATGTTTTTTCTGCAACAAAGACCTCACTATTGTTAATTTATGCATCTTAATGAGATGCTAATGGTTTGGTGCATAGCTCAAGGATGAAGAAAATGTTTAAGCCAATGTTCTTTCTTTCTTTCTTTAGGGAAGCGATGGGTGTAGTGCTCCATAAAGATTCAAAATGGTACCAGCAGTGGAAGGACTTCAAAGACAACAACGTAGTCTTTAACAGTAAGATTTAACCTACCTCATTATTTTTGCACAATTTGTCAGTCACTTAAAACAGATTTGAAGGTGCACAAGTGTATAAGCAGTTCTCATTTACATTTGAGAGATACGAAGTCCAAGTTCAGCTGCATAAAACCTGAGATGTTTAATAAAATCAATTGAAATACCATTGTGAGGATAAATATTATTGATAATCAATCAATCAATCAAACTTTATTTATAAAGCACTTTTCATACATTAAAAATGTAGCACAAAGTGCTATACATGTTAAAAAATAAAAAAAAGCTTGTGTAAGTCCAAGTTGCACCCAAAATCATTAACAATTTTCAGTAGTGCAGTCTCTGTACTGTGGTTTGTCCTAAATCCAGATTGAAATTTCTCAAGTATGGAACTGTTATTTAAAAAAATCATTCAACTGAATAAAAACAAGTTTTTCTAAAATTTTGCTTAAAAATGGTAAGTTGGACACTGGTCTGTAGTTATTAAGAACATTAGGATCCAAATTGTTCTTCTTCAGAAGGGGTCTCACTACTGCCGTTTTAAAGGCAGCAGGGAAAGAGCCCATCTGAAGGGAACAATTCACTATATTTAAGAGCTCGACTTCAAGGAATCCATAAAGCGTTTTAAAAAGTAACGTGGGAATTGGGTCTAACAGGCAGGTTGTTGGTTTTACTTGGGAGAAAACTCTACCAAGCATCTCAGCATCAACCAGTGCAAAACTGTCCAGTGTTTCTTCAGGTAAAAACAAGCTTTCTAATGTATTGAAAACAGTATTTTGATTAGATAAAATAGAGGATCTTATAAAATAATGCCTCAGACTTGCACCTCTTAAAAAAACATCAAGCTCAGGAGGCTTCATGAAGTGAGAATTTGCTGAAATACCAACAAAATTGCTACTATTGTATTATCCTTTCGAGGTCGTACGGGGTTGGAGCCTGTCCTAGCAGTGATTTGGTGAGTCAGGGTACACTGTGAACCAGGTGTACACGCCAGCCGATCGCAGGGCTACATAGAGAAACAGACAACCATTTACACACTCACCCCAAAGAAGACCGAAGACCAATTTAGAGTCACCAATTACCATAGCAAGCATGTTTTGGTTTTTGGGAGGAAGCCAGAGTACATGGGGAGGACAAGTAAACTCCACACAGAAAGGACCCTGACCGACATGGGGCTTGAATGAGTGACCTTCTTGTTAGGTGGCACGTGAACTACCTGCTGCGCCACCATGCCACCCATGGTGTGTTAATGTTTCTAGATAGAAATTCCAGAGTTCAACTTCAAATCTGACATGTCTGTCTTTTCTCTGTTCCCTTCAGGGTTCTTTGAGATGAAGATGAAGTATGATGAGAGTGATAATGCCTTCATCAGAGCATCTCGTGCTGTCACTGACAAAATGACTGACCTCATAGGTAAGCTGTTTGCTAGTCTGTAAAACACAGTGATCAGTGTATGAAAGCTAATCAGACAAAGTAATTTTAATCAAAGGTGTATTGTATTCTTTTGTGTCACACTTTCTTTACAAGTATGATGTTTCATGTTGACACTTAGCAACACTAGTTATACATAATTTTAACCCAAAAGTTGGCTGCAGCTTCTATACTGACATGACTAATATACTAATATAAAATGCTGCTAAGAACATAAGGTAGCTCTCATTCATTGCAGCTTACTGCAAATGGCATCTTCACTCATCGAAACATGAAGTGGAAACACAGCAAGTCAGAGATTGTGGGGCTCATGCAACTATTAACAGCATTACCCTTCCTTTACTCATAATCCTGCATATGAATGAAAATATTGTATAATGTGAAGTAAATAAATGCTGTGCATGGCAATGACTTGCTCAAAAGAATCCTCAATGAGACAAGAAGGTACACAGCGTGACTCATGGGCTGAATCTGCAGAGCTGAGAGCTTGACTGCTTTAAGAAGGGTGGCCTTAGTGCAGGCCAGTATGGCAGAAGCAGATGGTAATGACAGGCATGGCTGTACATTCTCAAACTCAAACACATAAATTATTACGCTTCGGGCAGCTTAAATCCCTTTCTTTTGTAAGAGTCATGAAAACTGACTGCAGCTATATGCCAGTTTGACCTATATTTAAGATTTTACTGTAATAGCGCACTAGGGATACACAATATTATCAGCACTTTTTGGTAAATAGTACCTTAAAACATTGATAAACAGTATTTGCAGATTTGAACACTTCCTATAATATTTACATTGATATTTATGGACAAAGACTCCCACCCCCTCCAACACACACTCACTGCACTAAGGAGCTCCATGAGGGACAGGATGCTCCACTCGAAGTGTGTGATGGAGAGGTATCACAGGTCCTTCCTTCCTGCAGCTGTTAGACTCTACAACAACAGCCTCTCTAGTGTGCAATTAATCATATTTAGATTTATAATATTTCAAATTTTCCAATTGTAATATATCAAACATGTACATAACTGCTGTAAATACCACTTATATATATTTTATTTAATTTAATTTGTAAGTTTCTTTCTGTATATTTCTTCTTTGTATTCTACAGCTGCAGTAAACTTGGAATTTCCCCCTGTGAGACTAATAAAGGAATATCTTATATTATCTTATCTTACAGCTGATATTTCAGCCTTACATATTTCCTATGCACTATTTTACATGTGTTGGCCACAATATTGGCAGATTAAACGAATGCACCATTATGATCCACCACATAAAGGTGGTATTAAAATAAATGTTGTAATGAGAATCCTATCTAAATGAATTTTTGCTTTTATTTTCTTTATTGAATATCTACATTTAAAAAATACAATATTGACGTTCATGGGAGAAATAAAATGTTATTTTTCTTTTTGTTCTCTGTCCAAAGCAAATAGAGTGTCACATTAAGAGGAACAGCTCCATTCTATGTGTTGGAGAGACTGCATGTTTTTTTTTTTACAAAAAAAAGTGTATTTTGATATCAGTATCGACTTAAACAAGTTTGGAAATAAAGGCCTATTTAATATCTGCAAAAGTCAGTACTGTGCATCCCTAATGCTTATATATACAGTAGTTTTAGCTCAAAAAGAGAAAATGAAGCACTTAAATCAGTTTTGGCATTGATTTTAACTGAAATTACAAGTTATTCTGTCAACATTAGACTCCTGTTCCTGCTCTGTGATTTTATATCAAGTCTTCAAATCCTTACTGTGCATTTCTGGATCTTCAGGTGGGCTGTTCTCGAAGACAGAGATGTCTGAAGTGCTGACAGAGATCTTGAAGGTGGACCCTTCCTTTGACAAAGACTCGTTCCTCAAGCAATGTGAACGAGATATCATCCCCAATATACTTGAGGTATGTCAGCCTGTATCACTGCTGGTCCCAGTGTCTGTATTATTGTTTTTTATTATATTTTTTATTAAACTGAGATCAACTATGTTTTCAAAACAAGAGAGGTGATTAAATTACTGGTGTTTAAGTTTTGATTTCATGCAGATTTGCCTAACTGTTGATTTAAAACAGACTTTGGTAACATAAATCACAGAATTAGGAAGTGCTAAAGTTAATAATAAGGAATTAGTATAGATAGACCTGTGAAATATCACAGTAAATTACCATCTAAGGTCTATCATGAAGTGGTTAAAGCTAATGTCTTCTCTGTCTCCATGCAGGCAATGATCAGAGGGGAGCTGGAGATTCTGAAGGACTGGTGTTACGAAGCGGTGAGATCTTTTTTGGACTCTGAAACTGACCTAGAAGTGCCGAATCTGTGCTTTCAATATGATATAACAGCGACAGGTCATTGGATATAACATTTTCAAATATGCATATCTGCTTTTATGGCATGTTCATAATGATATCTCCACTTTCTACATAATGTGTGATTAGACCTACAGCCAGCTGGCACACCCAATTCAGCAAGCCAAGGCCATGGGGCTCCAGTTTCACTCTAAGATCCTGGACATTGACAGTATTGATGTAAGTGACAACAAACCTAACTACTTAAGATTACTGAGCCAAAGACTCTTTTAAAATCCTGTCTTTCATCAATTTACAAATTGTACTTTTTGCCTGGACATTAGAAATGATCAAACAGTATCTCACTGCAAACACAGAGAGGGTAATTAATAAAAGCATAATTTTGAAATACTTTCTGTTTTTATCCATGGAAAAGAAACAGAGTGGACAGTTGGCGTTATTTGAAACAAAAACAGTTTTTCAAGTGAAGAGACAAAGTCACTGATCCACTTTACTTTGTGTTTTGGTTGTTACTTTTCTCAGTCAGTGTCCTTTTCAGCTATTGGTTATTTTTATGTAATTATAAAATCGTGTTTTAAGCTCAGTAAACTATGAGCTGCATCTGCTGTCTTCTCCAGCTGGCCATGGGAAAGATGATGGACCAGGGCCCAGTGCTGATCATCACTTTCCAGGCTCAGTTAGTCATGGTAATCCGAAACACCAAAGGAGAGGTTGTGGAGGGAGACCCTGTAAGTAACACACTCACATGAATCAAAAAGGTAGAAAATCACAGTGAAGAAAATCATCTGTACTTTTCCTCAGTCTGTTACATCATATAATTTTTTTGAATCCTAAAACACACACAATTTGCTATCCAGTCTATAAGAAGTACTTTTAAAACCCCTTTGCTTATCCAAAACTGGCAGTCTGACATATACTGATGCTGCCAGTTTACCTGATATATGCACTGTTATGACCACAAAGTGGGCAAGTGTCACCATCACCCACTGCAGTTTGATTCATTTGTATTTGTATGAGCTGCTTCACTGCGATCCACAATGCAGACCAGTCAAGCAGCACTGATTTTTAACAGCCTTTCTGCCTCATTATATAAGCCATCTCCCAGAGTCTGAAATTTGTGTGCAATGTTTGCGTGCCAAAACACAGAACAGGATACTTACAAAACCTTTGTAAAGCTAGCATACTTAAGTCCATGTAAACACAGTCAGTGCTCCATGGTGAAATAGGAAGAACTGGAAATTAACAAATAATCCAAGTTTTTTTTTGTCCCTTCAGGAAAAAGTGCTCAGGATGATGTATGTGTGGGCTCTTTGTCGAGACCAGGAGGAGCTCAACCCCTATGCTGCATGGAGACTACTGGACATCTCTGCCTCAAGCACAGAACAGATCCTCTAAGACTCTTTTGATAGACAAAATAAACTCATGACTCAGGTAGTGTACCTGAACCAGGCCGCACAGCTGACTGCCAAGGGAGAGAAGGAGACGAGAGGATGTAAAGGGCTGACCAGTAGGACAGAAGAAAGAAGCATCATGAAAAGCTTGGTCACAACTCATTTTGTACCATTCTGGCTTTAGGATCAGCCACTGCAATGCTTGGTTTTCTTAAATGCCTGAAAATTATTTTTCACCATTCCTCTCACCCACACTAGGGGGCAGCAGAGTACCAACACCTCACAATTTACATTCACAGTTGTTCAAACTCCCTAGTGAAGGACAGCTGTTGTCAGCCTTTAAGAGATGAAATAATTTATTCAATTCCCAGGATGAGCTTTTTCTTAGATATAAAGAATAATGGAAAGAAAGTCTGAGAATTTGTATTTCATGTCACTCTTCTGAGGTGTCATTGTTTGGTGGTAGATAGCTATGTGGCCAAGAAGTGCCCTACAACATCCCTGTTTGTCCGATAATCGCCCAGTGTGATTGTAAAATGTGACAAAGTATATATTTATTATGGAAAATAAAGATAATCCCTGTTTTTCACACTAGCTAACCTTTTTGAAAATAAAATTCTATCCAACATTTTTTTAAAGTCTACGTTGCATATGGTCCTGCTTTTCTTTTGACAAGAAGAACATCATTTTATGTTTTCTAGAGCAGTTGCCAAAGCTGCATTTTTAGAGTTAGCTACAGTATCTTCTTAGGCAAAACGAGCTACCACTGCGTAGCTTTGACAGTTCTTTAAACACTGTTAAACGGGGGAGGGGGTTGTAAACGATGTAAATACGCCTTCAAAACCAGAGTATAGTGTGAGATTGTTACAATATACTGACCTTCTGCATGATGGAGGCCTTTACGCCAAGTCACTGTTGCATGTGCACAAATTAAAAAAGAAACAACAAATCAAAGGTAAAAAACAGAAACCTAACCAAAAAGGAAAAATCTAAACAACATTTTAGAACACTACAAAAAAAACAACAAAATACACTGCAACAAAAAGGAATACGACCACAAAAGGAAAAGTGCAATTTTTGTTGTTGTATATTTTAACTTTTGGTGCTTTCCGATTATTTTTTCTTTTATAGTTATGTCTTTAATTATATTGTTTTTAATTTGTTTTTGTTAAATGCTAATGTGATTTCAATTACACAGATTCTGTATTATTGTTCCTTCTCTTTATCAGATTTATTGATTGAGGATTGTATTTACTGTCTTAAATAAGGGTAAAATACAGTAATTATTCTTTAAGCGTAACCATTGCAGTTTCTCTGTAAATTTCAACAAGTAGATCTAGCTTTCTCTATGACCGTTATTAGGAATTCTTCAATTAAAAAAGGTTGGTGACCACTGCCTTGGAGTATAGGGTTGTGATATGAGATATGATCTTTTCTCAATGTGCTGTGCAAAAACAAGAAAAAAGAAGGTAAATGTTTTATGATCATATGCACTCCTTTTATACCTAAGTGCAATGTAACAGTACCTTTTTGAAGGCGTGGACTCTACACCCCCACCTGTGACATGGAAGAGTAAGCCAAACATCTGAACAGGTTCATGTGTTGACAGGGATGCTTGGACCTCATCTTTTTGCCTTTTTGGAGTGCAATGGAGTACAAAGACCCCCAAACACTTAATAACAGTGAACATGACCTTTTTTTAAAACTACTGTTTAAAGTTCACATACTTAAAGAGCTAGACAGTTACCATTAACCAAGTACAAGGTATTGTTAATTTACACCCCTGGATTCAATGGTTGAGTTTGTACCCTTTACAGCTCCTGTTGGCATGTACAGCATCTCCCACACATCAATACATACAGTATGTGAGCCAGTCAGGTGAGTTCATAGACACCAAATATATTTTCCTACCTTTTTTCTTTTCATTTGTAAATACTCACAGTCTGCATGTGCAAGAGTTAATCTGTAACTTTTAATATATTACTGTAATATAACTTTTAAGTGTGTGTGTAGGAGTAGGCTAAAAGTTCAACACAGCATAGAACATGAGAGAGAGTAAGCTGCGTTTTTCAACAACTTTAAATATTACCTTTACTTTAAGTCTGTGTTTGTGAAAGATGCAAATAACTGTATGCTGTCAGTTCTTTGCTATCTGCTATAGACTTGTTTAAAACCTGTTGTAGATCAATCTTTGAAGATAGAAATGTAATAAATAACTTCAAAGTTAAGTCATTTCTTACTTTCAATTTAACCTAATAATTAAAATATTTGTTCTTTTTCAAGCAGTCGTGTGTAGTAAATGATATATTGCAGTTTCAGGTATCTTTTTGAAAAAAGCAACATTGTTTCAAAATATTTCTCAATGGAGGTTGTGAAACATTACCAGACCAATAGTTAGCCTTCACAATCGTAAACCGCCTTCTGAAATCTTTAAGCACCAGGTAAAGCATTAAGAATACAGTAAATATTTTTTGAGTGTCTTTTTGGCATATACAATTAGAATATTGTCACAAAAGTAGAAACACAAACACGATGTAACAGCCTCAACTGGACCCCCACGACCATAAGTATAGTATCATTAGTTGGGAAACATGACGTGTTGATTTTTGATATTTAAAAGAGCAGAACTGTGTCACACTTATAATAATAATAATAATGATAATAATAATAACTATTTAAAAAAAAAAGGTTTACAAAGTGCTCTGGCAAACAGATGGGAACATACAGAAGACAAAGCACAGGAGTTTAAACACAAAAACATAAATTCAATCAAAGAACCCTCACATACACACAAAATAATCTAAAACTTGGGGTGATGTGATTTTGTCTGTTATAACCAGTTAAAAGCCTTTCTGCTGCATTTTGAACAAGTTGGAGGCAAGAAAGAATGAACTGAATTTCTACATTTGATCTATTTCCACTTTATAAATTTTCACCCCTGACATATAAGTGACTTTACTGCAACTACCCTTGTAACCTTGCTTTACTTGCTCATTACAGCAAAGTGCAGCCCTAAGACCCTAAGTAGTAATTTAACTTTACATATTTGCTCCCTCGCTTGTCTCTTACAGTGTGTTTCTTGTGGACACAGGGCACAGATGAAAGTGTGTGATGTTCATGGTCCTTGGCAGCAGTCAGACAGCGCAGTATAGATGGTGGGATACAGAGCAGCATGAAGGGTTTCATCCACTTGGTATGGTCTGCTCTCAAGCAGTAGGATTGATCACAATGGCCTTGTGTTTGAAGGTATGAGCCGCCTTATAAAACATCACGCATGTTGTGTATGCCTCTGTGTAAGTACTATGCTGTGTGTCCGTATGCACATGTAGACCAGCAGCTTTCCTGTTCCTCAGCTGTCCTGGATGATGGATCCTCTCTGTTGCTAGGCTGTGCTGAGGCTGCAGCTCCCAATGTGGGGCTCATCGCTCAGGATGCACCCCCTCCCCATTCCCAACCACAGGGCCTTTAACGCAGGTATTCATGTGATGCCTCTCTGGAGAATTCACTTGTGAGAAATGTTGTACCCCATCAGACACTTTCTGACATCAGATAGTCCCACTCGCACTCTTGGGAGTGTGCACACAACCCTCTACTCTTATTTTATTTGACATCTGTAATCATTGTGAGATAATCAGCTTTCAAAGGATTTTAATGGATAAAAGTCACCTTTAGGTTTCCTTAAAATCAATGTAAAATAAGAGATAGTTTTTTTTTTTGGCACTTAGAGACAGAATCTTCCCTAGAATTCCTGGGTCCCATGAAAAGATTTCATAATCATTTTGTTTAATGCACTTAGAGAGAGTCAACATCTTGTTTTGGTCCAAATAAAACTGGACATCTAAAATGCATGCAAACCTGTAAGTCATCATACCAAAATGCTTAAATAATTAATTTTGTTGCTTGGTTTTGGGTGCTTTCAGATTAGGCCTCATTATTTCATAATGTATCCAATCACTGTTCCAATACAGCAGGTGGAGGTATGCACATTAAGGATAAGAAAGAGTAAGTAGCTAATATTAACAATGTCAACCTCTCCTTAATGTTACTTGTGGACATAGCATGCAGCTACCATTGGTGTATGTTATTTTAGAGGCACAAATTACCCTCTTCCTACTTCCACATCTATTGTACACCTTGGAGGATGAAATACGCCTGTGTGGTACAAATATGACTGTATGTGAAAAAGACCTTTATAATTGTCTTTAAGACTCTACTGAGTGTGCCCTGTACTTCTTGCATCTTCTGAGTACCATGCCGTGCAAGCAAACACAAGCCAGGGCCCTGTGAGTGCATTATTTTTTCCACCTTTTTCAGTCCACTTTTTACTCATGAATACCACGCATTCTGATGACATTTGAATATGGATTTTAAAAAATCTGATTATTTAATTAGGAGTAAAAATTACAAGCTCAAATGTCTACTGGGTGCAATGTTTTATTGGTTTCCCTGTGAGGGGTGGGTGGCCTGGAGTTCAATAACCACACTCATCTTTTTACTTCTTCCTTTTTTTTTCTACTTTTGTATTTGACAGTTTTAGTTTTAACAGAACAGTTTCTGTAAACTTATGAATTCTTGTTATACACATACGAGCACATTAAAACGAGGATCCGGAGAAATGAAACTTTAACAAACAGCTAATCAGTCAATCAATCAAACTTTATTTGTATAGCACTTTCCATACAAAATTTTGTAGCACAAACTGCTTCACATAGAAATGAAGAAACAAAATAAATTCAAATAAATAAAAACTAGAAAACTGAATACAATGAAAAATTTTGTTTTGTTTGTATGTAAAACTCAGGCTGTGTCATACTCTCTTGTGCTCCACCAAGCCTGTATTGCACAATGAATTAGACACAGATAACATGAAATTACTGTGAATGTCTCATAGTATAATGATGATGGAGCCTCATTGCAGCGCTATTGTGTCAATGCACTGTGAAAAGGGCTTTTATTTGGGAGAGGCAGAACCTTAAAAACTTGGATTGGACAATACTAAGATTCAATACTAATCAAACTTCACTTCATTTCTCACAAAACCCCACCGATAATTATCACCTTTTCTCCTATAACGTCACTGATTGGTCCTGCGATTCTCAGACTGAGAACAAGAATGTCATCTTAAAGTATTGTAATGTAGACCCTCCTGATGACAGACATGTAATCTGGCAAATGCAGCTCTATTGTCATTTATCTGCCATGCACTTAACCTCCTCAAAAGTCAGTCAAAGAACTAACCCCAGATGTCACCTCTCTTTAGAGGTTTAAGTAATCTCTGAACAACTAGGTCCTTGCACAGCCACAGGATGCAAATGTCACCATCTGAAGGGAAGAAAAGGTAACTGCCTCTCATCTGGTCAGCCAGGGGCCATTCTCTTTGTATATGTCCTTCCGCAGACAAGCTCACACAGAGGCGCTACTAGGTCAAGTCCCAAGGAAGTAGGGCAAAAGTGTCACATAGACTCTCTCACTTGACGAATGATTACTGACGTCCCCGATGTGGCCTTGGATCCAGTCTGGCAGCTGCAGCAACACTAACAAGCTGAGTGACAACAGCTCAGTTAGGGAATGTTTACATAAAATACAACATATAAGTGAAAAAAGACTTCAGGTTGCCATGGAAGCATTTCAAAGTCTTATGAAGTTGGAGTCAGATCTAGTGGCTTCCTAAAAGAATAATCACCAAATGAGTACTGTATAAGTCTTCATGCACAGGAACACATCAGCGTGCTATTTTATTAGTATGTCATTAGCCCCCTTTGTTTCATTTTATTGTTCGTGTATGGGACTGTTGTTTTAGATGACAAATAGCCCATGTGCCACTAACTGTGAATTTTCCCCTTTCATCCTCCCTAATGCTTACTGCTTATTGATAGCAAGTTAGCAAGCTGTTGTACTTGAATAATAATCTTAATTAGCCTTGCTAATCATGGCCCTTATATGGTAGTAGTGCAACAAGAGCAATTATTCTTTCCCAATAATCTGCAAATAACTAGTTTGATCTCATGAAACAAAGCACAAATCTTGTGGTCTTAGTAAGGCCTTATAAGCGACATGTCCTTTATTCTAAAGTGTTTTTCAGATACAGGGTATGGTCGTATAGAATAAGATCACGATAGGTACTATATCATGCAAATAGGCTGGTAATTAGCATCTGATAAGTGGCAAGTTGATGGATAATGTATGTCCCTTAAACCAAGGTGTCACCAGGATTTTCTGCAAAATGTCCTTAATGGGTCAGTAACACAGTCAAAATGATGGCAAAATCAAGGTGGAAAAAAACCTGGAAGACAAAAATATTGATGGGGATACCTGAAGGTCAGTGTAAATGGTTTTGGTGTTCAAATCCCAGCTTCCTAAGCCTGTTTCAATACATGGCCTTTGCATTTGCAATCCATCTTTTTATCACAAATGCTGGTTTTCCAACACATGCAAGGTGTCCCTCGTCTGTCACTCATCTTTTTATTAAATGTCTGCCCCATTTCTTTTCCTCCCTGTCATGTGTGTGATGCCCCATTAACTAGGCTGTCCTTCAGCTCCCCTGGAGCCCACTCTCCTTACGGGTGATTTACCAAGCACCATCCTTTTTCTCCAGCTCTCTTTCTATCTAATTATATTTTTAATAGAGCTGGGATAGAAGTAAAATTCTCAGGTTAACCTCATACTTCTGTGTGTCTTTTAAAATCAAATAGTCTATGAGATATGATTACAAACAATAGGCTGAAATGAAGGTCACAAAATGTCTTTCTGTGTGTACCCTGACCCAGATTCACCATGGCAGTGGGGCGCTGTGCCAACATGTCAATTAATGGGCACACAGGAAAAAGTACAAACACTCACATTCACACAGGTGGTCGGTCAATACAGTGAAAGGTCAGGAGGGTGTCCTGCTGGGAGAAAGATTATGCAGGACAATGATGTGTGTCAAGGACCTCCGTGATTTGACAGACAAAAGGTTAACTTCAATCAGACCTGATAAGGACCTTCATCTCACTCCTATTTTTTTTAAACATTAGAAACATAAAAAACAGAAGAACATTTTTTTTAAAACAGATCTACTGCTTGGCTGTTTTATACCACCACAAGGTGTTAAATCCAAGAGAGTAAATGTATAGTGGTGGGACACTTGACCTCTGGCCATAAGTCAGGGTGGGCATTTGTGCAAAATCTGACGGAAATCTCTTGAAACAGCCATTGACATGACAAGTTCACAAGCAAAGTATGATATAAAGTCCAAGGATACTTGATCTTGTCCTTCCAAAATCTTTCCAGTTTGTTTTTGAGTCATCACTGACATTAGTGCAAAAAAGGGAGTCCTGGAAAACGTTTTTAAGATATTTTGTTCACAAAAAGGCAAGAAATATAACACCTGATAACCTTTGACCTATGACCTCCAAATCTAATATAGTCATCTTTCACTGCTGGAAGACAAATGTACAAAATTGACTGAATCTCTGAAAGCTCCCATGAGATATTGGATAAACAAGCAAATTATGTCAAGAAGAATCCATGACCTTGAACTTTAATCTGCAAAACATATTTGGTTAAGACATGTGTCATGTTGGACACTACTTAGATGTTTAAAGGAGATCCCTTGAAAAATTTTTGTGGCATGGGGTTTTGCAGGCATTCTTAAGAAAAGGTTGATCATGAAAGTCCTTGACCTTTGACCCATGACCTTGAAAATCTAATCATGCAGTCTCAAAGAAAGAGTGGACAGTTGTGCAAAGTTTGATGAAAATTCCTTTCAGTGTTCCTTAATGTTGTGTTTCCCAAAAACATTAGAATACATAACCTTGACCTTCGTCTTATGACCTTCTCCTTTCTGACTTTCTTCCATCTAAGTAGGAATTCATGCAAAGATTGATGAATCTTTTAAAGTGCTCTTAATGCATTTAGGTCACAAAGAGAAGAGTTCTACAAAGCTGTTGTAACTTTTTTTAGGCCAAGTTTTATTCAACAATCTCCACATATGACAGAGCTATATTACAGAATTACATGTTTTACTTATAAATCAAAAGTTAAGACACATGCAACAAATAATGACTCCAACAGTAATATAGTAATATAAAAGTTACATAACTGTCACTAAAGAGGAAAAAAAAACAAAACAAACAAAAACAAACAAAAAACATAGGGATACAGGGTCAGCAGGGTCTGTGTACTTCCACAGACAGTAGAAATATTTCGGACCAAACATATTCCGATATTTTAGTCCAGTGAGATAGACTGCATTGTTTCAAAGTGGGAGATGAGAGGCTGCCAGTGTTTGTAGAATTTGTCAGTGGAGCCACGTAGAGCAAATTTGATCTTTTCAATTTTCAAAAATGACAGTAAGTCCTGCAGCCAGGATTATTTGAAGGGGGCAAATGATTTTTGCACAAAAGAAGAATCTGACGCCGGCAATCAATGAAGCAAAAGAGATGACATTAATTTGTTTGGCTGTCATTCTAACTTCCTCCCCAGGTATACCAAAGATAGCAATCTGAAGCAAAGGAACCAGTGTCCGCTCCAATATCTCTGACTTAAGATCAAAAAAAGACCTCCAGTATTCTGCCAAGCTCGGGCACAACCAAAACATGTGAGTCAGTTTCCGTCGGCGCTTGAGAACACCTGTCGCAAATCTGAGAGGTTTGGATAAATCTTTGATAGTCTGCCCTTGCTAAAATGGGTCCTCTGGAGAACAGCTGCTGTAACTTGACCTTTGACTTGCAAGTATTATCAGGTTATATCAAGCAGAGCTAAAAAATAAAGCTAATGCATAGGTGCCAAAGCCTGCAGTTCCTTGAGTGTCCACTTGAAGCTGGCTGCAGGAAACCCAGAAGTCACATGATTGTGTGTGAGAAACAAATGTTTTTTTACAGCCTTAGAAACATTTCTACAGCCTGGTTCAACAAATGGCGTTGGTCTAAATATGTAATAAATCTAAAGGCTCTCACTGTACAGGGGGTGAATTTTCTTATATCACACCTGTTTTGATATTATTAAGGATTTCCTATTGCGATAGTAAGAGATACGACCAACAGTGCTACAAGCCCGCATGGTGTTACTATTAGTCAGACAATCTTAAGTCCGGCCTTAGCTTGGCCTCTCTGTCTGTGAGTTGATTGGCTTCAACAACCTTCAAAAGCTTCCTCTAATAATCAAACAGCTGACATCTCATGACTTCTTCCAGTTTCTTTCTGAAGTCAATGATTTATCTGAGTCAGAGTAGACACCTGTGGTAAGTTTCAGGAGAATTACTGACTACATCCACAACATCACAAATTGCACTGTAAAAACTGTTACTTTGACTTAACTCAAAAAATTGGTGCAACATTTTCCAGTCAATTTTTTTTGTTTTATGAACTTCAACTTCAACTTTTTTTGAGTAAGTACAACCAAATATTAATCACTCCATGTTATGTAACAAAATTAAGTTGATTCTACAGAAAGCAGATAAGACATTAGTTTGCATCAATGTAGTTTCAGGCAAGAAATTAAGTTATATTAGACTTAATAAAGATGAGTAACATTTCATAGCTAACTTTAAAAAATCACTTAAAGGCACTCAATTCTATTTATCTTAGGCAAATAATTTTTTGATAATTTTAAAGTTACCCTGCTTAAAAATAGTATCTTCAACACAAATTAACAAATAAAACAAGAGGAGGTCTCATTTTCTATTATTTATTCATGGTGCCTCATACAAACAATGGCAATACCCTGAACAGTAGCTGGTTTATCTGCATTACATAACTATGCCAGATTTAAGTTCCAATGTACTGTCTTATTATTAAGATATTTTTTTAAACAATGAACTTCTAACCTAAGCTAGTGAAACAGAGCTTGGTAAACACATTTGCAGAACAGTCTTTTATCTTTTATGAACTCTGAATATTGGAATGATGAACCGCAAACCTTCTGATAACAACTTACAAAATACATTGCTGTAGATCACCTGAACTGTGCTTTGCCTAAGTTTAAAGGGAAATTTCACTCCATTTTAGCAGTGCCTTCATCAGATAAATAATACATCAACTGATATCACAGATTCCAAAATCATCAAGATGTTTAAAATCAGTGAATTTTCCTTTTATAACTTTTAAGACAAACAATTTACATAATGGAACTCTGGATCCCTCTGTGTTCAGTGCAGGTGAGATGTAGTCCACAACATTTTACTGATGTGCAGCCTTCAAGAATGGCAATCCCAGGCACACAACGGGAATAAAAATGAGTAAAACAGTCAACAGAAGTCATATAGAGTCATCCACACCGATATCCAGGCCCTGTTAAAATTCACAAGTCTCATTTTTATTTACTTGATTTTTTCTTCTTCCTCAGAACCTAAACTGTCTAGCAGAACCCTACATGAGATTATACAAGTATTGAAGATTTTTGAGTCAATTCATCTTTATATAAATATGGTTCATGAAGCATCATTTATAAGTTTATTTTCAACAACCCTATTTCAGTTGCCTCTTAGGTGGAGTCTCTGGCAGAGAGCGACGCACCCCTGACTCAGGGTTGGCCTTGCTTTGGATTATCAGTCTTTTAGACTTTGTGTCACATTATGAATTAAAGGTAAGATATACTGCTCTTCTTTATTCAATTGAACCAATCTGAAAATGACTCCATCTTCCTTCTGCACAGACAGACCAGTTCTATCACAGCCTGAGCAATGTGTTGACAAAGCCTGAAGACTGACAATGACAATACAAGGCGAAACCCTGAGTCAGCATCTACGAGTCAGTCACACGTCTGTGTGTGCTGCTGTTACCATGTGTCTGTACTGTAAGCCTGTGCCCTCACATAACTCTTCTCCAGATTTACTAAGACACAGATTGTGCTTTGATTTCTTTTCAGAAAAGTTTTGTCAGAGTGTGATCTGAGGATTATTTCGATTGCTGCACTGTCACTGTGTTAGTTAGCCATGTCAGATTGCTATGTGTGTTATGCATGTTAATCCGGCCTGTATTTTTCTGTTGAGAATAAAGCCGATACAGTTTTTTACAATCATTTACGTCATTTTTCCTACTGCACCACTACTCCGTGTTTTAGGGCTCCCTCACCTGTCAAATCCCACTTTAACCACTGAGAGCAGGTGAGTACTTTCTGCTGCATGCTTGTAAACAAATCTCTCTAGGTAAGAGTGGCTGGTCAGTCAGTGGTGTGAGAGTCTCCACAATCCTCACAAACATATAAAAATAAGTAAAAGCTTCCCTACTTTACATCAGGGTTGTAGCAACAGGTGTTTAAAGATGCAGCCTTATGGAGATCTGGGTCAGGGAAGGGGAGCTGTCTTAGCTGGTCAATTAGCGGCACATGACACTCCACAAAGTGTATGCATTGCTCAAGTCACATGAAGTAGTAATCAGAAACTCTGGTCCATGGAGAGACTAATCAGGTAGAGCTTTAAAGCTGATCCTGTCTTTATTTTTGTGTTTTATCTGTTGACTGTACTGCTGACTTCCTGATGTATGGACAGGGCAGAAGTGTCAAAAATTCAACATTTGTGCTTTTGTCATGCATCAGAAAAAATCAGCATTAAAATTAGTTTGAAGTCAATGTGTTTCATTGTGATAATTTGAAAACACTATTTAACCCTTTTTTTCCTCAGCATTGCAGAGTTTTGAATCTTAACCAACATTACATGACCAAAAGGTAGTGGCCTCTGTACCTTTCCTCGAGGAAAGTCCAATAATAGATCTTTTGTTTGGTGAAATTGCCTCACATTAAAATTACACTCTTCTTCCAGAGGTTATCCGCCTCATCTTTTCATAACACTCCCCTTGTTATTGCTTCTCTTAACAGCGCTGGAGATCTAATACTGAGAAGCTTTGTGTGTTCCCATGAAAGTTGGCAGTCAATATATCCTTATCTCATTTTCATATATCGCTCCGGTCCCAAAAGATAAGACAGTGATACCAAAACAGAGAGAAGCCAGCTTTGGACATGTGTGATGAAAAGATCACTTCACTTTAATGAAACAAGGAGAGAGGAGAGGTGTGAGCAGAGAGCAACAGTACGGGAGGTGATGTAAAAGGACTGACATGCAAACAGACAGCACTTGTTTAGCATTGTAAATGAGCAGGGAAGCAGGCGGTAAATTTATGGAGGGTAAGGTGTGCCTATTCAGCAGTAAGAGGCACTGAGAGTGCTCTAACCAGCCCCTGTTTCACCCAAGCATGCACGTTTAGGGAGCAGCAGGACGTGGTGGACGTGCTGGAACTCCCAGGGCCAGAATTACAGCTGAAACTTGGGATGAAGGCTCGTATAGCTTTGTCAGATACAGCTCTGTGTGGGTCTGCATGCATCAGTGCCAATAAATACTCACTCAGAGCTGGATCACACTCAGTGTACTATCAGACAGGTCAGTCCAGGTCATTAAGCAGTCCTTTTCACATCTTCTCTTTAATTTCCTTCAGAATATAATACTTCTTCTTTTTTTAGTAGCACAACTGCACATGTGAAAATATTGAGAAGAAAATGATGAATGCCCGTGAGTCTTTACAAGGGCTTCACAAAATGTGATAATAGCCCCATGTCATTTGGGTCAGCATTAGGCAAGTCAGAAGCTGTACTTGCTATTTGTCCTTGTTTGGCAGTCCTGTACATGTACTTGCCTATATGTGTTACTGGAGGATACAACTAAAGGGCACACCAAAGAGCCCAGGCCTTATACAACTGCTGTGTGATAAGTTGACTAAAACAAAGCAACAGTAGAGTGGTACAGGGATAACCATAGACTGTAAAATAATTGGATGAAGCCATGTGACGTCAGCCGTTTGGTTTTTAAAAGAGCCTTTGGAAAGCTTTGGATGCCTTTTATTGGACGCTGCCCACTCACAGGTGGAGAGGCCATGTTGAGGCGGGACATTAGGCCATCTGACCAATTCTGACTCCATGTTTCCAAAACCAGAAATCCTTAATTCATAAATCCACAATAACAGAAAACAAAAAAAAAGAAAAAGAAAAAATAAGCCCAAAATTAAGTCTGAAGTGTGCTTTGGAGTGATGCAAGTAACAAAATACATGTTCATGTAAATTAATCAGTCATGTGAGCTGAGTCACCCTAAGGACAATTAGCAAAGATGGAACTGAAAAGGTGTTTTTTGGTTAGTAGGCAGTGATCTTGAAGCATTCAAAAGCCTTTCCGGTACCTCTTTATCAATTATGTCACTGACATGTTGACATACTCATCAGACATGTATTTAATGCAAAAACAGGCATTTGTGAGTTCTCTTTCTATTTAAACAGCTCATTTAAATAAAAGTCACCATTACATGGTTCATGTTTTTATCCTTGACACTGGTGTATGCTAGAATTAGCCCTTCCATTGCTTCTGTTGCAAATGAGACATTTCTGTGTAAAATGCCACCTTGATGCTTCATAAAGGATTTGTGACTTCCTAATACATGATGTTATTATGAGAACGGTATTTGAGAGTTTTTTTGTACACCCATAGCAAGCACACTTGGAGACAACTGTGGTTGAATATGTAGATGATAAGATATCATGGGGAAAATGATATTCATCTTGCTTCAGCATACAGTAAGTAACATGCTCTTCTTGCTGTCCAGCCAGGGATTGGATAGACTTTTGATGTTAGATGCAATAGACCTACAGGAGTTGTACTTTCAATAGCAGTAGAGTATTTAGTTCTTTTTTAGATAATTTGCATAAAACTCAGGCCCAAAATTGATGTCATAACTAGGCATTGAGCTTTTGTTGTTATTTTTGTGGTCCAAAGCTGTAAATATATTCAATTCCTCTAAATAAGAGAGAATTTTGAAGTGGGAATAGCAGTTTTGGAGACAGCCTGAAGTGGCTTGTAGAGGAACTACAGTGTTTAGTACTTCTATATTGAAAGAGTACGCTCTTTTATTTCTTTAATCTGTATTTCTGCTGAACTACCTGCTGTTCTAGCTTTTCAGTTTTTCTCTCATATTCACTGCCTTCAAAACAATGCTGACTAAATCATCTTCTGTTTAAAGATTTATTTCAAGTTTATCTACCACTTAACGTTGTCCCCCCATGTGGTCCAAATTTAATGTTTCTGCCTTACTTTGGTCAACCTTTAAGAGAGACCATGCCTCATGTGAGGTTTCTGGCTGTATAAAGCAGCTCCAAACAGCCTTTATCAGAACATATGCTTTAGGTATGTCCCATTAAATGTATATGATATCTTTCTTAGCCCACCCATCTCTTGCTGCAGTATGCTGACACTGAGTACAACTGTATGCTTCCATGACTTTGGATGTATATTTATTTATTGTACTATCAGGTGAGCAACAGGTATTATTATGATGACTTTTTGTGGTGTCACAGTGAATCTAGACTTTGAACACACTGTCAGGTTACATGTTTTCAGACACAGGTGGACCATGAATAAAGGACTGCATTGGCTTATTTCACATTTGAAGGGTGGTAGATACTCCAGGAACCCACAGAAATGAGCAATATCCTTACATTTTTTGTTTTTCAGGATATCTCCTCTCTCTAAAAAAAATACAAAAACAAAAGAACATCCCTGTATATCGGATTTGTTGGTGAGACAGGTGAAACAAAACATATAGCAGTTTCTTTATGCCTCTTAAACAAAGATGACTGTTTTGAACACAGTTAACGTAATTTTTTTTTTAGTTTTTTATCAATTTCATGCTCTCCAAATTTCCAAAACTCACATTATTCTTTTTCTAGCTATTTCAATTACATTATCGCCTCTCTCTCTGTCCCCCTCCCCCTTTTATTTCAAAATCTAATCCCCTGTCCACCCAAGACACCATCAGCAGGCCCACCCTAATTGCATGGAGCAGCTTCTGCTGGCGATTCTGCTGAGAGGAGGAAAAACAATGAAAGCAAATGCTGTTTCTATTGATCAGCTGGTGTCTCTGTCCTCCCTCCAGCCGGCTGTGTTTACTGTTCCTGCTCAAGGGTCTGATATGTCACAAGATTTAGTGGCCTGGGAGCACATATTAGCCTCTGCGGGCAGAATTTCAGCAGAGCAAAGCGTGGCTATAAATACAGACTGCTCTACCTCACCAGACATGCACAACACTGTTTTACGTATCATCTGGAAACGATTCCGGTGTGGCCGTTACACATAGTGTAGACAACAAAAAAGCCTGTTTATCATGGGATAAAGTGTGTGATGTCAAAGGGCAGATCAACAGGTGAAGAAAAGGTAAGTTAGCTAGAATTCTCCAGTAGGATAATTATGACTCGTCTTTCTTGTGCACACCCTTAATCTCCTGTTCTCTTTTATATCATCTCAGTTTCTTGAAGCCTGTGGCCAGGCACTGTGACAGATTGCCTCATCTCAGCTGGCAGCTAATCTATGGAAGTAAATCAGAACAGGCCTAAGGCCAAAGGACAGCTGGAGTGAGCTACAGGTGCTAGTCGTCTCGTCTGCTTGCCCTCTCGCCCTCTCGCTCTCTCGCCTTCACAGTCCATCAATATTTCTAATGATGATGGAGTACTGGTTAGATTAACTTTCCACGCAGTTAACCAGTCATGAAGGCCAGTAAGTCTGTCTGCTGAAAAAATGGTTTGCATTACCATGAAAGGAAATGAAAGACCGCTAATCATTAAAAGACAATCATCTGAATGTACTCAGGTCAACTCAGGACACATGGCTCTTGTCTATAGCAGTGGTAGCAGTCTCCTGGGCCTGTGTGTGCACACCATGGCTGATTTGCTCCCATTTCTCTGGAAAGACCACAAGTTGACAGAGTTGTGAACATTAGAGTTTGATATCTCATAAATAGTCATTAAAGTCAGGGTCAAACGGTAAGACAGATATGATTATTAACCTTCCCCACATTCCCTCTTTTACCTCAAAAGGGAGGGGGTATGTGGAAGACGGTGGTAGGAGGAAACAATACCAAAGGGTATGACTAAAGACCAAACAGAGGGAGTATTTGGTCTTACCATTCTTACCATTGTTCATTATCAATGCTAGTTTTGATACTTGTAACCACATCTATGCTATAAACACAAGATATTTAATGTTCAAACTAATGAACTCGGTGTTTTTTTTTTTTTTCAAATATTCACTCATTTTGAATTTGACACCTGCAACATGTTCTAAAGCTGGAAAAGGGGCAGCAAGACTTTGAAAGTAAATGAATGCTCAAAAAATGATGTTTGGAACCAGTGGCACCCCAGAACATTTTCATAGGGGGGGCCAGATGGGGCAACTGAAACTCTTAGGATGGCACACCAAATTCGTCCTTCTTGTGGGGAATCAGATACAGTTCCAGTCTGTGGCTGTGTATTGCATCCCCCCGACTCTATTTCATTAAAAATACAATATGCTAATGTGACTTCCAGCACATTAGCACCCACACAGGTGGAGATTCAAATTACCGTTCTTCATTGAAACAGCACCTCAGTCAGTCAGAGAAATTGGTGGGACCACTGGGGGCACCACTGTTTGGAACATCTCACAGGTGAACAGAACTAGAAACAGGTCATTGTCATGATTGGGTATAAAAGGAGCGTCCCAAAAGATTAAGCTATTCACAAGAAAGGATGGAGGGAGGTTTCTCACTTTGTGAACAACTGCGTGAGTAAGTAGTCTAACAGAACAATGTCTCTCAATGTACAATTCCAAGGAATTTGGGGATTTCATCACCTACTGTCCATAACATTATGAAAAGATTCAGAGAATCCAAAGAAATCTCTGCATGTAAGCGGCAAGGCCAAAAACCAACACTCAATGCCAAACTATTTTTAGGTAACACAGTTCTTTGTTACACCAACAAGTGGAAGCTCTATCATCCAATTTGAAACCATATATCAACAACACCAAGAAATACTGCTGGCTTCTCTGGGCCTGAGCTCATCTGAGATGGACTGATGCAAAGTGGAAAGTGTGCCATGGTCTTATGAGTCCACATTTCAAATTATTTTTAGAAATCATGGATGTGTCCTCTGGGCTGAAGAGGAAAAAGACCATCCAGATTGTTATCAGCGCAAAGTTTAAAAGGTAGCATCTATAATGATATGGGTGTGTTAGTGCCCATGACATGGGTAACTTGCACATCTGTGAAGGCACCAGTAATACTTAAAGGTACATACGAGTTTTGGAGCAACATATGCTGCCATTCAAGTAGTTTCTGTTTCAGGGACGACCCTGCTAATTTCAACAAGACAATGCCAAGCCACATTCTACACTTGTAACAAAGATGTGCCTTCGTAGTAAAAGAGAGCAGGTACATGACTGGCCTTCCTGTCCAGACCTGTCTCTCATTGAAAATGTGTGGCACATTATGAAGCACAAAATATGGAAACAGAGTTCCTGTACTGTTGAGCAACTGAAGTCATATACATTAAGCTAGAATGAGAAAAAAAATTCCACCATCAAAGCATCAACAATTAGTTTCCTCAGTTCCCAAACGCAAATGCTTATTTAGTGTTGTTAAAAGGGAAGGTGATGTAACACAGTGGAAAACATACCTCTGTTGCAGGCACCAAGGTCAAAATGAGTGAATATTTACAAAAAAAAAAAAGAGGAAACAAGTTTATCAAATTGAACATTAAATATATTGCCGAATATAGGTTGAAAAACATTTTTTTTTCCAATCATTGTATTCTGTTTTTATTTATGTCTTACACAAACACCCTAACTTTCTTTGAATTGGGGTTAAGAATTTTAGTCTTTTTTTAAATACCAAAAACCAATTTCTTGTGAAAAATACTGCAAAAACACTTAAGGTGTTTTGTGGAGAATTATGTACCATCCTCTATAATGTCCAGTCAAGTTATAGCAACTTCATTTTTGTTATCCACGGACAAAGAGCTTAAGATGAGCTTTAACTGTTTTTCTCTGATTGTTGGCACTTGTGAAGCTGTGAAAAGGTTACTGATCTGCATAGACTGAGATTATGACACTAATGTAGCGATGATCCAAGTCATAATAGATAATAAATAGTCAGGCATCTGCATAGTTATGGTTATGTATATGTTGTATCTGAATCCCATGTTAGATGGGACACAGAGATTAAATAGCATTGATCTTAGAACTGAACCTTGGATCACAGATCACAGTTACTTTAATGAAGAATATGTCTCTGATAGTGCTTATATAAATAAAAACATCGAAGCAAATGTGGAAAAAAAGAAAGCAGACAGCAATAATAATCAGCAAACTTGCTAATACCCCTGATTACCATTAGTAGTTTTTGGTGGTAGATCAATATGACAGTGGTAAATACTATTGTCTGTGTGGATCAAATCTGTACACAGGCACAGTTCAGGAGAAAATATAGTAAAAGTTTTTAGAAAAATGGGTTCATAGTTTTCATGAACCTCACCTCTACGAGAAATAAACACAGGACACTTGTAACCCTGTTCACAAACACAGGAAGGTCATGTGTAAATTCAGATGATTTTGAGTCCTCTAATGAGTTACGTCCAACATCCCCTCTCTGCTCAAATTATCAGCTGATCTCTAACAGCACATGCTCTTTCATTAAGGATTACAGATGTTGAATAGAGTGAGAATTTCTGACCCGGATGACCTGTGAAAGAACGTGTGTCAGCTCTGCTAATTACCTCCCATGTCTGTGCTCTTTCAAATTTAACTCTCTGTTGAAATAACTTTAATCACTCAGTTTGTTGATAAGAAATTAGAATTAAAGCTAGCCTTTTAACACAAGTCAAATTAATATACAGCTCCTTACATTTTCCTCAGCTCGTAGTGTTTCTTGCAATCCACTTTAAAATTGCACAAGTGTCAGGATGACATAGTTAATCCACCACAGTGTTCTCATGAGAATCCTCCACGGGCTAATCGTGCTTCAAGGAATAATTGCAGTCATTTAAAAGCGATGCGTGAATGGTGCTTGATAATATGAATTCATTTTCCCTATAGACTTAAGCTTCCAACTTATCCTCCATATCCTACTTTTTGCCTTTGGCAAGGACTACATAGGGTCTTATGGTCCCCCGTGAATGTTTGTACTTTGAGACTGGGGTCCCATTCTTTTGTGTTCAATTTAAATGGACAAAAACTCTTAAGGAGAGCTGTTAACATTACAATTAAGACACATCTGAGAGTCAAGGGCATTTATTTGCCATCCTGAAACATAAGGTTTTACATTATGCTGTTAATTAAAATATACCTTCCTTTAACAAAAAATAAAACATATAACAAACATTCATAAAAAAATAAAATCAAACTGAACAAAATGAAAAACCAAAAACAAAAACAAACACTTGCACTGGCAAAGCCTAACTGCAGAGGTCGCTCTGACAGCACAGGGTGAAGTCAACACACAGATAAATACATTTAATGAAAAATAAGTTACATAGTTTGATTATTGCTGCCCTTTAACACAAATCAACTTATAGGTCCAGGACATTTGTTTTAAAACAAATTACTTTTGTATTGACACCTTTTTAAATTAACTTTTGACGCCATTCATGAAGTTTTATCATTTATTTGCAGTACACTATTTTGGTTAACAGAAAGATTCTTAAACAACCACAGTTGTAATGTTTATTGGAAGAGAAGGACTTTCCTTTTAACTTAATAACCTCTAATTGTATGTAACCTTATGGTCTCAAGATCACCACTGAAATGAAAGTTTTTCATCTGATGAAACTGAATTAATTTGCTTTTATCTGTATATTTGTGAAATTTAAAGTACCTACATGAACCTTACTTGTTTGATCTGCTCTTTTTATTATTCCTGCAGATTTTCTGTTTCCTCATTACCCTCATCTTTTACGTTTCCTCTTTTTACAACTTTCTATTACAGCCATGCATCATCTTCCCTGTTTCTGCATTTTCCTACCCATTAATCTGTCCCCACAAAAGCCAATCAGGTGACTAGAGAGTTGTTTACTAAGCAGGAGCTCATGGCTCCATAAAGGCGTCACACAGAGTCAGGGTTGTCAGCTCGGAGTGACGGATTGTATCAGGCCTTTCTGCCGGAATAAATAGAGGCATTAGCAGCTCTACAGCTGGGCCATGCTGCTGAGACTTACTGGCCTATGAAATGTGCAGCATGGCAGTGTCCTGGGCCTCGCCACAGTGTGATGAATAGCTTATATTCTTCCGTAAAGCATATTAAAGTCAGATTGCATGATGGATCGTGGCGGTGGGGAGATAGGTAAGTGGAAGGGGGAGGATTAGGGAGAGAGGGCTTTTGATGAAATATATAAGGGAGGAAATTAAATCCCCCAAAATATCAAAACTTCCTCTCTTCTACCTTCCATGTCTAGTGACTAATGAAGAAAGGAGGGGCCATTTTAAATTATTAATAAGTCTTCTTTAGGCCCCTTGACAGTGTCTGGTCTTTGTATTTCTTAGCCTTAGCTGAGAGGTACTCATACACCTGCTCCACACAGCTCAGGTGTTCTTTAAAGGAAATAATCTGTCTTTGCCCATTCCCCAATATCAATAAATCTCTTAGAGCTGCCCTTTATCAATGTAAACTCTTTGTCTTTTGATGCATGTTCAGAAGAAGATGCACCTTAATACCTTCAACCTTGGAGTCACCTGACAAGTCATGTGATACATAATAACAACATACCTTTTTCTCTTGGTGCTGTATCCCTTTAGATCATTTTTTTTTTGTTTTCACTTATGTATTTTTAAAATATGATTCTGCCGTGTTATATGTCACAGGATTTTTTTTGCATTAATGAAATTACTGTCTTTGTATATTTGTTATATTATTTATTGATATATGTTTTGACTAAAGCAACTTCTGGTTAACATTGCAGTGTAGCTGGATCCACCTGATTCCATGATCCATCTTTTCAAGCTCCAATCCACAACAATTGTGCTCAGCCTGTAGCAGCACAGCCCATCAGTGTATAGCAGGAAGAGGTGGGATGACAATAGGAAATGACTGCTCATAAAGGGATTATTATTTATGCTAACAGCTTGGGTAGCAATTTTATCAGATCTGCACCAAATTCTTTTATTAAATTAAAAACAAATAACAAAGCTAACATTTCTCACTCGACAGACATTTTCGTTCCACTTCCTACATGTTTTGAGATTTGGGATTTATTTATTTATTTTTAAAAATGAGAACGTGCGCATTAAGAAACATTGACATGTAAATGCATGAGATTATATCTGAGTGGGTAATTTCCATCCCTAGTCCCATTAGCAGGTTGGTGTCAACACATAGAAAAAAGAAACAGACATCTGTAATAGATAAGCAAGAGTTCGTTTGACAAAGAGGCTCATGTTTTGTACTTTACACCATGGAAATAGCACCCACCCACCCACTACAATCACAATGAATGTGAGTGATGGGACGATCATCCAGTCATCTGCCCGATAGTCTTCTGAAAGGTTCTGCTCATTCCCAAACACTTTCTATGGGCCGTTTGCTCGAATCAACCAGTGAAATATGCTATGTATAGCATATTTTGAAAGATCTATCTGGTGCGTCTAGTTAGCTTCTGGTGCACAGACTTTCTTCTTAAAAGCTTTTGTTTTTTTGTCTAGCACTTAAGTTTTTTGTTGTGTTGCTTTTTTCTTCATTTATACGCTATGGCTGCCTGCCAGGAGGCCTTCCTCTGCTTCAGCTGTTTGGCTGTTACAAGCTGAACTAAAAGTTACTTTGAGAAAGAGTTACAATATGAGGACCTTCATTATACAACATCAAAACCAAGCTTCAAAAACTAATGGGTAACATCACAGAGTCGTTGTTCATATTTATTTATTCTATGCTTTTAAGTTTGTTTTAAGTTAATATTGAAGAGGACAGACATTCTGTACCACTGTCCTGATCATTGTTTAGAGCTGCCACACAGGACCTAAGTATTACTTGAAGACATCAGTGTTGGGCACTACAAGTAGCAGCACTGTGCTTCTTTAAAACTTCATTTTTTTAGGAGATTAATAGACATGTTCTTTCAATTCAGGAGCTTAACTCTTTAAACAGTAAAGTTTTGTGGAAAAATCCTGACATGTTATATTTTCCTCTGACCAAAAATCAAAAAGCAGCAAAGTGTAGCAGAGTAGTAGATAATGACAGAATAATAGACGATGACAACCAGTATGATGAGGATATCACCGTCAAATTCTTGAGGACACTGTCCCTACTGGTGAGTGAGCAGATAAGCAGACAGGCAGATATGAGCTCACATGATGAGAAGCACAGGAGCATCCTGTTTTAACCAAAGCCTGGCACACAAGAAACAAAAATCCCCACACATGAGACATAATGACACATTTGACACTTTTATTCTCATAGTGTGTGATGAGCCGTGTAGACACAAAAAAGGCCAAAATAGTCAGCCTGAAGTGGACACTTGAGGAGCTGCAGTTTTTCATTGGCAAAATGTTTAACGCTGGAGGTTGGTGCTTGTGAGGACTCAATGAACTAGACTTAAAATGTTCAGTTTAACCCCTCACTTGGTCAAAGCCAATAAGTCAATACTGTCTCTCTGCATGTGATTAACTGACAGAGGCCAGAGATCAATTTCCTCTGATCCATGAGGCACTAGAGGTAAAACACACCACACAGTTACTCCAAAACCAATGATGATAACATATTCTGACCAGGTGAGTAACTCTTTTATTGAACCCTTGAGCCAATCAGTCAATCTAGCCTCACTGATCCTAGAAGTGCAGAACTCCTCATACACAGAGCTGGATAACGCATTTCGATCTGCTTCAGCAACATCAGCTCTGCTCTGCACAAAACACATCCACTCATCATCCCGACATCGGCACAGTAAAAAGCAACCATTAGCTTAAGCTTATAAAGGCAGTTCAATAATGAAAATGGAAATTACCATCTTAATATGATCATTTTCAAAAATGGATGATCATTGGAGCAGAGAACAATGTTTTTATTCATAATTTAAGACAATATTTCCAATGCAATTTCTTTATACCACTGATAAATGTGTAACCTTTTTAATCAGACAATTGAGCAGAACAAGAAGCTTGGGAGAACTTTACTAAACTTCCAGAGTCTCTCCTGTGTGTGTAGAGTCTGACTCAACTGTTCGTTTGATAATTCATGTCTAATAATAATAATATAATAATACATTTTATTTGGGGGCGCCTTTCAAGTCACCCAAGGTCACCTTACAGGAGTAAGCGGGGAGTGCTGCTATACACACAGGAAGACGCTCATGCTAAGTGCAGAAACAGTCGGCCAGTATCCAGTAATGAGGGGCAAGCTACTTAAACTGATAAAAATGACTAGTTACTCAACAAAACTCAGCCTCAAAACACTAAAGCACCCCCAAAACCCCCTCCCAGGAAAAACAAGTAAAAAAGTAGTTTGCCACATAAGCTAATTTCATTAATATAACGCTGGTATAATTATTTTCTAACATTATTATAATTACATCAGTCTTTTTTAAACAGAGCCTTTTTTGTTATTTCACACATCAGCATAGTTTTTCAGGTTGTCCTCCATTTGTAAGGGCAGATTTTTGTGAACATGATGTCTCTCAAAGTCCTAGTGTTTTCTTTAAAGTTTTTACACATGTCTACCTGTAATTCAGGATGACTGGATTTTGGATGTCATAGGTCAAAGGAGGTTGAGTCTTGTGGTCATCCTTTGCTTATGAACATGATATCTAATGAAAGCTTGAATGACTGTCGTAAAACTTTGCACAAATGCTTACTCTGAAATAAAACTAAGATTTTGGTCAAATGTCAAAGTTGTAGAGTTTCCTGGATATGAACTGTTTAGATTTTTGGGGTCACATCAAAAGTCATCAGGTTTCATGTTCACTGCCTGCTTGTGAGTGCAATAACTCAAAAATGCCCAGTATGATTAACTTCAGATTCTGCCACTGCCTATCTGGCATGTCAGGTTGCCTCCTTTTAAGATTTCTATGAATCTACCACAAAAACCACACTGACCCTTTTCTTTGCCCACCTCTGTGCTTTTTTACCTCTTCTCAATTGTGGCCGTTATGGAGGCATAAATCTGCTATGTGGTAGTTTTGTTTAAATTAAGGTGGGGTCAGAGCTGCCCGAGGGGTCAAGAGCCAGGATAAATTTAAAATACTTTCGAATTAGTGCATTTAACCAATTTGTGTAAAATTTGCACACATGAAATAAGTTCAGTTTTTAGCGAAACAACAGATACATTCATAGTTGCCCCTGGCTATTTTGAGGCCTAAGGCAAAATTATGATTTGTGGTCAGCAGACTTATCAACACTTTCCTCTCAATTGTAAAAGCTTACAGAGTCGTCAGCCAACAATAAACATTCTCAAAAATTTCAGGGTCTAAAGTCTTAACCATCACTACTGTTTAGGAACAATACGAGGCACATAGTTGCCTTTTCTATTTCAAGAAACATGCACAATCTGGTGTTCATCCTGTTGTATCACTTGTTTTCTCATTTCAACCTTTTGAACAGTAAATCACTTTCTATTTACACTTTTAAAACATTGATCTACAACAGCTTTATAATGAAGCTGCGATGGACAACAATGGCCTCTTCATCTCTCATGGACACAAACTCAAAATCAAGATTATATTGAGATGTGTACAGTCCAGTTCACCCTTTGCTACTCATCCTCCCAGCTGTTTGGAACTTTTAAGCCAGTTGCACCATGTACATGTTATTACAGCAACCAACGAAGGACAAGAAGTAACTCATTAATTAAGCATTTCTTTGACAAAAAACGAAGTCTTGAGACTTGGGTTGGGGACCATAGGGTGGCTGGTCCATGTCCCAACCAAACTATGTTTGGAAGTTGGTTGCTGAAAAGGTGCCAGCTGACTTACTGGATACTGCTGAAATGCCCTTAAGCAAGGCACAGAAGCCCAAAACTGCTCAGTGGCACTTCTTTAGGAGCAGCAAGCCATTGTTCTGACATCTCTCCATTGGTACATGCTGGTAGGACTTGTTTGTGCATGTTCCTGTGTATTTCAGCCTGTTTGTGTTGCACGTCTCAACAACAGACTGTTAAGAATTGAATTTCTCTATGAGAAATTTATAAAACATATCTGTTATAGACTCAATGTTCAGAAATGTAACCCCTTTCTGAACTTGTTGCTCAAAAAGTTATATCCCAGTTATATTTTAAAAGTAACTTCACTGCCCAACTCTTATTTCTGGTATTTTGGAAACTGTATTCCCTCACTTATTAGTTACTGCCCAACACTGACAGGGACAGTGTTGTCCTGGGTCTCTGGTACTGTTATTCTGGGGGTTGCAGTCAGTAAATTGTAGGAACCCCCTGGTCTATGGGCCCTGACTGAACACCTGAATATGGTTGGTTTCAAAAAGAAATTTAAGTGTGAGAACTTGTATGTGTGTGTGAGTAAATAGCATCATAAAAAATGCAAATGACAAATTTGAAGGTGATCCATTACAGCAGTATGGTTGGTTGCCTTTGTGCCAAGGCTTATCCCTCATAGGTTATTAATATATTTATTATTTGTTTCATTAATTTATAGAAATGATCGATCACTTTGAATATAGCCAGGATTAATCCTCTGACGATGCTAATCGGGTGGAGAAAATTTGAAACGGTGCATCATCAGTCAACTGGCTCCATCAGGCTTTTTATCTGAACCAAGTGTCCTCTCATTTTAATTTAATTCCCTCTCTCTCTCTCTCTCTCTTCCTGTTGCTCTTGGTCTCTGAGGAGGAAAATTACATTGTAAGCAGTACAAAATGATGTTGGCAGCCTGCTCTGACAAACTCCTCCAATCACTGTTGATGTCTTTAGTGTGATCAGACCTTTACAGCTTTACACTTAATTTCCAAAGCTGATATCAAATGCTCATCAATCACTCTGCTTAAACTTTTGCTGTATAAATGTCCCACGTCAAGCAGTTAACAAGTCCACCTCCAGGAACATATTTCCTCTCTGACTGTTTACTTCTTGATACACCCATGCATAATTAAAGCTCTTATGAATAACTAAGACCATGCATTTAACCTCACCACATGTTCCCCGAGGACAGAAGATAAATCCTTATAATGCTTCTACCAAGGTCAGGGGTTGAGTAAATGTCTCATTATAAGCTCATTTTCCCATCATGCCATTATGGGAAAACAGGGAGTGATGGACAGTGTCAGGTTATTGATCCACAGTTACTGCTCTTCCCACATTTCACATGTCAAGGTCTCTTAACAGGTCATATGGTTTATGAACACATTATGTGGAAATAGTTGCACAAAACTGGAATAAATAAGAAATGAATTACAGCAGGCTAGAAGTTACTGAAAGCAGTGCCTCCCAAAGTGTGGGCTGTGGTCTGTGGTACTGCAGGGGGCCATAAGAGATCATACAATTAATTAAAATCTATTGTTGGCTCCACATTTTAAATGATCAAAAACATGTCCCAGAACGAACAACATCAGCTGGGAGATGTAATGTACATGTGAGCTTTTTAGAATTTTTACACAAAAGCAGGTGTTGAATTAAATGGAGACATTTCATTAAATATCTCACTACTGGTTCAATCAATCTTTATTTGTATAGAGCCAATTCATAACAAGTGTTATCTCAAGACACTTTACAATAGAGCACAAAGCTCTTCATATTATGGATACAAATATATGCATAGATACATATATACATATATAAAATACACATATACATATATATACAAATATATACATCCAACACCCAACATGAATCCATATAGCCAATCATGAATCCCTCCACCATGGCGGCAAGAAAAACCTTCTATTAAGCAGCAGGAAATCTTGAATGTGGACCCCAGTCTCATGATGAACAGCAAATCCACACGATGCTGTGTTGGGTGTGTGGGCAAAGGAAGGGAGGTAAGCTGGGGACAAGTGGACTAAAGTAAGAACTAAAGTTAGTGACAGATCAATGGACCAATCATAGACCTGTTGTCGTCTAATTTGTTTTTGCTGAAAACAGATTTATTAGAGGTTAGCCTCTTGAGATGCAACATCTTGTTTTCAGGAGGGTCCTCATGTCTGTGTGGTTGTGGTGATAATTTTATAGAAGTATAATCAATGAAAGTCTTACTGAAAATAAGAATTGTGGTAGTGACGAACTCATGGGTGCCCAGACCACAAGTGCATCCCTACCATATTTGTCTCCGTTAAGTATAAATGTATTAATGGTAGACCTCTTGAGATGTGACACCTCATTTTCAAGAGGGATCTCATGCCCATGATTTGGTTCCTGATTTTGAGAATGTATCCACTCTTCAAGGACATTAAAGGTATCAGAGAATTTACAGAGTCACAAACTTTATTTAGGAAGAGAGTATTTAAAAGGTAAGTATCAAAAGTGTTCATACTAAAATATGAGCGGCAGTGAAGGAACTTGCGAGCTTTGTCCCTTGGGGGAAGATATTTGAGGCAGACAGTAGCTGTACAAAGCAGGTGCTACCCAAAGCCTTGTATTTAACCCACTTACGTATTAAATCTACTCAAAAAAACACATGGGCTGGACAATACGATACAGAAAGATTCTTTTCAGTGTATGACTTTTCCCACCATCACCTGGTCAGAGCGTCAGAAGAACATCAAACACTAACTCCACTAAAACTGAACTTAAAATGAGCAATTTTGGCTATAGTAATGATGACGTGCTGCTAGTTGTAAATATGAGAGGATATCTTTATGATATTGTATTATACCAACACATTTTATAAATGAAGTACACAGAGGAAGAACTTTTGCAGACTTTTGCAGAGCTCTTTACTTCGGTAAGTCTTTAAATCGCTGTCTTGTGTTGTAATACTGCTTGGTAAATGTGCACTGCAATCACAATGCTCTGTTGAAGCAGAAAGGTGATTCCTGATGTCCATATTTAAAACAACAAGCCAAATTTATTTTTTTATGTCGATTTTTGCTCCAGTGACCGCTACCTGACCCTGCTGTAGCACTATGACCTGATCTAATGAGATGAGTAGCTGGTGGTAGGATACATGGCCCTTCAATACATCACAAAATAGTTCTTAACACAGGAGCTTTGTTGAGAATAAGTCAAACACTGTAAAG
Source organism: Cetoscarus ocellatus (assembly GCA_037902135.1). Lineage (NCBI taxonomy): Eukaryota > Metazoa > Chordata > Actinopteri > Labriformes > Labridae > Cetoscarus > Cetoscarus ocellatus. Next base: position 357,154 of record JBAMNC010000598.1, read on the forward strand.
AATCTTACTGTAGCGTATTGTTGAGCCAGTGTAGCATTTGTAGTAGTTTTAACCTGTAAGTGGGTTAATCACAAGGCTTTGGGTGGCACCATGTAGTGCTATTTACCGACTACTGTCTGCCCAAGATATCTCCCCTCTGGGACAAAGCCTGCAAGTTCCTTTATTTTCACTCATATTTACTAGTGCCATGAGACCCTAGCAACCCCACTTCACAAAACCTGAACTACCCCTTTAAGCTTGGGAGAGGCTGGCTTAAAATGTGTGTTATTATCGCGGAATGAGATGGGGGTCTGTAATAACAATCAAGTTACAATACATTATCCCGCTTAATACTTGATTTCTAACCTATGAAACCAAAAAATGTACAAATTTAAAAGTGTACGAATTTAAAAAATATTTTAGAGACAGCTGTCAGAATTTTTTTTAAAAAATGATTAATTTCAGAATTTTGTTCATTACAGTGAGTAACTGCATTTTAATTACATATCAAAACAGTTTTTAAGCTCAAAATAACAATGTGAAGCATATTTCATCAATGTTTGAAATTGTGAAACAAGGGAATGTAATGACTTCGTGATTGATACATTTATTATTTATATTGTTACTGAGCTGCTCCATTAATATGGTCTAAAACCATGACTTAGAGCCAGGAGATAGTTTCAAATGGCTTATTCTGTGAACTACAGTATTTAACACTGTTGTAGATTGTAAAATATGCAAGAGTGCAAATAAAACCTCTCACTTACATGTAAGTCCAATGATCCCTGGTTAATGTGACAGCATTTGCATAGCAAGAGTTTAAGTTTTTGCTCTCTATGAGTAACACTATTACAGTTAATGTTTAGAGTTTAATGTTTTGCTTAATTTTAACAGGCCTACCTTGCTTAATAATATCAAACCATAACAGGCCAGTAGTGCATTTCCAAAAAAAAAATCCCATCATCTTTGGCTTGACAAAAAACCAAGATGCACCCTTCATTTAAAACAAAAATATTTTTAGAAACATGGCTTCAGGTAAAGATTACAAACAATGCTGCAGTAAGATGGGTATAGAGACAATAACTCCAATAATTTTAAATATGTTAAAAATATACTGATGACTGATACCATTGATCAGATCTAATCTTAGCTATCCTTCTGCAGCACAGCACTGACGTGCTTGCTTTACAAGGAAATAAAAAAAAAAAACAGAAAAAATGAAATGTGTCATAGTTTCACATTCTGATCTACCTCACATCCAGTATCATCAATTAACTGATTCCCACATCAACTTGATTCTTCTGCAGCGCGCACCACTAATTATGATTTTGGAAGTCATAGGTCAAAGGTTATCTGTCAACATGGTCAAAACCTGCTTGTGTATGCAGCATCTCAGCAATATTTTCCAGGGTTTTTTTCAATTATTTTGCCCAAATATCCACTTTGACTTAAGGACAAACTGGAGTTTTTTTCACTCCAAACCAAGGAAAAATGTGCTTGACCTAATGACCATGCCTTTTTTGTGAACTTGATATGTCAAGTATTCTTTTAGGGACAAACGTTAAACAAACACACATCAGTTTACCCCCACTGTCTGTTAAAATATTACCAGGGGACAGGCTATAAACAGTCCATAGAGCTGAGAGTCTTAAAATTTGGCAAATTCAGTGGGGCTTTACTCACATTTTAAAGACTTGATGAATAATAAACCCATCATCCAAATATATTCACTTCTAGTTCCAAAAATCTGCTTGGGGATGACCAAACCTTAGCTTCAGACTTTAAAATGTAAGTTTATAGACCAGTGGGTGACATCACTTAGACCACATCTTTCATAAAATCTGTTGGTACCTTGTGTTGTGTTAACATTCATAATGGTTCTCTGTGGTCATTAACACATAGAGCATGCTGATACCTCAGAGCTACCTGTCCTGTGACTTCAGAGTAATTAAACCAAAATAGCATATTAAATGGACCATGAAGTGTGGCTCTGAGAGGGGAGTTACAGGGGGGCCGATAGGTGAAGGTATGTGTTCATGTGTGAGTGTAGAGATGTGTGAAGGCATGTTGTTGAACCGGCACACTGTTGGCACTGGGTCAATTCAGGTTGATGTTGCACAACTGTATGATGAATGTTCTGAGGACTGAGGGGGAACAATTAAACCCTCTTCGCCAATCACCTCCCCTGCAGCCTGTGTGAAAACACCAGGGAAATGCACTCCCTGCTCTCAGCAGCCCTGACAGCAGAGGACACACAAAGACACACACATGCACACAAAAACAGTCATTTCTCCAGCTGTTTCTTCACAATGGTTTAAACATCAGTAAAGGGCATGAGTGCAGAAAGTGGAACCTGGCTGTGAGATTTGTTCTGGAAATTTAACCTTTGCTTGTTTGGAATACCTGGCCATGCATGCTTGGAAAATTTGCTGATCTTTCACTGAATTTTAGGCAATAAGGAAAATATGTTGAATTCAGTAACATCTGTGATTTTAGTTCATAGTCTCTTTCAGCAGAAACTGATGCATAAGCATCAAACCTCTTAAGTGGACACAGAGTCTAGATGACAAGAATTAATTAAACAAATATAAAGTGAAACGTTAAAACATTAATCACCATAAAATGGTGTATGAGAAAAGGAAATGTGAATAAAGAATTCTCTCCATTCAGAAGTCAGCATTCATATCAAAGCAGCAATAGAGAAATTTAGTTTAGTGCAACTTGCTCTTTTTAAGGTCTCTCAATGCAACTGTCCACTGCCATAAAACACATCTGATCTGTTTCCGCCGGCTCTTAGAGGACATGTTGGTCAAAGCCAAGAGCGTGATGCTGGAAAAAGATGATGTGAAAAACAAAAACAAAAAAACATTTTCAGCAGACAAGGTGCTGCAATGTTACTGAATTTTGCATTAATATGACTCTGCTGATGTCTGAAGCCCATTATTTGCATACTTTCAAAATGTGGTACATATTTAGTTGCAATGGTGTAAGGTCCACGGCTTAATGGCTACACTGAAGAGCTTAATTTAAATGTCCCATGTCCTGCAAAATCAATTGTTTTTGCTTTCAGTGTTGTCAAAGGGGGCTTGGGGAGCAGAAGAACATAACACCTTTTACTAAACTCTCACTTCACGGAGGTATGCGCTTTGCCTCTGAAAAGAAAATGCCCTTTAAATTGCTATGTTTTAAACTTCCTAGTGTTTTTTTATGCCATAGCGACATTGCCTCCACCTACATGTTTTCTGCTCACACGCAGACACCATGACTGAAGCTTTTCAGCCCCCTCAGATTCCAAAGGGGAGTGAAAAAGAGCTGCATCGGATTTTCTACAGAGACAACTTTTTTTCAGTTTTGTATTAAACGTAAATAAACTCCTTCCCTCACAAACACCCAAGACATGACATAACACACCAGGGTAATTCAATACATGCAAGCTGAGAGAGGTTTGTAACATTACAAATTTTAGAAGTTAGCTTAACAAGGAAAAAACATTTTTGTTTTGGCATAAGACTGTAACCATACAGCCTGACGTGAATTTCACAGTAAGTTACCGGTAACATTTAACTAATGTACACTTTATCATCAGATTGCTGCTCTTATCTCCATTTTCTTGGTCTGTCTTTTCTCTTCTTCAGCTTCATCAGTCACTAACCTTTGCCATTCCTAATGACAGTGTGAGACTGGATGCATGTTGGCTGCGTAATGGCTGAATAACTGCTGTGGTATGAGCCAATTTTCATTTCAACACTTAAGTTTATGGGTCAGGGCTGTAAGACTGATGGATGAATTCTGTGACTTACATCAGGAGTCTGAAGAAAAGTCGACTTGTCTAACTCTACCTGATGCTGCGAGCATTAGACAGCCAAAGTTTACATAATAAAATAATAAAAGGACACATGTAAACTTTCTTTCAGCAGCTATACATGCAGGGTTGTCACAAACTTTTTGGGCTCCATGATTAGATATCAAATTAGGCCCTGCTCCTCAGCTCAGTCCCACCCCACAAAAATGCTGTAATCATAAGATGTAAAAATAAGAACATGCTGTCGATGTGGACAGCTCATGTTAGATGTTACTACTATGATTATACATCAGTAATATTTTAAATAATTTTAGAAGGTTTGGAAGAGATATCTTCACATATTCAGATGAAGTTTTGTTTTATATACTTTCACTGAGCCTTAGTATAAAAAATCTAATGAATTAAGAATGAATAAAATGTCAAATGTTCAGTTTTTTTCCAATTGTTTCAAATTGGAAATATGCCAGGAACAACAGGTTTTGACTGAAATACATTACAAAGGGCATGACGCCATGCAGAAGTGCCAAAGCTGTAGTTCCTCAAGTGTCCTCTTGAGGCTGGCTGCAGGAACCGTAGAGGTATTTTGATTGTGTGTGGGAGACAGAAAAAATGCTTCTGCCTAAATGTGTAATACATCTATGTACCTACTGTATGGGGGGTGAATTGTTTTCATTTTGTGCTCATTTTTATTTTATTGAGGATTTCTGGTTCTGGAAATAGGGACATGATTGACATAACAACACATCCACGCAGAGGTGCCATTGGTCTGATGGCCTTAAGACCCTCCTCAACACAGCCTTTACATCTGTTTGTTGGGTGAGCTCAAGTCTGGTTGGGATGATGACATGGACAGTATGGCAGTGTCCATTACAAGGCATCCACAATGCTCCAAAGTCTCCTTTGATAATCATAGGCTGATGTCACATGGCTTCTTCCAGTTCTTTTACAGGCTATAGTCTCAATAAAGGGTCAATTATAACAAAGAGAACTGAAAGATACAAGAGTAAATTTGTCCCTGTAGCATACATACCAGAATAGAAATGGTTCTGAACAGGTCTTACGTAGAATCATTTGACTATGTACAATTTCTGTTAAAGGGTTAGTTAGTATTTTTAAGTTGGCTTGTATGAGGTACTTGTCAGTAGTCAGTGAAGTGGCTGAAAGGTCTCCCAGGACCTGACCCCCCTGTACCTTTAAGGAGAATGAGCTGAGACTACCGGCAAGGAACACTGTTGTTGATGGATACAGTTATATCATGTAATTTTGAGAGTTTTACAACAAAAAAATCAATAAAACTATGTTGGGTCAAATGTATAATCTACTGATTCAATTTCAGAGTGTTTTTTTTCTCTTGGGAGTCTATTTGTTTGGCACTAATTTGCAATGCAGCAAATGGCTATGTGTTCTTCCACCCACTGATTCCACAGACCTGCTGTTTTGCTCCATAGACAAAGGCACAACAACAGAGGAAACTAATACTAAACCAAACATGGGTGATATTGATCCAAATGACAATAACATTCCTTTACTGAGAATGCAGGGGGTTACCAGTATGAACCAGAGAGAACAGAAGAAGAAATAATTCAGAACGATATTCAGCAGGCAGAAGGAGAGAGGAGACAAATGGGCACAGGCAGAAGAGCACAGCCATTTGATGCATTGTGAAATAGTACCAAACACAGAGAGGTAGGTACAAAAAAACAATTTGAAAAAAAAAAAACAAAACGCACAATTTTGCGTAATAACTGGCCAACAGCACTGTACCTTATACGTAGTCTAAGCTTGTTAAAGGCACAGTGCTGCTGGGAGACGTTTCAGCCACTTCACTGAGTATTGTCAAGTAATGATACAACCCAACTTCAAAAATGCTGTAATATCCCTTTAAGCCAACAAACATAAAAAGCTCAGCTGAGGTCGAATACAAACCTCCAGTGAACCTTCTCACTCTCTTGCTCTCTCTCTCACACACACGCACACATACACACACTAGCAGATAGCAGTGGATTTGACATGGCTCTGAAGGTCACTGGCCACAAAACTAACTCTGATTCCCAGAGGTTTCAGTGACTTTCACACGGTCAAGTTCACTTTGCCACTTTAACTTTGATGCACCAACCACCTTCTTTCTTGGTACGCAATTGTGATAATCCATGTGCTCTATGTGTGGTGTTCAACATGGGAGGGATTACTGCCGTAAGGGGCAGCTGGATTAAGGGAGGAAAGGAACATTTTTCACGCCTGGCATAAAAAGCCCCCCCACAAATTTGTCATTTGTCGTCAGCGCTGCATACAGAGTCTGCTCTCTATAAGGGTATTTCTATAGGTAGTGCCAAATATCTAGCGTAAATAGCTAAATGTTAAACTGTATGAGGCTGGGTTTGGTAAAATGTTGCTTCTGGATGCTTAACTTTTACTGCAACATTTTCAGAATGATTTCCTTTACTGTCAGTCTTAAAATGGCACATACTGCTCTGAAGTTTATGTCATTGGTAACATAAACAAATAAAATAACATAAACATTTTTAACAGCACAAAGTAAGAACACTAAACCCATTGCCCCCAGCTAAACCTCCAAACTGTCCCTGATACTATTACAAAATCAGAGAAGCTCTTTACACCATCTCAAGATTTAAGGCATATATCCCTTAAAGAGCACAAATTTGTTTATTTAGAGAAAACAACCAAACATGTTTGTAAAAAGTAGGCTGTGCCTGAGTTGTGTTTAGCTAGCTCAAAGGTTAATGAAGTGCTTGTTTGCTCGGCAGAGAAGATACACTGATGCTCTTTACGGAAGAGGAGGCGTCTTACGCCTGAGGGGCCACCATAATGGCACCCCTCAGATCTCATTATCAGGCTTATTGATTGGTCATGGCCACCTGCCCCTCTACCCACCACACACACACACACACACACACACACACACAATCAAAAATACACATACATGTGCCCCAATCACACACTATCACAAGCCCAAAGCTATTTTGGCACTTTTGACTTGAAAAATAAAGAATGTAAAACACTGCTATAATACCTTAAATTGAAAAAGACACTTGTATGCAATAACACCTTTTTCAATTAATATTAATAAGGTTAATATTATGATATTAACAAATGTGCACTGAAATGCAGTTACAGGGAAAGTTCAGGATTTTTGAAGTGGGTTTGTATGAGGTGCATATCAGTGATAAATTCATTAGCCTCAGCAGTTCAGGTTAGCGCTAAAGAGCGATGTAGAGATGAGTCCACAAAGAGTGTGACTTAGCATTTAGCACTTCCAGGTAGAACAGATGTTTGTATGAGGTTAATAATTAACATATGTTCATGAGATTTTAATATTTTATCTGAAATTATAAAATGCATCTGACATTGTCCGCTTTTGAATTTTAAAGTGTTGTGTTTTTAGAGGGCAGTCAAATTGCTAGCTAGGATGCTACTGCAAGCATCTTTTTTAATTATCAATAATTTACACACATTCACAAGCACATTACCACAGTCATGAGGACCAACTTGACAACGTGGCTTTAAAGAAATTCTTAAACAAGGAGTTACAACATGACACTATACTTTGGAAATATTGTAACTGCCTCTAAGTGGAACCACCATGTTGTAGTTTCATTGTAGCTTAATAAATGCTTTTTACTCTCGCTGATTATGTTCAAGCTTAAAAAGTTGTAAAAAGTAGATCTGTTTGTTAAGATTACCACAATGAACCCTTTTTTTTTAGTTTGCTGCAGACCTTAATCCCTGCAATGATCAAAAACATAGGGAAAAAATTCTTCAGGCTTTAAGTCGAGAGAACCAGCAAACTGCCAACTTCTGTGCTGGCCTACAAAAATACTGTTGTGTTTGGACCATTGAAGTAAGCTAGGCTGCTCGTCAGGAGATGCGTGTGTGGAAATTGCTTCACCTGAGTCTTCAAGTCTTCTGTTTTGTGGACTTTACTTTGTTTCAGCAGGTATGAACCGCTTATACAGTAGCTTGCAGCATTGTTGATTGTAGTACTGACCTGTATGCTCTGGCTCGGGCACAGAACAGCTGACGAGATGGGAGCCCTCGATAGTTCCAAACAATGCCACCGAGGCAATAGGATTCCTATGGGGAATGTATGTTTCTCGCATTTATCGAAGGTCTATTGACAGGTAGGAAGCTACAGTTGATATTTTAATGATGGTCATTTTACAAGCACATTTGAATCAAATTAACAATGTTATTTTAAGCACGATTGCATATCAATCTTAAACAAAATATTGATATTAATGTGCTCACTGGTCTACTTCTTGTTGTATCTTACATCCTTGATGAAAACTCTTTTGCATTAGGCCTGTGTGGTTAATCTGAAAACAACAGGATTGAATAAAGAAATCGTGTAAGCCATTGTTTTATTGCTTAATTTTCATTTAAAATAAGAAAGTATGGCTAAGTAGTCAACCAGTAAAAAACAACACGCCATGGGTTGGTTTTCCTACATACACGCACACATATCTATATATATCTATTTGTATATATATTTTTATATATATATATATATATATATATATATATATATATATATATATATATATATATACAGGTTCTTACATGTTTTAATTTAATAAAGCTAAGTTACAGCATAGGCAATGTTCTTAAAACATCTGAACATGTTTTTCTACTCGGGAAAATCACAGGTTTCTTCCTTCTTCGTCTGAAATGTTACAACAAAATAAGTCAGTAATTTTCCAAATCACCAACGCTGATGTTATAAACAAGGAAATTTAATGACGTTACAGTATCAAGCAATGTTTGCTAGTCAAGAACATAAAGTAAAGCTAGTTTACTGTCCACATTCCTCCTTTTCAGAGGAAATTTCAGCAATTTTAAAAGCATTATCGCAATAATAATGTTCCTACACCAGTGCATAGAATATGTGCCACGTTGGAATTTGCCTGAATCAATGTATGAATGTAAAAAACTGAAAATATTGGTTAATAATTACCAGAAACTGCAGCTCTGCAGTTCATTTAAATGGCCCGCCAAGCTTTGTTTGGAACTATTCGGCTGCTACATGAACCACATGACCCTCTGCATTTTGAACCCTCAACGACGCCACTCTCTCTTTCAACCGCTCTGTGCATTGCAATAGGGCCAAGAACTCAAAGTTATTTGATGAATTTACAGTGATAATGAAAATGAATGGGGGAGAATGTATATTATGCTTGACACATTTTCAGTGCCTGCTTTTCTGCTAGTAAGCCCATTTATTTTGGTTCTACTTCAGCACACAGCTCAGCCCTTGTGTTCCTCTGCCTACAGCTAAGTAGGACCAAAACAAAGGGGATTGCTAGCAAACATAAAAGAAAAGCATTATTGTATTTAGGAGAAGTTGCAGTTAGGGCTGCTTGATTATGGCAAAAATCGTAATTGTGATTATTTTACTAGATGTTGAGATCATGATTATGAAACATTATTACTCACTGATTTTAAAAACATGCACCATGTACTTATATTAAATATATACGGATTTGACACTAACCTTTCTAAACATTATAAAAGGCTATACATTGAAATCTATACTTGTGAAAATAAAAATACCACAAAACAATGCGAATTAAAAAATGGAAAAATAAAAAAAAGTTCAACATGTCAAGTGGCAAAGTAATGATTCAATATCGATTACTCAATTTTCACAATTGTGGAAGGTAGTAATTGTTAACTTGATTAAAATTAAATTTATTACCCATCTCTTACAGTCAAAAAACTTATTTATAACAATATTTTGATAGTCCACAACTGTGCATCCCAATCAGCAACCTTCAGTACTCAAAAAAGTAAATCAAATGCAGAAGTTTAAAAACTGCAGTTCCTTAAGTGACTCCTTGAGAATGACAACAAAAGCCCTTAAAGTCCCAATAAGAAGCAAACAGATCCTGTTATGACAGCAAAAATCATGTTGTCAGTCTATAATGAAAAGTTTAGGTTTGGAGAGCTCTTTTTTTGATTGGCAGAGGTTGATCGACAGTGGTGGACACTGTACACAACTTCAGTTCTTTAGTGAAAGTATCCTCCTAGTCAATTATAACTTAAATAAAAGTAGGAGTTGTATATAGGAAAGTAGATAGTAATGTCTGGGGTTTTTTTGGGTTTTTTTTTTTGGACTTTTCTAGCTACATTTCTATGTACATAGAAAAACATTACTTTGTCCCTACATCTATTACAAAGGCCTCAAATGCTGGGGTTCATTTTTAGCATTTCTGCTGTAGGCTATATACACTCTGACAGTTACACTGGAGAAACTTCAAATGTGACCCCAAAGGATAAGTATAGATAGGATGATTGCCATTTTAAACAACTCCTCATGTACATGTGTAAATTTGAGATCTACTACATGCCTTCTCCTATTCTACAGGTAGTATTTTGTCTTGAGGATTTTCTTTCCATGCATATGGTTTATTTACAAAAATTTTAATAAAATGATCAACTTTTCCCTTTTTGGAAGGCAGAAAAAGTTTGAGATTTATAAGTAAGATAATGGCATGTGATAGCTGGAAATCTCTATTCTTACACTGTTCTCAAATAGCCCTGAAAAAAATATAGAATTACATTATTCCTTTACTTGCTTTTATTGCACGGCTGTACAAATATCGAATTTAGGTAGAGAATTTGATTCAACATGCCAGATATGAGCTTACCCATTCAATTCACAGTTTATACACATTTGAAAACACATGCACGAGAAAGTGACACACTCCACACCTGCAATGTACTTGCACAAGCCTACTGGCCACTTCACAGGGAACGTGAATGCACACCAGTCACACACACACCCACACCCACACACATCCACACTAATGTACACTTTATAATAAATGGACAATTTCAGCCCTCATTGTGAAGCTGCCATTATGTTCCAGGAGAAAATTGCTCTAATTAGAATTAGCACAGTTACAATAGATGTTCGTCCAGGTTGGCTTTCAGAGGTAGGAACACATTAACAAACCATCTAAAACAAATTTGAATCATTATGGCTTGAACTATCTGGGGAATGTGTGACATTGACCAAACTTTTTCCATGTCAGCTCAGAATTAATAAGGGGAAAATAATTCAAAGAATTCCAGCCTGGGTTGGGTTGCTTTAACAATATCAACAGGATACAGCTTTGATTGCCAGAATTTGCCCTCTAGCCACTGCTAGAGAAATAAAATGAAGGTCACACAGTTGTAGCAGTGGTTTGGTATAAGAGTTCAGTAGGGAGAGAAGAGGCTTCAGTCTGCAGCAGACAAATATATCTCCAAATTGAGCATCCAATAAGCTCTTATGACTTGGCAAGAATACAAAAAAATGTTCCTGGATGCGGACTGGCAATACACACCTAACCATTACACATCCACAATGGAGGTGAATCTTTGAGGACCAGAAAAACAAGAGCACAAGACCTTTACATGTGGGACCCTTTTGTTACCTCTGTTTCCTACCTGCCCCAGGCTCAAGCCCCAGCCTGCTTCACAGGAGGCAAAGGTGAGGAAACCTGCACTAGTTGCACCTGGCAGTGGGATGCAGGGATGCAGCAATGGGAGCAGGTGGCACAGATTGTACAGATGCTGTTGGTTACTCAGAACATGGATGCCACAGAAACCGTGGAGCAGGGAGAAAATGGAGTGTGATGATAGAAGGAAGCAGGTTATGAAATGGAGATCCAGGAGTTAAAAAGCTGAAGGCTATGATTGAAACTGCATACTGTGGACTCTGAATGTACTACATACTCAATGTGATGTAGTACATTCAGAGTTCACTGTATAACATTTTGAATGAGAAACAGGGTACAGAAAAACATAAATTACATTTGATACTTTTTAGACCTTTTTCAAGACCCTCTTTCAATACTTTGATCATCAGTTTCTTGTACATTAGCAAATGATACACTGCTACACTACCAGCTATATAGCCTAATGTTGCATTCCATGTGATCATGGAGGTCTGATTAACCGAGTTACAAATTAGAAACATGACTCTTAGGTTAGAATTTCAACTCAGGAGGTTGGGCAATATACAGTTAGCCCAACTTTACCAGCTCGTTGCTGGAACACATGTTACCAAATGTGTACTCAAATAGCTAGTTTTAAAAAAAATCTTCAGATGATATGGGTATGTCAACTCCCCCAGATGGGAGACAACCCCTGGCTCCAGTGGAAGAAACGCATCTAGGCATGTCTGTATAATCACAGTAAACATTGAAGCATAGCACTAAAATGCCAAAATTATATCCATTTCCTAAGAGGGGTGTGGTCAGACATAGCTCATGAGGAGAAAAAAATGCAGACATTAAAACAGCTTGTTCTAAGAAAGGCTGAAACAGAGGGGGTTATAGGCATGCCAAAATCTCATTTCGGAGTGATTTTTTTGGGCAGGAAAGTTTCAAATTATGGTCTGGAAACAGGACAAATGAACAGCTGTTGATAAGAAGTAACATATATTACCTTTAATGCAGAGTTATTACCTAAAACAACTTGAATATGTGCATAACTAAACCTCACTGTTGGGGTCTGCATCATAACAGTGTCATAGATACATATACTGATTGTAGGTAGTTTATCTTAGTATTCATGATTTGTGATAATCCTTATCATTGTGGTGTATGATGGAACAATGCAAGAGAAGAATAATTAAGTAAGTGACTCAATGCAGAGTTCATTTAAAGATTAAAAAAACAAATCAACATTCAAGCAACAAAGAAAGACACACAAAAAAGTTTACACTCTGAAAATATTTGAAGACACACAAGATATGTTTTTTTAACATTAATATTTGCACCAAGTATTGGTATTCATTGAACAAATACACCGGGATAATGGAGTGAAGAGTAGAGGAAAAAAGCAAGGTCATTTCTAATACTTTCTAGAAGTCTTAATTTTTGCTCAATCAATCCATCCTCTTTTAATATCTTTAAGATCTGGCTCACAACCTGATCCAAGATTGGTCTGATTTTTTTAGCAGAAAATGAAAATAAACGGATTGTAGAAAAGGCGGCTCTCTGACTATCCAATATCAGAGCTTGCCACTTTGCCAAAAACAACAAAACAGCAACAGCAAACAAGCTGTGATAGACTGAGCATGTCAAGTAACACTCAAATAACTTCATAGCATCAATAATAATAGAGATATAGTTTTCATTGATAAATATGATTATCCATACAATCGTCTTTCCACATACTCCGCCTGTATAGCATCCTGATGGTGCATGTCCTCACCTACTGGGAACTTATACCGCTTTCCCACTAAAAATGTGGGTTTTTTCAACGCGGGTTAACCCGCTAACAATCGGCAAGTGACTCCTTTCCGACTGCCAGCAGACCCGGGTCTAATCGCCAGCAGACGAGCTGCGTGGCTGTTTGTTTTTCCTCTGGTGTGTCAAGCTGTTGATGACATCATCAGCTTGACGAAACACGGCCATGTAAACAATGGAAAGGAGCATGGAAGCCATGGACACGGTGGTCAACTGTTTTCCATACTTCGTTCTTTTGTCCCTCTTCAAAATATACAAACTCAGCGCAGACTGAACAATCTTCGAGTGCTGATGATACAGAGGTGGATGGAATTTGTTGCTAAGATGGCAAAGGGTCGCAGAAGTTACAGACAGAGGAGACGGGCACAATATTATGCCATAGGCACGTTACGTCAACATCATCCCATAAATTAGCGGGTTACCCGGGTGTTCCCCTCATTCCCTCTGGAGCAGATCAGAGGCGAGTTGATAAAAACCTGTGTCGCTTGCAGGGTCAGTCGACCCGGGTCTAAATACCGATTAGACCCCTTTCCACCGCAGACAGGAGCCGATTTTTACCGTGTTTAAAGAGGTTTTTTAGCCAGCGGGAAAGGGGTATTATTAAAAGTGCAATGCACTGGAGTGTGGCCCTCAACACACCAGATTGAAACACCAGATCATGAGACCACAAGAATACTGCAAGGTCACAAGAAAGACAAGAAGAGCAACATGTTAATAACAACAAGTTACATTCCCTGCCTGATGTTGATTTGTTTTCTTTACTGAAATTATCTCAACAAAGTGCTGTATTTGAGCGCTTGTTTTCCTGTTTTGGGTCAGTTTTACTTGGCTGAGATTAACACGAGGGTTGAAGTGGATGCTGTTGGAATAAGACTTACTGCGTATATCCAACAAACCAACATGGGGCTGCACTGCTGGCATGTGCTGGACACAGATCAGATGTGGAAACCGACGCCGAGAGGGTGTGAGAGGAAGGCTATGCAGACGGACCATGTGAAAGTAAGGGGATAGACTTGAAATTATGTGTCTAAAATTATGTCAGGTAACTATAATTTTGTATGTTACGTAATCAGGGTAGTATACAGCATGCAATAAATTGTTGTGTAACTTGGCAGTACGTTAGTATGTGGTTTTGGACATAAACATAAACCATTTTTGAAGTGCATTTCCACAAATCTACTGTAACGAAGCTCTGCTGTCATTATGCCTAAAGCTGCTTTTGTACACTGACATTTTGGCCAACTTTTGCCAAACACAGAGACTTCCTAGAGGAAGACAAAGTGCTTTGAAATTTTCCACCCCATCATAAGTTTGACCTTACATAGTTTTGTAGTTCGTTTTACATAAAATTCACACAATTACATGAAATACCCTTTACTCCCCAACAGCATGGCCTTACTGGTAGTCTGAGCTCTTTCTCCTTAAGGGTACAGCTACTGGGAGCCCTTTGAGTGACTTCACTGACTAATGTCAAGTATACAACACAACTTGAAGAATAATGCAATATCCCTTTAAGTGGATGCTGTTACTTACCTACTGGTGGACAACAGTGACTCTGACTTGGTATTTTTACTTAATAAACATCAGATAGAAAAGATAGATTTTCTTATATCAGTCCTCTAATCGGTCAAAGGCAGATGTTTTGTCTGTCAGAGGTTGTGACGTATCATGTTTTTTAACAAACGCTGCAGAAAGTATGATATTTAACCATTGTTGTGTTGAGGCCACTTTTGTGATTGGCTGTGCGCCCCCAGGAGGAGGCCGGAGTGGGTGGGGAGCTCTGAGAGACTCTGCCTGTTTCCTGTCGGGTCTCTCAAAGAGGAGACTCCCACATCGGAGTTAGCAGCGGAGGACACAGCTGCGCGAGGAGCAGAGGAGCAGGTGGAGGCACGAGCGCATCATAAAGTTTGAGGCTACAGCGGATGCACGCACGAGACACTGACTCAGGTTTGTGCCTGTATTTATTTACTGTCATGATTTCTGAATCACTATGCCCACGATACTAAGGCTGTATTCATTTAAAGAAACGATAAACGCCCGAGATAAATTACAGCAGCCATTGTGGGCTACTGTTGAGGCAGTCATGATAAACAGCTGAGAGGGACTGCATGCATGTCTTTCCTGTTTAAACAAACTGTTGACAAATGGCGGACTACAACTTCATTCATTTTGGCTTTATGTGTGTCAAACTTTCAGAGTTTGTTTGGTTCAGTCTACTGTGTTGGTTCACATGCGAGTTTTTTTTTTTTTTTTTTTTTTTTTTTGAAACTTCAGCATGGTATGGGGAAAAAAACGGTAAAATGTTACACATCTTCAAATCGATTTAGGAAAAAAAAACTACAGTCTAGCCAAACATAACATTGGATTAAATGTTTACAGGTGTAAATGTCCTATTTTGGTGTCCGATGGTCAATGTATGACGGAGAAACAGAGTTAGATTCATGTTGCAAACAGGCATTTAAGAAGTAAGGACGGACAAAATCGACCAAAAATTCAATCTCAGTATTATTTATCTGAATGGCAATACATGCCAGTATTGAAGAGTATTAGTTTCAGGCTTGAGAAAAGTAAGGATTTTTTTTTCATAATGAACTGGAAGTAAGAAGTCAAAATGGCAGGGGTAATGTTGAAATACAATTTTTCAGAATGACATTGAAATGTGAGAAAAAGAGTCAAAATGTAGAGCATAACACTGCATGATGTTAAGAATAAAGTTGAAATCAAATGTTTTTGATAAGCTTGAAGTATAATTTTGGGAATTAAGTTGACTTTTAGATGCTAGGCTATACATCCCGATTGACGACTACTGATTATAATTTTTCTCTGTAAAGAATCACTTCTAACAAAACAATGGCAAAAATAGATATCCCTTTGTGAAATAAAAAAAAAGTAAGGATGCACAATATTAGGTTTTGCTGATATCTGATATGCCCATATATCCAGCTCATTTGCCCCTTACCAAATTAATACCAATATTTTTAAAGGGCACAGAACTTCCACTTGTCCCATAATCCCATGTTGACTATTTATTTGTGTTAGAAACAGATCTGGTGCTACAAAAACTAAATTTTTTTCTGTTATAAATTGTACTTTTGATTTATAAATGTGGACATTCGAAGATGTTGAGTTAAACTGTTGTGGTGCATTAATGTTCTGCTAAAATTACAGCCAAAATAAAGGATTAATATGGCCAATAGGTGCAGCCCAAATATCAGCTGTAAATGCCTGCAAAACATTACATATGTGCCAGTAACAATAATCCGCTTTTTAATGGTATTATCTTCCCATACCAACATTACTCAGGCAAATTTGTGCAATAAGGACATTAAATAGAAATGCTTCTTTCATTAAATTAGATAATAAAATCATTATTTTCAACATAAGTAAACATGCAAGTAAAAACATCTCATGGTCAATAAGCATTTTCCTGTTAAATGATTTTATAGTGCCCTGCATCTGTTAAATGTTAATTAACATCAACATAGACTACATCAGTGTTTCCCACAGACATACGCTGTACCTGAGTGGTATGGTGTTGGGGCGTATGTCGATGTTGTCCCTCTTGACCATTTTCATCAGCAGCACGTCCTGTAAAGGGGCTCAAACAACAGCATATTTGATTTGAAATATTGTATTTGATGTCCTGTTTGTACAGCATGTAAGCCACAATTGTGAATGCTTTAGTGTCGATAGGTTCAACATGTCTGAAACAATAACTTAAGAATGCTGAAAAACTTTTTTTTTCTAATCAAATGGAAAAGCTGTTTGGAAACATTTTTAGTTTCATTTTTATTTCTCATTTATCAAATATATCTATTGCAGTTTAGAAAAAAGTGAACACAACACAAAAACACTGAGACATTTAAAACAAAGTTATAAAGGACAATGTATGGAAAGTTCTCCAAACCTGGTCCACACAGGTATCCTTTTTGTATAGAAAAACATTTATGTTGATATAAATGATATTGGCTTGTTTTAAATCTCTTTCAAAAATATATATCACTTTATCTAAAAAAAAGTGATATCTTTCCCAGCCTTAGTAAGAAATGCCATTTAATTATAACAAGGAAATTGTTTGTTTGACTGAAATCCTCCTTTTTTTTAGCCCTCAGAAAGGCACCTTCATCCCATGAACCATTATGAAGATGTTGTGCTCTTCAACCCCCCAAAGGTCAAAACATGTGATGCATTTATCCCAAAGAGCCAGCATAACACAAGTAAATTCAAATGAGAAATGTCACTCAGGGAAAGAACTAATTTTCTGCATAACGTATTCTGACTTCAATTTGCTTCTCCAGGTTTGTAAATGATGCTGATTGAATAAAAAAAATCCCTATCAGTGAATTACACTGTATCTGTGATGGACTACTGCCATCTATTTTGTAATGTGATGCTGCTGGGTGGAGGTACACACTGTGGTCGATCCTTCACCTTATCACCAACAAGCCAGGTCTGTGAAATCTGTGCCAGGCGTGAGCTGCGCTTCCTGGCGTCCTGCATCCGCATCGTCTCACTTTACATTGACAACTGCTGAATAATTAAGCATTTGTTGTTAACAGTAATGAGTAATCTGAGTTTTTTTGCTATCTGGAATCTGCTGGAGGTCGCTGAGCAGTGGACAGAGGTCATGTGCTGTTTTTAGACCAGTTTAAGCTTCTGGATGAAAATGTAACTGATACCCTGAAGCAGAGAGCCGGTCAGCTGTGCCTGTTAAAAGAAAAAAACAATTGTTCACAGGCCCACTTTTTCAACAAGGTTTGTTAGCTTTTTGCCATTTTTATGAGTTTAAAAAAAAAAAAAAAAAAAAAAATCTTTCAAATAACCTTGCATTACTGGCGGCATAAGGCTGCTTGATGGAAAGTTAACTGTATCAAGCTATTAAGAGCAGTCGTCCTTTAACGGTTGATGCAATGCTGACACATTTTATGTATTTGAATATTAATGAAACTCTGTCCTCATCTCCTAAAATTCCTGTTTTTTTTTCAGAAGAAGCAAATACTTTGGACCCAAGTGTGATAAAATATTGATAAAATGAGTCAAGACAATAAATGTTTTTTGTAAAAAACTTTCTGTAATTTTAAGCTGCTTAAAGCATCAGAAGCAAGGGATGTGCAGATGCTCTGAACCAGCAAAACCACAAACATTATAGTATTTGGTTCATGACATTTTTTTTTGAAAATTAAAAAATATAATATAATATAATTGTATATATATATGTATATGTATATATATGTATGTGTATATATATATGTATGTATATATGTATATATGTATATATGTGTAGATATATGTATATATATGTATATATGTATGTATGTATGTATGTATATATGTGTATGTATATATGTATATGTATATATATGTATATGTATATATATGTATATATGTATATATATGTATATGTATATATATATGTATATGTGTGTGTATGTATATATATATATATATATAAAATGAAGTCACTTAATTTATAAGCGCAGTTGGTTTGTTTCACCTGTCAACTATAACAGGAAATATCCCTTATCACCTCTGCCAAGGAGGTTATGTTTTTGCCGGCGTTTATCTGTCTGTCTGTCTGTTTGTCTGTTTGTTTGTTTGTGTTCAAAATAACTTGAAAAGTTCTGAACAGATTTGGATGAAATTTTCAGGAATTGTCGGAAATGGGATATGGAAGAACTGATTAAATTTTGGGGGTGGGTCTGGATCCAAAAAAAATTTATGACCAAATTGTAAGAACAATGGGATAAAATGAGTCAAAACAAGATTTTATTTTCATTTAAAGTTACATGAATGTCCGGGTTTTTATTTCAAGTTGCAAGAAAAAGTGAAATGCTCGCCAAAATATGACTTTATCGCAATTCTTAAAATGCCCTCCATTTTTTATGATTCTTTGTGGATATTATTGTTTTGTTTTAGTTTTCCAACAATGAAAAACATAACTTTACAGTTATTTTTGGTCAAATATTCCTTTTTAATAAAATACACAAAACTAATATGTATGACTTTAATATAAGGAAATAGATAAGGGAAGTAGACGCATTTATTGAAGTTGCAAGAAACATAAAAGCTTAGGTTGTGTCACCCTCTCTGCTAATTGAGGAAAGAGTATTACAATGTAAATATTTATCAAACTGATATAAATTGTCTATATTTGGATTTGGATTGTAAAATGCATACCTTGATAGTACCTCCTCAACGAATGTGGGGTCATCATTGTACCATAACAACAGCAAAGAAGGATATAGAGGCCATAGAGTAGCTAGCTCTCAGTTTGTGGCTTTTAGTCACAGTTAGTAGAGTTTTGTACCGGGGAAACTTCCAGGCAGCAAAACTACATACTGTTAATAGCAGAGGGAGTTTGGAAAGTCATCAGCATATCATAGCTGACCACGGGAGGTATTTTATTTTCATGTTGGACATTCCATTCTGTTGTGGTGACATCCTGACTATTCAGTGGTTTGAATTGTCTCCATTTTTATATTGTAGTCTTGGTTTACATCTCAGCTCACTTAAACCCTCAACAGAGGTGATGTAAAAAATGCACCAGGTAACAGGTACAATCCCTGATGAGAAAAACAAAAAACTAGAGAAGCGTCATGGAGAACTGAGCAGATACCAGATAGTGGAAATGCCACGTGTGAGAGTAACTTTGCCCTCCTTAATGAAATTGTGATCTCAAAGTGATATTTTCAAAAGATTAAAAACATGTAGCTGTCAATGTGCACAATAAATTTAACTATTGACCTACCATTATCATTTGTCATTTTGACAAACGGGAGAGGTTTACCATTTTCTGCTCCATTCATATAAATGGTGCACACAAATATAAAAAAAATACACAATTAATTTAATTCCAGTAACCTTTTCAACAATAGAATAGTTATGTCTGTTGTTTTTTCCTTGAAATAATCAGTTTTTTTCCTGCATGCTTGACTTAGTCAGATTTCCTCAGGTGGCAGTGTCACATGACACAGAGATGACATACAGCATTAGGCTTATCCACAGAACTAAATTAAATAATATTCAGTAAAAACCACAAACTGCTGCTTGGAAAAAACAATTTACAAACCACACACGCAGTTTTGAAAAGGTTTTTGGACCTGAATAACATGCTTGTTTTATGATAGGTTCAGTTCAGATGAATGGTGCTGGAAATTTTAGACCCTACCTGTTGGTCACAGGGGCCAGGTAATTATGGTGAGTGTATTGTACTCTTTTTTGAACACACTGACGATAAAATCTTAAGCTCTGTTATGAATCTTTGGAAAATATCACTTTAAACTGAATTTTAAAAGGCTTGTAGGGAGACACACCATAGAAAAAAGTTGGAAAACTAACAAAGCAGCTATTTGACATTATTTCCCAGAGTATGTCAAAAAACAATGGCAGCCTACATATGAAATCATTTTAAACATAGAAGTCTTGTGTGTTTCTTAGGACAACATACATTAAAATACACTACACTTACTCTTGTAAAGTTGAAATGTTGTAATATCTGGTTTCTTTTTAAATTATTCAGATTCTGTGGCTAATTGGGTCAGAGACCACCCTCATTTTACCCCCTCTGATTGATAAGCAGAACGTCATGGTAACACCGACCGTGTCAACGAGTGATGACCTGTAACTAGAGGAGAGTCGAAATGGAAAGAGAAACCCCTGGCGGGTTTGCCCACAAAGCCTCTCTCACTGCCCATTCAGGAAATACAGTATTACACGGAGCACATTAGTGAATCAGGTTCTCCAGCACACAGTAGTCTTACTGAGTCTCTGGCCATCTCTGTTATTTGCTCTGATATCTCATATCATTTAGTCTCTATTGCTCCCCTACACACTTGCTCTATTACTTTGTCCAGGCCTTTGAAGGCAGCTGAGCGAGGAGGTAAAGTGTCTCTGCTGCGTCGTTCTGACTGACACAATTTAAATTTCATGCTGCACACTTCAGTTGTGAAATGACTTTCTCACACTGAGGCGCAGAAATCACCTGTGCATTTTGTGGTACTTCAGTGTATTGCCCCAGAAATAATGGCAATGTCACACCGAGCGTGATTCAATTTGGCTGTATATTATGTGGCGACATGGAACTGGGGTCGTACACATCATATCTGCTGTCATATGAACACACAAACCAGCAGGAGGGCAAAGTGGAAAACGTCTCAGTGCAGAGGACACGCAGCCAAGTCATCAGCGCTGGACAAGTGAGAGTGAGGCAATCCTCTGAGATGTCACTGTTTGATTTCCTGTTGAAGATTGGTCATCAAATATTCATCAAGCCCATAATCTACTTCTCTGATACCTGACACAGTACCCACGATTTATTGTCTTCAGTCGCCCCTTGCAGATCTTAAAGCAGCTCCCAGCACAAGTCTACTGACTCCAGTGAAAGAGCAGAGGAGGGCTGATTCACTAGGAAATCTGCTGATGGGCCATGAAGTGTGTGAGATAATCTCCCCTTTCTTCTGTCCCTGGGTGTGTTTCCCTTTTTCTGGCTAGCAAAGCTTCAAGACCCCACCCAGCCCCCTCCTCCCTCCACCCCTCTGTAAGCTCAGTAATAAAATCAGCTGAACAGACGAACTTCTCCCCGGCAAGGTGATATGTCCCTGTCTTTGTGATGACTTTTCCTCTGTGTATAATCCGTGCTTAGGAGTCCAACTGGTGTCTCCAATTGTCAGCGAGGATCAGCAGCACCATGCTGAGCCAACTTATTTCCGCTCAACTATTTGAATCAGCACTTTGAGGTATTGTTGAGTATTTAAAGCTCTCTTCTTGCTGTGAAAGGTGGGGCAGATTTTCACAAGGGTGTTAACCAGCATTGCCAAGTCTGCTTTTTACAAGCAACTTTGGGCTTGCTTTTCTGCCAAGTTACCAACAAATATTGTCGGCCATCTGTTTTTATTTTCATTGTTGTTCTTAGGCTTGTCTTGCTCCCTGTCCTGTTTCTCTTTCAAGCTCTCCTTAAAGAGTTTTGGCAGGGGTGCGTCTACTCTGGAAATTTCGAAAATTGTCAAGATTTGACATGGACAGGGCTGGAGGGGCCGGGGAATAGGATATGGCTAACCACTCCTTCTTTCCATCTTTATCAGCCACAGCATCTAACAGTTATATGCTGCCTTTGTATATCTAACAACTGCCTCGACAATCAGATGTAGACTCACAAAAAAGGCTTTCAACAAGCACAAGTTGCCAGCCAAATAGGCGGCAACTCCATCAATTACTGACAGCTTATTTTTCCTATTGTTCAATAGATTTTCAACAACTTTACAATGCTCCCAGATGCTTGAGTGGCATTAAAAAAAAAAAAAGTTTTCTATGTTTCTTGCCCAATAATCAGCTCTGACATTAGATTTTAACATGCTTATAAATGCCTTTGTTTGAGCCCTACTCAAAAGAGATGTCATGAATCTTCGTTCACATGCATTTTCAAATGGATGTTTTAAGCTTACATTATCAGCAAGGTGGATCAAGCAACAGAGGGAGAAAAGAGGAGGGGGTGTAGGTAGGCTATGGACACAGCTTTGTACAGTAACCAATAAATGTGTAATTTGCCAAATAAAGGTCCTTTGAATGTCAAGAAATGGACCATAACTAATAAAAAAATATGACTAAATTATTTTTTCATAGGATTATATCTGAAATGTGCTTTTGGGGTGTAGTTACCATTTAATGCAGACAGGGCATATTAAAGGCCTGTGGGCCAAATACAGTCAGTAATAGATTTAAACTAGGCACACTACATAATTTCATGTGTCTATTATTAATGGCCCTCCTCTAAATAGCACTCCCACCACACATAGTACAAATCCCACAATGCACTGCAACAGCTGCCATGCAGGTCAAGACCTGTGCACAACACCTCCTCTCATTGCTTTAATGTCACACTGATCAGTGGTCAGTGCTTTAACAGTAACTTCTAAGCTTGCCCATAAGTAGATGTGAAGTCAGATTTCTTATTTCTGTCTAAAACGTAGTAAGTTTTAGACTGTTCAATTATTGTCAATCCTGTCTGGTCCATTAGACCCTGTTCTAGATTTTGTCTCCTTTGATTGAGTTTTACAGCATTGCTTTTATCAATCTTGACACAATAGTTTATCCATTGAACTGTTGTAAATGTGGATGTCAGAGATGGAAATGGTGTAATTTCTGCAAGGTTCACAGTGCATTGCTGATGATTGATTTGCCATGTAAACGCGAGTTCACTGATTAGCTATTAAGACAGTTGACTTTCTTGAACGTGGTAAGTAAGGCTGCATGTTTGGGGTTTTATTTGTTTAATCAAAGATCTAAAGAACCATGTAGCCATGTTTGACTTTTTTCATAGCCTGAGTTGCTTGTTTCTGTTGCATAACATGGCAGCTCTGAATTTGCTTTCCAAGGGTGGGTGTCCACCGCTGACTGAAAGGCATTGTTCTGGCATCCTGGCTCATGCTTGCTCCGGCGTCTTCAGTAATTTCCTCTTACTGTGAATGACAGAGTTTCTTTTTTTTTTTATGCTGACTCATTGCCCTGCCACCCTGGTGTTAAGCGGGTGTTGTGTGGGCAGGGCATGTAATATATATGGCCTTCATCACAGGCAGGCTGGCACAGGCTCTGTTCGGTCCCTGTAGACTCTACTGATCGCTGCCTGAGGGAAAGAAAGTGCTGTCCTCTGACTTTAAGACTGCTGACATTTCCCTACTGAGCCCCCCACTTAACACACACACTCTCCTTAATCTTATTTCTCTTTTTTTTTCTCTCCCCACCCCATGATTTTTTACTGTCCTCTTACCTTCTGATGTATCTGCTTGATGCCACCCTGTGCTCCCTGGGTAACTGAATGCAGGCATGAATCAGATCCGTTAGTGTTTTGCTTTCCACGTTCTCTCTCTTTTTCCACAGTTTCTCTCGCTCTTCCCTTACCTCATCTCTCACCTGACATCCTCTCACCCCCCTGCCCAGTCTTTAGCCATTGTGACAGCAGCAGGGTGTCTTTTCAAGGTGAATTATAGGTTTGGCTGGACCATATTCATCACTTACACCCTCATCTTGTCCTTCCTGTTGCCATTTTTCTGAATTTATGCCCATTATTTCTGGAACAAAACTTTTCATTCTCATTTTTTACACAGTCTGACTCAGCAAATGCACATCTGACCCTCCCTTTACTCTCACCTCTGTGTTATGATATTATACCCATGATTTATGAAATAAATGCAGGACATTTCTGGATATGATTGTGCTAACATTTATCCATTCAGACAGGAAGAATTGCCTGCTAAATGATGAAAATGATGGTCAGATATGACAGAGTTCAGTAAGATGATGGTGCAGGTGAACAGACAAGGAGGTTTTTTCTTGCTGCCTGTCAGCCTGCATGCATCAGTAAGTCAGATGGCTGGAAGAGACAAATATGTTTCAGGACTGTCTTGCCTTTGAGTCATCCCCTGAGGTGCCAGATAACAGAGAGAGAAAATCACATCCAGAGCCAGAATCATGACTGGATGAAATAAAAATCACAACAAGGCTGGCTCCGTGAGTGTGCCCATTTAGTCTTTTTTATTACAATTTTATTACCATTATTATTTTTAGTGATATGCTGGCTTTATTGAGCAGGGAGCAGCAGAATACTGAGAATAGGAGTCGTGACGGTCAAAGGTCTCGGAAACAGATCTCATGAGCCCATGACGTAATGCCAGAAATAAATTCAATCCAAATCAATTTTTGTGAGCCTCTGAGTCATAGAAAAATCCAGAGAAAGATTTGGGGAATTTTAGAGCATCAGTCATGCCAGTATTAAAGTGATTTTACATATTAGGGATTTTTTTAAGTATCCCAGCACAAAATACATCAGAAAGAGGCCTGGCTGTGGACACAGGTTGTTCTTAGTCTAACCCGATCAAGTTAGAGTCTAATGCATGTGTCAATAATGTGTGTGACCTCTTCTTTTTTTAATGACAATTGAAAACAGTGATGGTCTGCTACCAACACTGTCCTAGTAGGCAGTTTCCTATTAACTGTCCTTTTTAAGACAAAAAAACTAAGTATGCAAGTTATTAGAGTTTTGCTGATATGCCATTATTTCAAACTCATTATCACTGATACCAATGCCAGTATTTTTTGTCAAGAGCACAATAGACTTTATAGATAGACTTTGATATAGATCATAGACTTTGAGATGAGGGAACTGGACGTGCTGAACTAAACTCGCAGTAAGAAGATATAGGTCTGTTTTGTGATCGAAATGTACAAGACTGAGTTCTTTGGAAAAACCCTAAAAAAGTTACATTGATTTTTTTTTTTTTTTTGGTTTTTCCTGTTTTATTTTGTAGCACCTGCGAAAATCCTCTTGTCCAATCAGGATAATCTGCCAGAATTATTCCTTCATTAATGTCAAATATAAAAATGAGCAGATTGTACATTACATAAAGGCCTGTTTAGGAGGTAAACTGTACATCTACCGCCTACCGTATGCATACAATATTTATTCCAATACACCTCATGCTCTTACACATCATTCTTCCTGAGTAAGCCAGATTCTTAATTAGAAATTGTGATAATACAGCTTATACATAAAGTTTAATAGCTTAAGGCAGAAATTCAATATTAGTGGAAAAGCAGAGTTTAGACAAATCTCTGAGCTGATCCTTCAGGGTGCCCTGATACCAGCCTTTTACTTTGCAGATTGATTGGCTCATTCGGGTCCTCCCTGGCTGTGTGCTTCAGGCTGTCAGAGAGGGTGACAATAACAACTGGGAGAAAAGACAGACCAGGAGAGGAGACCCTGCCCCTCCCCTCCTCGCTGGGTGTTGGGAGTTCTGATCCTGCTTGTCGTTTTTGGAGGAACTGTACGTCATGCAGCAGAGAAGCTGACCTCTCTGTTTAGCTTCTCAAACTAAATCCAGCCTCATTGTGTTTTGTAGGAACAGAAATCTTGTCGTGTACAAAATGAATACAGATCTCAAATCTTATTCATACTTTGAATATGGATGCAGAAGTGACCTTGAAACCCTAAATATGCTGATAGAGAAAATAGAGTGCGTGTTCATCTGGGCTGGTGATTAAGTGATAGATTGCAGGCCGCTGAAGATGGAATTGCTCAGCTGCTTTCAGAATCACAAAAGGGCTTGTTTTCTTTTTTCTTTGCTCCTTCAACTGTGTACAACTCCATTCGTCTCTCTGTATCTCCATCCCTCGTTCATTTCTCCTTCTTCACTACAGCATAAGTTTCTCTGATAGCTGATGTGAACACTTTGCTACAGTTATGAAGCACTCTTTATGTTTCAGAGACACCATTTAGTGAGACCATACTTTACTTTAGACATAGGAGGAGGGAGCTGTGGAAGACAGGGGTGTGACCAGGGGGACGCCTGGTGGGGATGCAACAATTCTCAGTGAAAAACAGTATTGAACCATTTGGGACGCATACAAGGGTGGGTAAACGCCTGCTGTGAGAAGTAATGAAGTTGAGCCAAGACATCGCATTACTATTTGCTTTGAGAGAATTGACAGTAAGATGCAATCACAATATGAGTGACACTTGTCCTCCTAATCTGTGGTGGGAGTAAGGGTGAAGGCAGTTCAGCATTTGCCAAACCTGAAATAACTGAAATAAATATTGTCAATACTATTATCAAGCCTCATAGGTGCTGTGACAGAGCCTAATTTTATTAAATAGCTGATGCACAAACATTCATCAGGTTTTGTTGAGGGATCAACTCCAAGCAACTCAGCATAGTGTGTCAAACTAAGACTTGCATATCGTTCCTTTTTATGGGCCTTGGACAGCGAACCGTGGTAGCATCACAACAGACTCAACAAACTGACCTCTGCACAATCATCAATGGCTGTTTTGAACAGATGGAGATGATGAAAAATCATCCTCATCTGCTCAAAACAGCTGTAAACACTTCATCCAAACTTTGTCAGGAGTCCTGTTGGTAAGAAATTTTAATTCATGGTTTGATTTTTGCTGAAATTGGCAGGATGACCGTTAGAAATAAACTAAAGCCTCAATGAACGGACAGCAACAGTAATATGAAGTTGTGTTCATTGACTGATCAGAAAAATATCAGTTGGAATTTACTGCACTGGAAGTCTAGCAAGGTCCCACTGATCTCTCAGTGGCTTCAGGATGTAATGTTTTTCCTGAAGCTAGAGAAGATAAGGGAGAAGCTGAAGGGCAATTCAGAGATGTTTTTTTGAAAAAAGGCAACCTTTCCTGACATATTTCAACTCCCTACAGACTTTGCCAACAGACTGAACAAAAACTAGCACTTTTTATGATTCCTCCTACATCTATTATTCTCCTTTTCCCTAATTTATTCATTTGTTTCTATGTATCCCCCCCCCCCCCCAAAACTATTTTATTTTATCCATTTGTTTATGTCTTTGTAGAAATGTGGCTCCTACATGGTTCATTGGGGGGAAATATAAAGAAAACAAGGAGGAGTGGGAATACCAATATCTTTTTATTTTATTTTTTCTATCTTCTTCACTTTGTTGGATCATTTATGTATTTCGCAATGTCCAGAAGATCCAAATGTAAATAGTTGTAAAATCTGCACTCTTCAATAAAGAAATAAAAACAAAAGAAAAATATCAGTTGGAACAAAACCATTAATACATCAATAAATACCATTAGGATGTGTTAAAATTTAACTGCAAGTGAACTTTTTCTCCAAAAAAAACCCCATTTCTTTTAAAGGGAACACCAGTGGCCAAGATTGTCAAACCAAACCAAACCAAAAACTTATAACCAGAGAGCATTGACAGCAAGGACATGTAGCCAACACACTGCACACTCATGCCTGGTCTGACAGCCATGGTGCTGTAGGGCCTGACCCACACTGCACAGTGATTTTAATCACCCTGCTGATTGAAATCCATTCATTTTTTAAAGAAGCTTAGTTTTATATAGTTATTTAATGCTTCAGATCGATTCATAGCTCTGTTGTGGTTCTGTATGCACCATATTAGCAAAGAAGAGGACACTGTGGGTGTCGACACAAGAATCTGTTCTGCTGTGAACTTTATTGATCTAAGGATCTATGACACTTCCCCACATTTAAAATCTATGTTTTGAGTTGTGGAGGAAAGGCCATCAATATTTCTGTTCCCCAGCCAATCTCTACTCAAAAAACCTGGTTTCAGTGGACATCGTAAGTGCAATATACCAGAATCTGTCATAAGGGCACGTGGGCTTTACTTTAAATCAGTGAAATAAAGTGGGGGTATTTTCTCAGTATTTGTACAGTAACTAACTGTCACAATGAGTGCTGGGAAACTTTTTGTTGTGCTCACTTGTGCTTGCGTTTTTGAGTTGTTACTGTATTCTGTAACTTAGGGAGGCATGTCTTTTGAAGGTCCTACAGAAGTGGACACAAATGTAGCATAGATGCTGTGTTGCCAGTCTGTTGTGCTGGTGTGTCCAAACTACAGCCTCAGGGCCAACTGCGGCCAATTTTAGTTGGCTCACTGCAAATTTTAAAAATACAGTGACATTAGGGCCACCCAAAACATGTACTTGATTGATGAGTAAAGTCAAATGAATTAAGACATTGAAAGGCACCATATGCTCATTTGCTGTACTTCATCTCTTTCAAAAAAATGTAGTGACAACACTCTGACAGAGTTTGACAGCCTCATACATTTTGCTCTTGTCTTGTGTCTGAATTTGGAAATGAGCTGTCAGTGTCTACCCTCTCTGCCGCAAGAATTGCCATTCTTATCTTCAGCAGGGTCCCATTTAATGGTCGACAGGATTAACCATTTAGTTGACCTTGACAACTCTAAATCATTAAAACTGATCGGCTAGCTTCCTTAAGATACTCAATAATTAAGCCTGGTTCAACTTGCCTTGTGTTTTTTAAATAACTTTGGTCATGACTAAACATAAGTAAAGCAATGTGGCCCACTGATCTTTACATATCTTCTAAATGGTCATTTTACTGTCCCCTTTGTGCGTAAGTCTGAACTATGTGAACGTTTGCTAAACTGATGCTCTTGACATTGAAAAGGATGAATGAAGGCACAGACATTGAAATTAAGTTGAGGCTGTTAACTTGGTTGTTTTTTTTTTTATCTTACAGCTTTTCTTTAATGTTATCTAGACACACTCTATGAAAATGTGCAGAAAGTGCAAAATGGCAACAGCAAAAAGCATATCATGTTGTGAGAGTTTTTGGAAATACCCATCCCTACAGTATGATACAGTATACAATACATTATACAACACACTACATAATAACATGTACAACACCGTAGAAGATACAAGATACTATATGATATTTAGTACTAGTCATGAGCGATTAATTGACTTTCCGCTACTGTTATGGCCGCCCATGATCATTAAAAGAGACTTATCATCATTACTTGATCACCAGCCCTGCATGCCAAGCTTGCTCTGTGTTAAGCCATATGAAATGATTGTTATAGTAGTTGTGTTTAACAAGATATCTCCTTAACTCTCTGTTTGCTTTTCTTTGTATGCAGGTTTTTTGTGGCTGTATGTCCGTAAGGTCCATGTTTTCAATGAGATCGTTTAATTAAATCGTATTTCCTGAAAATCTTGAAACCACCTCTGAAAATATATGAAAATTCTGTTTGTCATTTATTTTACAGCCTGTAAAATAAAAGGCACAGCATAATAATGGGGATATCAATATCAAGCAAAATAATCGTGATTATCATTTTTCCATAATCGAGTGGCCCTTTTCTATACAAAAAACGGTGATATACAGCATAATATATGACACAATATATATTTAAAACAAAATTCAAGACTAGGGATAGTGAATCCTGATACCAATGTGTCACGGGTACCAACACATCCAATACCCAATTAAATGAATCATAGCACAGATGTAGGTGCCCTGTTTAGGGACGTTGCAAAATTTCAGAGGCAAAGATGCAAAACCCTTTTTGTCTTCACTACTCAGTAAGTTTTTCAATATTGCCCTCACACTTTATTATTTATTAAGCATTATGACAAGTGCTGCAACAAGAGTAAATGTTATAAATGCCTTTTTTGGTCTTAAGAGTATTGATTCAGGAACCTTCAAAGCACCAACACTGCTATAAAAGTATTGATTTGGCACTGGGAAACAACTGAGATAGACAGCAATTATAGGATTATAAAAATAACAGAACATATAGTTCCAAGTTTTACATGTTACACTTTATTTTCTCATTGTAATATTTGTCTTGGGCTACAGTGCTGCTTACTTTTAGCCGCCCCCTCAGTGTCAGTACAAGATATGTCCTGTTTTCTGTTTTTTCTGCTTTGCCATTTCTTTGTTTGAAAAGGTCAGCAGTCCTGAGTGCTTTCCACTCCCACAGCACTGCTTCTCATTTGCATGTACACTCAGTAAGTTAACAGGGCACCCTCTTCCTTAGTAAGTCTTTATTTCTGCCTCTACCACACAAACACACACCCTCTAAACCTCAGTGTGTGTGCGCGTGTGTGCGCGTGTGTGCAGTGCCAACCGACTTGCTGTGTTGGAGCAGCATACTATTTAATTGCCCCAGACTTTATCACCATTACTGTAACGACGGAGTGTCTGCCAGCCTAATTATGACGGCAGCTATCTGAGGAGCTGAGCTGAGCTGTTAGCCAAGTGTGAAAAAGAAAAGACTCCACAGACACTTTGTCTCCCTTGGGCGTTAAAAATAGCTCGAAGACGATCATGTCCTGGTCTGAGAATTTTTTCACGAGCGCTTGAATACACTGTGTGTCTTTGTATATAAGATGTGACACTAAATGTAAAGCTTCACATGGTAAGATAAAGTTGGTCTGTTGTTGCACACAGCTCAAGGTGACCTGGTCCATGTTGTCCTCATTAGCCACAGACACTCGTCAGGAGTCGGCTCCCTGAGGTGACGAAGCAACTGAGACAAGCACAAGAAACACAGCAAAAGAAAATCAAAGATATCAATAAGGCTTGATGATGGATGGTACCGATACATTTTCTCAATGTTCCACTACCATTTTAACCATGTTTGTGCTTGTTTGTTTTACTCAATTCTATATATTTATCTTTTATTGTGATTTTTTTTTTTTTTTTTTTTTTTATTAGGGGGGAAACCCATATGAGGTTGTGCGTCTCATGCTGCTGCTCTTTCCAGTGTCTTCAGGTCCACTTTATCTTTATAAACAGCAAATTGGAAAGGGTTAATTCAATTCCCAGCAGGCACTGGCTGAGACTGGGGACATTTACCATCTCTTTCTCTCTCCCTCTTTTTCTTTTGTCCCTTTCTCTCCCTCTCTCTTCTCCATTTCTCGTTGTTTCTAAAGTCTAATTACTTTTGGAGAGTGGCTTTACTCAGGCTATAAATAATGACAAATCAAGCCTGTCTCTGAGCTGAACCCTGCATAGGCTGAGGCTGGCTTGGTTAGTGATCTTTTAGCTTGAAGGGGAAGAAGAGTGCGTTTTCCTATTGAAAAGGGCACACTTTTGATGGAAAATTTGTATGACGCTGTGTACTTTTTTGGATGCAAGACGGTCAGACATAGAAAACAGACAAAAGGTGCCAGACAGATTGAAAAGCTGATATTTGTCATTTATTTTTGTAAAAAAAAAAAAATCCTAAGACTGCTTTTATGTTCCTTTAGTAATGTCCAAAAATTGTGGTGCTGGTAGTTTAGGACATATTTTAGCACATCCGACGTAGGGGCCATTGTCCTTGAAGTGGGCAAGGCTTGGGGAAGGTCTTGTGGTAAAAACAGAGCAACGTGACTGCCATTTGGAATTATTTTAGGAGAGGCAACACAGCAAACAGAGGCCCTGTTAAAGCATCCTGAGCAGTCTCATTTAAAACTGAGTTATGAAAAAAACAGATAAAACATGATTACCCATCATAGGACTATAACAAACCACTAAGCTAAACATGGTATGGAAACAAAAACAACTGGAACTACCTGGCAATTTTATGCCTCCACAAGATATCCAAGTCCCAAACAGTGATAGGACTGTGGTTGGTCAAGAGGGAGGGGCTGAATGTGTTTGTGGTGGTTTGATTTATAACAGTTTTCTCTGCTAGTGATGACGATGTGGCCTAAAGGTGTTTGACTTTTTCCCTTCAAAATTTTCAGGTAATCCTTGCGAAAGGGGGGACATTTGAGTAAAATTTGAAAAAAATGTTGTGTTGAACATGATGTCTGATGACCTTTAACCTATGACTGCCAAATTCTAGTCAGTTCATCTTTCGATCAGAAAAGAAAAATGTGAAAAGTTTGGCAGAAATCTTTTATAGCTTTTATGAGATATCGTATTCACAAGTAAAGGATGACCTGGAGACCCCATGAGCTTGACCTTTGACCCATGACTTTTGTCACTGCATTAAATGACTGACGTGATGATGTTAGGAGGGCTGACATCAAAGACAGCAAACAAACATTCTGCATTTAGAGCACTATACTTCTGTCTGTTTTTACAAGTGTTGTGATAAGTGATATGTTACCTTGATGATAAATGCAAGCAGTCAGTCACAAAGGTACTGACGCTCTTCTGCTGTTCCTTTCCAACATTTCTCTTTTTGCAGTCTCATGGTGGCTTCCTCTTCATCATGTTATGAAGGCAGGGATGTTGTTTTCAGTGTTTTTCGGTCTGTCTACAATAGTGTTTGTCATACATGCACCCCCCAGTGCTTTTATTTGTCATTGTCTCTGACGTGAAGACAGAAATCATGGGAGATTGGACAAAAATCAAAGGTGCTAGACTTTCTGTTGTGGAGTCATGACGTGTCCCAGACAGATCTCTTGTTCTAGGTCACTATGACACATAATTCCTGTAGTCTGACCTCAGTATCAGTGTAATTTTTTAATTGAAAGCTTGAATTATTTAAACAAAACTTTTATAAAGAGCAGTCTTTGGCCCAATTTGAAAGAACGTTTCACAGATTTTAGAGCCAAAATTTACACTTCACACTCGCATTTATTTAGCCCGAATTTATTGTCATTGCAACTTTATGCACTGTCATCACACACTGCATCTTTTCCTCATATTGTGCAGGCCTAGTGAGTGTGTGTCTGTGTGTATGAGGGAGACAGAGAGAGAGAGAGAGAGAGAGGGAGTGGATGCTGACAGAGGAGGGTAAAAGCTGACACCCGGGTCACCTGAGATGTCACTAAAGCATATCCCTTCATTTCATTTACCCTGATGAGTTCTGTCAACATTAGCTTGACCAATGGTCCTGTGAGGAGGTGATGAAAGTGGTGTCATGTGTTTATTCTGTAAGTCTGAGCTGTCTCTTTATTTATGTAATCTCCGCGCAGTAAATAAGTTTAGTATGCTATAACTAGTCTGTGCATTTATTTTTGGTATTTTCTGTTTATTCCTCCAGAGAGCAAAGAAGTTTCCTCTAGAGCGGAAAGTTTGTGTGTGAGAGAGGGGTCCATTTGATGACTTTCGGATGAAGACTGACGAGTGTCTGCTTCACTTACCATCCTCTCGGGAGTCTGGAGGATGCTTTAAGGAAGTGTCCTGGTGGAGCAATGAAGTGGGCAGGAACTATTGCTAGTCAGGCGAGACGAGTGTGATGGACGACAGTGTTGTGTATGTATGTGTGTGTGTTAGGCTGATGAAGGGTGATGGTGTGAGTTAGATTTAACGAGGAGGAAAATAAGCTGAGCAATCTCTGTCTGTCCTCCCTCCTCCTCCCAATGACTTATTCATACAAGCACACATACACAGCCTGTGACTCGACCTTTCTACATCCAGTATGTTTTACACTCATTCGTTGCTTTAATAAATCAATACACCACATGTAGAAGTAACAGAATATCAGGCACAGCATCATTCTTTAATTTTTAGTCCTCTCCTCCTCTCCCTCAGGCGATTTATCATCCTCTGTTCACCAGTGATAGGCGAGAGATAATGGAGGAATGCTGACTCTAATTATTTTTAGTGGAGGAGGCTGCATCCATACCTTATAGTCACTTTTCCACATGCACAGTAGAAATGATCACTGCTTTTGGCTCTCAGCTGCAATGTTCTGTAATGTACACGTGCCCACGCATGCTTGAAGCACATGTATTTAATGACTCTGTGTGTGTGGGTAGCTTTTAATAATATCAAAGCAGGATCTGACTGTTACCAGAGTATCTGCAAGTTACGTTTTGAGGTACAATCTTTCCAGTGAAATAACCTCAGTGCTTAAAACTAGATATTTTTTTCTTTCAGAACACGCTTGACAGTAAGTTTTAAGGCATATGAGTATCTTTGGTATTAAAGGTATCAGGGTAGGGGTACTTGATAATGGCAAAAATAATAATCCTGATTATTTTAACAGATATTGAGATCTGATTTTGATTTTAAAACTTGCGCCCCCATGCTTTCATTAAACATTTATGCTTCTGACACCATCATTTTTAGCATTTGAGAACAGGCAATGCATAGAGATATCTATTTGTTGAAATAAAAGTTCTTCAAAATAATGCTGACAGTAACGATAATAGACCAAGAAAAAAAAATTCAACATGATATGTGGCAGAGTGTACTTTAGTATTGATAACTCAATTTGCAAGGGTCTATATCTGGGTATCAAAAACAGTTTGTTGCAGATTTATTCTTCTTTATTTTTCATCATAGGCTTCAAAAAGATGTTGTTATAATGCTCTTTTGGCCTGAAGTTTTTCAGACTTTAATACTTTTTGATACCAAGAGTTCTTGTGTTCATTTAAAAATCAAGAGTTTCATTTTTTTCACACGTCAAATGTTTTTTCTCTATTTACAACTGTTCCTCACATACAGTAAATAAACTGTCACAAAAACTGTAACTCAGTTTTTCTTAAAGTGTTGCTGCTTAATGGTGAAAACTAGTAAAAAAAAACACCATTGGTTAGACTTGACTCTACATTAATGTTCTTTACACAGCGTCCACTTTTTGTGAGGCAACAAATGGGCAAAGTATCCGTTCGCCAACAACACACTGCTCTCCTCTTATCAGTTGTTCAAGCCCTTGAAAAACATGAGTATGAAGGTCTGCTGACTGGAGATGAGTATTAGTAAGATTTCATTGATACCAATGCCATTAATGATTCTGCTTATCAATACAGTTCTTTAATGATTCCCTTATCAATTCCTGCTGATTTTATGTGTAGGCAACAGTTGGCCTGTAGGTTTTCAGTGTGAACAATGTCCAATCCAGTCCAATCCACTTTATTTTTATAACACAATTTTATAAACACAAGGTCACCAAAGTGCTGCACAATAATAAATTAAATAAATACACTAAAACAATACAATTAAAACAGACACTGTTTCCGGATTCCGGATCAATGTCAAACACATAAAACTCCTGATGATCAATGCTGTGCTGCATAGATAATGCCTCTGCAAGTTGCTGGTTTCTCCTCCTCAGTGTCTTTTTTTCAAAAATAAAGCTGCAATTTTGACAACTTCTACCCCATTTACCATTATTTTGGACTTCTTTGTCATAACTTCTGCTGACTGCCTCTGATAAAAGTGTGACATCTTTGAAATACAAGGGATGTAGAACAAAGTGGAAGGATAACAGAATTGATAAGCAAAAGGACTAATGATTTTGATTCCTTGAGGGAGTTATCAAATCGTAACTAGAAATGGTCTTTGATTATTACCCTACTACTGACAGCAGGAAGAAATTTGCCGAAGATCCACTTAGTGTTACTGAGTGTCTGCCTCACACAACATATCAGTCAAAGCAGCATGCTCTGACATGTATGTATGTGCAATGTGTATGTAGGGGTCACACAGTGGCACAGTTCTCTGACTACCAAAGCTGATCCCAGACAGACCTGCTTTGGATATTATTATATTACTATTGGATGTATTATTACACAGGGTTTTGTAGGAATTAGATATGGACTTTTTTTTTGTTTCAAGCATGTCCTATCTGTTAACACAACAGAGGTAAAATTAATGATCAGTGAGCTACAGCCAGTCAGCATGGGGATCTCTGAATTGTTTGGCTTTCCTCAGGCTAACTCTTCTACTGTACATACTTTGTACAGTTTGTGATCATAGATTAACATTTTGTCATCCCTTGATTTTCTTTCATGATTTTGGATTCATATGTAATCAGGAAATGGCAAAGAAGTTTAAAAAATGATGAAAATGCCCATTTATAATTTGCATATTTAAAAGCACATGAAAGATTCCTGCTGATAATGTTATTTTTTGTTTCTTAGTAAACAGAAACACTTGCTTTAAGACATGATTTTAGTTTCAAACCTTTCAAAATAAAAGTTTCATAGTTGGTGGCACTTGATATGCATTTCAAGTGCAGAGCTACAGGTGTGTGACAGAGCTGGTCCTAATTGAGTCCCTGAAGAACAGTTTTATGGTTTCCTCACTGTTATTTGGTAGCAGTTCAAGATGATCACAGATGAGGCAAAGTGGAGCACACAAACACACAGCAGGTCTGTCTGTGCACACACCAAAGTGCACATTAATTTACAGCGGGAGTGCCAACTCCCAGGAGTGTCACTCTGCTGCCAGCCTGACTCTGGTGCACCCTGGAGATGTCGGCTGATGAAGTAGCAGATAGAAAACCTTTGAACTGAAAGCAGAGGAGGCACAGACAGAGACAATTTGGAGAAGGCATTGTGACAGTCCAACTTGTGCCAGTTAAACTCTGTTTAGCTGCATGAATGTCTCTCATGAACCCATCTTTAACCCATGGAACATTTACAGGTATTGTTTCATTTGACAAAGTGCAGAGTGAGATAACCAAATCAAATGAAAAGCATAATTTTGAGAATTCTTTCCGGAATCAAACTGAATCCACCATACTTTCTGTGTGAAAGTGACCTTTATTTTATTTCTGTCCAATAGTACTTCCTCTGTACTGACAATAGCTAAATCCCTCTAATTTTATCATTCTTTCAAATCTAACCCCATTAACACAGTCCCATTTCCTTTCCTTCACAATTAACCTAAAATAGAGAGGGCTTTCTGTA
The DNA here is from genome assembly GCA_037902135.1 of Cetoscarus ocellatus. Lineage (NCBI taxonomy): Eukaryota > Metazoa > Chordata > Actinopteri > Labriformes > Labridae > Cetoscarus > Cetoscarus ocellatus. The sequence continues at coordinate 394,100 of JBAMNC010000598.1, forward strand.
ATCTATTTTCCAGTTTCCAACCTTCTCTCTGTCCTCTCCACACTCCCCATTGTCATTCTTAAGCACCCCCCTCCAACACACACACACTATCTCTCCACATCACTTTAGTGTAAAGAAACAGTCCCATCACTTCTCCAAGTGAGTAAAATGATTCTGTGAATCTTGTTTCCTCAATGAATTGAAACCCAGTACACCATGGGAGATGTGATTTTAGATTATTCATGAGGCTCCACATCATTTTGTCTTCACCTCTGTCATATGGCTGCATGAATGACGGAGGTCAACATGTGAACAAATGGTCCTCTGTAATGGTGCACTGACAAATGAGGGTGATGTAATGTGGTATCAGTGCTTATAATTGTGCATTCATTAGTGCTAATGTGGCCTTAATGGCAACATAATCAGCTTACTAATTGAGTGTCATTACAGGGGATGCACATGGCTAATGTCACTGCCACTGTTACTTATTGAACAAAGGGTGGGAATGATCACATTGTGTGATGAAATGAGGAAGGAATGACTTGAATCTTCTCATGGTTCACATTAGTAACAATCAATGCTAACAGAAAGGTTTTCAAATTCTTTTGTTATATTTTTAAGAGATTTTTGCAAATTCAGTGTCCTCACTGGGCTTTGTTGGCGACTTTCTGGTCTTAACTCTAACTAGGTGTCTCCTCTTTCAGGTGGTGAGTTATAAAGAAGCTGCTGTCATCAGGACTCCAATGGCATCACATCTGGTATCGACCCCTTCTGTCATGTCTGTGAACGACTGCCTGAGTGTAACGCTTTTCGTGGACTGAAGACAACACTGGAGACTTTTACAGAAAAGACAAACACAGTTTCATCTTAGCAAAACCTTTACACTCATTTGCTACCTCATTCCAACGTATAAGCGCCCCTGACACCTCTCACCTGCTTATCCAATTAGAGGGTAAATGCCGCATCTAACTGATGCACTGTTTTATATTCAGGGCAATCGATTTGCTGACCTCCTGATCCCATTAGCAACACTGAAACACCTTCACAGATACACACCTGGTGCTGGCCTCTGCAGATGCTTGAAATGGCTGTGTGTTTTTAACACCTTCGTTTGGTTTTGAGTGTCCTGATACCACACCCAGACACATACTTAGCAAGACTAAATTGAGTGTTAGAAGTCCCTCTGCACACTATTATCTCCCAAAGAGAACACTGACCTTGACTGAGGGCCAGACTTGTGTTTGTGTGCAGTGGGAGGCAGCAACACGTCCTGTCGGCTCAGAGAATCAGAAGGAGAGCTGATTTGGCAGAGCAGCCCTGATGAATACTCTAAAAACGTAATTGTCAGGGGATCAGATGCTCAAATAGAAAAGCCATAGAGCTTCATCAGACTGTTGAGTTGGTTATTCGCAAAATGCATGGCACTACAAAAAGCAGTGCACAATAAATGAGACTGTTTCAGTGTATGTTTGTGTCTGCCACATTGTCAGAGCAGATTAGGGCCAGCCTTTTCTAGGTCATGTCTTTTTGACTGACCTACATTTGTCAAAATAAACTGGCCAGCTGAGGAAGATGTGATGTGAAATTGTTTTTTATTTGACTACCTTCCCACTTATCTCTGTTCTTAATCAGGATACAAAACCTTCACCCATCAGCTGGGATAAACAATAATACAAACCCTATAACTGCCTTTTGAAAAAGCCTTCTTCTCACACTCAAAGAATCCAGCTCGACCTCTCCTCCCTAATGAACACCTTCCCTTCCTTCTCCACGCCGCCTCCCAATACACCAACCATCCAGTCAGTGTGTAAGCCCTGCCTTCGGGCCCCGTGGAGGATGAATGATGTGCCCACACTTGACTACGAGTTGCTGCTGTCCCCAGCCAGCTCCTCGCTCCCTGGTGGTCCTGGCGGTGGCAGCAGCAGCAGCCCCCCTCTGGCTTTGGTTGGTGTGGACACTGAGCAGCGCACCGCCTTGGCCTTCGTAGGCCTCCTGATGCTCTTCCTGGTCTTCCTGCTGGTCAGGTGCTTCAGGATCCTGCTGGACCCCTACAGCCGAATGCCTGCATCATCCTGGACTGACCACAAGGAGGGGCTGGAGAGGGGCCAGTTTGATTATGCATTGGTGTAGGGTTAAAAAAAAGAGGGTGTGTTGAGGACTCAGACAGAATATTTTATGTGGAAAGGGACAAGAATGCATTGTAGTGGGAGAAGTATAACTCGTATATTTCACTGTACTGCCGCCTGTGTGTTGATGTAAATATGAGGCTACAGGACCCTTTGAAACAGATCTGGATTAACAACATTTCTGTAAGGTGAACATTTAGTCACAGAAAATGTGAAGGACAGAATTACTGAGCTGCACAGCTGCCTTAAACTGGCCTACTGTTCTAGTTTAACATGCTATCACATCACAACTTCACTTTAGGGCTACATTTTACAAATTCCAAGGCTTGTTAGTGTTCAGTCTGTATGATTTATAAAAAAAAACACCTACACTCACTGTTCACCGTATTCACATAGTGGCTCAGTTTGAAATCAATGTAAGCCCAAATGCTTTTTTAAATGCAAAATAGCTGTGCTCATGGTTATTTATAAAACTTCAGGATAGACAGTAGGTACCCAAAATCTGAGGGTAATGTGCCGCATTTTGAGAATGCTACAAATATTTGAAAGTATCAAAGCAGCAGCCATTCCCATATAACAGCTTCCAATCTAAATCACCATTAGGCTGCCTCATTTACTTGCTAACAGATATTAGCTAGTGAATATGATTAGTTTAAGGTTAGCTCTTAGGAATCTTTTCTCAAAAGTGTCGATGCAGAATTAAACTTTCCAGCTTCCATTACCAACAGAAATTATACTGTGAGAAAGTTGTACAGTTTTTGCTTAATCAAGCTTTGGACAGTTGATAGCATTAATCCATAATAGCTAGCTAAAGATTTTTGTAAAGAAGCTTGCACAAAAAGGGGGTAAACCAACAAAATTTGTAGCCAACATTGCCGTCACACAAATGACAAGCAGTAAATGCCTTGCTTTGACTCTCTTGTGCACTAATCGTGTCTTTATACTTACTACTTTCTGTTTACTCGAATATGATTTTATTTCAGTCTTTGCATATACAATTTCTAGAGTGACTTTACCTATGATGTCATCTATTTCTTATGTTATTTTTAAGTGTTTTATCTGCATAATACTGCACTGTCGTACATAAGTCTATATTAGTCTTGACATTTAGATAATCCGTTATCTTCTGTATTCTTATTATTTCATACATATTTTGGTCGCAGATAACCACTGACAAATCATAAATATTCTGACAACACATGGTTTATCTTGACATTTGGTGTAGGTTTTCATACCATGCCTGTTTTTCCTGTAATGCAATTATAGCATAATGATGACATCAGATGTTATTATTAATATCAATAGACGAAAATATGAGGATTATAGTGATAACAGCAACATTAAGTTGGATGTCAGCAGTGTTTACTTCATTACACTCACTACGTCAAGCCTGTCCTTTTGTTAGTGTTTGCTAGCTTTGGTATGGCAGTGTATTTTGGCATTTTCTCCATGAGGTGAATGGACACAGGAGTCAAGCAGTGTTTGCAAAATAGGACAAATTCATTTATGACTTTGGAAGGGAGCTGGTCCTCACCTGCATCTCTGTGGAAAATGATGACATTCTTCACCTGACATTACACAGCTATGTCAAACTGGGAAAACTACAGCTGCAAGCATGGTAAAATATCAAATATATCTGGTCACTCCAGTATTACCTTGCCTACAGTAGTGCTGTAGTTGATGTAAGGATAATGAACTTCCCTGCTAACATTTAGTAAATTATTGGTTTGAAATATGTACATTTCTGAAGAACATGTAAGCAAGCTAACTGCAGGGTATTATTTTCTTGAAATCTGTCTTGAAAGTATCCCCTTAACCTTTTGCTTCATGTATTATATCCATTGGAGGAGTAAATTGTCTGATGGCTTAAATGTGATCAAAAATTGAGTACACTGAGAAAGAAGAAGAAAATGAAAAAGAACACTATCAGGATAACCTATTTATGGCACAAAATAATCTAAATGATAAACCCATTTGAGATAGTAGTTCAAGATTTGACTATGACAACGATAACCTACCATGAATCATATATTGGGACACTTTAACTCCTTGTTTTTGGACTGAGTGCTAACATTTGCGCAGTTAATATGTTACAAAACCATGGAAGCTCATGAGCACTTTTTCAGTGGATGAACGCAGAATCTCGAGTTTCAGAAGCTTCAAGAACTGGAAAAGCATAATTACCCTTAAATTAGGCCATTTATTGTTACTATTTTTTTTCATTCATATCAGACAAATACACAGCTATAAAAACCTCTTGGAGTGGGCAGTATTTTTAATACTACTTTAAGGGAGTTTGCAGCTCCATAAAAAGAATAACATCATACTTCATTGACTGCTAGTGTGGAAAGTCAAGTCTTGGTCGCAGCACTAGTAGATTTTTTTTTTAACCACTAATAAAATTAGGGAAAATGTATTCCATCATCAGTATACCTTAAGCATTCTTTCATGCAGAAATTCTGCCATACAATGTCAAATTTGTAGGGTTTAGCCAAACAGAACGGGTAGAATAGTGCACAATCTTTCAAAAGTGTCGCGCTCTGCCCAACATGTAATGTGGCATGATGAAATGCTGAAATTTGTTGGAGTCCTTAGACTGATATGATTAGGAAACCTACAAACCAAAAATATAAGAGCATTTGAGCTGCTTGATCAAAATGGTCGCTGTATGATTATGGTGAATGACATTATTTCTAACCTCAAGGCTGCATTTTGTATGAGGACAGTGGACATGCAGAAAACTGGCAGAACTTAAATGGAGGAGTTTACACTTGAGCAGGTGCCCCTTTAATGAGTCAGTGTCTATTATTGTGTGTTGTAGGTTTTATTTTTGACACTGGTCCTCAAGCAGCTCTGCAGTTTTAGATGCTTTTTTAAAACCAGCCAGAGCAGGTAGCTTATGTCTACATGTAATGTTCTCTCTGTATGTTTTGTGTGTTTCTGTGTCTATAACTGAAAAGCCATACTTAAAGAATATAATCTGTAATTACTAAGACTTTGTGTTCACTGGTTGTGTCCTTTGCTTTAGTCAGCCTGCCAGTTGTGGTGATGAAGCAAACAGCAACCTTTAAGCAACAAAAAGCTTTATTTTTCTATTCTTGACTCAAGTTTTGGAGTCTTTTTGCTATCTTTCTGTCCTCTTCCTCCCTACTCTGTAAATCTTTTGACTGTGTATTTTTTGAAGTTGTCATGCAGCCACGTCTTAGAGGGAGGCAAAGTAGGTAGCTTTGCTTTTGTTGTGTTTTGTAATTGCATATTTTTCTGACTGTCATTTTTGTTTTTGATACTCTTGGTTCAATCTGTAAAAAAAAAAAAGAAAAAAAAAGGATATTTGTTCTTTAATTATCTTGAATTTCCACTGAAAGCTGGACAATGTGAAAGGTCCACTATGTTTATGTTGGAAATCAAATAAAATGTAACTACTTACTTATCCACCATGTGTCAGTTTTGTAATACACATTCACTGTTGAAAGAATTTGATGAATCTACGTGTTGTCAGCTTTTTTATTATCAAAGTGGGCTTTTGGAGCTTTTAAAGCCCATGGACACAGCCAATGCCAGTAACAAGTTTAGAGTAAGATGTCACAGTTATGTCACAGCAGATGGGCATGCATACTGGTGGCAATAAGACAGCGTAAATATATGGAGATAAATACAAAGATGCAGTTTAAGATTACTGATTAAAAGGGAAACTTTTATTACTCACTTCATGAAGCAAAACAGGCGTTTATGGCTGTATCAATAGCAGCAGAAGCAGTGTGTGCTTGATGTGATTCTTTGTTGAAACATTCATTAAACGATAAGTTGAGTAGTTAACAAAGGTAAATGCTCATATTGCCATCAAAGGTAGATTGTAGTTGTTTGGCACACTTATAGCCCACATCTTGTAAAGTTGTTTTTATGACCTTGTCATGAGCCATGTGTTACTGTTTCAGGAGAGACCACATTAACTTGTGACTTTCAGTCAGGCAGCAAATGTGTAAGATGGAAAGTTTCACAACAAAGGTCTCTGTTGAGGATTTCATTAAAACTATTTATGATGTGTATATCTGGCCTAGTAATAATAAAGACATTTGATGGTTGAAACATCTCTGAATCCATGGAAACAAAAGACACATCCATTTGAAAGTCAGCTGACTTACTATTACATGCTATTAAACAGCCACACTCGCCAATACGTCACTCCTTATTACACAAAAAGTTCTGAAAAACAGTATTTAAGGTCTTTGACATGTCTCCAAAGTATAGGAGAATGCTTCAATAAGTTTGTGTACCTTGAGTTTTCCCTATTACTATCATAGTGGTTCACTCACTACAAACTTCACAATATGTCCGTCCACTGTTACTTTGTCTGTGAAATCCATAGTTGATCCACTGAGCCAACATGGAGTACAACGCTGGTCTAGATAACCATGATGTGCACCGAAAACAAGCAGCAGCTAGCAAACTTTATGCCACCAGTTAGGTTCAACCCACAAAATTTGTCACCACTCTGTACAAACATGAAAACTGTGAAAAATGACAACACCGGGTGGGTTTATAGCAATGTTGGTAATGTCTATTCAGACATTACCGACATTGCTATAAAGTAAATATTCAGAATCAGATATGCTTTATACAATTTAAATGGGTGCAATGTTGGAAAAATCAGCCCTTCAGTGAAAGGAGAAAATGACAATATATTTTTAGGCTGAAGTCATTTGTTGAACCAGCCTGTACTTTTGCTAATTTAAGCTGTAAAAATCATCCAGTTAGCACTCACAATCATGCAACCTCTGAGTTTTCTACAGCCAGCCTCAAGTGGACACTTGAGGAACTGCAGTTTATGGACCTCTGCATTGGCTTCATTTTTCAGCAGTAAAGGTTGCCACTTGGTTATACAAAGAAAAAAAAAACCTTGGGACACAAGAATTAAAAATATAACCCACAATACTTTATTGCCATTAATGTCACAGGACAAACTTTTACAATATGAAGTGAATCACTCGAACTTTGGTGCAATGTTTTCCTGCCATCTTGTTTCGTATATCTTTGGTTTTACCTTTGCTCGGAGATAATTATTCAAAAAGCTAAAAGATCTGTCATGGTGGCTGACTGTTTATTGAAATCCTGATCTGTAGAAGGTGGTGTGGCAGGATGATTGTCATTTCAGCTTTTAGCTGGTAACGTGTAAAAGTTACTCTGAACATTTAACAGGATCCTTATTTCATTAAGTATAAACACACATATTTTAATGCAAGCAGATGATTGTTTCAAGTTTGACAGTGAAGCTGAGATACAGTACATACACTGCTTTTTCAAACATAGTGGCACATAAAAGAAACATTACAAACTGAAAATAAAGGCACAGAGTATACAAATATTCCCCGGTTAGAAAAATGGTTATGTGTTATAGACACTGTCTTGGCTGTGGAGACAATGTAGTGACCTTGAATGTTAAGAACAAAAAAGTCATTTAGCACCATAGATACAAGCTGAAGATGTTTAGGTTTGCATTGACTCCCATGGCCTTGTACACAGTGAAAGCTTTTAATGAGAAATAAACGATAGGAATGTTAATTATCTTTAGTCTGACAGGTTCTGATTTCTCTGGTGACCGGTGGAAGTGGTTTAATATGATACAGTCAATGTCCACCTCATACAATACTGCATTTATTTTTTTCTAAACAAAACAAAGTCAACAGCACTAAAGGCCTTCAATCTTGAGTTTTGTGTATTTTTTTGGAGCCTCGACATAAAAAAAAAAAAAAATCTACAATTCACTTAAAAATATACAATTTAACTTTCAAAAAGCAAGTTTGATAATATTGGTTTTCAGCACTGAGACAAAACAAAAGACAGACATACAACAACAAAAACAATAAATCCTAACAAAAAAAACACTTTTGCAATCCAGATTCAAGACTGCACTTTCTTTGTACAGCGTAAATGAGAGATGGTATTATCTAGCACCTTTTCTTCTCTTTGAGAGAAAAAAAAATAAAGAAAGATGACCTGACAGTTGTTGTTGTAAGATTTAGTGTTTACCTGTGCGTGCTCGTACACTGTGAAAGCATTACCTTTGTTTGCAGCTCAGGTAATGTGGAAATGTCATGTACCTTTTAGACTGTGCTACTGTGGTCAGTTGTGTGACTCAGACATCAAGCTCACGGTGAAGAAAAGAGGTCGGATGAGCAGACCTGAGCTTATTCTTAAATTCAATCTTACAATAGAGTAGTGCAGGGATGACGGCTTGTTGATGGCAAATCCTAAAGTATCGCACCAGTCCAATCAACAAAAAGCCTATGGGAATTTTCATTGAGTTTTAGGGATTATTGCTGAAAATAAAAAAGTTTATCAGGATAATGCTCACAGGGAGACAGTGAAATGCAGTTAAGTCTGCACACTTCATGTATGAGGATATTGTCTTGACGAAGGCGGTATGGGTTGCCCTCTTTTTCACATCATCCCCCATTCTCTGCCCAACTCCCTGAAACTATCCTCTGTCCTATCCTCTACGTACTAATAAACTGACTTCAAGTAAACCTCTACTAAGCTTCTCTTTTTTATTTCACGCTCTTCCCAAGTCTACAACAGACAGTTACATTTGCGTGACCTGATAAAATGTAACGCCAGAAGCCCGTTTTGCATTCCTGTTTCAAGACATATTTATTACTTTTTTTTTTATATTAAAATGTATAAAAAAAATCCATAAATGATCTACCCCTCTTTGAGGTCATGAGGGGCTGCAGCTGATCCCAGCTGTCATTGGGCAATAGGTAGGGAAGACCCTGGACTGGCAGCCAAGCAGTCAAAGGGCTCACATGTAGCCACCAAACTCACGCTAACTATTCCCCACCCCCAAAAAAAAAGCTATAATTGGCTAATAAGTCCAATATACTTTAAAAATGATTAGATGCTCTGTTACTTGCACAAAAACTTCTTAAACTGGCTTGAATTCTGTGTTTAGCTCATTAGATTAAGCATTGCTAATAATAGTTGTGTTTAAATCTATAAATATGTTGATAAAGTTAGCTGTCATGACATCTTTATGCATTCGACCCTTCTGGTACCTTTCAAATCACAGAAATGTGGCCCTCTAACAATGAGGATGAATTCAATATGGCCCTCTTGGTAAGAGGCAGACCTGATTATAGACATCAAACTGAAATCTCATTTAAAAATCCCGCAGACTCTATGATGATGGAACTGGAAATCCTAATTCACGTCCTTGTTTTAGGACACACTACTACACCACTCTGTGACCGCTGTCAAGTGAAACTGTTCTCCTTAACATTTCCAACAGAAATGAAAAAGATTCACAATCCTCTGACAGCAGACAAGGGAGAAAGACTCCAGATTTATGAGAAAAAGCCGTCTCACAGGTCCAGAATCAGTGCACCTGAGGCCTTAATCCCTACAGAGACAAATAAAAAGTGACCTGATCTATCTTCTTAAGTCTAAGAGCTACAATTTCTGATGTATTCCCTGCTCATCACGCTGGGCGACACTAGCACCCTCTTTTCTAAGTCAACAATCCAACCTGATGTATACACTCTTGAGCAAGAGGTAAATAAAACATGACCACACACGCACGTAAACACACTAATCCCTGCTTGCCGCTGCCCGCAGACAGGACAGAAGTCAGTCACAACGGAGCAGAGAGACAGCTCGCTGTTTCCTCATCTGTGAATCGGTTGGCATCCAGCTTTAAAAAAACAGACTGCTACAGATAAAAAGAACCTGAAATGCTGTGTAAATGTTGCAGTCCTTCGTGTTTACATTATTCAAACAGAACAAATACATTAAATGACATACTACAATACTGAGGGGGGGACAGACCTTGTTCCCCCGTGTTGTGATTTTTCTTTTTGATCCAAAGAGCACAGAGAGGTGACAGAATTCTTGGACCACCATGTTGGCACCCTTCATCTTATGATTAGCAATCAGTGATTAAAAACAACCACACTTGTTGCTTAAAGACAGTTTTGGCCACTCTCAGCACTATTTAATCTTAATAAAAAAACGTCTTGTTCATCTGCAAAAGTGCTTCATGGACTTGTGAACCATCTGTCTGCCATTTGTCTAAATAAGAGGGTGCTTGGTCCAAGAACAAACCCACCTCTCTGCCATCTCCCCCACTGGCTCTACTCAGTGGAAAATGAGTGCTGGGTCGGGTGGAGGGGTGCATGCTGAGTCAAAGTCAGGGGAAACACAAAACATGAACATATAATAACATAAACAGTAACAAAGTGGTAGTAGAGTTGGGCTGATTGACTCAGTCTCTCATAGCCCTTGATCACTCCCGTTTGGCGGGGATGGTCCTGCAGAGGGGGGAGGTTAGGATAAAAAAAGGGCAGGTTAAAACTCAGAGGCTCTAAGAATCAGTCCAGGACAAGATCGCCATTGTGCTCCAAGCTCAGTGCAGGTGGATGTGGAGCTTGATGCGCAGGGCGTCTCCTATTTCCCCTTGTAGGTAGTCACTGTCATGTTGCTCCTCCAGCTGGTGTAGTCTGCGGGGCCCGAACAGCCGCAAGCTGGCGATGTCTAGCCGGTAGGATCCGGCTGGGGGTGGCCTCTTGCCGAGCCGGAGCACGCTCTTTCCATCGCGGCGTTCCAACAGGCGGAAGTGTTCATTGGAGTTGCCGTGGGTGATGACGTAACGGACGTGGTTCTCCAGGGGCTGCAGGGCGGGCAGCAGCTCCAGGAGAGGCTCCTTGTTGAGCAGGTGGGAGAGAGAGAGGTTCATGTGGATGGAGTCCTGGGTGTCCACACTGGCCATGCTCACTGATGGATCCTAGAGGGAGAACAGGGAGAGGGAAGTGAGACAAACATCACTGATTTGTTGTTCTATGACATCTCAAATGTCTGCCATTTGTATGGGGGTGGATCCATACTGCAGTACCCCCAGGGGTACGAGAAGTGACGTAGGGGGTACGCGAATACCTGTCAGGTTTCAAACAGTTGTTTCAGTTTAAAGTTCAAACTGGCAAATGTTTGTACGGTGAGCTTTGATAAAGGCCCGAAGTGTTGGCAGAGAGGCTGGAGGCTGGATTGGTGAGGCATCTTGGAGAAGGAAATCTGTCCTGAGTTGTCTAAGATTCTTATAGTAACATAAGTTCAGTCAGACACCCTTCACGTTAAAGCTGTGGTGAGTTTGTACTTTACAGTTTCAAGTTCATTAATGAATTTGTTCCAGGAATGTAGGCTAAATGTCTTTTTTCGAAAGTGAACTGGTGTTTCCCAATGAAACTGCTGGTAAATAAATCTATTTTGTGAGAAATAAGTCACTTGAAGACATTTTTTTTGTATGTTATGCATGTTAAATGTGGGAGGTGGGGGTGGCAGCAGGCTTAAAGACACATTTCTTTTTCTAGCTGCTATAAGTGCGAGAGAGTAGGGGGTACATGGCTGGAGGTCGAGTGTCTGAAGGGGTACGGGCTGTGAAAAGTTTGGGAACCACTGCAGTACTGGGACATTGTACTCATGTTAAAGGACTGAGAAGTTATTTTTTACAAACTTGTGAAGATCTTTCCTATTTGTGCAGTGCAAAAACATCAGAGTGTCTATCTACAGCCAGGTTGTTTGAATTTAAATCAACATAAGCTTGTTTGGTACTTTCATAGTCATCTGATGATCTAAAAACACTGCAGATCACACCATTTACACCACATTTACACATTAATGGTGGAAGTTGCTAAAGCTTGGCTAACATATAAAAATCAAGCCAACAGTCTGGTGCCCTACTTGGTGAGTGTCCATCAGTGCAAGCTAAACCCACTCATAGGTATTCATTCATATTTACACGCCACTGACTGACTGGTTAAGTGTCTTAGCCTTGGACACAGCAACATGTGACAGCAGAAGCTTTTAAACACCCAACCCTCTGAATGAAGGCCAACTCCACCGCTGAACCACCGTATTAATTTAAGTACATGTTTGTAATGTTGTGCAATGGAAGAGCAAATTGTGTTTGTTATGGGGAATCATTCTCTGACTTGGTGATCTAAACCATTGAGTCAGGCCATAAACAAACCTGCCAGATACCCGTAGTGGATGAGAGGTTTGGACCTTGTTCTTTTTTATTTTTTTTTTTACTGAGTTACTGAATTGATTTCTAAAGCTACATCAAAAGGTGCAAGTTCAGAATAACTGCTCAATATCTCTAAAAGCAGTAAGTTACTTCTTGCTCTTCCCAATAATCAGGGTTAGGCAGTTACTTTTAATATTTTACTGTAATAACAATGCTTTAAGAGTAATGAGTAGTTTAAAGGATCATAGTGTCTTAAACATTTGCAATATCAGTTGCTTAACAAAGTAATGCTTGGTCCTTTTTGTCCTTCATGTGCTGCTAACATGATTACATGTACCTGAAGTGAGTGGCATTTGTCACTATGTCCCAAACCTCAAGCTTTTGTACCCTCTGCATCAAAACAATCCTACTTTAAGTTTCAATAAAGCTGCAGAATGTAATTTATTTTTGTGTCACTGGCCCAAAAAAATATGATCACCTGCCAACATCTAATTATTGAAGTCATGTGAGAGATTATTAGACATCTGTGGCCCATCTTTGCTCTGTTGTAAGTCTGAAGAACATCTTGCAAGGGACACCCACTTTTTGGCCAATCATGGCTCAGTTCAGGGACAGTGTTTTTACTGGATCCTCTACTATGGTATATGTGCTTGTTATGTCTAAATAAACTTAAGTTGTTTCGATTGTACAGGAAATGTTTATTTTATGAAGGGACACGTGGTTTGTGGCTCTTTTGTGGCTGCAGATAAATTACATTAGTTTAATACTAGTGGCAGCTAAAGACACACAAACAGTGGATTAAGGGAAGGGGCATTGCTAGGAGCACAACCACGAAAGGTTGTGATCTCATTTTCGTCAGCATTTCGTCAGCACTTCAGTCTAATCCAAGTTACATGTCCCAGATTTAACCTGGGTTTTTCAAAGTTATTTCTTTAAGAAAAAAAAATCCAGATTAGTATCAAAAATTGCCATTCAGTTAAAAATACTGAGATACAAATTCTGGTCCATATTGCCCAACCATACGAAGTAATGCCATTTATTTCAAAGAGTGTTTGAGTAAGAAATAAAACTAGCATTAACTGTCAGAGGAGAGGCGCACCTTTTTGATCTCATTTTCATCAGCATTTCGTTTGTGTCGACCGCTCTTTCCTCCTCCGTTGACCTTGCACTCGTAGCAGGTCTCAGGGGACAGACTGTCCTCATCCTCACCCTCCACAAACTGTCCTGAGAATCCCGAGCCTGTTATACAGTGACTTTGGGAGACAAAAAGGTTTCAGTAAAAATAAACAACTGACAATTCATAACTGTGGCTCTCATTATTATGATTTCTTCACTCTCTCTTCAACACATATTCCAGTACCCCTGTCCAGCTCTGTAGAAACCTCCAGGACAGCCGCACAGGTAGCCTCCGTCAGTGTTGGAGCAGCCGTAGATGCAGGGGTTGCTGCCTGTGTTACATTCATTCACATCTTGGCAGCCACCAGCGCTCTGCTCGTAGTCAAAGCCAGACGGACACACGCATTTGAAGCTGCCCAGTGTGTTGTAGCAGGAGGCAGATCCACACACTGCTCCTCCTTGACACTCATTCTCATCTGCAGAGGAGCAAAAATCAGAGATAATGGACAGGGAGACACAGTGTACACTGAATATAAAGAACTTTAAGGTGATGATGTTGACAGAAAATACTCCCAAGACAACTCAAATATCAGCAAAAGGAAAAAAACGCATTTCAGTACTTTCAAAAAGGAGCTTCTGACATCATGCCTTTACTTTTTGGCATGTTGGTTAGGTTTTCCTTTATTTTTGATTATTTTGTCCTTGTCTTACCCTTCCTGTTTTATTTTGAAATCTCTGACCCTTGTCTCTGTCGTAGGTGTGTTACAGTCTGCCTGCCCCCATCTCATCACAGCTGCATGTTGAGTGTTTCTTCCCCACCTGTCTCTGATCAACCCTCATTACCTTGTGTATTTAACCTCATGTCTCCCCTTGTCTTGTGCAAGTTCGTCGCACTTCCATGTCTCCGTCTCAGCACTCATCATAGTCAAGTCTTGCCAGTACAGCCTTGTTTGTTTTTTTGACCTAGTCTTTTGCTTCCTGTCTTGGATACGTCGCCTGGTCTGATTGCTTTATGTGTACCAAATCCTGCCTGTCTAAACAATAAACCATTTTGCCTTTGTCAGCTGGTGAAGTATTGAGCAATTGTATCCTTTTCTTGAGCCTCGTTCCTTGACACTTTTACTTGTGTTTAGTGCTCTAGTGAGACACTATATTGTGTAATGTAATTTTGCAGCAACATTGCTCAAGATTTTCCTTGAGGTTATTCAAGTTCTGACTTACTTCATCTTATCTGAGCTGACCTTATTGTATCTCTGTATCCTCGCTGTTCTTTCTTGAATCTTTAAAATTTAAGTAAGTTTTCTCACTAATTACCCAAAAATATAATTTTTCCCTTTAATCTTTGACAGAATTTAAACTTTACAGTCATTATTAAGCATCTTCCTGAGCATGCATACATTCTTCAGTCTGAGTTGGATTTTTCTTTAGATTTCGTGTCAAAATGAAGAAAAACATGTTTGATTTAATCAAAATCCTGTGATTAAAGAAGAATTCTAACTTAGAGGACAGACTTTTGAGTTTTTTGTTCAAACACTGAGAATGGGTCAAAATTCTGATTTTTTTACTAATTATTCTAAGATTAGAATTATCAGATTGACCTTGTGATCAGATTTATTTATTATTATATTTTCCCACTAGAATGGTGACTTTACTGATTCTGGTTTCTAGAAAAAAAAAAATAGAAATGTGATGTTCTTTTTTAAAAAATTCTGAGATATTGATCAGTTTTGGGTTTTTTTTGAGAAAAATCTGATTTTCAAGCATGAACATGACTGTGATAACAAGTAATTTTTAAAATTTTTTTATCCGGGTTAAGAGGTGGTTAAAAGGAAACACGGGAAAGGCAAGACAATTCTCCACTTGAGCACTCTTGGTTATATCTTCAGCCCATGTTTGATTTTTTTGAAATGAAAAATTATTTGTTGTTTAGATGTGAGCTTTGTTTACCGTTCACAAACTTCATCATGGCCTACATAAATTTGCCTTGTAACCTGAGACAGCATACCAAGGCAAGTGGCTAAAGATTTATTTTATTTCAGATGCAAGATTTGGACTGATGTGGATGTGTTGCAGTAACACTCTTGCAGTTTTTATTCTATGATGGATTATTCATATCACATTTTTATGGATTTGATCGTAGGTGCTAAGGTCCTGACTGCTCTGATTGCTCTGCAAAAATACAATATTAAGAAGATACTTTAAAACTCTCTTATTTTTCAAACCAGGTACTCCAAGTAATAAATTGACTCTGCAACTTTCATTTTTATTTGAGTAAAATTGGACAAAAGAAAGATTTCTACTTTTACTTCAGTGCTAAATTTGTGTTCTCTGTCCACCACTGCATTTTTCCCAGGTCCTCATGGTCAGTCACACCTTCATTACTTTCCAGGCTAACAGACTCACCTACACACTGGTTCCACTGGTAGTGCTGCACGTAGCCCTGAGGACAGCCACAGCGGTAACCTCCCAGCATGTTCTGACAGCCGTGCTGACAGCGGTGGTTGCTGCCACACTCATCGACATCTAAGAAAATGGGAGAAAGTGATTTAAGGTTCTTATTTTTTCAGAGAGAAACTGATGCCATTCACTTTATCAGAAGCGCCTCGACAGGACAGGATCATATTTCAATAATTTAAGGTCAGCTTGCCTTCACACTCCAGCCCCGTGCTGTCCAGAGAGAAACCCTTAGAGCATTCACAGTTAAAGCTCCCAGGAGTGTTGACACAAGAGGCCAGGGAGCCACACACACTGTTCTGAGCTGTACACTCATTGTTGTCTGCAAGAAGAAGAGACATCAGGTCATGACATTATATTCTGAACAGAAAATGTGCCATTTTGAGTGTGTGTGTTTTTTTTTTTTTTTTTGTTTTAATAAAATCTCTTTAAGACAAAGAGTGTGAAGTGATCTTTGATTATGAACTCACCAATACAGGCAGTCTGGTGCTGTGTGAAGCCAGGAGGACACTTGCAGGTGAAGCCTCCAATGGTGTTGACACAGAGGAACTGACAGTTATGCTGCTTAGTAGAACATTCATCAAGATCTGAGAGGAAGAAGAAAGTAACATGAGAACAGTGTTTCATGCCTTTGTGTTTTGCTTGTTGGTCATGGGCCCTTAGAATCTGCCTAACTTTCCCCCTTTATGGACTGCCTGCATATCATACAAGATGCATGCTTTATTTCTTGTGCCCTATATCTTGAAATAAGATTTTAATGGAGGGTTGTTACGTAATGTAAATCTTTAAATAAGAGTTATCAGATGTATTTGACTAGAAATTAAACAAATACACTTTCCTAAACCATTTTGCAGTGCAACAATCTATGAGATAATTTATTGTTATCTAATAATTTCAATAACTGTAGAAAGTTACCCACAAATCTCAAGTCAACCGCCCTCCTACCTTTGCAGGTCTTCCCGTCTGGCTGCAGGCTGTATCCTCTGGGGCAGGAGCAGAGGTAGCTGCCCTCTGTGTTTTTACACAGGAAGTTACAGGGCTTTGGAGACAGAGCACACTCGTCCATATCTGTGATATTAACACAGGAGAATGAGGGATATGGGCAGGGATGTTAAACTCATGTCAGAATGCTTAGTAATTGTAAGAGTGGGAGTTTTAACAGAGATCAGCCATACCGACGCAGGAAGTTGCAGTGAAGTCGGTTTTGTAGCCCACGTTACAGTGACAGCGGAAGGATCCAATGGTGTTGATGCACTGACCGTTCTTGCACAGATCTGGCATCACCTGACACTCGTTGATGTCTGAGGGTACAGACACATTTCAGACAGGTACTCACACTGCCACACACACTTCAAACATGACTCAGAGTTTTCTTGAAATTCTTCATGACTGTGTAAAAGCTTTCATTTATAAATGCTTTAACAGTGACTTATTTTTTAAGTTGTATCTAAATGCAAGAAAACTACTAGGAATTTGAATTAATGAACAGATAAACATGCAAATAAATTATACGAAAAAATGTATCTTAAAAAGTCATTCAAAAGCCAAATTAAACATGTAATCTCAGTGACTTGGTTCATTGCTGTGATACGCACCTCTTCCATCTGTGGTATAACCGGGTCCAAGTGGGCACATCTTCTTGTACTGAACTGTGCCAGGCAGGGGGCAGAGCTCACACTGTGACCCCCAGCCTCGGCCAGTGTTGCAGCAGCACTCAGACTTGGTTACGCTGTTCCTGCTGGTGGAGGACTGCTGGCACATCGTCTGCAGAACCTCAGTGTAGCAGTAGCCCTTTCTGTTGTCTGATGAAGAGAGTGAACAGAGTGTTAATGGTGGGAGAGGAATAAGACACAATGGTGAGACATGATCCTCTGCAGAACTGAACTTACCAATGCATTCGGTTCCAGTGGAGCTTGGCTCAAAACCATCATTGCACTCGCAGCGGTAGCTTCCGATGGTGTTGACACAACGGCCGTTCTTGCAGATGCCAGGCTTGGCACGGCACTCGTTCAGATCTGCCAGCGTGGAGGGCAAAAGACTAAAGAGTTATATATTGTTATATATGTTTTGTGCACACAATTTAAAAGTGTTCAAGCAGTTGTTCTAATATGCTTTATAATGTTATCTCTGATGTGAACTAGACTAGCATAATGCCAACATTTTCACCAGTAAAAATAAAAAGGCTAATTTTGCACTTCTGACAAATGACAGGGCTCAGTTCATATTTGCACAATCCTGAATTTATCTGCTCAGTCTTCTTGGTCTCATGAGGGACACTGCTGGACCCCCTTATCAAACAAAATTTACTTTTCTCACTGGCTGACCACGCCACATGATGAGAAACATGTGCAAAGTTCAACAAAAATCCCTCAAAGCATTTCAGAGGTTAGCATTCAAAAACAACTTGACACGACATGAGGTTCCATGATCTTGACCTATGACCTGTGATTTCCAAAATGTAATAAGTCTATCCTTGAGTCTGAGTGGTTGATTGAGCAAAGTTTAAAGAAAATCTCAGGTAGCCACCAGCCTCTTCTGTCTGTGCCATAAAAAGGTTCAACTTAAAGAATCTGCATTAGTAATAATTAGAACTTAGCAGGCATGGAAAACAAACAAAATAATAATTCAAGTAAAAACGAATAAAAAAAACACCTTAACCTTGCTGAAGGGAACCTCTCACAGTCTCTGAAACACTTTCACTCACCCATACATCCCTCTCCATCTGGTCTGCGCTGCATGCCAGGAGGGCAGATACACATGAAGGTACCGATCAGGTTCTTACAGGTCATGCCCTTGGAGTCACAGTCATCCAGACCTTCAGCACACTCATCATGATCTGGTGAGGAACAAGAAAAGTAAAACTACCACACTCAGAAAGAATTAAAATAGTTTGATTATTTTTTATTATAACATTAAATCAAAAAGAGGTGAAGGATTAGTGATATACTCAAGTTGCTTTATGAGACAGAATCCAAACAAACACTTCTCAGTCTCCTCTCACCTCTGCACATGCGCTGGTCATCTCTCAGCACGTAGCCAGCAGGACACATGCACTCATAGGAGCCAAAGGTGTTAACACAGCGGAAGGCACACAGCAGAGGATTCTGGGAGCACTCATTGATATCTGAAACAAAGATGAATCATTTAATAATATTTCTATTACTTCTTAAGAGAATCAGAGTACTTCTGTGAATGTGCTGGAGTGTTTTTGTGATGATGGCTGACCTTCACAGGTCATCATGGGTCCAGGCTCAAAGCCTTCCTGACACGAACACTCAAAACCTCCGACCACATTGGTGCAGGTTCCATTTCCACATGGGTTTCCTATGGAGCACTCATCAGTGTCTGGAGAGAGTAGACAGGAGAAGAACTTCATTAAAACTCATGAAACATTCATGCACAGCTTGAGATTTTAAAAGCACTAATTAGATACTTTTATTTCCAAAATAGATCAGGCTCAAAAACTGGTGAAAACTATGGAGGACGCCTAAGTGCTGTCAGCTCTTTAGACACAACTACTCCCAGGTATAGCTCCTCATAACACTGTAGTCGTAACAGCTTAAATGTATCTTGAGGATAAAAGCACTACATTTACTTAAAACAGATATTATGTTGTATATTTGTTTGTGCACTTTAAGTAAAATATTCAAAAACCTGATTATAATAAATGGTGTGTTCTATGGGTGAAGGAGCTAACAAGGTATTGTTCACACTACAGCTGTGGGTTACAGTGGAGTTATGGGGCTTATGAACTAGCCTGTTTTATTACTTTTTTTGTTTGAAATTAATATAACCCACTGTCTGATAAGTAGGTACCATAGCACTAACTTATGAAAACGGCTAAAACCATCAAAATTGAAATACAGGCCCAACAGAGATATATTTTCTGTTTTTCTTTCACTGGCAGATTGAACTGTTTGACAGTTTATACGCATAACTGTGAATGTTGATCATGTAAACTACCACTTTATCAATCCAGGAACCACCTTACCGATACAGTTTACTCCAGTGTAATCCAGGTTGTATCCGAAGGGGCATTCACAGCGGAACGAACCATCAGTGTTGATGCAGATACCGTTCTGACAGATTCCTGGGTTATCCAGACACTCGTTCATGTCTGAACAGTCAGTAAAACAGAGTTCAGTGCAAAAGACAGTCAATATAATTCTGATTGTTGGATTAGTTTATAGAATAGATACAAAAATGGCTGATGTATGAAAGATTAGATTCATCTTGGTCATCTCACCTTCCCGAGCCTCGCCTGGTCCAGGCAGCGCTCCATGACCGTAAGGACACAGAGTGTTAAAGGCAGCTGAGGACACATGATTCATTCATTATTTTACAAAGGGGAAAATCTTGGTGTGTATGTGTTTGTCTTTATAAGTTGCCTGTGTGTATTTTAGTTGCGTTTCTTTGTTACTCACCCTCAGTCTCTCGTGGACACAGCTCACAGGGAAGCCCCCAGCCCTCACCAGGCATCTTACTGCAGCAGCACTTTGCCTTGGTGGTGTTGAAAGCTTTGGGCACGGAGCACTTTCCAGACTCGAATTTGGTGAAACAGAAGCTCTCTCTGGTGTCTGTCATTTAGAAAAACAAAGATTTACTGAATACATTTTCTGGCTGACAGTAACTGATGCCATGGGACACAAAGACAAAAGCCTCCTGTGTTACTTTATCTTGAGGAGACACCTGAGTCAGATTACACCAATCAGACTTCAATAACAGCTTCACTCACCGTAGCAGCGGCGTTTGTTGTCAGAGAGCACGAAGCCTGGCTGGCAGGTACACTGGAAGCTTCCTGGGGTGTTTGTACAGGTGCCAAACTGGCAGAGGTTCGGCTCCACCTCACACTCATTGATATCTGTGCAGGAGATAATGGAGTGTGAGAGACTCAACTTCATCTGATGATGTTTGGATGAAGTTAATTTAAAGGAACTCTGAACAAGGGAAGGGCAACATGGGCCAAAAATCAAGAGATTTTATACACGTATGGATGAACACAAAACATATCTTCACATTTTTTGTGTAAGAGGAAACAACACATGGTTGTGACTATCCATTTTTTTCACATTTAACATAAGTCTAGAAAAATTACACCAATAATGAAACCTGTTTAAAACTAAAGCAAGACGAACATGAGTGTTTGACACCCTGATATTTGCCATTTTTGTCTTCAGATACTAAAAACTGCAGACAAACTCCGACACACTGTCTAAATTGTACAAAAACACTGGCGACATCATAGTAGAGGTATACTACACTCTTAAATATCATGTGTTTTAGATAAAATGAAACAAACATTAATTTAATGATCAGTGGTATTAAAAAGTAAAACTTAACGATCATCAGTCTTTTTTTTTTTTTTTTTTTTTTTTTTTTACCAAAAGTGGAACTACTGTCTAAATTGAACAAATAAGCTGCCAACGTTTAGAAATTGCTAATTCTTTGTCAGGTTCACCCTTTTTTCCAAATGGTGCCAACATATCTAAAAAAAAATGTAGACAGCTTTCAGGAGTTTCAGGAGAATTAATAACAACTGAAAGTTTAGTCAGGATTTTTACTTTTGCAGTTATGGTATTGACCAGGTACTAATATTGCGTTATTTTTTTACCAAAGATAAAGGGTACTTTCACAATCTTATACACATGTTTTAAGAAAAAATAAATAAATAAAAGGCCCGAACAGGAAAAATTAACATAAATATACACAGCTGAACAAGCAGCCCATAAACATGAGTATGATAATTAAAACTTTGTTTTACTCCATTATATGATCCAATTCAGAGGGTGAATAACATTTTTTAGCAATTGGTACGAGGGAATGAGTTTGCTAACCTCAAGTAAATCCAACACAAAATGTAAACTATTGTCCAATAATTCCATGTTAATGTTAAAGAGAAACACTCCTAAAAGTAAACATCTCAATGATATAGTATTCTGGAGAGGCTTTTTTTTTTTCAAAACACAGATTAATAAAACCACAGACACTGACAGTTAACCATCACACAAATAAGCTAATGCACACACAAACATCAGCCAATCAATAAATAAAAAAAACATTTATTGTTATTCAGACAAATGAGATTGGAAAGTATCTGATCAAAAATCTAAAGATAAATCTAAATCTGAAGCATAAGGGCTGGCACTTATGGATTATTTTTATCGCCATAAACTGTGTAAAAGTAGCATATAATTTTGTCTTACCCTAGTGTATTATGTTTGAAAATGTTTTGGTATTTATATCCTGCAAAGCTTGGTGCATTAACCCAGCCCACTCTGAAGATGCTGTTAACTTTCACCACACTGTGGGTGAATATGACCCCGTCTGTATGTGCACTGAGGCCACAGCACCCTCTGGTGGTGAGCTATGAAACTGCACCACTCAGTCAGCCCGAGCCGTGCAGGCTGGCGTTTTATTAAGCAGAGGGTATGACAATTAATACAGCCAAATGGTGTGAGCTGTGTGCGTCAATGATGCAAATGTAAGTAAACCAAGTTGTGTTTTGACCTGAAAAGGACTTTTGGAGTATTTAACTGTCTTGTTATAGTTTTTCCATACAGTTGTTTGACACGCTGTTCATCTAATGAGAGCATGGTCTGCTAATGCTAATCCAGCTACTGCACTGATGTGTCGATCTCATCCTAAACTGGATGAACGCATATTCTTTCACATGATATTGAATTTGGTTGAGTAATGTGTGTGGCTTATCTGTTTGATATAATTTGTGTCTTATTTAGACCACACATGCACCTGTTAGAAGACTCTACAGTAAACTATGGTGCAACACAGTGCTGTTTTGTTTGGACGTCGTGATTGGATGTTTAGTCATTAACCATCCTTATGCACTAATCATATTTTAAAATTAAAATTGGGTTTATTAGTAGTCAGGTGCTGTTATTTTGCCCCCAAAATTGAATGGGTCTTATTACCCACTGTCTGACTTTATTATTTAATAACAGAAAGACAGGAGAAAACGTTGTGACGTTAGTATATTATATCAAGTAATGATGAAACATCAATAATACAAATATTATTGTTCTTTTTTTATCATTTGTCTCTGACGTTTGACCATGCTCTTTCAAACAAAAAAATGTGCAGTTTTTATTTTAATTATGCCAAACATTTCTCATGTTCTAAGTATAACTATTAACTTAACTAACTTAGCATTGATGATTTTTTTTTTATTATGACGCCCGGCAGCCCTAGTTTGTATGTCAGTGTGATTAGACTTTGCTTTACTGTTTAATGGTAAGTGTGGAGGAGAAATACGACTAAGCTCTCGTTTTCCTTTTGTACATTTAGTATTTTTATGATTCAGCAGGCTACAAAATCAAAGAGATAACTTCATGCATCCGTGAGATAAGGCTGTCCCGCCATTAGTGTGAAGTATGCATCCTCATCTCGGACCGTCGCTGCAGTCAGATCAACCGTATCTTACCCGGTTACAGCAGTGCTATTATCTGATTGGCAGATATATAGCTGTATGTTATTTTTTGATTGGCTGATGGGTAGCTGATCTTATGGCTGGGTCGCGTCAAGCTCCCGTTCAGCTCTATGATGCTCAGAGCGTCTTGATACACGTTTCATGAATGCATATGTACCGGTGTATTCGGTGGCCGTTGCACAATAAATTTTAATGCATGAGAAATACCAGGTTTGGTGTGTGAGCATGTGAAAAGGTTAAAATGCGTGTGTCGCACGCTGAATGTGCCCTGAAGAGGACAGTTCAGAAGTTAACCTCCTGAGCATCCTGTGTGTGTTCTTGCCGACACCCTAAGGCAAACATCATTACCAGTCAGCCACACCTATACAGTCCTAAGTGAATGCCTATTTAATCTGCATGTTCGCATATTTACCTATACACTGGTCGTTTTGCACCTCGTATCCAGGAGGGCAAATACATCTGAATGATCCGTCAAGATTCTGACAAGTTCCTGGAGAGCAGGTCCCGGGCAGACTCACACACTCATTGATATCTGAGAAAAGAAAAGTATGACTCAGACAATGTGTTCTTTTGTGGTGGGATGCAGATAAAGTCTAATCTTTAAATGTCTGAAAATATCATGTTTTTATTGTTTTTGACTTACCAACACAGTTCTTCCCATCCTGAGTATTCTCATAACCCTCATGGCAGAGACACTGGAAGGAGCCCATTCCATTTATGCACTGTCCATTCCTGCACACTTGGCCCTGGAGAGAGCTGCACTCATCGATGTCTGTAAATCAAAATAATTGAGAAAGTAGGCTATAAAATATTGTTGTGATGTTGTTTATTCATCTGCCAAAAGCAGCAAAACAGCCAATCAGAGCTGGCTTTACGTTTTTTTTCCTGTAAAGCAAAGCACATAATGGAAAAAGGAGACTGTTTTTGTACTCAAACTTAAATATATCCTTCAGTGCTGTCCTGATGTAATATCTTCTATGGAGCAAAACAGCAGGATTTTTATCAGACTCAAAAGGTATGGTCTTTAAACCCCAGTGGCCCACAAGAACTAGAATAGAAATATACGAAGTACAGTGGACCATTGCAAACAGAAGAGTAAATGATCCTTACCCATACAGTCATTGTTGTGAGTGAGCTCAAAGCCGGGGAAGCAGAGGCAGTTGTATGACCCCACAGTGTTTTTACAGGTGCCGTTTCCACACGGCTGTCTGTCACACTCATCGATGTCTGCAAACGGAAAGAAAGAGCAGCAGTTAAAGTGGGGGAGACAAGTTGTTGCTTCTTTAACTTGCCAGGGTTTCATATAATACTTTGTGTGTTATAAGAGTTTTGACTGTGCCTCTCACCCAAGCACATGGTCTGGTCAGCTGTAGCCTTGAAGCCGTTGTGGCACAGGCAGCGATAACTTCCCTGAGTATCGATACACTCTCCATGGCTGCAAACATTTGGAATCTCCTGGCACTCATTTCGGTCTGAAATAGAAGAGAAAACAGGATTATACGAAACCCAGCATGATGTTTTTCTGGCGTTTGGTTTCTTTAGTGTCAAAACATATGCAGTTTGTCAAATTATGGGATTCACAGAGGTTAAAGGCTAGAAAAAGGCCCAGAATAAATAATCTAATAATCAATAACACACGCCCCAAGGATATGTGATCAGATATCTTGTCAGCTTTTGTTGTATCTTATTCTAAAATGTGCACCCTCCACTTGCCAAATTGGGACAAGAATAATTTCCCATATTACTACAAAATAAATTTTTACACAAGAAAAACCTGTCAGCTCTCAACAGACTTTCTTCAAAACCACTAGTTCAAATAGTCATTATTCTATATTCAGTAGGGTCTGCGTTTTACATTTTTCTCACAATAACCACACAAACATTCTTTCTGTTGACCTCTCAGCTACGTTAAATTGGTAAAAGAAAATCATCAAGGCCTGTCAGAGGCTGTACTCACCCACACAGGCTCCATTGGGGGACAGCTTGAAGCCTGGCGAGCACTCGCAGCGGTAGCTGCCGGGGATGTTGATACAGTTGGCGTTGCGTTGGCACAGGTTGTCCCCGCTGTTACACTCATCGATATCTGCACAGGAGGAGAGAAACAGTGGACATCAGTTACAGGCTCCCTTACTGCATGTTCAGAGTAAGCAGTCAGCAGGAGAGAAAACACAACGGCTCCATTCTGCCCCTGGTCCACCTCACAGTCACTGGATGGTCCTGAATGATTGAAGGTCTAGGCTTGTGCTTCCGTTCAGAGCCAATACACCTGTTCTTACAAGGTCAAAAAACAGCATGTATGTATTCAAGGATTCAAGGAGGTTAAATTGTCATTCTGAAACACGTGGTTTACAAGTAGGAGCAAAATTAGGCACCTAGGTCCAGGTTTAAGACAGGGCTTAACAGTAACATAGATACAATAATTTAAAAACCCTGAGTTAAAAATACAAGCCATACAAACAAATATAAACAATACCCAAATACAGTAAACTACCACTCCTTGAAAACATCTTTACATATGTTTGAAATAGGGTGAAAAGTAGAAATAAAACACATGTTTAAATATGGAGTTAGAAATGTGCAATCAGCAGCAGCAAATTGGCCTAGTGCAGTATAAAAACAGGTAGCAGCATAAAGATAGTGACAAACAAGGTAGCAGCATGATCTAAAAGTCTGAGATGGTAGCTTTTACACTGTTAGAGTATATCGTTAACATCATCACCCACAACTAGTGTCCCAAGCTATTGTTCAGCAGCTAAACAGCTTTAAAGCAGATGCAGAGTGTGAGCATAGCTGTCCTGACCCTGATGCTGCACAGTCTGCTGCCTGAGAGGGAGGGGGCTCAGTCTGTTTGCAGGGTGGGTGGTGTCCGCTGAGAGGCCAGCGGGTGTTACTGTATCAGTGTGTGTATGTGATTGACTGTATGGCTGTGCTTGTTAGATGCAGTGTGCGGTAGTGATGAGTGTGTGGAGCTCCATTAGGACATTTAACTGAATGACTGTCTTTATCCCAGAGCACATGCACCAGGGGTGAATAGATTTACTGATGGCATGTTCGCCCTCACTTTGATAGATGGTAATATTTCCCCTTTTGTATAGTTTCAGCTGGCTTTCATTCTGCTGAACCTGCTAATAGCTTATAAGCAACAAACTGGTTACATACTGAAATGTGAAAATGTGGACAAATTTCACTGCTCTG
This sequence comes from Cetoscarus ocellatus, assembly GCA_037902135.1. Classification (NCBI taxonomy): domain Eukaryota; kingdom Metazoa; phylum Chordata; class Actinopteri; order Labriformes; family Labridae; genus Cetoscarus; species Cetoscarus ocellatus. The sequence continues at coordinate 420,426 of JBAMNC010000598.1, forward strand.
TGAATATATACTCTACAGTTTACTTTGGGCACGAATGTAATGCACGCTGTCCTGGTGGCTTATGCTGATAACAAGAGGCAGATGACAAAGTGACTTCTATTATGCAACACATTAATGCTCGCTGACTCCTGGGTTAGGCGTGGATACTGTGGAGCAGAACTCCAAGTCCAGAAATTTGACAGAGAACGACTCAGTTGTACTTATGAGTTAACATGCATTTCAAAGTCCAGTTAAGTCTGAGTTGCACAATTGTTCTTCTTGTTTTTACTCAACTACATCTAAATGTTGTAAACTTATTTTATTCATATAAACACCAGATTCAAGAAAGACGTATTACTGCCCCCTCCTGCACACTCAATTCCAAGTAATTGTGGCAACTTTCACTTCATTTCTACTTTTACCTTTTTTTCAAAATTAATATGATTATATTGATCTGAATCTACTGTCCCCTCTAGCTCTTTCTTATGCATGCTACAAAGAAAGAGTCAGTCAGAGGAAAACATGGTTTCATACGTGAGCTATACCTTCACAAATAAGAAGTATGTTGTTGTAGCTGAAGCCCATCGGACATTCACAGCGGAAGCTCCCGATCTGGTTGATACACACTCCGTTTTGGCAGATACCTGGGATCTCCCTGCACTCATCAATGTCTGCACAAAACAGATTTTGCAACGTTAATTTGTAGAATATTTTGACTTTGATCAATGGACATATTTTGACTTTGTGATACCCTCACCAATTGGCTTGCCAGTGTGAATGTCAATGATGAAGCCAGGAGCCTGGTTACCACACAGTAACTGGTACTCAGCTGAAACAGACAGAGCAGGAGACACTTAGAAACAATCATTAAGTGTGATCATTATTAAAGAAAATGTTTCTGGAGCTTGATATGACACCTACAGGTGGCAGGAGTTGGACAGGCTTCACAAGGCTTGTTCCAGGCTTTGCCGACGTTGTAGGCACAGCAGCACATCTTCTTGGTCATGTTGAAGGAGAGCTCATTCTCACACGTGTCGTTGAAGTTACGGTAGCACACGCTCTTCCTCATGTCTGCATTACAATTGAAGATTGCCAAATTCAAAACAGAATTTGGTGAAAAAATGTTTGCCTTTTCCACTTTATGTTTTGAAAACGGGATGAGAGTTAAACGCTTGTAATGTGAATAAAAAAGTCTGTCTCACTCACCCATGCAGTTGTTTCCTCCGTTGACCTGCATGTACTCAGGAGGACACACACAGGTGTAGTTACCCAGAGTGTTGTAGCAGGTACCAGGTCCACAGATCCCAATGTGGGTAGTGCATTCGTCAATATCTACAGGATGACAGATAATTTCAAATATGTGAGCATGCCGACCTTTACTTTATCTCTTGCTTAATTAATTGGATGTAATATTTCATGTCTTACCCTCACAGATGCGAGTCTCCTCATTGAGATAATATCCTGCTGGACATTCACACTGGAAGCTGCCAAAGGTGTTGACACAGTTTCCGCCTTGACAGAGACCGGGCAGCTCCTGGCACTCATCAATATCTGCAGAGAAAATCCAAATAGTTACATTCATGGTTGCACAAAAATGATGTTCCACTACAGTTACAATAAAAGGTAAGATTAAATGGTGTTCTTCTACAGTAAATCCAGCTGCATTTACTGATTTAAAATCAGAGTAAATAAACAACAACAGAAACAAAGCGGTGTGGTTTATACAGCAGAGTATCAGGGTCAGGGTCAGTTTGATAGAAATAAAATTAAAAAAGAAGAAGACACAAAAAAAGGTAAAGGGTGGAGAACAATTTGAAGGATAAATTTGAAATGTACTACATTTATGAGTTTCTTTTTGCCTTCGAAGTTGAGCTTTTTCTCAACTATTTGACAACTTTTTTTCCTCTCAGCATTTTGCTTTGATTTTCAGTCTCTTCATTTACATTGTTTTTATGAGATTCATTTTTTTTTTTAAATATCTCTCAACATCTAAACTTTTTCTTGATGTTTATACTTATTTCTTAACTTTCGGGATTTCCCCTTAATGTTTATTTTCCTAAAACATTTTATTTAATTCTCAACATTGGTAATGTTTTTTCTTCAAAATTTTAATATTTTTTTTCCTCTAGATATTTACTATTTTTCCCCTCAAATTTTGACCTTTTTCCTCTACATTTTCAGTGTTTTTTTCTCAACATTTTGATTTTTAAACATTTAATCATTTTGTTGTTGTTTTTTTTTTGCTAAAATTTTGACATTTTACTTAATATTTAAATTTTCTGAACAATTTGACTTTATATCTTCAACATTTGCCATCATATTCATTTGAATTAATATTCCTCTGACAAATTTACTTTCTTCTTCTCCTGCAACATTTTATCATTTTTACATTAAAATTTGACTTTCTCCTCAAAATGTAACTATTATCCTTGGCATTTTTTAACTTTTCTTAACATTTCAATCGTCTTTTCTTAAGAAGTTTCACTTTGCCCTTAAGATTTATATTTTTCTTTCTTAACATTATGACTCTCTCCCAAACATATTAACTTTTTCTTCATATTTTGCTAAAACTTTTCAACTATTTTCAACTATTTTTTTTTTAACATTTCAATCTTTTTTAAAAAAACATTACATTGTCTGTTTTTCTTATTGTCTCATCTTTGTTTAACACTTTTTTGTTTTTCTAAATATTTGAACTTTTATTCTTTACATTACTTTTCCTTCATTTGTTTTTTTCACTTTTTTCATCATATCCTAATTCTTACCTTTGGACTATTAAAAAACATTTTCCCTGTTCGTTTATCTTTTTTTTCTCTTTTTGACATGGTTTTGGATATACACATCTGGATCTCTGTTTCATTTTCATGCTTGACCCTTAAACTCCTCAGTAGATTTACCTTCTAGAATGACAGTGATGGGGTTTGGCCTGAATCCCTCTCCTCCAGGACAAAGAGTTTTGTATTCAGCTACGAAGAAGACAGAGAAAAACAACAGGAGTTATAATGATGACTGACTGATGTGCATTTCATTTGCTGTGTTACAGTGATAGCGATGGGCTTTTTGGTGCATACTGGAGTTGGGGGCTGGGCAGAGTTCACAGGGGTTTCCCCAGGCTCCTCCCAGGGAGCAGCAACAGGAGGCTCTGGTCACGCCTACTCCAATCTCAGCGCTACAGGAGATTCCTCCATCACCACGGGCAAGAATATCAAGGAAGCAGTTTCCAACACGTGTATCTGAAACAGACAAACATTTGCTTGTGAACATTTTATGTTTAAACTTTTCCTTTTTTTTAAAAAAAAAAGTGATAAAATAGGTTTGAATTATTGCAAAACTTGTTCCATGCTGGGCTTGTGGAGCAAGATCTTAAAACACTAATTTTCCCATTTTGTTTTGTTTCAGCATGGAGACAGCTATGCATTTGATAATACATAATCTGGCTTAAACATGATTCATTATCTACAACAATATTTATGCATTGCTAATATTGAAGGTGTTGTACTAGCGCAAGTTTTCCCATAATACAGCTGTTGCATTTTCAAAAAGCGGTGTAAGTACACAATCTGTAGATTCAGGGTGTATGCTGTAATGATCCCATAATCATAATGACTGTTGTATGACATAAAATTCACATACATTTTTGTCCCTTTTTGTATACCAAAGCCAGTTACCCAAAGTAATTTTTCAGCTGTTGGTCTGTTCAAAAACAACTTGGTGCAACAGGCAGTGCTGCAGCAATAACTGCAGTGATTAAAGTACTTTGATTGATTGGTCGCATAGAGTTAAATATATCCATTCAATTGTGTGCAAACAATGACACAACTTCAGTTCCAAACTAAGTACTTTCAGCTTAGGGTTACTTTACACTCAACACCATAACTAAGGACAGACATTACACCAAGCTGGTGCAACAGGTCACTTTTAAGAGTTGTAAAGATTAAAACCTGTGTGCTTTGACTGTGTGACTCACCCACACAGCCCACTCCAGTGGGGTTGAGCTCAAAGTCAGCGGGGCAGTTACACAGGTAGCTCCCTGGGGTGTTCACACACAGCCCGTTGATGCAGTTCACAGGGTCTGCACACTCATTGATGTCTGCAACATAAAGATACACATTCTTTAGAAATGCAACAGATAATTGAAGCCATCTGTGTATTTACCTTTAAATCTGCTGCTAAGAAAGAAGAGGCTAAAGATAGTTTTTTTCACTTTCATTTATATAAAGTTGTTTATTTCACATAATAACAAGGAGTGACATGTCTGCAACCTGCATAATGTCTGAGAAAAAGCTAATCTAAAGCTCAAGTACATACATCTTTGCATAGTGTTGATGTCTTTGGTCAAAGATTTGGTCAAAGAAAGTCATGTCTGCCATATCTAAACAGGTATTAGAATCATCCCAGCGTATTGTGTTGCTTGGTGTACTTTAAGTCGACAAAACCATTTCAACAAAAAAGCAAATGTACTCTCTTTCGCCTTTTTAATAGCCCACTCTATTATTCTACTCTATTCTATTCTATTATGGAAGAAATCACTGCCCCCTTCACTTACTTCATGGCTCAGCGATACAGTGTCTGTTTTAGATTTAGAAAAGACCCAGTGGGACTCTTGACAGGTTCTACATCCAGTGGCTTTCCCTGATCAACTGTGTTAATAGTCGGAATTCTCTTCATCCACAGTGACAAATTGTGGGAAAAGAAGGACATGACATAGGAGATGATAAATCATAAAGGCCATACTCCTGCCTAGTTTTGGCACAGCAACCATCTGTACAGTACTTTACTTTGAATTCTGATATTGTAAATGACATTTCTTCTAAATAGGATGATGCCCCCAAGCTAGGTCAGGCAGACAACTTCACACTATTTAAGATGAAAGATTTCTCTGTTTCCCTGCCAGCATTGCCAGCATCCGTGTTGTCCTCTTACTTTCAACCCATTACCACAGCATCCACCCAGAAGGGTTCAAGATACTACCTCATCACTGTCCAGTTTCTGCGTATAGATAAGTCTGCAGGTGTAATGAGGTAAGAGCCTTGATGCCAAACTCAAACTTTGTTCTGCTGCTTCAGCAAATGCTTTAAACAAACACCAGTTGTCTGATTGGACTGTATGTGTATGTCTAAACCTGGATGTGTAAAACAGAAATGCTCCACTAACCAGTACAGTTTCCTCCGCTGCGATCGAGTTCATAACCATCATCACACACACAGCGGAACATTCCTGGGAGGTTCTGGCACGTTCCAAACACACAGATGTTCTGGAAGTTACACTCATCGATGTCTATGAAAAAGGCGGATATGAGAGAAAAAGAGAGTTAGTTACTGCCTCAGTGTCAAGAGAAAAATACAAAGTACATAAGAAAGGGAACAGGATAAGAGCAGCACCTTGGCAGGCCTTGCTGTCTTCTGTTGGAGTGAAGCCCATCTCACACTCGCAGCGGTAACCTCCTGGAGCATTCAGACACTGTCCATTCTCGCACAGGTTCACGTTGTCTGCACACTCATCCATGTCTGAAACAAACAGCAGCACAGCATGAAGCTTACTGAACATCCACAGGAGTAAGGACTTCTTTTCTGAAAATGATCTCTTACCAGAGCAGGAAAATCCATCCCCATTGAAGCCCTCCTTACAAGTACACCGGTATGATCCTGGTGTGTTGACACAGTCTGCATTGGGGTTGCAGTTGTGATCCTCTGCAGAGCACTCATCCTGATCTGAATGAAGAAAAAGAAAAATGAGCAAGGGCTGAACTGTTCTGTTAAGAAAAAAGAGCATGTTACTTCACAAAAAATACATTTGTGTGCTTCTATCTCATCTCAGAATGTCAGATCATCACACAGCTGATGCATGTGAAAAATGTGATATTTAAAAAATGTACTCACCCACACACTTGATGCCATCTCCCACCCAGCCATCTCGGCAGCGACATTTAAAGCTGCCAGGAACATTGATACAGGCGGCGTGCATGTCACAGTTGTGGGCTCCGATCTCACACTCATCAACATCTAGAAATGAGAATATACTTTGTAAAAAACTGCTGCATACATTTGAGTATTGATCATTTGAGTATTGAACTATTTACAAATCATATTAAGAACCAAACAATTTAATTTATTTTCAAGCAACTTTATTTTCCCTAAGGTGAGATTAAAAAGCACATGTATCAGTGGCATATACAGCTCCAAAGACATTATTTATGCACTTAAATCATCTTTCTCAGTCACTTAAGGTATGTTTTTATACTTTTTTAGTGGAGAAACCTTCAGCTTGCACTGCTGCCAGGATCAGAATCTACAGATGTCATCATCAAAACTTTGGTGAGTAATAAGATATCATGTTCTTTTTAATATAATTTATTAACGGTATCAGGATCACTATCTACTATCACTTTTAGGACCCTATTTTGATGGTGTGAAGTATGTTGTATAAAGTGTGTGGTGCTCAGCGGTTTGGGGCTAGTTAGTCTATATTTTAATTTACTTTGTCATTTTCCTGCAAGAAACCTTGGCTCTGTGTTCGTAAACACAGTGACAGTCCTTTTTATCTGTGAACATCATTATCTCTAAGATTTATTATAATGTATACACATATTAGAAGTGTAGCTCTTTTTTAGCATCTTTTATCCTCCTGATTTTTTACTTGTTTCCTGGAGTATTGCATGGAGCACACGGGATCTGGGTGCTGAGGAGCCCTGCAAAAAACACTCTCAGCTCTCTGTCCCGTTATGAACTTTAAACTGAATATTTCCAGAAATTCTCTGACATTTAACAGTAGAGGTGAGCTGCTGAGCATCCCATTTGACTGGAACAAGCTCAGTAAGGTGTGTTTTGATCTTACAGATGTATGCCGCTCTCTCTGTTGTGTTCTCAGAACAACATAAACACTCTGCACCACAGAATTTAAACCAGGTTTAAGAAGGTTTAAAGCATAGTCAGCTTCTCTGTCCTTAAGTTGGCAACACACCAGCTTTCTGCCCGACCACTCTTCACCCCTGGGTGCAAATGATAATTTGCTATTTTCACAGCATGATTGCTGGGCATAAAATAACACCTTTCCAGGTGGAAATCACCTAAGAGACCTGCCACACCAAAATGTATATTGAGCTGGGCATACTATAGAGCCCTTAGTCAGAGTATTGGGGCAGTAATTTTATTTAAGTAATTTTCTGTTCAAGGCTACACCAAAACTAATGGCAAAATTAGGAAAAGTCTATTTGCTGCCATGTTCTTTGGCATCAACAGAAACAGTGGAGCATCAGACAGCATTGATCTACTATTTGTTCATCTCTGGGTTTTCTTTCTGATATAAGGCACTACCAGTAAACTTTAACCAATTGAAAAATATGTCTTTCATTGAAAAAAGAATCCAGTTTAAACACATAGTTAGCAAACAAGACTGTCAACCTCTCAATTGTGTGAAGCAGAGGAAGGCAAGTGAAATATTCTTCTTCTGTAGGCAGAGATGTGAACATGTCACAATTTGCTTTGGGGGTAGTTTTTAATTCAATAAGCAGTAAATCATGAATTAAAAATATCCTTTGAAAGATTTAGATGTTTAACTGTTGTATGCATGGCTGACCTGTCTCAGCTTCATGTATGAACACAAACAGATGTACAGACCATCGCACAGACAGCTCAGTCCCTGTAATGTGTGTGTGAGTGTGTGCTTGTGTACCTGTGCAGCCGGTGGATCCCTTCTTGACAAAGTATCCCAATTGACAGTGACAAATGAAGGAGCCTTTGGTGTTCTCGCAGTCACCGTGGAGACAGATGTTTGGGTTCAGGTCACACTCGTTGACATCTGGGCGAACAGAGATGGACAGATATAGATAAGTGATTGTTCTGATCTCATGAGATCAGAGCAATAGGAAATGAGACGGACATGGACAGTCCCATAGATCGAGAGGACAGAGAAGTTAAATGGATGAAATAATGCAATGGTCAAAAAAATAAAGGGGAAAGAGTTAACCTTGAATTTGTTTGGAAGGGGACACTTGAGTGTGTACAAAAGTATAGGAGTATTATTCATCCTCTCACCGATACATGTCCTCATGTCCATAGAGGCCATGAAGCCATCATAACACAGACAGCGATATTCTCCTGGGATGTTGGTACACTGGCCTCCATCACAGATGTCAGGAGTCTCCTCGCACTCATCAATATCTGATAGAAGAAGCACATATGCAGTTAAGTGATGACAAAACCTTTGCTTTTTCTGTTTGAAATGAAATCTATCAGTTTTTCTTTTTGTGTTCTAGTTTTGTTTGCCTTTACACTTTGTTATTGTCCATATTCAATACCTGCTAAATCATCTTTTTGTCTTTTTTGTAAAGTACAGCATTGCATCTGTCCTTGAAAGATATAAAACTATACTCTGGCTGCTCGTTGAATGTTTCTCTGAATGTAGACAATTGATGTGCAATGCATCTTGGTATGCCTTAGCTATTTACATAAGCATTAAATATATTACTGCTCTTGAACTGTGTATTTCATCTTTGTAGAACCTCCAAATCCTTGCGTATCGCATCACTAAAAGAGGGCGCCAATGTGCCAGGGAGCAACTGTCCATGTACTGATTATTATTGTCTCTGACATATTTCTTGTTTGTTTGTAAATGTATGTATGGTTAATTTCTCTTTGGGATTAATAAAGTGGTCTGAATCTGATATCTGTTAAATAAGTATACCTGTAGGAGAGTTTGATAAAGATTTATAAATATGTTCACCTGAGGCATTACAGAAAAGTTGTTTAACAGTAGGGGGTAGTGGTGGCACAGATTGTTCAGGGATAATGTTGTTGCATCTCATTCTAAACTCCCTATCCTTGATTTTCTATACTATCCATGGCCCTTCTCTCTTCAAATAAGGACAATGAACCTACAGCTCTATTTTGTGAAGTTATTGGAAAATACTAAAATAATTCCCTACAAAATAAATAGTGTGGGGCGCTCTGTCTTGGTGTTTTGCTCTGATGCTTACTTGGTTGACAAGAACAGTTTTAGAAATCAGATTTTTTTTTTCTTGTATGAAATGTTTTGTGTTGTTTTGTATTTTAAAGTTGACTAACAGCAAATGGTGCAAAAATGATACAGCCTCAGCCCACACCTTTGGGTCAGTAAAACACCTTGATTTGTTTATTTATCTCTAGTTTTCATATGGGGGTATTGTTAATGCAAGCCAAAATATACAAAAACTAGACCTTAAACTAAAATAAATAAATTCTTATTTCAGTGATGACAGAAAGAGTTTAAAGCCAGATATGACGTGTTTTCCTTACCTGAGCAGGTTCTGAGATCTGGCATGAGAGCGTAGCCTTCACTGCAGCTGCACTCGTAGCTGCCCTCTGAGTTTGTACAGTGAGTCTCACAGCCTCCGTTCATAATGGTACATTCATCAATATCTGCCAAACAAGTACATTTTAAACATTCACATTAGCCTCTGATTAAGTGTTTGCAGATAAGTCAGTGGAGACAAGTGAAGTAATTCATTATCTTCTCTAGACATTCAGTAACGGTGCAAATGTTTTGGATGAGTTGTTCTCACCGACACAGCCTTGTCGGTCTGGTGTTGCCTGATAACCAGTGTCACAAGAACACTGATAGGTTCCTGGCATATTGACGCACTGCCCGTTTTTACACAAGTTGTCACTCAGCTGGCACTCATTTACATCTGATGGGAAAAAGGATAATGAAGCATTATTCAAGAAGTACTGTATTGTGTGTAAAGAAATTCACCTAACATGAAAAACACAATATTTTATGAACACTAAATGGTTAAGATGAACAAAGATTACTTGATACTACAAGGCCTTGTGACTTCACAGACTTTTTTTCTAAATAATTTCTTCAAATATGTTTGAAGACTAATAAGTTACAATATGTGATTAGGTTCGTATTGTATTTTTTGTGTGTGTATGTGTGTTTTTTATGATGTGTGTCCCACCTTCACAGGCAGATCCATCACTGCTGAGCGAGTGTCCAGGGGGACAGTCACACTCATAACTCCCCTCTGTGTTCAGACATGTTCCTCCGCGACACAACAGGGGGTTTCTCTCACACTCATCAATGTCTGCGCATGGGGGGAGGGCGAGGGAAGAAGGGGGAGAGGCATAAATAAAAGGATAAAGACATAATAAATGTAAAGAAAAGTCAGTAAACTGCCAAACTTGACTTTGATTGATATTAACATATGGTAATTGTCATCTGGTGGGTTTTGACCCAAAAGTGAGTTGCAGATATGGGCACTGACATTAAGGACACGGTGGTTTGTCTAGCAGCTAGACTAATTAAGAACCACTGTCTGTAATGGTCAGTCTCGGATGATGCATTGTTGTTCCTGCTAAAACAATGAATCTGTATAACATTGCTACTGGCATTACAGCTGTAAACATTAATCATTCATTGTTGCTGCCCTGTTTTTGTCTCCATCTGTGACTTTTGACCCCAGTGCAGTCTGGCACCTGGCTGTGAAACTCATAAGTTGTTCTGCTTCCTCTAGTTACAAACTGTTTTTTATTTGTCAGTGTAACTTCTCTAAATGTTGCTGGGTGCTATACCCATGGTAGATTAATGTTGATTTCTTATAAATTGTAGAACAAATTGATTGTCAAGACCCTGTTATAAAGAGCTCTGAGAAGGCATTTGTTTAAACTGGCTCTACACAAAGAGAGATTGATGATATTTCCCAGTGTTTGTGTTTCTTTTCTGTAATATTTCAGTTATAAATTATTTGCTTCCATCTTACCCATGCAGTTCTTCATCATCATGAAGCCGCTCTCATATCCCTCGAAACATTCACACTCAAAGCTGCCGGGTGTGTTGACACAGGTACCATGACCACACAAGTCTGGGGAGATGCGGCATTCATCGATATCTGAAATACAAGGCAGAGAAGGGCTCATTTAAAGCTCATTACTGCTTAGTTTATGTTATTTTGATGTGACAGACTAGACAATGTGATAAAATCACGGCTCTCTTGTACCTGTGCAGTTCCTCTCTTCTGCAGTCAAGGCAAAGCCACTGTTGCAGCGACACTTGAAACTGCCAATGGTATTTCGGCAGTTTCCGTGAGTGCACAGACCTTGAAACACTTTACACTCGTTCACATCTAGGGAGAAAGACAAAAGATTAGAGTTTAGAAATCTAAATCTATATGCTAATTAATATGAATTAAAAGAAGACAAAATTATTACTGGTAATACTTCTGCAAATGGTTTCTACCAAAAAAACCAAAAAGTTTGCGTTGGGCAAACTTACATTTGCTTACATTACTTCTATAACATTACTATCGAGTAACAATAGTAAAAAGGGTTACAATATCTAAAACAGTAATAATATTACAGTTTAACCACCACTGTCCCTGATAGACTGTGTTGCATGGCTGTCAAACGTGAAGGGGAGGTAGACCCTCCTGTTTGCACAGACAGTGGTTGATGAGAGGAGAGGAGTTGTTGTCCTGATTAAGTTGAGATCCATCAGTGCAAGAAAGGAGCTGGACTGATAGCTACCACATGGAGAATTATTTGTAACTGACAAGACGAAATGCCACCCCATTTTCTTTCAGCCATAAGTTTACGTTGAATTATTTTGTTGCATGTTTAAGTTATAAATAAGATAAACAGTCATCCAACTCACTGATTGGAGCAAAGCAGAGTGTGTTTGCCTGAGTCAAAGTTGCAACAGGTAAAGTTTGTCTCCCTTTCTCTTAGCTATATAACCACATGCCACAAGCCTGGAATCTCTAGACTTGGGTGAAAGTTTCTAACCTCAATAATGCTAATCAAAGAAATGCTAAGTTTTGTTAGGTAATGCTAAAAGTCTTGACCTAGTCTCGAGGATGAAAGGGAAAGAAGGAGCAACACTTTAAATAACTCAAAGTTTTATCTTTATTTTGAGTTTGTGCCCATAAAAGAAGCAAATAACATTGATGTCCATTATAAACTTCAAGAGGAAAAAGTAATAAGTAACTAAAGCTCCATTCACCCTGCCATTTCAAGCCTAAATTTTTATGCAGCTGAGCTGAGATGTTTTGCCTCCACTGTGAACATTGCAGGCGTAGAATTAGGGGACTAGTTGACCCCCATCCCTGCTGCTCCATCTCCTGAAGTTGTGTCAGAGTAGTAATATTGGTGAGAGGGAAGCATGCAGACTCAGCAAGGGAAAGTGGTGCTAGTGTGCATGTGTGAAACATGCCTTGTATTTTCTTGCAATCTTCAAAAGTCAAATCTCACTGTGAGTTTACATAAATATTACATTCTTACAGATTTAATGTGAATGTTCCAGGTGGAATGATGGTGATGATTCTTTGTGGCACACAACAGTGCTTCAGTTTAAAAGTTCATATAGTCACTGAGCCTTTAATTGAGTCCTGATACCTTTGTAGAACGCTCTGCCTGTCAGGATATCTCCTCTGTTGGCAAAGCCAGGCCCTCTGGGACAGATGGTCCTGTACTCAGGTGTGCCGGGTTTTGGACACTCCTCACAGTCGATTCCCCATGCAGCACCCACTGAACAGCAGCACATGTCCACACGGTATCTCCCGGGCAGAGGCTCACCGCACTCATCCTCGTGCCATTTCATGAAGCACTGCTCGCTTCGAGTGTCTGAGAAATTGGTTGTAAAATGAAGAACAAAGTCAGCTCTGTTTCATTTTTGGGCTTTTGGTGCAACAAAAAAAGAAAATCCAAAATCACAGTTTAACTTGAAGAAGGCAGAATATTTTGCTAATAGCAAATATGATGTTTCCATATTCATTTACTAATGCAAACGCCTGTACTAAAAGTAACAATTTCCACCACTTTCCTTGTAAATAAAACTTTTCAGTCTCTCCTGTACTTGAACTCATCTGTTATTCTTCATTTTAACAATCACTTTAAGAAAAATGCATAGGGTAAGTCAAACAACATTTGATTTACTAAAACAATGATAGATTAATTCCTTTATGAATAAAGAAATTCAGTTTATTTAAATCATGTAGATGAAATGCAAAAAAACAGATTTTTGCAGTAACACTGAAACCATGCTTTGCATGCCTGTTTAAGAGCTACGAACAACGCTGTCACAATCTAAAAAAGGAAATTAGTTATTATTCATACTTAAAACTTCAATCCTATGAACACTTTGTAAAAGTTACCAAGGACAAAAAAAACAGTTATTTTGTACAGCCGTACATATCGGTGGAAATGTTAACATATTTCAGTATTAATATGTAGTGATAAAATCATGCATCCATTTTATCTCACAGTAAACAGGTCAAGGGGATTTCTTTGACCTTGAGTCCTCTTACCCACACATGTGCGTCCAGTACTGTCCAAGGTCAGACCCTCTGCACACTCGCAGCGGAACGAGCCCTGTGTGTTCATGCAGCGGCCATTTGTACACACTCCAGGGAACACTTCACACTCATTAATGTCTGCAGGGAGCAGGGCATATTAAGAGACATGATTACAGGGTGGAACACTGACAGACATACACTTTTACAGAAGAAATCTACAGGGAGAACATGAAGGCACACTACAAGGGCAAAAAGATTAAATAAATTCATGGGAGTGCTGAAGGTTGGTCACCGTTCATTAACTTATCAAATGTTCTTACCTTCACACACAAGGCCCTTCATACGAGCAAACCCTCGGGAGCAGGCTGTGTCTAAAAGGAATTGAGGAGATTGAGGAATGCAGTCAAGATATTATATGTATAAGAAGTGATTTTAGGGTTTATTTATGGGCTGGTTCCACAATATCATGGTATCTTAGTGTTGACCAAAGCAAACAATAACTACAGACTCTTTCCTGAACCTTCAAAGTAGTTTAAAATAACAATGAATTATCAATATGCTTCAATTATATGTACATACAGTATGCAAGGACTCTGAAGGACTACAAGAGACTCTTTAAGAGCATGGCATTTATGTTTGTGTCTGGGCACTCTTACCAATCTCGCACGGTTCACATGGACTTCCCCAGGCAGCCCCCAGTGTGGAGCAGCACTCAGACTTCAGCGTGGCTCCGTTGATGTTCACCTCGCAGCGGTTGTCCTGTATCGTTAACCAGCAGGTGCTCTTCATGCTGTCTGTGGTGCAGATATAACAACAGAGAGGGTTACTGACATCCTTGTTTTCACACAAAGTTAGCATTTGGTGTTGACTAATTGTAGGTTTTAAGTTGGGCTGCCAAACAATCTGCTTAAAGGGATACTTCAGTATGTTTTAAGTGCAGCTTTAAAAGATTCATTTTAGCAGAAAATTCATCAGCCACAGTGATTTTGATCAGCTTTGCCCTTGTAATAAGAGAACCAGCAGGGAAGTTAAACTTTACATTCCCGTAGATGGGGCCAAGAGCGCTGTGTGCCTTATTGCGTTTTAGGTGAGTGCAAACCAATAAATCAATGTTTGAGTAAACCTGTAATACTGCACTGAACACATTTACAGCTCTTGACTCTTATATAAACAGACTGCTTTGTTTTTGGTTCTACTTTACTTCAGGGCACGAAGGCTATGCTGTTTACCAAGGTAGTACCAAAACAAAGGGGCTTGCAAGCTGAAAAATAAATCATTGTTAATGAGTTAAGTACAGTCGACAATCATCCCAGTGAGGTTTTTTTTTTGTTTTTGTTTTTGTTTTCACCTAAAATTCAGGGGATAAGAAACAGCGACTGGCCTCATCTGCACCAATTCATAGCCTCACTTTCATGTCAGTTCTGTCCTTACAGGGACAACACTCATCAAAATCACTGTGGCTTAAGTACTTACTATTAAAATAAAATGTATACACTGCTCTTAAATTATAACGAAAAAAGCCTTTAATGCATTTAAGTTGATATTATTTTAATATTTTGTGCCTTGTTAAACATGTTTTAGGTCCACATTGACGATGTGAAGCAGTTCTTCTCAGTGACTCGTTTAGGGAATAAAACAAATGCAGAGATGTATGATTAGACCTCTAAATTTACATTCCCACTAGTGCTGCACTGCCTTCATAGAGTGGCTTAAATATGTGACAGCCTCAAAGTGCTTCTTACTCATGACTACAAGCTTCTGAGGCTCGCTGAATGCCACAGTTTCTAGAATATATAGGGTATGTTTTAAAAGCCTCATTATGGACACTCTTATCTTGTTTCAACTTATTCTCTCTCTAATGCAAAAAAAAAAAAAAAAAAAAAAAAAAAAACACAAGGAAGACAACCCTTTAGAGGTGAGAAATGCACCCTAAAATGCAGGAGTTTCAGTGTGACCTGCAGAGGTCAGCAGATCTGGAATAAGCCTGAAAGCACCATAAAAACACCAGCATGTCTGTCCAGTTCAAAAAGTACCAGTAGGAAAAGCCACTACCAAAATCAGTATGCAGACCATGGGGCCTAAACTGAATTTTACTCTTTAAAACTTGGTAAAAAAAAGTTTAAGGAAGTAAATAAATTTAATTGTACCATATGCCTCCTTGTGTTCATAGATTAGTGATCATCAACTGGAAGCCCTAGGGCCACAACAGGCCCCCCATGGCTGTTGATCTGGCCCCTGGAGTATTATCAAAGTCCAGAAATGTGAAGTGAAAAAATATGTTGTGGTTTGAAGGGTAAATTCTTCTATGCAACTGAAACAATTATATTAGTCATGACTTCATGTTCTATCTGAACATAAACCCACCAGACAGCCATTGTAAGAAAACAAAATATCCTGAAAAAAACCCATTAAACTTACGATCCATTAGTTCTTTAAATCAGGCCCTTGTAATGTCTGTCAAGCAAAAACTGTCCTTTACGCAAATGCAGTTGATGGCCCCTGGCACAGAGGAGGTCTTGAATATTGTAACCAAAACACTAAATTGTTTGCCTCTGCTTTTTTTCAAGCCAATAAACTTTTCTGTCTTCACACTGGGCTAAATCATTACATTTAACCTTGCACAATCCCACACTTAATGAATTGTAAGAGCCAGTCATACGTCTGACACCTTTTCCCAAAAACCACGAGGCCACCCAAACACAAAACCACAATTTACTTTCTCTCTCTTCCCCCTGCTGAGTGATGGCTCTAAAATAAAAAACAGAAATGAATCAAACCTGAGGAATTTGTGGACCCCTGACAGCGCCAGCCCATGCTGAATAAACGAGTATTTATCCAATGAGTCATTCTGCCTCCCAGGTATTATAACATCTGTATTCTGAGTTAGCATGTAGCTCTGTCAGAATGATTTCCCAAAAGAACCCACTGGGACTCTTAAACTTCTGCAGAGAGTTTTACATACCACATGTCACGTTAAATCTGCAACAGATCTCTATGAAGTAAAAAGTATTTAACGTGAACCAAAGCCAAGCATGTGAGGATTTATCTAATAAATTAGGCCATTTTGACTAACATCTGAGGCTCACAATACCTCCAGAATAACCATGGAGGTTTGACTTTCATCCCCGTAATCAAACAAAGAAGACTTGTACCAACTACATCATGTGTGTGTCTGTGTGCACCTATTCTCACACAGAGCCCCTCTGCTTCTTTAATTTGCATCGGGCATTTCAGAGGAGTGATGTCTTACCCACACAGATGGTGTTAGTGGAGTCAAGCTTGCTGCCGTGTGCACAATCGCAGTTGAAGGACCCGGCCACGTTACGACACGCTCCATTGATGCATGGGTTGGATTCACATTCATTGATATCTGAAACATATGCAAACACACCTTAGGTCAGGGCTGAGGGGGCTGATTTAAATGGATCAAATCATCCTTATTTGGAGAGAAAAAATCTTTGTGCATGTGCGGGTGTCTTCTTCCTAAGAGCCACATGTTTACTGAAACATAATGCAACACATCTGGTTATAATGTCACCGCATAATGACCTTGATTGTTAGTTAAGACTACAAAGCCCATGTGGATCTCCGGCAGCACGCACAGTTGAGTGTGTTCATGTGTCAGAGAGAGAGTGTGTGAGTGTTTGCGGTTGTACCCTCGCAGGTCTCTGATTCTGGTTTGAAGACATATCCCTTAGGACAGGAGCAGGTGTACGATCCAGGGGTGTTTCTGCACAGACCGTTGTCACAGAGCAGACGGTTCACCAGGCACTCGTTGATGTCTGCAGAGAAGTGAGAGAAAGAAAATGAGGGGCAAAAGAGCAGAAGTATTATTTTTAAACAAATAAAAGAAAAAGCTCACAACATTTATGACCACAGTACTGATTATGACTTCTGTGGCAACAGACGTAATATCATAAATATACGTTGAGCAGACTTTAAAAGGGATCTTTGGCTGAAATCAAATCAGATGTTGGGCTACGGTCTGGTCCTGACAATGAATTAACATCAAATTATGATGTAGAACTGATGGTGACTTGTCAGGTAGAGTCCACATCTAAGGGACTGGTGTCAGACCTGGAAGTTAGGCTGCAATAAATTACTGTCTTGAACTACAAGTGCCAAACTCAAGCTTATAGAGGATTACCCACTTTGGCAAATGTCAGATCCTGATATTGGCATTAATTTGGACTGAAATCAGTAACAGTCATTAGGCTGAGATACATAACTAGTTTTTAAGAAACACTGACATATTTTCTAGCATAATCAAGGCTTATATGAGATTTTTAACAGACTTTAATTGTTTAACTTTATTCTGATCTCATCTGACTGTTATTGAGTACAGTATTGAATGAACTGATGACAAAAACTATGTCAGACCTAATGCTCAGTAGAAGATTTTTTAGAGTAAGCACCACTTACAGAAGTATGCTTATAGGCCATAAGATAATCTATTTGTATTACAGTGGTGCAAGGATGACATGATTTTGTTTAATTGGTTTTGAATCATTGCTAATGAGAAGTGCTGTTAATCATGATTAAGTTTGTGAACAAACATTTCCTTCATCGTTTTTAACACTTTGCAGTGAGTAAAGGCTAATGTTGGGCTACTAACAAACTACAACATGGCAGACCAACTGTAACACCACCTCAACTAAGCTCCCATTCTTGTCACAAGCTCTAACCTCCTCTATTAAATATTTTTTCTTAGTGTGACCTGATCAGTCAGTGCTCATGGCTGTGTCAATTCTGTATGCTATCTTTTAGAGATGATCAAGGATGTTGCTGATCAACTCTGTTGTCAAAGTTTGCAGTTTGTAAGCAACCATCCTTTTTTAAACCCAATGACACTTTAAGATCCCTGAGTGGGGCAGTTCCAGGTATATTTACGCTGTAAAACAGAGTGTCAGAATCCCTTGTGTTAGTTACAGACCTAATTTTGGGGCATTATCTCAAAACCTGTTCTAACATCCTACAGACTTTGAGACTAAGGAACCTGAAAAAAATGACAACCCAGTTCTGTTGAGTTCAAAATGGGAAACATTGTTTCATTCATTAGCCATTGCTGCAACTGATTGGCCATATTTGACTTTGTTGTTCTTATTTCTTTACATAAAATAATGGGACATATACATAACTTGTATCACCATTTAGCTGTAATGAAAATAAAACAAGGTTATAGTTCCACATCACTCAGCTCTAAATTGTAACATCTACTGTTGTAGAATTATTGTCAGACAAACAAGTGAGATTAACAATATAGTCTGTTGATCGTCTGATCTTTAATCTGGATATTTCAATGACTTAAGATAATGGCCCTGCTTTGAGTTCAGATCCTAGCGATGGGATGTTATCTTAACCTGACAGGGGGGTTCACCTCAAGTCATACTGTTGTTTTAAAATTACATCTTGACATGGCTTGACATCACTATTAAGCTGATGCCTAACCCAATATTAAACGAACATAGTTTACAGACAGTGAATTGATGTTAAATCCAACTGCCGACTCAACATAATCTTTATGGTAATAATGTTTGGTTGACATTAAACCAGTGCAGGATAGAACAAAATCTAAAACTGGCATTTGATCATGAACTTTGGTTGCCACGTATCCCTGTGTAGAGCTAATGCTAAATCCCAAAGTTATACTGACCCAAGATCCTGATGTTGGGTAGAAGTCAAAACCCAGCCCAAGGCTGACCCCAGAGCCCACATTGAATTGACAACAGATCACAAAAGTCTGTACCCAGATGCCATTGTTGGGCTGATTTTAAATCCCATAGCCAAACTGACATTAGACCACAAAGCTGTGCTAATGTGAAATCCTGACCCCAATGTGAATCAAAAGTTTTAGAAAAATATAAACTTTAAAACTGATGAGTCTGTGCCTTTACATTACTTTGGAATTCATGATGATTTCTAGGTTGGCCTCTTATTAGATAGACAGACAGATGGACAGACATTCATTTAAAACTATACTCACTTGCCTTTAACAAATCACTCTGTTACTCTTAAGTCAAACAGAGATGAACCTACTCACCAACACAGTTTTTCCCACTGGTGTCAGACTCGTAACCAATGTTACAGTTGCAGCGATAGCTTCCTCTCAGGTTCTCACAGATGCCATTCTGACAAATATCTGGGTCCAGACCACACTCATTGATGTCTGCAAGAAAAAAATGAAGTATGAGCATAAAAACTGTTATGTGTCTTGAACAACGCATAAACAGTCATAAACAACATACTCACCTCTGCCATCAGTTGTTATGCCAATACCACTGCTGCAAATAGCCTGGAACTCGGCTAAAAGCAAACATTAAAAAACATGTTTCAATTTTTGTGACTTAATGGCCAAAGATTTCCAAAAGCTAAAATAAAAATTAAAAGATAAAACAAACATGTATCTTTTACCTGAGTTCCTGGAGGGGCAGGGGTTGCACGGCTCCCCAAATCCATGTTCAGGATTTGCACAACAGCACTCAGACTTGGTCACTGCACCTGGGAAGGGCCTCGAGCATGTACCCATTTTTATGTTGCCATAGCAGGTTGTTCTCATGTGCGTGTCCACACACACTCGCCCGTCCACATCGATAACCAGACCTGGAGGGCACTCGCAGCGGAAAGAACCCTCTGAGTTGATACAGCGGCCATTCATACAAATGCCAGGTGTGAGACACTCGTCTATGTCTGATGGAGAAAAGGAAAAGACAATGTACACATCAAACGTAGTTCATAGATAACAAGCTAGAGTAAATGTATTTCCAGATAGTTTATTCAAAAAGGAGAATTCCTCCTCAGATAACCAGAAATTATGCAAATCATAAAAAATGTACTGCTCTGTACTATCTTACGAATGTTAAGTTTATACGATTATTCCAGAAACAAATCCACCACAGGTACAGCTGGGGGCAATCCCACTTTGGAAAACCATGTTTAGCCTGGCTGCCCTTTTTATTAAGAGCATCATATAAGTGGAATTTAATTCCACAATGAATTAGGCAGTTACCATCCAATCATTCATCCAGTTATTTCAAAAAGTATCGTCTTAAGAACAATGTCAACACTAATGCCGTACTTGCCAATACTTAATGCAACTGTTTTGTGTTTAACACTTGGTATGTTGCATTTTTGTGATTCTTCTCACTTGTTTATGTATGTATTATTATTATCACTTTCTCTTAATGTTGAATATACTATGTCTGTGTCCATCTATCCATCTATCATCTACACTATTAGTCCCTGTCAGGTTCATAGGGAGCTGGAGTCTAATCCACCAAACATTAGGCGAGTGGCAGGGTACTCTCTGGAACTCACGCCTAGTTCCAAGTTCAAGGTAGAGTCCTCAATTATCCTAAGGAGATTTTTTGTTTTTGGTCTCTTGGAGGAAACAGTAGACACAGACACTTAACAAATCCTCCTGAACTAAACAGCAGTCGGCTAATCATCTAAACACCTGATTAGATTTCTGATATCATTTATGCTTTCAATTAATTCAGTTGAAGTCATTTTCAGACTTCTATTTCATTGGGTTTAGTTTGTTTGTATAACTTTTATTCAGTCTGTGTACCGATTTGTAATGGTAGTGTCCAACTTTGATTGTAAATAAAGGTCAAAAATAATGACCAATAAATCTTGGAATATGTTTGGCCAAGGGGGATGCAGACGATGGATGGCATCATTTGGCATAGCCGTAGAAATAAAACAGCCTCTAGCACACCACTCAGCATTCAAATGTGTACTTTGTTGACTACAAATGGGACATACCCAACATGCTTGATAAATGTTGGATACCAGTTGCAAAGCCGGGCAGCAGATGGTGTATTTTAATGAGTTTATTTAAAAGAATTCCTTCACAGATAACTTCAGAGAGTAAATATGTAAACCATGAGGTCATTTCCTCTTATTACTGATCTAATGCTCTAAATTTTCAACAATCAGATCATGGAAAGCATTATTTGGACTGATGCACGAGTGTTGAGGCTATACACCTGTGCTGTCGGTGTTATGACGTGATCTGCTTTGAAAACTTTCAGACAAGCATTAATACATCTCTCTCTCCATCTCTGTCTGTTTTCGGATTGTGTGCAGAAGTGCTCTAGAGATTTTTGATTAATCTGAGTTTCATAAATACAGCCATTGCTTAATCTCTGTCAAAGAGACATCTGCAGGATTTTACAGAGCACCAAATCTATCAAAACAGTTCTGAAGGCCATGTTAGCACTTTGATAAACCTGCCATACCAATGCAGTAGCGTCCATTGGGTGCCAAAGAAAAGCCGGGCTTGCAGATACACTTAAAGCTGCCGTCCTCATTGATACACATGCCGTTGAGACACATGTTGGTAGTGGCACACTCATCGTGATCTGAGGAGGACAAAAAGGAGAAATCAGACCATGTGTTAAACAGATCAAGTTCACGTGCAGGATGATCATATATTTGTCGGCTCCTTACCAACGCAGTTCTTTCCATCAGATGTTAACTCAAAGCCAGCATTGCAGACACACTGAAAGCTTCCCTCAGTATTTACACAGCGCCCATTGCGACACATCACTCCATTCATAATACACTCGTCGATGTCTGAGGGGAGGAAAACACATGGAGAATGGGTAAGTGAGACAGTGAACCTAAGAACAAAAGTCAAACTGAGCTGTGTTTAGAAAAACTCATACTAAAGAAACATTTTAAGGGAGTTGTTGCATGATCAAAGTTTGAAAGTTCAGTCAGACATACCAATGCAAGCTTGTTTGGACAGAGTACCCTGGTAACCCTCATGGCACTTGCAGTGGTAGGATCCAGGGGTGTTGATGCAGTCTCCATTGGTGCATGGTTTACTCAAACACTCGTCTACGTCTGGAGAGAACAAAAATCACACAAAATTAAACAATTCTGTCTGCCAGTGAGTGGAACTTAATATTAGCGATACAATGATAGTGAAAATGTAGGGCTGTTGCTGATACCAATATCTTAAACAACGAATTAGCTGATTTCTGATGCTATTGTCCATTTTTCTATATTTTTGTTGTAATTTGCCCCACATTTTTTCTCTTGTTTATCCATGAAAACAGATCATATTTTGTCTCAATGGTAACTTATCTAAATTAGGAGTATGTGTGCTGCTAGATACAAAATTTAGATTGATTTGACATGACAGACATTGGCTAAAGTACTGATAGTAACTAGTACTGACACTTTCATTCATCTGTGCATCCCTACAAAATGGTGAATGCAAAAAACAAGATTATATTCTGCACAGAAATCTCCAGTAAGCCACAACATATAATGTTTCAAATCCCACCAAAAGAAATCGGAAAATATTTTTATAATTTCCACACTTGTTATATTGCACTTACGTAAAAGTTCAGTTACTTTTGTTTTTACACAAATAGGGGAATAGGGAACTTAGTAGTAGGGGTGTGTCAGCCTCCAGCAGCTGGTTAGCAGCAGGCATTCAATCATGTGACCCCTGTCTCTCAGTTTCATTTATTATAATTATATTTATCACTGGAACAGACACTTTATCTATTTGCAGGAATGCCTTTATTCAAAGAAACGCTAATTAGAAACTGTATCTTGATATGCATATCATTGTTGGTTATTGTACTATTTTTTTTTAATAAACTACTTGGTTAGAATTTTTTGGGGATATATCTATATGAAGTAGATACTCACGTATGTGAATACTGACACCTTTGTATCGCAATACATATCAGATTGTCAGGTTCTTGCTAGTGCGTACCCATAGTGAGTATTTTGAGAACATTTTTCTGTCAGGCAAAATGGACAGCAGCTAAAGAATGCATCAACCTGTCATATGTTTCATAAAACAATATAATATTTATTAACATTTGATCTCAATAACATTACCACAGAGTAGCAATGTGCATGACATATATGACACCAAATATTTCAGACTGCAGTAATTAAGGATTTTAAGCATTCTGAATAAAAGTTTGTGAGAAGCACATTGTATAGATCAAATAAATATAGTTTACTGCAAATATACGTTTAACAGTTTGTCCCTACAAACAAAAACTCTCTACAACTACACTGTAAATGCATGTTTTCACATTTCATGTTGTTATAAACTGTCAGTTTCAAAATGTGCAATGCCTTTTTGGATATTCTGCTTCTGATAGGTATTGTGCATTAAATCCAGATTGTTTCAGTTTGAAGAAATATTTTGCCTTCCAGTATTGTGGTACAAAACTACCAATATTGAGATTAAATTGTTGCTATTAGAACATCACTAGTGATTTAAGGCTAGTGAGATTACTTTAAGTTTTTTAGTCATGTAATGAACTAAGTTCTCAGGTGCTATTTGAAACTTCCTGAAATGGTCAGAAGATGGCAGTGTAGTATGCAGTAAACTGAGGAACTTCACTGACAATGTATGTCCATGTGAGGCTGAGTGGGGTTCATGTGAACTCCAGAGCAGAGCATGGACATCAGATCACATGTTGAAACACTTTCATAGCATTGCCTTGGCACATTTTAAAATGTTAATTTACATTTCCTGTTAATTTTTTCCTGCACTTGATTAATTCACCTATGTCTCGACCTTCAGCTAATATTTTGCTTTTATGCTTTTTCATATTTAATTATTTAGGACTTTGAATCCATTCTTATTTACTTTAATTTCTAAAAAAACAGATAGAGTAATATGATTTGTTTTTTTATTATGATCATTTGTTTTTATCCTCATTTTGATTCCTTCATACTTTTGTTTTATTTCCTGATTGTACTGCTCACTTACCTTTACTGCCTTTTGTATTCCTGATTCATTGTGTTAGGCTTATTCTTCCTGATTTTTTTGCCCTTGAGACCTGTCAGTGTTTTATTCCTTTGAATTTTACACATTATCCTTTGTTGTCCTCAATTATAATGCTTATTCTTGATTTTTTTAAGTTCTTGCCTTTGTTTTGTCTGTCATTAGGGGTGGGTCTAGAAGTTTTTAAGTGGCAGGTCAAATGATCATTCACATTCTGACTCTGGCTAGGATGGCTGATCAGATTTATGGTTTACTCACTCACCCCCAAGCCACCCATCTAGCCCTGCCCATGTCAGGTAAAGCACTATGGAAACATGTCTTTGAAGGTGCTTTAGAAGTAAAGTTATTGACATAATAGCTATTGGTAGTAGTAGCTGTGGTAGCAGTAACAGTGGGCTAGTACACGGTGTGTGCAGATTTCTTACCAATACACTCCCCACGGACGTCCTGCCTGTAGCCCATGTTGCACTCACAGCGGTAGCTTGTCGGTGTGGGAATGCAGCGTCCATTCAAACATAGGTTGGTGAAATGTTTGCACACATCGATGCTGTCGTTCACAGACACAGTGCCTAAGAATAATTAAAACGTGGCAGGAAAACATTTCAAATCAGTTGATCAAGATCATTTTTACAGTTTATAAATACATTTAAAAATCTTGATACTTACCTATTTTTTGTGTCAGAAGGCCTCCTCCATTGCCAAAGCCTCCCCCATTACCCCCAAAGCCCCCACCATTTCCTCCAAAGCCTCCTCCACCACCTCCATTGCTACCGATGCCTCCATTTCCATTACCATTAGGCACACTTGTGAACTTGAATCCGTAGTTGAGCCCATTGCCATTGGTGCTGGGGAAGTGTCCATTGGGGTAGCCATGGGGAAGACCTTGGGGAACGCCCACAATACACAGGCGCCTGAACTCATCTGAGACAGAAAAAGAGTCACAAAGAATAGGTCATTTGATGAATGTGATATACGTTGTACTCTTTGGAACTACAGGCACTTTGAGTCTGGACAAGAGGTCTTTCTTCTTCTCTACCTAACACAGCTAGAATTTTAACGCATTGCGCTAACATTGTGAACTTATTTATTTGTTTCATCTACTGTGGGTTTAAATAATTGATGGGCAATTGCGTTACCAAGAGGACCACATTGAGATTATCCAAATTGCAAGATGGCCAAATTTTCCCAATTTAAAGGGTGCTACGAAGGACAAATATGTATAGTTGTCATTAGAAGTTATTTTATCAGCATTGGTCTACATTTAAACAGAAATGAAATTACCAATACTTCATTTCATGAGCTAAACACAGAATTCAAGCCAGTTTTAGCTTTTATTTATGCAAATAACAGCGCATTTACTGGTTATCAAAGTGTATTTTACTTACATTTTTCCTCCTATTTTGAAAAATCCTTAAAAGTAAGTTTTGCAAAAACAATCACAGCTATTTTTTATGGAAGCATTGCTGTGTTAGTGCTTTCAAGGCAAATCTGCTCAGGCTTCATCGTGAGCATACATTTTACTAATACTGTAAACTCACTGACGCGCTGCATTAAGGTCGTGGAAGGGCAGCAAGTGGCATCCCGTTCTGCCAGTTGCTCAGAACCAGCAGATCAAATCAATATTTTGGGCGCTTTTTGACCTTTATTAATGGTGGAGAGTGGATGGACTCAGAAAGGGGGTAGACATGCTGCATCAGGTTGGATTTAAACCTGGACTCCCTGCACAGACTAGAGCCTCAATACCCAATACGCACGGTAGCAACCTACCCAACCACACCGGCACCCTAAGTAAAATGTATTTTAATGGGAAAAGAGGCTGGGAGATGGCACACCTTGGTTAATTTCCAAGCTCTCCTCCATGCGCATCCTGATCTACAAAGCTATGCTTGGTCTGCTTCCATCGTACTTGAGTGACTGTATTCATGTAAAAAAGTTCTGGAAGATACAGTCTTCGTTTTGTGTCTGAGACACAAAATCTACTTTTACTATCTGTCCCCAAAGTTCAATAGAAAAGAAGGGTAAAGAAGTTTCAGATATGCTCCTCCTGCAGACCGGAATCTGCTACAAGGAAAACTGAGTCTTGGAGAGCTGGTCTCTTTAAAGCTTCCTGCGTGCAGATTAAAGGCTTTGGAGGAAGATGAAGAAGGCTGGAGATGCTATGACTGATAATTTTCTGCTCTATGACTCTGACTTGATTGGTTGATATGTCTGTAACTGTGCCTGTAATTGTTTATGTCTATATCTTTGTAAATGTGCTGCTGCCTACCTTGGCCAGGTCACTAATGCAAATGAGATTTTTAATCTCAATGAGGTTTTTCTGGTTAAATAAAGTTCACTATTATGCACATTCTCCAGCATCCATGTGCACTCCCAGAAACACTCAGAAGCACACACTCTTTCAAATGCTCTTTTTAAATGCTCTCATGTAAAAGTGATAGTAATTACATTGTGTTCATCAGTATTTCACGTGATGTCTAAACACTGTTAAGAACAATTTTGATTAAAGCATCCTATCCAGCAGGTGCATTCTGCTTGAAAAGGGATTGAAAGCTGATGTTCTGATTGGTTTTATTCATGTTACGCCCAAGACACGTTAATTATCTATCATATTTGCACTCTCACTAACTTTGTGCCAGGATTGTTTGCCCTCTTGACAGCAAAATGAAGCCAGACACAACCAAAATCACTATGCGCCTTGCAGTTTCAGGTAATGCGCTATATGCTGTCCTTCACAAGCCCTGGATGCTCTGCAGTTTGTCTTTGTAAGCTGATGAATTGCAGGACTAAGAAATGTGATTGTACATTGCAGCTCATTCTGGTGCTGTTTTATTGACTTTTTATTATGAAGTCAGCCCTCCTACTGTTATAATCGTGTCAGATATGCTTTGAGTTTGAGCATAGCTTGACCAATCACAGTTGACAAAATGATCAACTATTCTGGCAGGTCTTCTTGCTTTGTTTGAAAAACAGTATGTATTTTGTGGTTTTCACATAACTTCTTGTGTTTATAGCATCGCTGCATGTTTGCATGTTTTCACTTTGTCTGACAATCACAATAAATCAAACATGCATGTCTTATTTTGTCAGTGCCTGTGAAAGAGGATCAGTAATAGATCAGTTATGGATCACAAGGTCTCACGCGGTAAAGGCTGCTCTAAATTCTTTCTTGACAGAGAGGATGATGGGTCATTATCTCCGCACAAATCTGTTCCATATTTCTCTGTTTAGTTTGCACTTATGACATCATGCTCATCAGTCAGCGAGGATACTGTCTCCTCTCTCTGTTGAGCACACACACACACATAAGGCTCACTCTAATGGCCTAAATCCTGTATACTTAAACATCTTTTGGTTGACTCATTTGGCATTTGTGAAACATTCAAGCATGTGCAGCTTTATTTACTGCATGAGCTCATCCAAAGTCATAGATAAACTATCCAGAAGGCTGCCAGTTTTGTGTCAGCAGAGTGATGGTACTGGATGTTCTGTACCAAGTTAAAGTTAAATCAATCACTTTAATACAGATCAACTAGAGAAGATGCTGTTTGAAGAACTATGTGTTTTTTTTGTCCACAAATAAAACCTTGGATATGACTGTGACCGTTGTTCTGTTGTGTGTACTCACCAGATCCCCTGACAGGGCACATCTCAGGGATTTGTCCCAAAGCCCAGCAGCGCCCCGTGTCACAGCAGCAATGCATTTTCGTGTACTGACCGCTCAGCTCCGCAGCACAGCGCCCGTTAGCAAGAGCAGAGAAACAGGTACCAACGCGCTGGTCTGAAAGAAGAAGAGGCAACTGTATTAAAATTATTTCAGGGCTGTATAACTTTGCATTAAGGGAGAAACAGACAAATTTGGGCCTTTAACACCTGTTTGTGGACATCAGCCGCTCCTGAAACACACTGCCTGACCGCTAGGCCACAGGCACCATGAATGAAAACAGTTAGCCAGGAATATGGAAAAAAATACAAGTTTGTGCTCGAAATTCATCACAACAGGGTCGAACTCTTAGATTTTTTTAGGTGGTGAAATGCAGAGTTTCAAAGGTAATAAAAATAAATGACATGCCATTAATTAGTAATTACAATAACTCTTCTGTCTTTATGAACTAAAAAAAACAAAATGTCCCAATTTTTATGTTATTTTTTAATTTTTTCAACTATTCTAATCTTTGTAGCTCATCATAATGACTTAAACAATATGATACAAAACACATAAAATAAACCGCTGTTCTTTATAAACAGTAATCCGATCTGGAAGGACATGTATCTACACATTTTATTCAACAAATTTTTCCTGAAATAACAAGAAATAATTTTTTTATCTCAGCTCGTAGGTCTTGTATCATGAGATGACACTGCTCTTTTTCTGGTGATATAAACTAATTTTAGATGCTTTATCTCATCTACTTTTCCTATAAAAATCCAGTCCTCAGTTTTAGCTCTTTTCTGAGCAGTCCCTCTTAGTATAATCTCATGTCCAACCACGGCCCTTTCAGGAAGCGGAGTGGGTTCCAGTTGTCTCGCACTGTGCTCTAATGTTTATAGTGGCAAAGACAGTCCTGGACACTTTCCTTTCAAAGAAGCCAACTGTGGACTGAACACACACCTGGCTCAGGGGGTGTATCACATCTGGGGAGGTGGCATATTCCCTAATAACATAATCAAGGTGAGAAAACCAAACTGCCTGTTGAGCACACTTCTCTGAAAGGCAGAGCAGGTAACAGAGGAGGAGAGGGCTTTTTTGGGTGTATTTAGCATTATGTTGGACCTTTAAAGTTACCCCCTTTTTTAGGTTATTTCTATTCTATTCTATTTCTCATAGTGGGGAATATTTCTATATGTGAATATTTCTATATTCTACATATGTTACACACATAAGTGCTTAAGGTTCCTCAAATCAAGACAAAGGAGAGATATCAACTCATAAAAATATTAAAATTACAAGTCAACAACTTTACCAATAATACCAATAAAGTCAGGGTAAAACAAAAAAATATATATATTTGTCCAAAAATTGTTACAGCTTATGTAGCTCAGTTACAGAAACAGGAAGAATGTTTTTTGTATCAATTTATTTCACACCTAGGGACTAAAAACCTCCATCCAGAGGGAAATACTGAAAGTGACTATGCAAAAGATGGGAGTTGCCATGTAAATGTTTTTAACATTTGTTTCTTGTTACTCTGGTAAAAGTGAACTAAGTATGAGGTCTCAAGGTGTCCCCTCAAAGAGAAACTTAGCTGTAAATAAAATGTTTAGGTATTTTTGTAGTGAT
This sequence comes from Cetoscarus ocellatus, assembly GCA_037902135.1. Taxonomy (NCBI): domain Eukaryota; kingdom Metazoa; phylum Chordata; class Actinopteri; order Labriformes; family Labridae; genus Cetoscarus; species Cetoscarus ocellatus. The sequence goes on from JBAMNC010000598.1 coordinate 449,718, forward strand.
GCAGCACTGTACTCAAGGGTTTGATCTAGTTTCATTTAAAGCAAAGATACAACAGATTGTATATTTTCCACAGGAAATAGCAAATAAACACTTCCTCCAGCCAGGTGAATACAATACTCAATACTTGTTGAATTGAGGACAAATTCAGTAACACTTTGACCACTGATACATCATTTTTAGTGATTAAAAAAACCACAGGTTATCACCACTCTTAAAGCTGCATTACTCTAAGTCCAGGGCTGGCCCGACTGGGAGGAAGCTTCTTTATAGGCCAGTGGGAAAGGTTGCCTGGGGTCTCGACGAACTGCAGGAATCTGAGGGCCTCCAAAAGGGGGTCTTATTTGTTACAGTTTTCCAGGTCAGGGTCAATGGGGCAGAGAGAGAGAGGAGGGGGCTGTGGTTCAAAGAGCTTGTGTGAGAAGAGGACAGGGGGGTTCTGGGTATTTAAGCAAAATACCAAGAGAGGGGAAGCATGCACGTGTATCATTTGTGACTATCCTATGTGAAAGAGAAAAGTGAGAGCATCTGGGGGGCAGAATGAACGGGGGTGGGAGGGAGGAGCTCAAGTCGATTAACTCGCTAATGAGCCAGCAGTCTGGAATTAATCAGTTCCATGTGGAGCAATTCTTGCCAATTAGATAAAACATGAGGGTCTGTGCTGGGTCTGGAAGCACATAAAGTACAGTACACACACATTTACATGCAGTGACACACTAAGATGCACATTCCCATTAATCAGCTGACATTTTCAACAGAATAAGTGTGAATATATCCACACATTACTCACAGCAATACATCGACTCATAGATGTACACAGACATAAAAATGTAAACTAAAAAAAATCCTTTAGGTCTTCGAGAGCTGCAGGGAGGGTAGATGTGCAAAGGTGGGGGGGTCAGGGTCTGTTGATGAGGATGAGGATGACTTAAATTGGATCCAGACTGTGGTTTACTTGCTAGTGTTGTGCCACTATACAGACATGTGCTTTTATTTGGTGAGGTGTTTTTACAGACTGACCGGACAGCTCTTTTTTTTTTTCTTTTGGCATTTTTGTAAAGCTTCCACTGTGTGACAGGGCATTATGCTGTGCTAACCATCAGCCCCCCACCCCCATGGCTTCCACTGGCCTGCCTCACCACAGTGCGGTCTATCTGGGAAAGCACACAGGCCGCTACGCCTTTATCCACAGATCAAAACTGCACATCCTGCTTCTTAAACATTAAGGCAAGAGAGTAAGAACTCAGCCCTATAAAAGCTACTTACTCTCTTTTATTACTCTGTGCTCTGACCACAAGAAAGACATGACGGATCAGACAGGGTGGGAGGTTGAATCAAAGTGTGTCAGTAACATCACAGAGGAAACAAGCAGAGTTTATGATATCTGTGTTTCCACAGCCAGGCATGCATCAACTGTACATTTGTCTTGCTAATAAAGCAAGACAAATGTATCCACTTAAAACATGGTCTGAGATGCGGAACCATCTTTTCATAAGGCTCAAAATTTCAGTATGGGCCCCTACCTAAATCAATGAGAGGAGACTCAAAAAACAGTACAAAAATGATTTGGAAAAGCCAGGTATATTAATCTGTCTATTAGGGAGTTCAAACAAAAAAAATGAGCACAATGTTTTGCAAAAACCAAACTACAACTGACAGGTTTTGGGACTCCTCATTTGCAAAAATTGATCATTTCACCTTTTGTAGTGAGTCATAGTAAACAATTAAATTTCCACCTGTAACACCTCACAACTTACTGACAGAAATGTGAGTATGTTTTATTTTTGTTATGCCTAGTACAATTTGCTCCATTACATCAGAGATGTTGACCAAAGAGGACACAAAATGCTCTGGATGTGTTACAATCACAAATGTAAACAAATTAAGGTTGTTGCCTCGAGAAGGAACATTGAGAAAACGAGGAGTTTGTCAAACTCTTAAAAAAAACATACCTGCCTTTATGGAGTGTCATAGAGGAACTCCAATGACAGATGAAAAAATGTTGGCAGAGGCACCTTGGCGCCGTGGTAAATAACTGCTAATAGTTAGCATCAAGCTGACATACAGTATAATTCCCTATACCATTTGGAGAAGCAAACAAAAAGTGTCCAATATCCTTCTTCCATTTTGATCAAGTCAGTCACAGCGTGCAGTTGGGCACATGTGCTGTCTGCCATGTCTCTCAGCCAAGTCACTGCATGACTTTATGGCTCAGGGATCACCAAGTATGACACAGTGCCCATCATAATAGACAAAAAAATCCAATAGTTTGACCTTGGTATTTGTTGGAAAGTTGACTATGCATCCATTTATAAGTCATTTACAATAAATAAATACCAAAATTAATTGAAACCATCACAAAATACCCAATACATACATAAGTTCATATCTTACGCACATTAATACATATTTTGTAAGTCTTAGAGGTAACAAAGCACATCAAGGAGATTTAACTTGCCCTTAAGCATTGCGTTATTTATTTTACCAATAAACAAAAACTTCATTATTCTACAAAGACAACTGACTGATAGTAAGACTATGTCAGTGCCTTTGGAGTTTGCAAACTCACAAAAAATGTTTAATAAATGAGTATTAAAGAAGAACATATAGGAGCAAAAATGAGCATTCACAATTCTCTGTTAAAGACATTCAGTCATAAAGGGTTTATACTAGGGACCAATGCAATGGTTAAAATGGTTGGTCACCAAAGATTTTCATCCTTGAAATTAGGCAGCTAAGTACTAGAAAAGGCTGAGTTATGTGACCTGTTTATTGAAGCCAACCTGCGGCAGTCTGTGCACTTAAAATTCTGTCGCAAACTTGTTTTTAGTCAACATCAAAACAGACAAAGCGCTGGAGCCGAGGCAGTCCTGAGCCTCCTGACAACTACATCATTCTTGCTTGCAGTCGTACCAGCCATGCTTTTAATTATGCCTGTGCACAACTTGTACCATTTTTGAAGCCAAAATGGATGAGTTTAAAAGATTTAACTCCCTGTCAAAGAGCTCTATGCCAGCTGCAACTGAAGTTAGGCTTTGTATTAAAGGTCTGTGAGATTTATTAAGTTACTGGAGAGCTATCCTGTAACTAATTTTTCTTCTCTCTGTATGTTCCCACACATATATAAATAATTCAGACCAGAACAGTTTTTAAGCAGAAATAATCATGTTTATTTTTGCTGTAAAAATTGTCATTTCAACATGGAGTGAGTATTGAACTTCCAGTGCTTCTGTAGATTGCCTCAAGGAGCTGCAGATTTTGGCTTAGTTTGCTGCTTGCTCTGTAGTCAGAGATTTTAGAGACCCCAAAACAGATGAATGTTTATTTTTTTTATTTCAAGTCTACTTCAGTGCATATTAAAATATATATTATTTGATGTCATAATTTATTTATTTTGATCTTATATTCTTACAGGTTTTATGTCTTATTTGACCAGATATCATGTATTTTAAATCCCACACTATTATTAATGCTTTGATTTTGGTTCTGTTGGGCACTTAAATAGTTTATGTTGTACTAACTAACAGTACTGGTCTACCAATAGACTTGCCTCGTCTTACCTTTAACTTCAGTCTGATACATTAAAGAATTGTCTGGATCGGGCCAAATCCAGTCTGGTTTCATCTTACTTCACTCATCTTCTCCTCTGTCTCCTCTCTTAAGCTGGTCCTGTCATTCAGAGACTGAGGAAGGATGTATGGCTGCTTATGTCTGGCACCTGTTTTCTTTGCTCTCTCTTTTCTCTTTTTGTGCTTTTGCAGACTAAAAAATGTATCTTAAGAAAAGTGGGTGCAGGATCTGGGTGTCAATGGATAAAGTGTAAAAAAAAAAAAAAACTAAGAGCAGAGAGTAAAAAGATAAAAAGAGCGGTTATGGGAGAATTCCACAGAAAACAGCAAAGATCATTTTTGTGAATCACTGACCTCTGAGTACAGAGAACAACTTTGGTGTGATTCATATTCTGAAGAAAGACACTCACATCTTCTCGGAGAAAGAAGAAGAAAGAGGACAACAATGTAGAGGGGGAAAAAACTTATATGGCCCCAGTTAACACTAGACAGATGGAGTGCTTTGGGTTATGGCCATTGAAGCACAGTGTTGATGTATGATCCACAATCACTCAGAACAACAGGCTTCCAGCAACTTTGTTATATCTAATGACAATGATTATCTTAACCATGCAGCACTTGCTTGGTTTTGAAAGTAGAAACCTTGTTCCAACCCTTGTTCCAAATCTTGGCAATTCTTGTACCAAGTCTTATTTAGGTATTTTAGACCTTTAAGAATTAATATACCCTTTCTGTCCCTCTCTATTATCTGTGTCTGCTCCGTTGGAAAGACAACACATTCATAAGTGACACACACGAGGGATGTTCTTTGGTAACTCATTTAAAGATCAGCTATACATAGTTTTCAATTCGGACTGCCCAAAAAGCCTGAAAATAAGAGAATTAAATAAAATTGGTACTTCATTATGAATAACAGCTAAGTAAAATGGTGTTGGCTGGAGCTCCAATGAAAAACCATCTTTACTAATGTGTGCAGCAGGCCCTAAACTCTGTCTGGCAGAGGGCCATTTTCAGTCTTGTGGTGTCCTGAGATGCACTGACCTCGAGCACAATGCCATGTCTTTACAAAAACAGCTTTCCCAGTTTGGTGCGGAATAACTTGACTGCCCTGCGCAGAGTCCTGACATCAGCCCCATTTAACACACAGCAACTGCCATCAAGGTCTTATAGCATCAGCACTTTGAGCTTTTTGAGCTGCCTATGAACAATCCCTGCAGCCATGTTTGAAATCTTGTGGAAATTCATCACAGAACAGACAGCACAACAATCCCAGAGTGTTTTAATATCTTGGTTTCTAAATACTTCGAGGCTTATTTGTTCCACCCTGCTGAGGTTACTGGTGCCATCTTTGTGCTCCTCCGTCCTCTATTTCCTCTTTGTTTTCCTTTAAGCAACACCACATGTCTTATACACCGAGGCTGAATGATCTACCACATGACAGGCAAACTCACACACTGACTGTCAGACCAGCAATGGCCCTGTTTATGTATGCGAGCCATGTGTGGGTGCAAGGGAGATTTGGACATGGTTCCTTTTGCTATTCTCATACTAACTTTTAGCAAAATAAAAACAGAGGTGCTGCCATTTTTTTTTCCACAGAGTGTAGGGGTTTGATTTTATGAGTAGTGGAGGTTTGGTTTTGCTACAGGAGCCTTTGTGTTTGTGTGTGTGTGTGTGTGTGGGGTGGGGAGTCAAGTCTGGGCCTCTGATGCTGATAGAGTGAAACAGGCTGACCCTGAGCTGTCTGTTTCAGGACTGAATCTTGAACTAATGTAAAGCCACCTGGTTGTGTTTCACTATGGCTGCTATGAAGGAGGAGGATTGCAGGAATACATTAACACCTGGTCGTGTTTCATGGAACATGTCAGCCAAGTATGCACTGTATATATACAAGTATGTGAAAGTGTGTGTGTGAATCAGTCAGATTGGCGCTAACAGAGCAGAATGATGTCAAGGCCAAAAAGTATGCGCAAGTTTGTTTGTGTGCACAGGGTGACCACCGGTCTGTTGGCTTACTCATCATAGCTCCACCCACAGGAAGAAGTGATTGAGAGAAGGACATCATCGGCCAGATGTGAAGCCAGAAGTGTGTGTTTAACTGGCTGGGGGGTAAGGAAATTAACTAATGGCGGTGGGGGAGAGAAATGTAAGAAATGTGTTTGTGTATTTGTGTTGAGACTCACCGACACATCTGGAGCCATCTGTGCTGGAGATGTAGCCTCGTGGACAGGTGCAGACATAACTTCCAGCAGTGTTGGTGCATTCTCCTCCATCGCACACACCAGGGATGGTGCTGCATTCATCAATATCTAAAGCACACAAACAAAGAGTGACATTATTAGTACCACACAGCAGCAAACAAGCCTTTCAGTACTTATGAGTCTCTGTTTGGACAGAAGCAGTAGCACACTGTAGTAATGTTTACAGACCAAGATAATGTTTCTCCCTCAGAATAAATCAAGAGACACTTTTGGTTCTGACGTCCAAAGAGCACAAGAACTTTGTGTTTTTTGTGTTTTTTATTTGTTCTGCTAAGGACAAGGTTTTTGTGTTTGTTGTGTGTTCTGTTAAGGTTTAAAGTCAGGTTTAATCATTGCTAAAAAATGAGACCAATGCAACAGTGCAAAATATGTGGGTCCATCTAGTTTTCTTGTAAAGGTCCCATGTCCAGCAATATATATATATATATTTTTGCTTTAATGTTGTCAGAAGCATCTTGGGGACCAGAAGAACATGACATTGTCATGACCTTTCACTAAACTCTCACTTAAGTGAGAAATGTGCCTTAGCTATACACCCTCCACATACATGTGTTTTCTGCTCTTCACAGGCAGACCCCATAACTGTGTGAAAATCCACTTTGTGGTCTGTAACCCCTCCCCTTCAATGAGTGGAATGGTGTACTTTCGCTTTCAAGACTGTTTTTTCATTACTCTTTAAATAAAACGTGAAATTTCTTATAAAACATGACAAGACTAAACTATCTCAGATGTATCAATTGCAAACTAAAACTAATATTAAATGCCTTGTCATGTTTGTACTCTCCATTTGGTCTTTGATCACATCATAATTTACAGAGTTTAGCCAACAGTACATGTAAGGGAAATAATCCAAGGCATTAATAACCCTGTTAATGTGTATCGCAACTCATACTTATTTAAACGACTCTGCATGTTGCACGCTTATTCGGTAAATTATGTGTCAACAACTGTGTCCAATATCCTGCTGCCAACAAAAATGAAACAAATGTGCTGACTGAAAGACAGAACCCCCCCCTGTGAATTAGCTGACCCAAATTTAGCAGTCCACAGTCTGACACAGAAATGTGCACAATGTCTGGGAGCACCTGGTCACGTTGCTTGGCAGGGCCCACCTTGGGGTGGTACACTTTATGACAGCATTAAGCTGTATTAGTTGGTGAGGCAGGGGGTTCAGCGCTCCGTGACGGGGGGAACCTAAAGTGAAGTTGCAAAGGGTATTGGATTTTTATGATGTGTCGTGCTTATTTATATGCTTTGGTAATTACTGCACCACTGCTGGGCATAATTACAACACAACAGTGTGTGTGTGCGTGCCCCTTACCTTTGGAAGGTAAAGGCTATGAGTGTTTGTCTTACTTGGAACAAATATGAATGTGTGGTTTTTTTTGTGTGTTTGTGCTAGTGTGAATGTGCCGAGTAAGGCCTGCCGTGGGAAGCTAAGCGGACTGTTCTTCCCCTGCTGACTCCTGTCTGACAGCAGCAGCAGCAGAGGGCCTAGTTGAGGCTGTAAAAGCCCGGCCAAATAAACCTTGTGTCAGCAGCAGCCAGACATTACGCTCCACACAGACATGGCGCTTTGGGACTGAATGTGTGTATGGCAGGAAATGTGTGTCACCTGGATAAATGTCCACATCTGAGTCTGCCAAATGTGTACACGTGCTAACATATCTACAACAATCATCAATGACTTAAAAACTTGAGATCAAGTACAAAGATAATTTGTTTTCCCGTTATTTAAACACTGATGTCTGAAACGTTCTCTGTGTGTGTATTTGTACAGCGTAAGTGCGTGAGAATCTGCAAATGTCAGAGCAACGGGGGTCCAAGTGTGTAATGAGAAAGTCTCCCTGATGCCGTAAGTGTTTCTTTGTTCAGCACCAACAGCTGTTTTTCAGCCAAAGGGTTGTATTTATGGAAGGAAAATGGAAGGAGAAGCACAAAACAGCCGACAGAGGAGGAGGAGGAGGAGAGACTGAACTTAAAGAGCCATAAAACCAGGTGCTTTCTTAAGCCCAAAAGGATTAGACACCCATGATATCTTAACTGCTGTTCATCTTAACTGCTCCAAAAAAACTCCCTCATTTCCCCGTGAAAGCCCTCAGTGAGGCTGTTTGTTCATTATCCCAAATATAAACCTTCCCCCAAGGAGCAGCTCTGATTGTTGAGGAGATTTCACAAGGTCCAGGTTTCCTGATGATCCATGACTCAAGATACTCGTGAACAAATGTTCTTTTGTTTTTGCTAAACTCTTTCTGCTCTGACTCTGCACGGGTCAAATAAGGGAACCACTATATAAACACTGAAACCAACCAACAGGCTCTGACATCATTTTTAAATAAAGAGTAAATTGCTCCTTATTTCTGTGATTTGTTAGCTAAACTGAGGTATTAAGACATGATTTGCCAGACCTTTTTCACATCACTGTGGGTGACAGTGGAACCAGGGGGTTCCTTGCAGGTAAAGGTTGATTGGGCAAGATTCTTATTCCAGATGTTGTGTCGCTGGTGTGTAAATTAGGAGTGAGTGTGATTTGCCAGCAAAACAATTGATGTCAGATAACTCAGTGGTCAACACCATAATTACAAGATGTAAAAACAATTCTCAATAGTTTTCCATCAATACAGGCTCACAACCCTCATCAAACTGTTCAAAATAAAATGGAGCAACTCCTAGTTTTTACTATGAAGAGTCAAACCCCTTGTAACCTGCATGAAAAAATACTTTCTGTGCAAAATAAACACCAGTTTAAATTGTTTTTACAGATGAAATCACAATAAAAAAGGCCTCTACACATATTTTAAATAGTCTCTCAAAGAAGCAGTTCAGTAGGCATTGTTTTTGATAATAAAAATAAAAATAACAATAAAAAACTTGATTTTTAAAGCACTTTACATTTGAAACAAAGTTGAAAGTGCTACAGTTATAAACACAGCATGATTAAATAGGGATAAAATAACAATAGTAACAACAAAATAATACAAACATCAATTCAAACATTATTTTGTCTTACTAACAGCCAAATGGACAAATAGACAAACACTAGCAGAAATATAACCTCCTGTCACAGTTCCTGTCTCTCATTCCCCTCCTGTCACACTGCTGCTGTGTTTTTCCACTCTCCCTCCCTCTGCTCCACTCTACCTGCCAGCCACGCCCACCTCATCAGCTCAACTCCGCTCACCTGTCTACACAGCTGCAGCTCATTACCATCAGTCCTGTATATAAGCCTCACCAGAACTCTCATTCACTGCCAGATGGCGGAGGTAATAAATTATGGATGGATGGAAAATGAAAAAAAAAAGAAGAAACTGTTGCTACATGTAAAATATCCCTGTTTGCAGACTTAAAAAGTTGCCTAAACTGATGTATCTTAAGGGACAGAAATGATTGTGTTAATGGCACAAATTACAACAGTGTGCCTTTCATAGGCTGTACAAATAAGACATATCAAGAATTTCTGACAGATTAGTGTAGAAACTATTCACATAGAAACAACCCTGGTGTTAATGTATATAATTTTGGACACATAACGAAGCAACCTCAGCCATCAGTGTGAGAATCTGGTGCAAATAGTTGTCAACAGATAAGCGGGCCTGCCGTGTAAAAGCACTTTGAGTGGTCAGATGACAATAAAAGCGCTATGCAAGCATTTACCATTCCACTACCCATAAACATGCATGTTAACCATTGATGCCAGGTGTGTGCCGTCCATGTGGTAAGAGAAACTAAGGGGCAGCAGCTGAACAAGCAGTAAAGCTGGAAACACCCTCTCAAAGTGTCACTGCTTGTCATACATAAACGCTTTCACATGTTTGTTGATTCTTATTAAATGCCGTCATGTTTAACTTTTGACCTGGAGCAATTACAATAAACAACTTGATATTTCATCTAAATAGACTTAATGTTTTGTTTATTGCTAACAAGATCCATCTGCTTTTTAATTGACGATCCATCAATTTCTAAGTATCACACACTTGAACCATTTATTGGTCCAAAAATGAAAAAGTGGAAGATTTTCCATTAGTTTAAAAAAAATGAGAATCTTTTAGTTTCCCCCAAAGAAAGAAATGCTAAATTCAAAATTCTTTTACTTCAGTGACATTTAATAAGTGACACATGGTCGGATAAAAACAAGAGATAAAAAAATCATTTAAAGATGAAAAAATCAGAGTTGTTGTCAAGTTGTGTCCACAGTCATCTCTTTTCTTCTGAACATGAGTATAAAAACATGGAAAGAGGCTGAATGACCGTAATTTAAGTTACATATCTGTCAATGCTAGGGAACCCTCAGACTCTCAAAGCCAGCTGTTTTCCCTCTTTTGTCCCCTTTTTCTCATCAATCACCGCATAATCAGCATTAGCCACATTTTTTCACCATGGCTGAGAATCAAAACCTGAAAGTTGGGTCAGGGATGTCCCTTCAGGACCACAAGCTCTTGCTGTGTCTCTTAGCATTTTTCATGCTGTATGATAAAGCTGGGCAATATGACCTTAATATCATATAACTTTTTCCTCTCTCTTCTTGCTATGTCAAAGTTGTTTGCTTAGATAATCAAAGGGATCATGCATTTAATTTACCACAGGCACTACAACCTCATTCCCCCCTAAAAAGCCTGTAATGCCCCTCAGATCTCATTTTACTATATGTTTACATTGATTACTTGCATTTTTTTAGTTTTACTCTGAGAATTATCTCCATATTTGCAGTTAACTTCTAACACAACAGGTAGTTTAATTCAGCCTGATATATTTGCACCCTCTGGTTGTATCATCCAGTGACATGCTTGCCATACAGACATATATATAAACAATAACTATGACACCAACAGATGTGAAAGCAAGAGCACACAACAAATGCATCTCCAGCTTTAAAGTGAAAATAATTCAACTAAGTCCTCTGTGATCCATCTGTACCCAAAATCACAAAACCTGAGTCTGTTCAGAATCTGTGACGTCACTGCGTGTCATTAAAATAATACCTGCCCCTTGCCTGGTTTCTCCCAAGAGTCTCCACAACACAGCTTTGCTCATGTCAGCACACTCCCCAGAAGAGAGGGGTGGGGTTGGATAAGGTAATAGCATTTTCAGGGACACTTAAATATCTAGCGATTGGCCCTTAAATAATTTTGACTTTGGCATCACTCATGATTATAACACATTTGAAGGTAGAGATTCTACTTTTTGGCAAATAAAAAATCATGCTTGTCCTGTATTTAATGCATGTCTGTGACATCAATACAAAGTGAATATACTGTATATAATAATTCAACTCAGCTGCTGAACAATGGCTCACTCAGTTCAGCAGAAAAGATATCATCTGGCTGGAGAACTTTCAGAGCTTTCTGTAATCCTCCCAAAAGACTAACAACATATCAGCCTCAGTCCAAGAGCTGCAACCCTGCCTGGCTAACCATCAGACTCTTTAGGCTGGGCATTGTTTGAATTCCAAAGAATCAACACATTGTAATGTGAATCCACTCACCGTGTGTGTGAGTATGCGTGCTTCCACAAGCATGTGTTTATGTGCATGTCAAAGCTGTTTAAACTCTGAACATGTCGTCACTTTTTAAACACCCGTGGAGAGTTGTTAACTGATCCCACCAAAACCCACAGTTATCATAAAGTGCACAGTCCGTGACTGTCTCACCATCATCTCAACAAAATGTAACCCAAGATCAACTTATGTCTTGTATATGGATATATGTAGACACAGTAAAGCAATCTTTTTGGACTATAGTGGCTTTTTTGGATCAGCATCTTAAACATTAACTTTTAAACTGAGACGAGAATTTGCTTTTATGTTTTGCAGACCAAACAATCTTAGAACCCATTGGTAATAATCTTTTGTAGATAATGTACAATAAACCTCTGGAATAAATGTTATTTTTCTTAATCTGGTGAAGCTAGTGGTTAGCCTTAAACGACATCCGACCAAACTTCCTTTTCCATGCAGTGCTGTTATTTCTTGGTCATTACTATTCTTCAGAATTCTGTTTCTGCCTCAGTTCAATACTTAAACAGAGGTTACATGCAGTGGCTTAATCCTTCTCACGACAACAGTATGAGCCTCAAAAAGGAAGCAATCATCTTTTAATCTAATTAAAATTAAGACAATGAACTCTGCCAAAATAACCCCGTCATAATGTAAGTCTGTGAAAATCTGTCAAAATGCAAGCTTTGTCAGGTCTTGTTTTTTAAGCGCAGAAGGAACATTCAAAGAACTTTAAGCACTCTTGTTTTTTAATTGATGTCGGATTTATTAATGTTGATACACGCATAAGGAAATTTAAATGCTTATTGTCCTACAAGACCTGTGATTGAATTAATTTTTGGCTCAAGTTACATTGTTTGGTCTTTAATTGATGGTTAGCTGTGCTCTTGTGCTAGAATCAATTTATCAAGTTTCTTTTACACTTTGGAAAATCAAATTCAAGACCTTTTAAGCCCATTTTAAAGACCCCATATCCTTTTCAGGTTTTTTATGCCCCTGGATGTGCTCTAACATAACATAACTATCAATTACCGCAGAGCAGACCAGTCAACTTATCAGACCAGGCTGGTCCCACGTGAGGAGGGGGGCCTTAAAGACACGAAAGCTCAAACAGAGCATCCCAGACTCATCAACAACACAGCTGGGTTACTCAGTATATGAAAGCTAGAAGTATTTTTGGAAAATTAGGGTCTGTGAACATTTTCTAGTAGTCTTCGAAATTTATTATATCAATCTCAAAATACGGGCTCCTTAAGACTTGAACCGAGAAAAATTATACCACTTTTTGCACTTTAGGACAAAAAGCAATCAGTGTAGGTATGATGCATTGTGTTTCTCAACATCTTTCATGTTTTAATTCCATAGTTTCTTTCGCTTACAAATACCTGCACTTTTAACTAAAGTCTGACATCTAGTTTTGGTAGTTTGTATGTTGTGTGGATGTTGGTCTTAATGAACCATTTGCAGGCTTCTACCATTCACACACGTTATTTTCATATGCATTATATTTATTTATTCTATTTAAAGCTATAATGAATCAAAAAATGAGAAGTTAATTAATCAATTGAACTTTTAGTTCTAAAATGTGTTTAAGATGTGAATGCTACAGTACAAGATATCTATCTAATCAGAGAATATGCAGTCATATTGCTCCTTGAAGACAAAGGAGTTTAAGCAGACATAGGAGATCATTGACATGCATAAAGACAGTTAACTTTTTAATGTCACATGGCCACAGACTTTTCTGGTGTTTCCTAAAGAAGCATGCAAAATAGTCTATATTTTGTTTGATAAGGATGGTCTTAATCATATTATTTAGAAATCAAAAATTCTTAAAGGTAAAACATTAAGACTTTTTAAGTATCTGCTGGAACCTTGTTCATATAAATAACAAAATCATGATTATCAGAATGCAGAAGGAAGCCTCTGTATCAAGGCCAGTCTGTTTGCTTCTTGCCATTTCTCCTGGATTCACAGAATCTTGCTGATATGCTACAGGTCAACACAGACGCCAGGACACCCATGCTGAAAAACTTATACCTGTATTATAACAAATAATAGATAGAGTCTGTCATTGCTCAACCAGAAGGTTGGGGGTTTGATCCCCAGCTGATGCGGAGGGCACATACTGATGTGACCTTGTGCAAGACTCCTAATCCCAAAGTAATCCCACTGCTGCACCACTGGTTTGTAAATGTGTGCATATAAACAGGATGAGCTAAAACTGATGGACACCTTTATACAACAGACTTCACCCTCAGAGTGTGGATAGAGTGTGAACGGACATTAACAAGTAAGTGATAAAGAGTGGAACAGTGCTGCACAAGGTCAGATACATCTACAGTACTTTTTTACCATATCCTGCAAATTTGTAGATATACTTTATCTCAAAGAGGTACAGCAGTTCTGATAAAAAGAATAATAAAAGCATTTTCAAATAGTTTCTAATCCTTATGGTCTGTTTTTAAACCAAAAACACAAGTCTTGTATACATGGAGACTTAAAGGATCATTGGTCATAACTATTGTTTTTTTCTTTACTTACCTGTTCATCTATCTTTATCAAACCAGACTCACCTTCACATTTGTGGGTCGTTTCACTCTGACGGTGGCCTGCAGGACATTTACACTCATACGATCCAACAGTGTTGATGCAGTTGCCTCCTGAACAAAGACCTGGTACTGCCTGGCACTCGTCCACATCTGAGAGAGATAATGACAGAAAAAAAGACAGATATTGGTAAACTGAGACTAAAGCAGATAAGAAATAAGGCTCTGGTAAATACAAGCATCTGGAAAACATTGATTTAAGACAGGGGCTCTCAACTGGTGGGTCCAGACTGAAAAGTGGGTCGAGAGGTTGTTTTCAGTGGGCTGAGAATGTGTGCCTGGAAAATAGAAATTGTGGGAAAAGCCTTTAATGTACTGAAGCTCCAAGCTGATGGATGAGCATGTACTTTATTTAGTTCTGTTTTGCCAAGGTTACAGGGAAATTTTGGTAATTTTCTCAAGACCTTGCTTTATTTATCTTGTTGTTTTTGGACAGCCAGATTTCCAATGATAATATATTGATTTCTTTGGAATCTCTATAGTGATCCAATAACAAAATTAAACATACTTTTTTGTACAGCCTTTTTCTTAAAGATGTTTCCATCCATGTTTCATCCAAGATCCAAACCGCAACACTTTTCATAGGATTAATTTGAGAGGTTGAAGAGAGTTTTTCAGAAATTCAGGTCTCCATTACTCATCAAAAAGTGAGGCTTGAGTCCTTAAGCCTAACTTATTCTTCTGCACCAAAACTATGCCATTGCCCGTGCTCTTGGTACATGTAGTCCTGGGCCAAAGCAAAAGGCATTGCTCATAGTCTCTAGTGCTCTTCCCCAAAACTGTAACCCCATGACAAAAATGCAGACTGCAAGCCCCTAAAACTGGTCTGCTGTACAGCAGTAGGTGTCTGCCAGGCTCTGAGCACATCTCTGGATATTTTGGTTTACTATAATTTACAAGAATGCCTGCAGAAGAAAAACAAAAACCCCTGTCAATATATCATGTGTGTGAGTTCTCATTCATGTCTCACTATGAGCCTGATCTACTCAGATCCCAAACAGCCCTAAACTGGGTGTGCAAACTAAAAAATTGCACATGCTATTAGTGAGCGTGTTGTGGGTGATGTACTATGACTGAGTGCGCAATTGATAACAGGTGCAAAAGTGGTACAGACCGCCCTCTTTACATGAGGATTTTGCATGTGCTACCGACTGTCACCATGGAGAGTTTGGGAGAGCAGAGTGTTCATAAACACAAAATGAAGTTTGAAGCCACAGAGTTTAAGGCAAATAAACACACTGGTGAACTCCAGCAGCAGAGACATCTCTGCGTTGCCAGAAGAAATGTGATTTGGGAGGCCATCTGTGAAAAGCACACAGCTAAAAAGTGGCATTGCTAGATAGACAATATGTCTCTACTAATTTTATTTCTTACCAGAGGCTGCTGCAACATTTTTTGCTGTCATTTTGATGGTCAAGGTTGTCACTTCTCTCTCATACCATATTTTTTCCTGTCATTTGTAATTTTCCTTTGCTGATTCCAATTAAACATAATCTAAATGACAGCATTCACATAGTTACACAGCTTCATCACCAATAATCTCTCATGTGAGGAGCAATCTTAAAGTTACGCACACACTGACTGAGCGTTTAACGTATTTAACTGAAAATCCGCACAATCTATTTATCAGCTCTGAGTCACAAACTGAGTGATTCTGGTTATGAAGGGGATCTTTTTTACCTCGGTTAAATTGCCTCCTCCACAATGTATTAAGAACGCAAAACAAAGAGGGTTTACTTTACGAGTGTGTCTGCATGAGTATAATGGCACACTGGATCATCCCTCTTTGTCCAGTCCTTCATAATGACAGACAGCCTCCAAATCTCTCTATCATTCACCAAAAAAATTCAGTCAATAACGGAAAATATTCGATTAATGCTGTTCATGACAGTCCAAACATGTTGACATGCACGTGGAAGATTCTCTCTCTCTGTCATCAGCCCTCTGTGTGTTACACTGTGCTAGTTTGCACCTGCCTTTCAAACAAGCTAAATATAGATGCAAAAACACCGAGCGCAATCAGTTTTAGGTTTTATAAATCACATTGCTGGTGCTAAATTATTACATTTGCATCTCCTACCCCCAGTATTTGTGCATTCTGATAATCTGCATGTATTCTGCATATTCATAAAGGCAAACAAATGGATTGCGCGTGCTATTTTGCTCATTTGACAGGCGCAATCCTCGAGGCATCCTGTTAGTAGATCAGCTACTATCAAGTTTGCACGTTTTTATACACGCAAACCTTTAGTAGAGCAGGCCCTATGTGGTCAGTGTAAAATAAAAAAATCACAGTCCTTTACCTCAGCTGACTGAGCAGCCATTAATTTCCTGTCCTCTGATATCTTCTCTCTTTTCATTTTTGCAATAACTGGATTGTAGTCAACTGCGGCTCATTAGCTTTTACTCTCTGTCACTTCACAGCAGGAGTGGGCAACTGTTCACATGAGGGGCCACATGCAGCCCACCTACAACCTTAATCACTGAAATAACCTAAAACTAAGGAAGTAGCTTAAACTGGTTTTGATTTTGTTTCTCTGACAAAGTATTGATAGTTAAATTTCAGTTGAAATATATATATATAAATGTCAATAAAATGATCTCTTATGAAAGCAATAAAGCATACATTTGTCCATTTAAGTATTCTCTTGCTCTCCACAAATGGCAAAAAATGTGTCCCTTTGACAATGCGGATGGTGTTAATGTGGCCTTCTTGGTAACTATAGCCGATGCTATAGTGTCTATAGTGTCTTATGCACAACAGAGAGTGACCAGAAACTCTATTTGCACCACTGACTAGTATTTTGGGGAAGAATTGCAGAGTTACATAGATAACACTATACAAGCATAACTGTTAAAAAGGCTCAAGGCACTATGGGAAAAAAGAATAATTAGGATGCACAATATTGGATTTTAGCTGATATATGGAATGAAAATATTTCCAAACTCATTACTGCCATTACCAACATTTTTTGTCAAAAGCACAAAGTCTCCACTAAGTGCTTTTTTACTTGTGTTGGAGACAATACCAAGAAAAGCAACATTTTATTTTTCAATAAATTGTATTTTTTTATTTAAGCGGACATGCAATGATAATGAGGTAAACTATTATGGTACATTTGTACATACTGCCAATATTACAGCCAATATATAGGGTATTTATGGCCAAATTGTACAGCCAAATTAGCAAGACCAGTTGAGAACCACTCAAAGCTATTTCTCCCTACAGCCTCCATTATGTCACAGACAAAAAACTTCAAAGAAGCACTCCAAGTATGTGTGTATAAAATTATAACGTATAATCTATCAACACAAAAAATTGCAGTGGATAAAATTTAGAAAAAGCTGCTTTTTAGTTATGTGTAATTTGTTTTATTTATATATTCCTGTTTGTAGGTCCTTGACTTTTCTACAACTGAGCTACTTGACCATCCAAACCTCCCGACTTAAAGATGGGGAATCACTCAGAGGGATGACCAGAGCTGTGACAGCTAACAATAAACAAAGTAATATGGATTAAGTGTGTTGCTGTGGTTTGTGCTAGATGTACTGCCAGGACTGGGATAATTAGCACAAAATGTTTGAGAAAAAATAATGACAATGATTTTTCTTTTTTTGTCATCCCTTGGCAGATGTATAACAAGTGTTGTGTGGGTAAAGAACACTTTTATAGTCATATTTCCTTTTATTTTGTAATTGGTAAAAACTACATCTATTATACTCTCATTATTTGTAGTTTAGAATGAGAAATGAATGGCCTTATGGTTTGAAAGTGGATTCATTGTATTACAGGGTACATTTTACCGCCTGGGGTTTTTAGCTATGGCGTCATCTGGCAGTATCAGAGTAAGACATCCGTCATGTTTCTGTCAGCCTTTTGGTCACAACTTAAAGGTTTTTTATCTTCTCTTTGCAACAGCATTGGGGTAGAAATAAGAGGTACCTTGGCACTAACTGTGATGTGTAAGCCTACTTCCAGAAAGACCCACTCTTGCTCATGTTTTAACAGGAAATGGCATTTAGGTGTACATTTTCCCAGCATTCAATGTGAGTCACTCTCTTCAGTATTGGGGCTAAGTCAGATAGTGACATGATTTGTAAAAGTTGGATTTCCTTACACACATATTACACACAGTCAAAATAAATCAGTGTCAGAAGCAGCACCTTCCACTGAACTTTTAATGTGCAGCTGTACTCAAGAATAAATGTCTCGACATATGTAAACACCTGCATTTTTGCACACACAATGGCAATAAAAAGCCTGTTTCTAATCATTTTAATACATTCAACCTCTGCTTCTTTTCAAGGCAGGCTGAAAATACCGTCTGGTGTTGAGGAACTCCAAATGCCAAAGGCTGAAAGGGGAAGAAAAAAAGGCATTTAGCAGCCAACATCCTGATGTGGAGCCTGCAGTCTTTACATTTGGATTCATGGTCAGGTGTGCTTTGTACTGCTGCCAGCAAGACGCTGCTCCAGGGCCGCTCGTGATTAGCTTTCTTTGGTGTGTGCGTGTGTTTGTGTGTGTGTGTGAGTGTGAGAAGAAGAATTAAAGTTAAAGCAGAAAAAACAGAGATTCAGAAAGTCAGAGAGTTTAAAAGAGAGTAAAGAAAAGGTTAAAAGAAGGTCACTGAGGGATGAGTTACTGTCTTACTCCAGCACATACCCCAGACATATGAACTGACTGACAGAAAGTTAAGGAGTTAAATACAAACCAGGGCCCGATGCCAGATGTCCTATCTTTAAAACTTTACAGAATCTGTCTGATATCCAGGAGGAATGTAAGTATCATTGTGGATATCTGAGCACTGAAGATCAAAATGCAAAATGTTCTGAAACAAATATGTGTTATATGTGCATGGAACCTCCAATAGATATTGTTGTCAGTGTAATACTGTGTAAATGTCTGTAGGCAATGACCTGCCTGATATTGGAACAAATTAATTAAGATTCCAAGTTTTTTAGGTGAAGAGAAAATATAACTCTTACGAATATGACTGAATATTTAAGTTGTAAGATAATCAGAGTGAAGTATTAAATGGACCAGAATAAATGTTAGGAAACGAAAATCTTGAAGGTACAAGATGAAAAAAAGATGAAAAATACTTAATAAATTACAAGAATTAAGTTGAAGAGGAACAATTGTAAATAACCAAGATTTTATGATGTAAGTTTATGAAAATAATGTCATCATTTTAATGAGAATAAGTAAACAATAATTTATTTTAAAAAATCCTAAAATTTACAAATATATTAGAATAGGTTGTTAATTCAAGAGAATGAATATGAGGCAAACAAAATAAAGACAAAGTTGTACATTTATTAAAAAGTGGAATTTACAAGCATTCTCATAAAAGTCATTATGAAGGTTAGAACTTCACAACACAAGTGTTTTTCATATTATCACAGATAGAGGTTGGCTGCTTTTCTGAATTTAAAATGACAACTTTTATTTTGTGACTTAAAAACTGAAATCCAATTAATTCAGTGTTTATTTATGTAAATCCACATATTTAAACTTGAATTATTTCCACTTTGTTATCATAATAAATGTATGAACTTGGGAATTTTGTGAATGAACAATGTTGATCCTTTAAATTCCATGTATATTTTACTAACTTAACTTCTTTAAGTTACTACTTTGATATAATGTATATTAACATTTTATCTTGTAAATTATAGTTTGAATCTTGTTAATTAAAACTTTTAGTCATACATGTTGTACTGTTAGTGTAAAACTATATTCTTGTAAAACTGAGTTTATTATCATGAATGTACGAATTTTATCCTGTAACACTATAATTTAACAGATTTTGACTTTACAACTCAACTCTTGTTGATATTTGAGTTATTCTTGTAAATATGCTCACTTCATTTGTAAGATGACCACTTAACTACACTGCCTGGCCCAAAAAAAAGTTGCCACCAAAAAAAAAGATCACACACTCTAATATTTCGTTGGACCGCCTCTAGCTTTGATTACAGCTCACATTTGCTGTGGCATTGTTTCGATAAGCTTCTGCAATGTCACAAGATTTATTTCCATCCAGTGTTGCATTAATTTTTCACCAAGATCATGTATTGATGATGGAAGAGTCTGACCACTGCGCAAAGCCTTCTCCAGCACATCCCAGAGATTCTCAATGGGGTTAAGGTCTGGACTCTGTGGTGGCCAATCCATGTGTGAAAATGATGTCTCATACTCCCTGAACCACTCTTTCACAATTTGAGCCTGATAAATCCTGGCACTGTTGTCTTGGAATATGCCCATGCCGTTAGGGAAGAAAAATCCATTGATGGTCATTTAGTATATTCAGGTAGTCAGCTGACCTCATTCTTTGGGCACATAATGTTGCTGAACCTCGACCTGAGCAACTGCAGCAACCCCAGATCATAGCACTGCTCCCACAGGCTTGTACAGTAGGCACTAGGCATGATGGGTACATCACTTCACTTGCCTCTCTTCTTACCCTGATGTGCCCATCACTCTGGAACAGGGTAAATCTGGACTCATTAGACCACATGACCTTCTTCCAGTCCTTCAGAGTCCAATCTTTATGCTCCCTAGCAAACCGAAGTCTTTTTTTCTCGTTAGCCTTACTGGTTAGTGGTTTTCTTAAGGCTACACAGCTGTTCAGTCCCAATCCCTTGAGTTCCCTTCGCACTGTGCATGTGGAAATGCTCTTTCACTATTAAACATACCCCCGAGCGCCACTGTTGTTTTTCTTTGATTTGATTTGACCAAACGTTTAAGTGATTGCTGATCATGATCATTCAGGATTTTTTTCCGACCACATTTCTTCCTCGAAGATGATGGTTCCCCACTATCATTCCAGTTTTTAATAATGCGTTGGACAGTTCTTAACCCAATTTTAGTAGTTTCCACAATTTCCTTAGATGATTTCTCTGCTTGATGCATGCCAATGATTTGACCCTTCTTAAACAGACTAACATCTTTCCATGACCACAGGATGTGTCTTTCGACATGGTTGTTTAAGAAATGAGAAGCTACTCATTGCATCAGCTGGGGTTAAATAACTTGTTACCAGCTGAAAGATAATCGCCCATGCAGTAATTATCCAATAGAAGGCTCGTACCTATTTGCTTAGTTAAATCCAGGTGGCAAAATTTTTTTTGGCCAGGCAGTGTATTATGAGTGTCAAAATTTGTTCCAATTTAATTTCAATTTATGACTTAATATCTTTAATCATTTAAATTGTTCTTCTTAAATATCATACAGAGCCCTTCAAATGCTAAAAACGGAATTATAAATAATCTTGTTTTTAAACTCATGTTAGATTATTTAAAGAGTTAAATAAAAGATGAACAAAGTAGTCATGCAAATACGTCCCCAGGAGTGTCTAATGAAAGTTCATTGGACTCAATGACAAATATTTTGTCCTCATTTTTCCATAACAACAGCAACGAAAATGACTTCATTTTATTGCCACAATGAACTACAGCACTTTATCTGCATAAACAAATCTGGAGCCCTCCACCCAAAGCTGCACCCGTTCAAGTGTTTTCAGTGCAAGAAACAAAACAGGCCAACACACTATAAAATGGACCAGCCCCCAAATGAAAAAAATGCCTCTCATTGATATGTGGCCTTGTGCAGTAAAGGGATCACTACTTCATACGGGCTTATCAGAATCAAACATACATCATGTAAAGCGTTAAAGGGTTTTACTATGGAGTTTTAAACATGATCTTTGTGATTATTTAAAGTAAAAGCATCAAAAAGCAGTGTTTTAAAATAATTTTGCAGGGGAATATTGTCCACCGAAGATAATTACTCCAAAATCTTCAATAATGAAGAACAGAAAGTTGCACTCCATACTCTAATTTTGTGCATTCAGTTAAATAAGTGGGAGTTGAATACAATGTTATTTTGTGTTGCAAGAACAATTGTATAAGGTTTACATATAATAATAAAATATGTTTTGCGATATGGTTGCATTTATTGACAAGGCATCTCAACAATATTGCAAAACTGCACAAAAATCTGAGCCAAATATCTCAAAATAGTAGCATGAAAAATAGACTGTCTGATTATTTCTCAGCTGATTTGATCATTGTTGTCAATACAACAGGAGATCAGGCGAAGATACAGGACTGATTCTTTTGCTTTTTGCATGAAATCTGTCTGCATAATCTGGCATTGTCAAGGGTCAAATCTTCTCTTTCTTATGATTAAGTTTTCTTTTCAAGGGTATTTTGAGGTAAATATTATTAAAGATTAAAAAAAAAAGGTCATCTGGTAATCTGGTAATTTTAGGGGCTAGTATGAGCCCTCAAATATGCTTCATTCTAAACTTTCTGAAATAAGCATATACATTTTATGTTCATTTTTATCGTTGTATATTACACAGGAAAAACAAAGACTTTAACAAGCCTTTTTGCCTTATTCCTAGTCTACTGCATTCTACTTAACCCACAACTGACTGAGAAGTCCAGATAGAAATTTGGATTAAGATATAAAAAGCTACAAATACAGCCTGTATTCTTTTAGTATTTGAGAATAACAGCCAATGAAGCATTAACCTCTTTTTTTATGAGAGATTATATCTAAATTAGTTTTTTGATAATGACATAATTTTTGCCTGAAATTTCAAATCAAACTTTTTTAGCTGTGACTTTTTGCAGTGTAGAGTCTGAGCATCAATGCATAAATGCACAGCCTCCGTCCATGATTGCTTTGGCTAGAAATCAACTGTAATGGTCTACTCAGGGGGCTGCTGGGTGTGTCAGTGTGAGAGGAGCAGGACTGAGGCAACAGAGATCCTGGCTGGGCTCATTTGATAGGGGACATGACCTCTGCATATGTCATATGTTGATGTAGTCTTATTGCTTAGTCTGGGCCGGGCCATAGGTTATTAGAAAGGCATGCAGAGAGTCTAGTCTGCTCTGAAGGGGTCTGGGGACACCAGCATTGGGACTTATGATGAGAAAGATTAATCCCAGCTCATATTTCCTTGAATTTCTCTTTTATAATGTTTTTATCTCACTTGTGTAACCCCATTTAGCCAAGTCTAATTGATATGGAAGGATCTTAAAGGTATAGTATGCTTCTTTTACTGTTGATATCCAAGAGACATCACACTTAAACACCACACTCACACCCTGTCCACATGGAGATGAAAACATTTTCGTATTGAAAACATTCTCTGTAAAGAAGGCATCATTTCAAGAAAAGTGTCTGTTCACACAGAAACACTGAAAACACTTTAGTTTATATGCCAGGCCTGTAAGTGGCGCTGTAACGCTACTGCAGACATACACCAAAACCAGAGAAGAAGACAGGGATCATGCACATACATCATGAGAAATGGCAACAAACACCGGAGTGTGATGTTCTTCATGTCTTCTTGTTGTTCACAGTTCTAGTAGAAGAGCAGAAGATTTTGCTGTTAAGGTCATAACAAGCTTAGTGGCTTCTGCAGCATGTGCACAACGGGACTGTGATGTCCAGTGCAGACAAAATGCCTGTATGACTAAAATCTTGTTCAGATACTTCATGTGAACGCCTCCTCAGACCATCAACAAAATGCAAAGCTTCCCTCCCCCACCCTTTTCTCATTGTTTCATCCAGAGTAGCTGTTCGACAGACTGACCTCCATTCAGATATGAGGCTTTAAGTTTTTATTTTAAGTACAATAGACCACACAAAGTCTATTCTTTAGTTTAGGAAGTATACTGTGTTCTTGGGACAAAATACACCACTGTGCCTATGCATAAATAGACCCTGAGCAGGCAGTCTCCCCCTTGCTATGTACTTGTTGACAGAGCCACTGGTTAGACAGGGAGCCACCAGAGAATAAAAAAAAAAAAACAAACGTGAATTAAAAATTTTAGTCCAAAAATGCAAGTTTTCGTGTTTGATTTGGCTGCCATTTTGTCCGCGTTACTGCAAATATCATGAATTTTGAAAGATTTGTGTCTTGATGGAATTTTTTCTGGTTTCAAATTTTCTGAGGGTCCTTAAATACACCATGTAGAAATTTCCTGGCCACTGATGCCATTTGATACAAAAACTCAAAACATTCATAAAAAAATTACATGACAAATTTTCCTTGTCTTTTTGAAATAATCTTTTTATCAACTTCAGACCTATTAAAAAATACCAAAAAATTTTTGGGTTTTTAACCCTTTAACTGGCAGTTGATTATATGATGTTTAGGGTCTGAGGGATTTTGGGGGATTTTTTTTTCTTTTTAAAATATTAATTCAAATTGAGGTTATCATCTGTAAAAGATGTTGAGGTGGTGCCAGGTTCTTCCTTTTTTGTTTTGGATGTGTTAAAGATTAACAACAAAAGAGCTTTTGTTGCATCATAGGTTTCTGTGCAATGTTGGAGTTGCTCATTTGACCACATGTTGGGGGTGTTGTTATTGTTTTAGAAAGTCCCTTACACTTTTTGTAACTCAAAATAAGTTCAATTTTTATTGCAAACTTGGACTTTGCTTGATAGGTAAAGTTTCTCTTTTAGATTATGGATATACTTAGGTTTCTAGTATTTTTCTGATGTTTTTTTAATAGTATATACTACTTTAGCCACATATCTGTGCAGATGTGCTCATCTATGACTTCTAAAAAATGACAGATGAGGCAGCTGGGACCTGAGTTGCCTGAAACTTTTCTACAGATGACATCTTGCATGTTAACAGTGCCTCCTGAATAAAACCTTTACAGGAAAATAAAAGCTTGTAACCAGCCTACTGTGTACATGTAAACAGCATCTGTGTTTTAACTTAACTGGCTCGAGGGTGTTGTGGGCAGGAATAGATGCTGAGATGATGACGGATAAAGTAATGGCTGCAGTGTTTATTATATGTTGCTACTTGTTGGTCTGAGTGTGTGTTTGTGCCCTCTGTGTGAGTTCAGACAGTTTTTACAGGTACCGTTCAAGAATTAAAAGAAGGAGCTCTTGTGTGTGATCCAAACTGACCTTGGCAGGCTCCTGTGCGGATGTTGGGGATGAATCCTCGCCTGCAGGGGTGTGGCTGGGCGGGGCACTGCTCACAGGGGTGGCCCCAGGCTCGGCCAATGGTAGCACAGCAGAGGGTTTTGGTGCAAACGATTCCACTGAGCTGGCCCTGACACATCTGGTTGTTCACCTGGGTGAAACATGGTCCTGTCCTGTAGTCTGTAAAGGAGAGGAGTTAGTTGGTTAAACATTTGTCTGATTAGACAATAAAACTGTGATTTGTTCCTCTAACACATCTGGAGCAGCGGTGAATAAAACCAGATTTACTGCAGAGGGCATGCTGCTGGTAATGTCTGAGCTGGTCTTTCCGTCGTTTTAAATAATCAAACAACAAATAATGGAATACTTGTGGAAAAATGTTGGCACATTATCTAACACTGAGTTGAAATAGATGACTCACTGGATCTTCAGGCATGTCTTCATTGTTTAATTACACTCCTGAATTAGAAGTTTGCTCTCCAACAGAGGCATTTACAAGTAGCAGGTTTAACCGGGACATAATAGGAACAATATGAGAATTAGTATCAGCATAAAAGATGGTGTCAGAGCGCGTGATTCCAGTCTTTTTCTGAGAAGACTGCTCAGAGTAAACTGGAAAAGACTGACACAATGTTTCCTTCAACAGGAACTTAGCAATGGGAATGGAATGACAGCTATGTATTTAGTCCCTGTAATAATAAGTTAACCGAATGGATTGACACACAGAGCCACATTCCCCTACTTTAGGTAGGAGGTGGCGGTGGGCTAAACAGTGGAGGTCTCTGTTTCCATCTATACGTCATTGCTATCAGCTCACTGTAGGGTGGTGGTCAGTCACAATCCTCTCATAATGTTTGTTCATGCTTACAATTAAGCAAACATTTTGACGAAAAAGTGCATAAGTTTGGTAAAATTTATTTCATTGTAATGCTTTTGGAAACACACATTGACGAGTACTGAGGTTGTCATGTTCATTGCATTTCTAAACTTTAAAAAAAACTTTCTAAAGTTTACATAAAATAAAAAAAATGTTGTCATACCAATGAAACAAAATAGAGATGAGCACCAAACACTGTGTAATTTCATGTGTTCTAAGAACAAAAATTGCAAGCAGACCCCTGCAAGCTGTCTAAATTGTACAAATATTTTGCTCAATTTAGACAATGCTCTTTCTCTAGTAGCAGCTTTTGGTTTAAAATATGAATTAATATCTGTCATTTTTTAATGTCTTGGTACTTTTGATTCTTCCACCTTTTAAGTTAAATCATACTATTTTGCTTAAAGGCAATTACAGATATGCATTCAAATATTTTTTGTCCTAAGAAATTTCAAAGGTTGTCATAAGATTAGAATTATTAACTTTGAAATGACTTACGTAAAAATCAAAAAATACTGATACTTGTTTGATTGTATGGCAACAAAATGGAGACCCTGAACACCAAATGTTGGCCAAAGTTTTGTTTCAAGCAATCAAAAATACCAAGCTAACTCCTTCACACATACTGAGTTAGCATAATTCATTTATTCTCTGAAATATCGTGTTTTAACATGACAAAATCTCCAAGGTTCCAAGCAAGCTGAGCTGAGACTAAAATGCGATGTGGAGACACCACTGACCTCTGAGTGGTCAGAGTATCACAGCAGTGACATAGGGTATTTGACATGGGGAGTCGGTTCTATCGCCTTTATTTCCTCCCTTGTTGTGAGGAAGGCAGTGCAGTTTCGCACTGATCGGGTATCTTATCTGTGGGTCTAGAATTATACCACCAGATTTTTAACACATGTATCAAACAACCAAATCTCAGAACTCACATTCAGTGATCACTTACCTCCACTGGTTCCACTTACCAGCCCAAGTGTGGCACAATCTTATACAATGCACTTATCAAATCATGCATAATGACCTAATGCTGAAGCTATCTGAACAATATATGGTGTCTTTTCAATCACATGCAGCATAATGATGGCTTCCCTTGTGGGAGAAACCCTTATTAAGTCCTCGGCTGTGGCGCCAAACTTAATACAGCCTTCATGAAAAAGTCGATTGTTACATAGTTGCAGTGGAGATGAAAGACAAAGTGCAGGGTTGGCTAGCCAAGGCTGTGACAGTGAGACGAGGAGAAAAGAGAGGGTACTGCTCAGCCCTGAAGGACACAATGAGATGGAAAGATAGAAGTCAGTGGTGGAGCTGTCTGCTAGGAGTTTCTCTTTCTTCTCTTATTGGTTCCTTGTGCCAGATGAAAGGGGATCACAGAGGATGGGGCAAAGAGTAGGAGGCGCAAAAAAAAAGAGGAAAGTAAAGTAGGTCAATCAGACCATGCAGAGTGCAGGTTGGGGCTCACGCCAGCTTTCCCTCTCACCCATCTGTCTTCATTTCTCTCTGCCCACTTTAGGTCTTCCTGCCCTACACTCGCTCCTGCCTATCAGCTGCTATTTGATCTTCATCTTCACGTTGCCTGGTTGGCCCAGCGCAGTGAAGATCCATGCACCACATGTGCTTCCTTGTGTTTAAATACAACACACACCTCAGAAAATCCCATAAAAGACCAGAACCAACAACCCTCAAGACAGTCTGAATACTCCTAAAGCTCTCTGTCTTCATATGACACCCGTAAAGACCACTGACTACAAATAATTTGAAAGTCATTTGAAATGTGAACTCCATTTTTTTTCCATGGGCTTAGTTAGTTTATTTATTTATCTATTTTTAATGGGTTGCTAAAGGTCTAGTAAAACAAAACAAAAATCAACAAATATAGAATTGGTTGATAAATAACTGCCCCCATTGGTCAGCATGATATCACAATCTTAAACTCTGATACGATTCAAGCACAAAAAGTCAAACAAATTTGATACCTGTTTTGACACTAACATTACAAAATTAAAAGTCCTGGCTGTTCAATATTTTATTTTCTTATTTCACTTACAAAAAATGTATGCGCATTCCTTCACACCGTCAACATAGAACAAAAACATTTCAAAATATTCCTGATATTGTAACACAGACAGTTCTCTTTCTCTTTGCCTGATAGCAGCTTTAAAAAATATGACTGCTTCAGTACATTTTCGGTCTACCGATTATCAAAATAATGGAGATTGTGTCATTTTAAAACACTTGATATAAACATTTTTGAAGTATCCATTTTTCTAAAACTCACTGGTGAGCACTGGTTTGGGTTATGATGCATAAATGTAATCAGAATGCATCTGTCTGTTAAAAGCAGAAACATCTGTAGTTAAAATGTGAAACCACTGCAAAAGTGCAAATATACTGCAGTTCCTCATGTGTCCACTTGAGACTGACAGCAGAAGCACCAGAGGTCACATACACATCCCATGTTAAAAGAGGTTTTTTCCCCAGAAGAGATTAATATATTCACAACCTGGTTAAAATATGTTTTTTGGGAAGAATGGTTCATAAATTTATAAGAAAATATCATGCAGGGGAGGAAAAGTGATTTCTCACAAGGTTTGACCAGCTTCATCGCACTGTGACAAAAGATATCACATATTGCTTCGATCAGTAGACCAATGCAAAAAGCAAAAAGAAGGCAAGCAAGAGTTTCGACACTTACAAAAAATTGTGTGGGAATAGGGAAGCTTATATCAAACAAACAATGAGTGAAGAAAACCCTATAGTGAAGGGGGGTGGGGTACCTAAAAATGTTAATAATAGAAAGCCCAGAAAAAAAGATATCTTGCTGCAAAATGTTGCAATGGTCCTTATGTACTAATGGCAATCAACCCTAAATGAGACCAAGGAACAAAAAAGTTCAGTGGCAGCTGTGCAAATTTCTCATGGCATGCATTATTGTCAATTAAAATCACATTATACCACTGAAGGCACTCCAAATTGGACTGGAGAGTGGCTGAGAGACTATAGCACTATCCACAGCACCTTAACACCAAACGTGCCGCAACTTGGCTACGTTATATCTACACCTCGAGATACTTTCATTAATTTCACAAGTTTGTAACATCGGTGACAATTCAATCTGCGATAAGGCTGGGATGTGCTTGACAAGACAAATGCCCCACATACACACAAAGGCAGATGCACTCACTCACGGTGCTCCTGTTTCCTGCTGAGTTTGCACTGCTCCCTCTCTCCAATATCGTGCCTCTGTTACTACCTCTGGAGATGGAGCAAAGAAGGGCTCAACTTGCTCTCCCAATCCCTGTGACATTCATAGTGGAGGCAAAGCGTCACAGGGGCTATCATAACTGCAATATTTTGCTAGTTGTTTAGAGTTACGAATCCTGCCTTTACTGTCAACCTCTTGTGAGAGGCAATCAGCATGAACAGCAACAATAAGTTTAAGGGAACTATTGTATCAAAATACTTTCTTATTTAATCTGAGATTGTAAAAACTTGTTTTATTTGCAAAAATATTTTGTGTCAGTGTTTGAAGTCTTCTGGAGTTGTGAAAATAATTAATGAGTTTTTACAAAAGTTTCATATAGGAGAAACATTTTGCATAATTTTTAACAAGCTAATGAATTATTTTCACAACTAAAAGAGTTCACACACGAAAACAAAATATCTTTGCCATTACAAACATTTTTATGAGCTTAAAATATATACAACAGTTATTCAATTACAAAAAAAGTGTTCTGAAGTGTGTCTCCATTTTACACTATATGAGTTCAACAGTGCAGTGTCAAATGTCTGTGGCCGTGTGTTACAAGCAGAAGTGGAAACACCAGCAACCTGCAGAAACAGTTGTCATGCAGCACAAAATTAAATATCAGGAGCCCCATGTAATTAAGGTTGTTGGCACAATCTTTGCAGGCCTTATTTATTTACACATAAAAAAAATCCAAAAAAAATCAGTTAGATCAATAATCAGAATAGACAGCTTTGACATCAATGAAAAAAAATTCTCAAGTCCTAAACCTAAATGTAATGCATTACTTTTTTGAGTAACTACCCCAACACTGCACTGGGCAGTGTCGCTGTGTTTGATGAAAACAGTAGTAAAGTAAGAGAAAACATTGTGGCTCACACATGCTATGATGAAGTTTTTTCAGACAGTTTGTCAAATGGACAGCAAAGGAGAAGAAAATGAGAGGGAAGATAAAAAATATGTATGGCACTTCCAACTTTTCAGTCCAGGCTTCTAAGAAAAAAAAAAAAATCAACCTCAAGAGGAAACTGGACTTTCCCACACTCTGATCATCCAGTAATACTCAACAGTTGCATTCAGCTGCCACTGAATGCATGTGAGCTGAATTCAAAGTATATGCATCCTCACGTTTGCCCTAAACTACCACTCTTCTCTCTCTGTCTCTCTCGCTTACACATGTATACACATAAAGCACAATGTAAACATACATGCCTTAAGGAAACACAGCATTCATCCTGTCTGCAGCCCAGAGCAAAGTAAAAGGCAAAAGCAGCAAATACAACTCTCCATAAATGATGGAACCACAAAAGTGTGGTATTCCATATGTTTGTGCTTTTGTTTGTCTGTCACATGAATGTTTGTACAGTGAGCACATCCGTATCCTCAGCATGTAAATTCAGTGGACACGTGCGAGCACGAGCGGGCAGGCCAGGACAAGAGAGCAGTCTAGCATCCTGACTGGGTCCTGCTGACAACATTCGGAAGTAATTTGGTCTAATTACCGCTCAAATTGCTCAATAGATTAAAAACATTCACCAGAGTCTATCCCCTGTCCTCCCCCTTTACTCCTTACTGCACTTTGTCTCTTGTCCTAACTTCTCCAGTTTCATTCATATCCTCTATGCTCAACCAACCAGCAAACCCCACCATGAATACACAGTCTTTATTCCACAAAGATGAAATCATGTCTCTCAGCTCCGGGGTTCACTTAATGGTGTCATCTTGTTATGAAAGTTTAGAGTATGTTTTGACTCCGTAAACACCAGCGCTTTAGGGAAAGTCTCAAGAAATCAAACAAACTCAGAGTCTGCAACCTTTCACCCAGATCTGTGCCCATGCATAACAGTCATATCAGGTGATGTTAACTGGATCTGATCCAGCAGTATTTTAATTATCATTGTGTACTGTATTATTTAGTGTTGGGCAAAGCACTCTTTGTTTTGCTTCTATTATATCTAAAGTTTCAGAAGCTTAACCAGCTCTTTGTTTCATATTGCTCAAGCTAGTTCATAAATCGTCACCTACAAACTTGAAATCGAATAGTATTGTGACACTGGCAAAGATTCACATCTTTAATATATAATGTGGCAATTTTGGGCAAAATGTCCCAAAATGGGACTCAATGCGCAGAGTTATTAACCCTCATAGAAGCTGGCTTTGTGATAAAGCGAACCACTTAAAGATCTGCCAAAAATTAAAGGAGATCACTTATCAAAGGTATTTCTCTCCACTCTGATGATAGCTGGCTTTAAAGAAGATAAAATACTGTAAGGCTGAGGTGACAATATAAAAAATCCTGTCTAGAACTCAAAGTCTTCTTGGAAAATGATTTCCCATCAAACCCGTCTGGCTGCAGGATCAAGGATGACCTTGACCTGAGAAGTGAAAGGGGAGGTGGAGGGAAAGAGAAATAACACGAGAGGAGAGGAAAAATCCCATTTCAGATTCATTAATAACTGTTGAAGTATTTATAAAACTCCCAGGAGAGGAGGTCCAAGAGATAAGATGCTTGAAATACAAACTGATCACACGGAGATGAAGATTAAATCATTTACACCAACTTTTATATGACAAGAGGTCAACAAGTCAAACGAATAAAGAGCAGAAATAAAAACACAGTACTCTCGCTGTGTGTGTGTGTGTGTGTGTGTGTGTGTGTGTGTGTGTGTTAGTGTGAAAGTGCTCTTAAAGCGGATCTCCTCTCCAGACTTTATTCAGCTGGAAGAGTTGCTTTGAGCCTTAACGTCATGCTGTTACTCACCTATTGAGAAGGAAATGATCCCCCACACACGTGTGTTTGTGTGTTAGTGTGTTTGTGTGTCCCTGTTTGGTTTGTGTGTACACTGAGCACATGTCTGGCGACTTTTGTGGAATTTCTGATCGCTGGCCTTGTTCTGTGTGTGTGTTTGTGTGTGTTTGTGTATGTGTGTGTGCGTGGGTGTGTGTCTGTGTGTGTGTTTAGTTATAGCCAACCAAAGCGGTCTCTGTTAGTTTTATCAGCGCCATTATCAACAAGCTTGAAATCACTCTTTCCTTTATTCCTTATCGCTCCTCAAAGAGTCTGCTCCTTTCATTTCTTCAACACAGCGACCAACCACCCAAACATGACTAAATGTTTAACGCAGCACACACACACACCGATTTACAGGAGATAAGAACTGTGGGAGAGTGGCAGTGGGATAGATAAGCTCTTTGCAATCTAACAAGATCTGGAAGCTGCAGCCTTGGAGCTGTGTAAGGGTAACTGTACATAAACTAGTGCTCGGAGATGGGGACCCAAAGTCAGATAGTTTTAGCTGAGCAGTGATGATATATATATACTTCATTTTTTTCTGTGTGAACCACAAAGAGATTCTGATAAAAAATATTAGCAAGTACTATAAGATTCTTATAGCCTAATGAAAAGTTAAGCAGCCAGTTTAGAGACCCCTTATCTCACAGATGCCCTGATGCACAACTGAGAAGTAGGGACGCTCCTGTTTATGAGATTGGTCAATACTGATACAAATACCGTTACCAACCATGTTTAATGTTTTGTTTTTACACTGGTTAAGTTTGCTCAAAAAACAGTACAAGAAGATCTCAAGGAGCAATTCAATAGATACTGTAAAAAGTTTGGAAACATTAATCCTTTCTCCTTTTTATTTATGCCACTTGATATTGAATTTTACATTGTTGGAAAGCCTGATTAGTCACCTTCAAAATGGGGTAGAACTGGTAAGGATCCAGCATTCACAGTTAAATGCAATACATCTAAATGTGTGGTTAGTGCCCCTAAATGTGTCCAAATTCCCTGCAACCGTAAGCTGGTGTTCTCGTACGCAGAGTGGCAGCATTATTTGGTGTCAGCCCTGGTACCATTTCCAAACTCTGGACCAAGTCCCATGAGACTGGTGAAGTCAAAGAAAGACCGTGAAGTAGGTGTCCCAGGGATACATCCCAAGAAGACTTATTCCTCACCTTTATGTCATTAAGGAACCACAGGCTTACTTCCAGGGGAAGAGGGGATTTTGGCACATTTTGGGGGGGCATTATCCACACATTTAGCTGTGCTGCTCATTCCACAAATGCACAACCCTTACAATTTTACTGCATTGTTATGATGACTAATCAGGCTTTCTGGCAATATAAACTACAATACCAATTGGTATTATCAACAGGAGAAATAATTCACCAGAACAACTTTTCCTAACTTTTTTTATCCTACAGTAAGGACACTGAATTACAGAATGAGATGACTCATTTATTTAATGTTTTGTGTGAATTCACAAAATTGACAGACTAAAAATAAAACTACTGATTCAATCCAACAGGCAAAACAGTGCAAATAAACTAATATAACCAATATAATTATCTCATATTGCCAAGAAAACAAATTTCAGCCCCATTCAACATTATTTGTTCATGGTTCAGCCAAAATCTAAATCTCCTGCACTGTAAATTACATTTAAAGACATAATATCCTTTCTTAGCCTCATTAACTCTTTTTTATACCCTTTTTTATGCATCAAACTTTTATCTGTATCAAATAACATTTCATTGCTCTCAAAACATACCTCCAATCTCAGTTTTTCTTTCTTATTTTAAAATAAATTTAAAACAGTGCTATTGGTCACCTTCACTGTTGATAGGTGGGTTTCACAAAGGTTTAACCAAATTAAAGAACAAAAAAAAAAGACTTGTGATCAGGACAACACAATATTAATTCATTCATGAGTAGACGTTTTTCTTCATTTCCTGAAAAGCAGTCATTTATGAGATAGGAGGTTTGTGCCTGACAGCAATGATTTCACTTGATATCAATTCTCTTAGTGATCAGTGATCTCTTTCTTTCATTATTTTCATTATGAATCAACATAAATTATATTAATCTAAACTGTTAAATTACATCGATCTACTTATTAAGTAGATCAACATAATCATAATCTAATAATATATACTTATTTAAGTATATATTAAAATCTCTTAATAACTTGATTTATTGCCCACCCTAACTTCAGATTGTGTATTATCAGGAAACCTTAGGACAATAACTTTGCTTATCTGTTCTTACTGTGACTTAGACTTCATATCTTGCGGCATCAGTTCGTCCCCTGATATTGTTTCTATACCACAACCATTGTGCTGCCAACTCTCTTGTGACTTCTACTGCTATTTTTGGTCCATTTTCATCAACTTCCCACCACAACTCTGTCCCACAGGGAAACAATAATGTCGTCTCTATAGAACACACACACTACCAGGCCCAGACACAGGCAGGCAAGTGGGCTCCAGATTCCATCAACAACCGCCACTCGTGGGACATTTTACGTCTTCAGCCGGGGGGGAGTCTTTGTAGTGCTCTCTCAGCTGCAGCGAGAGTAATTCGGACCATTTTTCATCAGGCCAGATCAAAGACGGCCATCATCGCCGTCCCGTGAGATTACTCAAATATTGATTTGAGGAAAGCGGAGCCTCTAAATTTGGCCTTGGTGCTGGTGAATAATTTCCACAAATATTTTTCTCTCTCTCTCTCTCTGATTGATCACCAAGATTTATATTCTTAATGAAAAACAGATTCTAAAAACTTTTGTGAATTCCTAATTTCAGTTTATCCATTAAATGAGGATTCCACTTGGATCATAAAACATCTGATTAAAGCGCAGGAACCATTATGATGGCTCTAAAGGAAACACATTAACGGCCATTTATTAAGGAGCAGAGTTGTTGCACTGTAAAGTACAAGGGATATTTTTGCAGTAAAGTTTTTTTTTTTATTTTACCTGATTTGATACCACAGCAGCAAAAATATTAATCAAAGGCACATTTTCAAACTTGCACAAAAACATTGTCAACATTTTTACAGCTAATTGAGCAATTTGCATAATGACATAATGCTTCAGAGGTTTTCTTAAAGATTTGTAGGATTAATTTTGCTTTTTTGATACAATTGGTCTCAGTAAAATCATAGGTTGTGTTAATCAGGTGATATCAAAAAATGTACCTAAAAAGCATTAGCTGCCAGCTGACATCTACTCCTTTGTTTCTTCATATATCTGACTTTAAACAAATGCACACATATGATATCTGCACTGAAAGTCAACATTATGCTGCTTCACAATATATTTTATAGACTTTTATAGACTTGCTGTAAATCATAAGATGGCTGTGAGTGTAACCTGGCTAGCCCATACTATATTGTTATTGGAAAATTCCCCACCAATGACCCTCTCAGCGATCCACCATTGCAGCCTTCCTGTTCAGCCCTTTTGGGTAAAGTCTTATCCAGAGTCAATAGAGCAGAAATAGCATAGGGTCCCTTTCTTCCAGCTCTCCAAAATACACTTTACGTCACCACCTGTTGAGGGGGGTAAAAATGGCCTCTCCCTGCTTATTGCTTTATTTGTTCTGGATTGGGCTGCAGGCTGGATTTTGGGACAGTGGCTTTATGGGTCTGCTGAGACAGACTGGACTAAACAGAGCTGGTGGAGGGAGACGGCTAATGAGCCAAAGTTCTTTGGACACACATTAGGACTGCTCAATTTTCAGCGTACAAACATATTTTCTGATTTAATGTGCTTAAAAACAATACTATCTCTGATTCATTTTACTGATGATAGTATTAAAAAGTGATAAAACTTAAAAATATATATAGAGAGAGAGATACAGCTAATTAATATGATAATACAAAGGTGAGGAGTAAATCCATCTGAAACTACAGACAAACCAGCAGCAGAAACCAAATGTTATTAATGGGTGCAGAGAATATCTGGAGGGACCTTGTTTTTGTCTTATTCTTTTCTTTATATTTGACTCTTTTTCATTTAATGAATCACCACATATTCATTATATTAACTATCAAATCAAAATGACACAGTTGATCAACTCTGCAAATAATCTATCGCAGTAACATTAACTTTTGAACCCATTTCAGCATATTCACATCTAGAGTGACACAAGAATAGTAAAACCAGCTTGTTTCAAAATCTGAAATACTTTCTTTTAATATGCCAATAACTAAAAATCTCTTTTACAAAAGAGAGGATGTTTTGAAAATTAACCACTTTAAGTAGCTGCCATGTATATATTTCAAAATCTGTATTTTCTTAGGAAAAACAAACAATTCAACCTTAAATTAAATCATATATTGTTTCATTTTTTGTTGTTTTCATTTATTCATATATTATAATTTTATGACTCTGACTTGGGTGCAGGCCTTCAGTCACTGTGGATGGGCCTGTGCACATCCAGACCCACCCTGAGATCCCTCCATGAAGCAAACTTCTTTATACTGTCTGAATTACACAAATGCATCAGAAATGTTTCAGCACTGAAATGTTGGCTGTGTTTTGGTGCAGTTCAGACTGAGCAGGTATTTATTTGAATATTTAGAAGAAGTTAAAACAAGAAATAACAAGGGTATACTTTGAGTCACATGTAGGGAAAAAATATTTTCTTGCTTAACTTACTTTTTCCTAAACTACTGTTGAACACATGCCTTTTTGTAGTTTCTTTATTAATGTTTGACAAAGCCAATATAACAAAATTCTTTATGTCCCCAACTAAGACAAAACTTGTGAAGAGAGACATGGCTTTGGTAGCAGGGAGCCATCATGCAACACACACAATTGGTCTGAAAGCCATGGTGTTGCAAGTTAGAACTTACACCCACTGCAGCCAACATGCATCCACTGCATTCAACATGCATTCAGACCATTGTTGGCATAGTGTTTAGTTGTTTCTCCTTTTCTGTAACTTTCTTAATTCCCTAACACCAGAAGACCATGTTGGCAAATGGCAGCTAAAATTAGATTCCCGCCACTTACAAGGACGGTTTGTCTCACTAATGTAAGTTTGCTAAATGTTGCTTTGTGCTATGCTCAGGGTGGATAAGCATAGCACAAAGACGTAGGTTTAAACCCGCTCTACCTGGTACACACACAAAAATTTTTACATTATTAACTAATTTTAGAGCATTGAGCGACTCTCATGAAGACAAATAATGGCAGACTTAACAGTTCTGGTCTTGTAGTGTGTGGTGTGCTACAAAGAGACAGACATAGCACACCACACACCAACAGACTTACTCGCCAACAACTAAGGCCTCTAAATTTGCAGGTTGTATTCTCACAC
Organism: Cetoscarus ocellatus; assembly: GCA_037902135.1. Classification (NCBI taxonomy): domain Eukaryota; kingdom Metazoa; phylum Chordata; class Actinopteri; order Labriformes; family Labridae; genus Cetoscarus; species Cetoscarus ocellatus. The sequence goes on from JBAMNC010000598.1 coordinate 486,847, forward strand.
GTTTGCTTCCTATAGCATTCTTGGTGGTTGTGATAATTGCCTAGCTCCCCTCCTTATTAATTTGTTATGTATAATTTACTGGGTAAACTGTAGAGTTGATGGCGTTTTGGTAGTTGGTCCTCCATTTCTGACATTTATCTAGCTTTTTACTTCACCTTTACTCTCATTGGCATGGCTACATTTGCCTACTTCATCCTGATTTGCTTTCTTTTCCGTTCCACCAGAGAATAATCAGGTAACCTTAATAATCAGGTTAACCTTGGGTTAAAGGTAATATTTGAAATGAAATATTAAGTGTGGTTAATGTGGAAGTATCCTTGCCTGCATACAGTGAGCAAAGGACCAAATGCCCACATTGCTCTCACATATTCAAAGGCACTTGTGCAAACCAATTTAGATCTAAAAACATATGACTAAGCTTAACTCTATCTCCTCCTACGCTAAGTCAGTGACCTCAAGCACACGCACAAACCGCTGCCCACAAACAGCCGCACGTGCACACAAACCACAAACACGCAGAGGATTCCAATGACTCCATGCCCCACATCCAATTCATATTAGTTTACTTTCACTGCCCTCATATCATCTGTTCATCAGAAGACTTCTCGCTGAGTCACATAGTAAATCTACTGACTCATGGACTCCAACTCGATCCGTCAAACCACAATATGCAGCAGAGCCGTGAGAACTGCTAAGATCACAGCAAGGACGCTCCATCATTTCTAGGCCAAATCCAATATTAACAAAATGAAACAGACATAAATCAACTGTGAAAATCTCAGAGGACGTTAAGCTGCTTCAATGTAAGAATGATTTTTTTACACTGACAATGTGTGAACAGTTTGGTTGAGCTGCTCTGTGGCCAACTTGAAGATGGATGTTCAATGTACTTCATGACCCTAAAAACAGAAACAATCTGAAGGAAAATATGCTGGTGATTAAAGTCTAACTGTTTCGTTAAAATTAAACAAAATATAATGAGGGTAAATTGTATTTCTGTTGAAATGCAGTTTGTTTTTTCGTTTGATTCGTTTTTAAAACGATTTCTGTAAACACTGCATCATTTCAAGAAATTAGACTGACCACATGAAAACAGTGAAAACACTGTAGTACATATGCCAGGCCTGTAAGTGACTCTGTAATGCTGCTACAGACATATACCAAAACCAGAGAAGAAGACATGGAGCATAGGCATGCATCATGTAAGATGTCAACAAACACTGACATATGATCTTATCCACTCGTTTCTTAAAATGTGCATTTTCATTGTACACAAGAAAACGCAAGGGTGGCGTTTTTTGATTTATTCACTCTGGGACCCATATTCAAAAAAGTGTGTTTTTGGGCTCCGAACATGCTGGATCCGTGTTGACAAAATGCCAATATGAGAAAAAAAAAAAAAATTGCAGATACACATAAACTCATCTCCAGGTTGACGGCCCCTACGGCTTTTTTTTTAATAAACCGTGTCCACCTCTGGATTTTTCAGGTTCATCTCAGTGCAAAGGAGGTGAAATATATAGGTAACAATTATCATATTTTTATGTCCATGTACCTATTAACAGAAATAAAGAAACCACAAATCAGCCTTCAGATGAGCAGGAATGAGAGGAAGAAGACCAGAGAGTGTTAAGATTTAGATTAAGTGGAAACTTCAGTAAATAAGCCAGCACAAATGTCAAAGACAGAAGGAAGAAAGATTCAGAGGAGAAGGGGCAGTATTATTCAGAGAAAGCAGAAGAAGAGACTTTATGACTGCTTTTTAAGTCTACAGGTGTGAAAAGGAATGTAGAGGAAGGCAGGGATGTATATGAGGTGAGTGAAATTACAGACCAAGAACTTCCTTTACCTAAAAGTAGGTAAAAGCAGGGTGAGGTTTACTGAAAGGTGAGTTAAGTGAAAGAAATCGGAGGGTGTACAGGTTCCTTTCCTTCCCTGAAAAGGTGAGCTGAGGTTATCTGAAACTTGGTGAAAACATCAGTTCATTTTTTTTCTTTTTACTGGCACGAGACTGCAGCACCTCCGGCCATCACTTCCCACCTACAGCACACATACCCCAGGTTTGTGTTCAAAGCTCAGGAGCCGCACACCCACCCTCCGTCTGAGCTGACTGTATGAGGTCATCCAAGTTAGAACAACCAAGCACTGGTGTACAAATCTAACAGAGTTTGTTTGGAGTGATAGGGAGAACACTCAAACTCACTCACCACATTAAAGCCTTCCTGCTTTTTAATCGCCCCCAACATGAGTGAGTATAGGGGAGGGAGAGCATCAAAAGGCATTGTCACAACATGGTTTTACCACCCCTTCAAACTGAACGTTTGCTTAGATCTTGGCTTGGTTGAAGTTGATAAAGGCTATTTCAGTTCAGTGACATGTTATGCTGTAAAAGGTGTCTGATCAATAATGGATTGTGCAGCTTTGGCATCTACTAAACATAATTGAGTCAAAAAGACACCATCTAGTCCATGAAGCACACACAAAAGATTTAATGCATTCCCAAGGCAGGAGATGTGCTGCTGTTTGACCTTGCATTTGCATCTGGAGACTTTATGGAACTACATGTGGTGTGAGATGTAAACTACAAAAATGGAAGCAATGTAAATCCTCATGCAGGGAGACATTAAAACCACCCTTTTCTCTCATAGATGCCAAAAAACACCAAAGCTAATCAGCCTGGGTACGGCTGGTTATTACTTAACAGTTCTGTAATATTCAACATGACTACTAAACTGCCAGTATCACCAAGAAAGGAATACCAGTGGTAAAGAAGGAAGAAGAAAATTTCTAGGGACCTCCATAATAATAATATTGTAAAATTTGCTTTTCAGGAAAACTTTACAGAGCTCTTTGAATTCCATCTAAAACTAGAAAAGCACTCAGAGAGCGCAGACCTCCGCCAAGCAGCTTCGGTCCACTTTGGCGAAAATGGTCCTATCTGGCAATGTTAAAGAATCTCTTAAAAAACTCCTGGATCCAGACGGTGATCCGGATCACCCCCAAAATTTAATCAGTTCTTCCATATCCCATTTCGGACAATTCCTGAAAATTTCATCCAAATCCGTTCAGAACTTTTCAAAAGACTTTGTCTGTTTGTGTTCAAAAAGTTATTTTGAACACAAACAGACAAACAGACAGACAGACAGATAAACGCTGGTAAAAACATAACCTCCTTGGCGGAGGTAATAACAAACAAGCATGAGTGCTGGCAGTCCTCTACTATGAATTTGCAGGCAGGCAAAGGAAAAGTGTTTAAGATCAGACATGATTATAAGCACAAACAAGAGTTTTTGCTCTCACCTCTCTCGCACTGCGGGCCAGTGAAACCATACACACAGGCACATCTGTTGGGTCCGATGCAGCGCCCGCCGTTCTGGCAGCCATTCTCACACACAGCTACAGAAGACAGAGAAAAACAGATTGACTCAAAGGGGATATCAGGCTCTCATGCTCTTTTTCTCCTCTTTCTTTCCCAGGGGACAGACAATTGTGAAGAATTCTCTCACAAATCACAGAAAAACAAATACTTTGTATATTTCTATGGAAAATATGTCAAGATTTCTTACAGTGACGCATCTTTTCAAGCCAATTACACATACACATCACGCATAAATGTAAACTCTCTAAGATGTACTAATTTACTCTCATGCATTTGGGGAAAACTCTAATATTTGGCAACATCACTAAATACTTTGTGTATAGAGTGAGCAGGAATGAGTCCAAAAGTGAGTTAACAATGAGTAGTTCCCAAGGCCACCATACTCAGGATTATAGAATAACTTTTTGATAAATACCTGAAAGAAGGTTCAAGATGAACAAAGACATACGAGATGGTTAATCTAATATAATAAAATGTATCTGATATTGCATACCCACTAAAACGCTATTGGGTTTTTCACTGTTTCAGATCATTGCTGATAATGAGCTCTGTAGGGAACAAAAATATAAAACCGACATGTTCTGCTTGTTGTGATAATCTTAACAAATGAACTTACTTGTCATGATTTTTTAAGCTTGAACATAATAGGCAAGAGTGAGAAGCTATAAGTAACTTGAACCAACTTGATCAAGTTGGTTCTTGTGGCTGTGACAGTATGGTATAAATAATTGATTATTAAAAAATAATCAGAAATGCTTGCCGTCGGGTCCCCGTCAATTATTGTGGTCCTTGTTAGCAGTTAGTGAGCAACCATTATTTTAAATGCACAACGGTTTAAAGTTCGAAGGTAGGCAACATCAGATGCATCTTATCATCTCTACTTGGGTAAAGCAAAAAAAAAAAAAACATTTTCTTTAAACTAATCCTGTGTCTCGAGCCTTAACTGCTTGGTCCCTAACACTGAATGTGCAGCAGCTTTTACTCACGTTGTCCACAGTGACTTCCTGTGTAGCCTTTAGGGCAGGAGCATGAGTCCTCTGAGCAGCTGCCTCCATTCATACACCTGACGTTACAGGACTGAACTGTAGAGGAGGGGGCATGGTGGGAAAGGCACAAAAAACATGGAGCATGAGTTAAAATGACCAAATTTATAGGCAGATAAAAGTGTTATTACTAATGTAAAAGATCATAATTTCATCAGACAGTGAGATTGATTTCAAACAATGTTTACTATGAAACAACCTTTCGTAAATGGTTAAATATTCATGGCCAATTTAACATAAAAAGAAGCTTTTTTCCACTCTAGTTGGGTTTGCTCAACACTACTGTTTCTTTAGCAGCTTCAGATGAACAGACAAGTTCAGAAGCCCCCAGGCCACAAAACCAAAGCTAATCTAGCAGACTGGGGTGAGGCAATAAGTCGAGCCAGCTGTACGCTATAGTCAGTCAGTCACTCAGGAATTTGCTGAGAAGAGAGGGAGACTAGGTGAGGTGGTCTAGTAGAGAGAGGGAGAGATGGATGTGGGGTATACTGGCAAAAGAATAAAAACAACTAAATATGTTGTAAATAAAAAGAGAGAAATAGTGTAACCTTTAAAGGCTACAGAAATAAACCTAATCCTGTGCTGCTCTTAGTAGGGCCTCATGTTTGGCAGACCTCTACGCAAGACTTACAGAGGGCCAATCTAACGGTCTCAAACTTGTAGCAGCAGCTCTCATAAGGAAAACTAATTGGCCTTCCTGGCAGACAGGCACCTTTCTGCTGAGCCAGCGTTTTAGAGAACACAAGACAAGAGGACACACCTATAGAGCTGGATGATAGAGAACTTAGATCCTCTTAATGTTTCCTCGCATTCTCTTCTTACTTTCATCCTGGCTCAAGAGAATATTTTAGGGTCCTCTTTTGGTCTCTTTTTGTTTTCCTTCCTTCCTCTATTTTGGCCTTTTCCTTCTGCCCCTTTCATACCCTGCTGTCTATATCTTAACCGTAAGTTCAACATTAATTTCCTCCTCTCTCTCCTTCTCCATCTGCCTGTTTGTGTCTCTTTCTCGGTAAAATCTCTGGCATGCAGGGCTGCCGAGCAGAGGGGAAATGACTGAGCTTCCCTGTAGCTGACTTTGTCTAATGAGACTTTAGAAGTTTGCACACTTGCCAACAGGAGGCTAGTAATCCACCCACTTATTCTGACTGTACCCAAACACACTAAATATGAATCGTGTGAGTCACGATGAGTGAACATAGTCTCTCGTAGCTTTCTTTGATCAGGCATGTCGGCATGACTTGCGGCAGCTCCCACAGCCAACTTCACTTACATGAGTCAATGAACAATGGCATGTATCTTGGATAGAAAACATGCTGGTTACAGTAAATGAAAGACACAGGAATTAATCACTGAAAACTGTCAAAAGAGCTTTCATTTTTTTCAATATTTTTCATTAGAGTCAAAAAGGATTTCCAATTTCTAAGCTTGGCAGACTGTGAACACATTTGGCAGACACTTCTCATTGTCTGGATTACGTCTCGAGGCAACTCGAAGTGATAAATTAAAGCAAATAGTTTAGGACTCTGGTGCAGGCTGGGTTTGTGGGTCAGTGTATTAGTGTGCCGTCTCCTCTCCTCATTATTGTCCCGGGACTTCCTCTCTAGTTTCAACCCCTGCTTTGTCCAAGAAGACAAGATGTTAACGCTGTGCAGAGCACTCTTCACTTACTCTCTTCCTTCATTTGAGGCCAAAATAAGGCGCACTGGTGTGAAGCATGAACAATGATTGCATTGACTGATTGCAGCTTTTCCTGCCTTGAAACAAAGCGTGAAGAAAATAGTTCCAATGGTGCACTGTAATCCAGACTCCCACACAGCTGAGGGCACCTTGGGTAAACCCTTCCATTAGTCGAAGAGTCCCATTGCCATACCTACTGTCTAAATAGGTCAAACACATTCTGTTGGAAAGATTTGGCCAAGGGTGGTGGGACGATGGATGTTTCAAAAAGGCAAGAGTTTTCATTTTTGATTATATTCACAAGGCTGGGCCAGACAAGGAACTTCATTTTCAAACATTATTCATACCAGAACCATTTATAATGAGTTTTTTGGAGCAATATGAATATTAAAGAGCCCAGATTTTACCTTAACTCTGGTTTATATGTTCAATTTTGATGACTGCTAGAGTAGGTTCTCAATCACTAATGTTCAAAAAAACATAGTTTTCACATACTGAGTGCCCGATACAGCTGTATTCTTAGTCTGTCCTAGATGCTCTCTTAGAGCTCCTGCCAATTTAACGTCCCCTTCCCCATGTGGATTTTTTATCTTGTGTACAGTAGTTCTCCAACACTCTGAGCAGGTATGTAAAACAAAATGGCATTTAAAACTCAAAAAAGAATAACATTAGCCTTTTGAAAGACTTTTAGGACAAATAATACTTTAAACTGGGCAGTAAAAAACTAGCTATCTCCTTTTTGCATTTTGAAGTGTTTTAGTGCACTGAGGTCCATCTGTACAGACACCAAGATGACATAATATTTGACACTGTCTGCTATTTGACATTAAGCAAAATCAAAAAAGAGGTTGCACCAGCTGGTTGCCACTTAAGTTACATGGACTGTCTGTAACATTTAATTGCACCACTTAAACTGCATGTTGTAGTTCGTGCTGACCTTTGTGGATTACACACTATCTTTCAAGCAACACATATTCACCCACTGGTCTTGCCGTAATCATATTGGACTTAATATAATTCACACCAGAATATCTTCTTAGGGCTCACAGTTCACTCCATTTGTCTTTATGCTTCATGAGCACAAAAAGCAACAGTGAGCTTTCTACCTCAGTAGTTTTAAAATAGAGAGGACAATAACTTTCAACAGCAAGAATAGCCACAGTTCCCTGCTTTCCGTGCTATTTAAGTATGTAAGCAGGCCATGAAACTATAACAGCCTTATTGCAACACCAGTTTACTTGCACCAGCCTCAGCAGAGCTCCTACATAATTTAAATATAATTCAAGGACCTTCATAAGACCTGAACTGAGAAAATATAAAACGTTTTTATTTGCACCACATAGGGAATGTTAACAGCACACAAGTAGTTAATAAGACTGTTTTGAATGTTGGTCTACTTGTCATAACAATATTTTGCTAATATCTCTCTAACAGAGAGAAACCCCCCACTCCTTTCTAACACTGAGAGGAAAGGCTTACACATATGGACATGCATGCACTGCAGAAAATGTCATTACTATTCACTTAAGAAATAAAAAAAAAACTTAGTTCATTGCCGCTCCCCAGGTACTAACAAAAGAGGAAAAAACAATCTTCATATTAACAGCTCTGTCCATGGTTTTGCTGTGTTTTTTAAAGGGTGCATTGATGTACTGGCCTACATCCTCCACAGGCTTACTTTGTTACTATTTCTGAATGATAATAGCAGCATTTTTACTGATGTGTGTCAACTAAAATACTAGCACAGGAGCTTGCACAGAACATCTAGCCCATCCTGGCCTGCGTTTACATGGAAGAAAACATTGCTCCAAATGCAGTAGCTAAGTGTTACTTCAGAATTGCACATCTGTACAACTGAGTCAGACTACCATAATACCCTGCATTATAAAAGTCAATTTTTGGTCAGACTAACACAATAGTTTGATTTCTTCAAACTGCTTGTAAACATATTGTCCAAAACACCTGTGTGGACAATGTGGCGGTGAAATCTACACAGTATTTTTATCCACCTGTTGAAAAACTAAACTTTCTGTAGATTAAGATGATGGCTCAAGATGGTAGCATAACTCACAGAGATAGTGTCAGTCTCTGGTGTTTTTTTAGAGAAGGGGGGAGAGGAAACAACCGGGCACATTAAAAGACAGAAGGAGATGATCTCACGGGTAAACTTCGCCCCCACCGCTCCCCTTCTCATGACACTTCATCCTCCTCAGGTGGAGAGAGATGGTTCACCCAGTTGGCCTGAGCCTGGAGAGCTGCACGTGCAGGGAAACCAGGTTGGGGCAATATTCAAGCATCTGTGTGTGTGTGTGTGTGTGTGTGTGTAAATCTTCTAGACGTTATGCTTAAGTAGTTGGGTGTAGGTTTGTGAACCACAATGCACCTCTGTATTCTGGTAGTGTCCTCAGTGAGCTGCTCACATCTGGGTGTTTTTTACGAGAGGCTGCGAAACACAGGAACGCCAAGTTTGTGTGCTGATCGTGTATATGTGTGTGTGTTTGTGCAAGTACACGTGTGTCTGATGGAAAACTGAAGAGCTTTAAAGCTGTTTTTTGTCCTGATTTACACGCTCCTAGGGGAACAGTGACCAGTCAGCCTCAGTTTGAGCATGGACAGGCAATGCAGTGAAACAGAAGCAGCATAAGATGCTGTTTAAGCAGCTTAAAAGTCAAATGAAGAGATTTCTTTCCATCCGAGGAAACTCACAGTTCATTTGTCTCAGATGAATGAGTTTTGTACCACTAACACATCATCAGTTTTATGGATAAATTGGACCAGATTTTTGCCAAACAAGCATTACTGTATGTTCAAGATGGACCTGAGGTGACAAGGCTACTCATTCAATTTGCCTCTTTGCTTTCCCAAGACTCACCAGTGCTTCTTGTCAATGGCCAGTGGAAGCCTGTCAGTCTAAAGACAGCTGTTCTTTAGCATTAAGGAAAGGGCGTCCATGATAATGATTTAGTAATCATGGTTGTGGGAGGACAAGGTTATAAGGATGACCCTGTGTGACCCTGTGCACAGCTGCTCAGCCCTAAACTGTCAGCAGGTTTATTACAGGGCTGAGTAACAGCGTGAACCCTAGTTGTCTGGAAACTGCTGTGTAACTCCAGGTTATCTACGAAACGTGCACTTACAACTCATGCCACCATGTCTTTTTAAAGGGTTTGCTAATCTAATTCTGGAAACGTACAATCTCCTGCCAGGAAAAAGGGATTACTTAATGGCTAATGGCAAAGATAACGGGAAAAGTCATTAAAAAAATCCCAAACAACAACACTTGTGAATTACAAGTAGCAAATCTCAAATGTGTTGCTGATTTATTGAAACCTCTGCATTCCACAAACAAGATGTGAAACATAAAGCTGCTATCTTTAACTAAGTACACCAGGGTGCTAAAATTACCCATGTAATTAAGGAGGAGGAAATTAGTGTTTCCAAATGGATCTCCATAGAGCTGCAATTTGTTTCCAACTGTACTGAATCATCCTGTTAAAGAAGTGGACTCTCTCCAAAAGTTGATTTTGGGTGTTTGCACATTTGGAGGACAAGATTGACGATGAGGAGTGCTCGCCTTCTCTTGGCAAGTCAGTGAATCCTCAGAGGTGGATAATATTGTGAAAACAGTTTTCAGTTCATTAATATATTAAATACAGACCTAAAACAGTAAGCGTGTATCTATGGGGGCTCTAATCAAAACAAAACTTTATCTTTATAGCAAATCTCAGATGGTGGAGAAAATGATAGGGAACTTCTCATCCAAAAATAACAGAGCTTTCAACACAGCAGGGCTTTGGGAGGATGGCTTTGTAGGACAGTAAAGATCATTTCAGCACAGGGGTCTCAAACCACCAGCAGGCCAGTACCAGATCATTTGGTACTAGGATGTACAGAGCTTGAAAAAAAATATTAGGACCCCTTTTCTAACTGAAGTAGTCTTCGGGGGTGTCTTTCGAGAAATGACAAGAAATGACAAGGCACTATGTTTCTGTCACAGCTATGATAATCAAAAAAGTAAAATCGGATTCCTTATGTGGAGGGAGACAAGTCAGAGGTTAGCACTAATAAAATACCCATCAGTAATGAATGGAAACAGATCAGAAGAATTACCAATAAAACACAATCTGACAGCACCATATACATGCCTCCATGCTTGGACATACAGTATGAATCTGGTGTTACAGTTTTTTTAGTAACTGTGTTATATAGTGATGTTCAATGAACTGCCTTCTGAGATGTTGTTACATCAGCTGCTTAATCAGAAAGAGTCTTAGCGATTATGCACATGTGTTTTCATTTAATTTCTTACACAAAACCTGGTCACGGTACAAAAAAAAAGGTTGGATAATGCTGATTCAGCAGAGTTAGATATTGTGAATGTGCCAAAACCATGCCCATTTAAAAAAGAGTGACAACAGGTTTCCCTACTTATGGAAGGGAATCCTTACAAAGGTGGAACTAAGCATAATAAATAGCATAAATCAGTGGCGTCCACACTTTTTTCATGTAGGGCCAAATACAGAAAAATCAGGGGTGAGTGGGCCGGTTTGATATACATCACCTTCAACATATGCAAGTTAATGATTTTAGGGTGGCCAAACAGATTAATTGGAGGGGGGGGCTGATTGGCACTGGTTGACCACTGGTTTAGTATAGTAATGTCAGTCCATGCAGCAGAGAATTGAGGTGATGGTTCATCTCAACATTTAGACACCGAACAAGAGCAAACTGAATGAATTTGCCAAACTAAGAAGTGTTGGTGCTTGAAGATTATGAGTGCATTATGTTTTATAAGTCATGATTTGTGCTGCTGCTTCAGTCTATTTAAATCTATCTATCAGTCAAGCACAAGCTTCACGCTCTGATTTAATTTTACCTTTCGTGATTTGCTGCAGGCCAGTTTAAAACGGACTGCAGACTATAGCTGGCCCCTGAGCAACTGTTTGGATACCCCTAGTAATAAATGATCCTAGTCAAGGCATTAAAAGTGGTTTGGAAAATAAAACAGTCCTTAATTTATAGGGATATGTATATATATATATATATATATATATATATATATATATATATATATATGTATATATATTTCACAAATGCACCTACGCATATGGGCTTGTGCTTTCTTTAGGATGGTGGAACTGAGACTAAGTATGGCTCTCAGTCTATTCACTCTTACAGCAACAATCATAACAAGTTTAGAGATCTATTTCAAATTTTGGCTACAGGGACTTAAGCATATAATTTGACCTCCACAATGACTTAAAAACATTCCACAGTATTCGCAGATGGATGTGAGTTATCTCAGGTCATACAGCTGTTTGACCTCTGATTATCATGAAAAGAAGGCCAGAGGAAGGTCCTAATCAGTGACCCATTCTTAAACATATCTATCATCAACTTGTGGTAAAAAACATTGATCCCTGCTTATTCAGATCCTCCAGTGTCAGTAACTTCCTCTTCTGATTCCTTGTGCCTGTGAACCTGTAAAAACACCAAAATAAATCCCTGCAGGGGAAAGCTGAGAATCACAATCTGACAATGGGTTGAGTCAAGCTTGACGAAGCTTTCAGTTTAATTTATCACTTTACAACTTTCTCGCTCCATTCCTGTCCCTGAGGCACATTACTTCACAGCTCTTGCCAAAGCTCTGACTCTGCAGGAGACCTGTGTGTATCCTGTTCAACAGGTCAGAGGTCCCTTTTCCTCCATCTGACCTTTCATGGCCTTCCTCTAACGGTCACATTTACACATGTCTGGCAGACAGAGCTTTGATAGCAGCTATCTGATCCCCTTAATGTCTGTTTGTGTAGTGTATGCAAACAATATTTTACGGTACATATCTATTTGCCATTGAGTACAAACATCTGACCCTATCCGAGTGTCTGTCACTGTGTTGTAAGTGAAAATGTGAGTGTAAGCAGGTTCACTGGAATGTGAGCATGTGTAAAGAGTCTGGCAGGGGCCAGGCGTGACTGACGGGCCATCTTTGGCCAACTAACGCTGTGAAGCTGAAAACAATGCACGCTTCTTAATACACAAATTGACACATACTTGCATGCTCTCCAAGAGCTGCTTAACCACGGATTTCTGCATGTCCAGAGCATATTAACTTCATTTTTTAACCATACACACACTGCACTAATCTCACTAAGACAAATGTGATTTCACACATGCTGCATGTGCAGTAAAACACTTCGCTCAACACTGTCTGTAACACGCACACACACACATGTGAATTTCTGAGTGGTCTGTAACTAAGCCCAGCAGACTGAGCTGGGGCAGCCAGACTCTCCACTTTAATCCTGACAAACCCTGTGACCTGCTGCAGGCTTGAGACTCCATACACTACTATTACACTGACTACAGTATTATTCTGCCTCCCATGACACAAGGGTGGAATCAAACCATCTGGAAAATAGCCAAGCAGTTGGACGGACAGAAATTTAAACATCTCAGTGTACAGGCAATATCATTTTATCAGTAGTTTTGGCCACTTAACAGGATGAGCACAGGGGAGTGAGGTCAGGCTCTAGGTCGTTAGTGAAGTGAAGATAAGCCATTTTTATTTTGGTCAATTATTCTGATTCAAAAATATGGATGTGTATCTGATGTATCTCGGAAGGGAGAAGACTGGATATTCTTTTTTTAAGGGGGGACACACTGATTCAATTAAGACAGATATCACATCTGTCCAGCAAAGACGCAACTACAGTTAACTAGAAATGGATTTAGCAAGAACACAGATGTTCTTGTGATTCAGATACATGGGCCAGACATGGCCCTCGAACAGGCAGAGTGTATCTGTCTGTTTTTATTGAGAAAGGACCAGCATGGATCTGTCTGTGATATTGTATGGTAAATAAATAACATATTATGCTGTCTGTAAGTCTCAACTCCATGTACCAGCCTGATATTCTTTTTCTTCTTGGAGTGTATATTCAAGTAAAAAATAAATGTGAGAGTCAATTGCAAGTTATCATCAAACATCCTACTGTATTTGAGTCTTAATTCTCTCACTAGGCCCACATTTAAAATAGAATTAACATTTTTAAACATGGATAAAAGCTAGTCAAACACCAAGTTATTTTCTGTTGTTCCAACTGCAAAAGAGGCTAGGTACATTACAGTTACACTAACCTTTTTTTAGTTACCTAGTAGGGTAAACTTAATAACGGATCACTTCCTGTAAAGGGTGGGGCTTGAAAAATGGTTTTATTGCGTTGTGCTTTTAAAGCGACAATATGCTACTTTTCACAATGCACTGTATAAAATGTTTGTCATTGGCGGATATGCCATTATTTCTTATCCCATTGTCGCTAATACTGTCTATTTGTGTTAGAAGCATGTGGTAACAAGACAAACAACATTCAATTCTCTAATAAATGGCTCCATTACTTTTTTTGTGTGTGGGCATCCAGTACTGAAAAGATTATTGTGCATTTATATTTTCTACAGACATTACATGGGATATATATGGCGGATATCTAAGGTTTCTTCTTAAAGTGCAACTGGAGTTGTATAGAAGTCTTGAGGAAGTTTTACCTCTCCACCAAAAGACTTCATTCCTCAAAAATGACCAAGTCCAAAGCTGGAGTATAAAGCCTACGTTGATAATTGGTACATAATTGATGTCATATGAGACTTGTTAGCTAAGGCCTGTGGTCCTGGTCTGAAAAAGTAATTAAAGATGTGGTTTATTCAGTTCTTGTGACAAAAAGGAAGCCTTTTGGAGAAAAGGGGGAGATGTCTTTAAGAAACCTATACAAGTCCAGTTGCCAATTTAGAAGAAACCTCGAATAACTTTGACTGAGAACTTAGACAGGCACGTGTAAAACTGATATGTCAGTTATACATGTCTGCAGAAGTTTCGGGACTAATACTGATAGTTAACTTTTTCAGCTATTATCTACAGGTACTGATATTATGCTAATAATACTGTCACATTCCTGTTTTCCCTAGTTTTAAAGTGCATCTAACAATACAATGTCTTCAATCACTGAGAAACACATCCATCCATTTCCACAAAGCACCAAGTTGCCAGTTTTCCACGCTATGCGATTTTGGCAGTGGGCCGTGGTTCTCATGCAAGAGGTATGCCTTTACAGCATTATTCACACACAGTCGTCAGCTCAAAGGAAGCCAGTTGGCCGGTCTCAGTACTGTTTGATACAAAGACTCAAAGGCTGAGACATGGAGGAGGATAGTGACTAATAAAGTAAAGACACTTAAAAGAGAGAGCAATCAACAACAGACAGACTGTGACATAGCATCATTGCATCATTTGCTCTCTGTTGCCCCATTTCTATTTTACCCTATGTCGCTTGCATCAACAAGGAGCAAAGAAACAGATCGAAAAGGTACCGGGGGGTTCGTGATTTTATATTGCTTGTCTTGCTCAACAGAGTTTTCTTCAATGTTTCACAAAGTGGGATTATGGTTGCATATGTCATATCCATATTTGTAAATCTGACTCTGGCAGATAACCAAAAAACAGATAGATAAAGATTGGCTGGCTCCTGTGTTGAAAATGTCAAAACTAAGATACTTAAAGCTTGAGCACATGTGTTTGAACAGGCAAAGTCACTGACCTCCTGCTCCAGCTCCACAACTGGGAGCGAGCTGCCCACTCGAACAGGTACACATATTCGGTCTGGAACAGAAGCCATCGCCACAGGAATTCCGGCAAATGGCTAGAGACAGGAGGAGAATCATGAAACAGGAACTTCCACTTAATTATTTCTGACTTCAGCTGTTTTCTGTGTCCCTGACTTAACTTTATGGTGTCATATGAAACCACATATTTAGGATGAAGGAACTTACGAACAATGCACTGGTTCCCTCCTGGTAGGGTTTTCCATCCTGGGCAACAGTATGAGTGGAACCGAGAGCCACACACATTGGGCCTGAGAGAGAGACGAAAAAGAAAAACAAACTCATTCACTACTCACCAAGACCTCCCAAACATACTTTAGTTAGCCCCCTAAAGAAATAGATACAGATATGAGTTATTTTCTGAGCTGCCTAAGACCCACATGGCCTCTGCTTTCAGAACTAACAAAACAAACTTTTATACAAAGCCTCCTCGGCTGATGGATGAAGGTTTTTTGAAGGAGGGGGGAATGCAAGGGGCCAACAGCGTGAGGAGAAGAAGCATTTTGTTTTCATTCAAGGCTGAATTTAAACTTGTAGGGACAGGATGTATAAAGTCCTCCTTTCTCCAAAGTACCATGACTGGCTGTCCTGTTCTCTGGCAAGAATCCAGTGCTGCCCCCCTCAACCACCCCATCCCACAGCAAACTTTGACCCCTTCTGACAGATGTAAGATTCATCACAGCCTCCGGAGCACTTGATTGACCTGACAGGCTAGCCACAAATTTTCCCTCATAGGAGATGGCTATACCACAACTGACTGAATGACTTGCCCTCTGCTCTCGCACAAAAAGTTACACACAAGTAAACAGCAGTGAGACAGAGTCTGGATGCTGCACATTTTAAAAGGCTGTCATTGGTTGCTGATTTTCAATAGCTAATTGGAATTAATCTTTGGAACGTCTTTGGTTATTAGCATGTATGCTCAAGAACTGATCAAGTTTGATTTTAAGGAAAAGTGACAGCCCTAGCACTTACTGATAAACTACCATTTTTACATTTGTTACCCATTATTATATCATTACCATCAAATTTAAACTACTCACTGAACACTACTGATCTCTGGTTAATGCAGCAGTGTTTGCACTTTATTAAAAGTTCTAGTTTAGCTGCTTAATGATAAGAGATTTTCTCAAGAAACTTTTCCTTATAATGCTTTTATACTGCAGTTTGTAATATCTTAAACTAAGAATGTTATACTTTCTGTCTGGATAAAATCCTGTTATTGTTTTACAAGACAGCAATGAATTCCTGCTGAAAACAATATTAGCTTAACCTCTCAAAGATAAAATGTGTTGCTGGGTAAAAAGTAGCTTTGGGGAAAGATACAACAGTGATATGTTTAATGTCACTTAGGCTACACATTACTACTGACCTGTTCACTGAGCTATCTGCATTTTATATCAAAATAAGATAGTCAAAGGAGCTGCAGGGTCCTTATTTTCCAACCCTGTAAAAACAGACAGATGCAACTACCACTGGCGTTGGTGAATTAGTCTGGTACAATGCTCTACCATTAAATGGAAGATAGAAGTTCTGAGCCCAGCTCTGGCTGTGTATGAAACCCTAAGTTGCTCCTACTGCTGCATCAGTGGCATGTAAATGGGTATAAAAGTGGGTGAATGTGCTAGCTCATACTGATGGATGTACCAGCAATTCTTAAAACTCAGAACCACCAGTGAGTGAATTTGAGAGTGAATGGGTGTGAATGTGTAGATGTGACCTGTGGTATAAAAGCATTTTAAGAAGTCAGAAAGACTAGAAAAGCTCTACATAAGCCCAAGTCCATTTACCATTGGACAGGTAAGCAGTGTTAATACAGTCACTGGTAGTTTTTGTTCAAAAAAATGGATTTTAGCAGCATCATAATTATCACACATCATGCTAAGTTGACAACAGCCAGAGAACCCGAAATACCAGTCACAATGGCAGGAAAATTAAAAGTAGCACATCGGAGTGATCTGTGAGCCAATAAAGCTCAGTTTGAGTCCCTATTTTGGCATGTTTCCCTCTGATACTTAAAGGGATAGTTTAGTATCTGTAAAGTGGGTTTAAACTGGGTTCATCATTTCGGTAGCAAATATATTGGCATTAACCGTGAACTGATTAGCCCTGCCCCTATGAGATAAGAACTAGCATGAAGACTAAGCCAAACAGTCTCCATGCTAGGAGATGGAGTCAGGAACTCTGCGTAATTTTTGAATTTTAAGCAAGAGGAAACTAAAAAAAACAGGGTTGGGGTGATTGTATGCTATATTAAACTATATTTTAAATGGTTGACTTGTGCGAGCAAGCCCCTTTGTTTTGGAACCACTTTGCCACAAGTTGTAGCATATTCATTGCTATCAGGCACAATCCTCCTTTCTTCAAAATTGCTACTTTTCAGGAAATGAAAAAAAGCCCTCATAGTGCCCTATCTGAATGAATAGATATTGTATTGTCCTGGTGTCCTTTTCTGTACTTTAATACCGTTAAATATTTGTAAAACCCATTCACCAACAATGAAGGTGACCAATAGCACTGATTTGTGAAAAAGTATTAAAGTTTAAAAAAATATATATGGCATGTGTTTTGACCTGACAGTGACTTGTGTTTTGGCCAAAACAAAGGGGCTTGGGAGTATGAAAGTAAAGCACTTGGTCAAAATTCTGCACTGTTTCTCTCCTTACAGGGACAGAGCCAATCAAAATCACTTTGGCTAATTTTTATGGTACTAAAATGTACCTCATAAAAGCCAATCCAAAAAATAATGAACTATCCCACAGACCAAATATCAATCCTGCAACACCATGTACTGCACTGTTTGTATGGACAATTAAAGCGGGTTGCAGCTGAGGCAATAATCATGGTCAAAGAGGCAGCTGAAAACACTGCAGTTCTGATAACTCTTGGGTAACCACAGAGAGTAAAGCCCTGTCATTGATAAACATGGGACTTCAGACAATACTTTCACAACATAGGTCTTAAATTGTCATAAAAGTTGTGTGCTTTTACAGCCAAAAAAGGGGATATCATGTGATTCAGTGGCAGCTTGACACAACTCAAGAGAGAAACAAACCACACATTTAGTTACAGCTACAACGCTAACAAATGAACACATTGAGACTTAAAACAACATCTTTCTCCTATTCTTATGCACAGATATAAATTGAGTGTCACAACATAGGCATGTTTAGAGGGAAGAAGGCAGCTGCAGCATTAAAAAAATGCAATAATGTGTATGATCCCAGAGCAAAACAATGCTCTTACTGAAATAACAACAAAATACTGAGGTACAGCATTTAGGTCATATTACCCAGCCCTAGACATAATAGTTAATAGCAACCAGCCTGTCCCACTAAAGTAACCTAACCACAGGGCACCTACACAGCAAAGTAGCATGTCATTACTGTGATTAAAAAACTGCAATGTTTTCATTTAAGACCTTAATCTCGTCACAATAAACATGTTAATGCACTGCTTTTTATTCTCTGAAAAAAGCAACAACTACTAATTCATCAGTTTATCTTTAAACAGAGAAAAACTAAAAACTCACATCAATCACAAAACCCAATTCCACAAGGAAGTGTGCTTGAGTCCTTTTTTAAATCCCAGTGAAACACAGCTCTGCATTAAGCTGTTTAACAAGCTGCAGTGATTCCAACAATGTGGTGGTACTTTAATGATACCCTTACTGACCTTTGAAAGCATATAATGATGGCTGTATCCGTCCTCATCTGTGTTGGTGGTTAGGTTCATGAAATTTCTGCTGGCATGACTAAGACTGAGGGACCACAGTTTGGTAAATTGGGATAAAGTCTGATCCAGATGCCTATGGTAAAGTCATTTACCACAGGGATAACATCTCTTTGGTCTAGACAATTTCTGCTCTCAGGATGTTATTTATGATTGTTTGAAGTCATGCTAGATTACACAGTTTTGTTTTGATGGTGACTGCAGAGTAGTGAAATCAGAAAACAGCTTTTCATGTGCTCAAAGAGATACGTAAGACTCTTGAAAGCCTGCATAAAAGTACTGGGCTTTTACTATAAGAAAGGCTAAGCTGGTCTGGCCCTCAATTCCTTGGCTGTGTTTCCCATTATACATATTTTACACTCATATTGCTTAACATATGCCATCATATCTCAAACTAATAGTTTATCATCTCTTCAAAGTCAATTTTCTTCTTTGATATCATACTGGAAACAACACAACAGTATCCATACCTCTCTCTACAACAGGGGCATTCTAGACAGCGAGCATGGGTTTGCATGGATTCATGATACTCTCCTGTGTAACTGGATTAATATCATTAAAAACCAATTATCCTTGTCCTGACACAAAATATTTTATAAATTAGTTACGATCATCCTGACTTGAAGTTAAAGAAAAAAAGTTAAGTCTGCCTAGGGCTCAAAATCTAAGATGTTCTGAAGCCCTAGGCAGACAAACTTTACTGTGCTTTTGTGAAATGAACACATTATCAAAATAAAATGGAGTCAAATCAAATATACGCATGTGTTTTTTTCAGTGGGTTTCAGTAACTGCTTTTAGAAAGTCTTTATTTTCTCCTGTCTCTGTCCTCAATCACAGGTTTAGTTCAATCTAGGTTTCATCATTGCAGCTGTATTCGTTGAATAAATTTGATTGGTTGGACAATTTTAGAGATTGCGGTTGCTATTTCTCATTATAGAGATGGTAGTGGGTTCTGAGAAGTTGGAAATCACTAAATAAGGATATCAAATAACTGACCTTATAAGTACGGTAATATTCAGTCTTTTTTTGTGGTCTATGACAAGACTTTTCTCCAGTTAAGATGGCCGTTGGCTCTCAATTCTGTGTTCACATCAAATTTTGAGGTGCCTAAACTTTAGGCCTGTTTTAAATAATACAAACTCCATTAAATTCAATAAATAATAATGTCACCTTAATATAATGCTTTATCTGTTTCATTTGACAGGTGAAGTGGAGTAAAAGAAATTCGTTGAACATTGTGAGTAAAATGTTGGCTGGCATCTCCCACCATACACAGTCACCAACACTATGACATGCAGGTCTCTCTGTGGACAAAGTCCCAGACCCAAAAGGAAACGCTGCAAGGGGCACATGTCGAGAAGGGCCAGAGCTAAAATAGCTCCTGTTTAAACAGCTGCCCTTTAATCACCAAAACTCCATAAAGCCTTGTTAGCATTGTGTCCATCATCTTTGTATTTTTACTTGGAGTTCCTCACAAATTAAGTGGGTAGACACCGGTACCAGACACACTGCACAAACGCCAAACACACACAATTCAAATGTCTTTTTTTCACACATATGCGCTGCTTGGAGCCCATAGAAAACTACCATCCTATAATACTCTGTCTTTCCTAAATTTATATAATCTGATTATCCTTTCAATGATGCTAAAAAAGTAGTTTTTAAACTACAATTTCATTCTCTTGTCTCAGGTTGCAGGCAGGACTATAAACACGAGCAGCGCACTGAAGAGGAAGTTTGGCCCGGAAATCTGTTATCAGTTATCCAGATATCTGCTGGCTGCAGTGGAAGTTACGGTGGAAGAAATATTGGCCATAGCCCCAAGAGGCAGAATCCTTGTCAGGCCATAGCCAATGTTTCCAAGGCTGAACTGAAGTTAATCCTGGTGACATCATTATGACCCTCATAAGGAGGGTGCTTTGCACAGATTTCTCCAGAGTCACATTAGAGATTGTACTTTGAAATTCTAACAGTTGTATGCCGTTACCTATGTAAAAAAAAAAAGACCTGCTGTTTTTTCAGTGGTGAAAAACTAGATATTCTTTTTGATTCTTTTTCTGAAAAAGTGACCATGTGATGACAAAATATTAACAAATATGACTCAATTTATTCTTTTTTTTAAACATCAGTCAAAAACCTGATTCCACATCGCCCCTGCAACAAAATACTGGTCTACAAGGGCTGTTAAAATGTTGATAATTCTGTTCTTTTTAATACAGATGCTCTTAAATTGTACAGAATCTATTTTCTGATAGTTAAAAGTATCAAAAGTACAAAACTCTGAGAAAACTCCATATGGATAGAAAGATAGATAGATATTTACACACATACATATATACATACATACAAAAATACTGTATTGATTCCAAGGAAAAAATTCAAGAAGAGGAAAAAGTAAAAAAATCAAGCTAATCCTTCACACAGTCTAAATGGCACAAATATGTGATTAACAAACAATTAAGGACGCCCAATTTTTCTGCTATGTGGCTCTCATTCGCTGATGGCAATGTGCACACACGTACACACATACTCGCCCTGCGTCTGCAGCCTTTTCTCGACTAATCTGCTTTTTTCATGGACACTCTAAACACAGCAGTGTCAATATCAATGATTTTAAGGTCTATTAGCCCACAGATAATATTTTCACAAGTTATGTCTTTTACATAAAAACAAAACTTAAGTCCGGTCTGAGTTTTCAGTATCAAAGACCTGTTGTCAATCTGCTGATGTCTCATCTCCACCAGGAAATCCTCAAATTTATCCCATTAATGTGACAGACTAAAAGGGATGATTTGTGAAGCCCGGTTAAACAATACAAACTGATTGAGTGTTTTTTTTAAAACTCTGTCCAATAGTCTAATGATGACAAAAACAGTTCTGCACCACGGCAAGAGCCGTCATAATCATGTGGCACAATGAATCAATTAACAATTTAGTTAATGACTCTTTCAAGTATTGAATAATGTTGTTTTGATTCTCAGCTCTTTCATCATCTTGTATTTTGGTCTTGCCTACTTTTTCAAACATATATATGATTTAAAGAGATATAAAACAGAGATGACAGAGAACAACATTTGACTTTTGTAAGAGAGCAACTGGTTGCAATGAAAAAGCTTTTAGTCAGGTTTGCAGACTAAGCCAGGAGACTGGAGAACATGAGCCACAGAGGAAGATGAACTGTTAGCTCTGATGAATGTCCTTAGTTCCCTGAAACTTCCTCTCCACCTCTTCATCCCCCTGAGAGATGACAGCTGGGGTTTGGATCTTTGACGGACGGCAGTCAGTGCACACCTTCAAACACAGAACCAGATGGCACAGAGAGACAGACCAACAGGTGGGCAGACAGACAGATATTTGCAATCAGACCAAAAAGGAGGATAAAAATAAAACAGGAAGGGGAGAAAGGACCACAGCAGTGCACTCTTTAGGGAGATTCAAACATGACAGTTGGTTTTGTAGAGAAAGTGTTAAGAGTTTGAGAGGAATGGGCAGGCAGAGGGAGAGAAGACAGGATGGTGGGAAAGGAACAGGGGATCAGTGGGAGGGAAAGCAAAACAACTTTATGTTAAGAGGAGGAAGAAGCAGGAGAAGAAGTGGGAGTGGAAAGCTGAGATATGGAAACAAAGGAGAGAGCAGCATAAGCAGGTTGGACCCTCAGTGGGGGCTGAATTTCTGGGGCAAATACACAAACCAAAAAGAAAAAAAAACTGAAAAATGCATTGAGCGAGACACCAGCATTCCAACACTTAATGAGCAATGACTTCCCCCCTGATCTACTTCTCAAAGCGTTGAAGATTTTCCACTGTTTCAGACGTTAAGGATGTCAATATACGGAGGATTACACAGTTTGACCCCGAGGTGCTCTGGTTTGTTTTTCTTCCTCTCTCCCTGCTCTCTCTGTCTTTCCTCCAGGTCAGTGCCCGGTCTGCTATCACAGAGAGGAGGCTTTAGAGATGAACTGAAGTAAAACAGAATGAAAGACAGGCATAAAAAAAGCAGTTTAAGCCACAGGGGTTTTCCTCAATATGGAAATGTCCTACTGTTCTCAGGGCTCAATCTAAAGGAGATTAACTCTTCTGTGGCCACGCCGCTGCCTTTGAAGTCACCTCCTGGGCCGCAGATCGCTCATTAACTGCCATTAATAGAAATAAAATGAACATGGCTGCCACCTGATAGAGGGGTGAATGTGATGAGCGAAGGAAACAAGTAGCAAAGAGGCTTTCCATCTGAATGTATTGCAAAATTTAAATACATAAAAATGTGAATATAAAGTTTGTTTTGTAGCTGAAGATAGAATTGTAGTGGTTAAAATTTCTTAATATGTAAAACAATGTTCCTAAATCATGAAAACACACATTCAGATCTACAAATTTTTTGAAATCTTATAGTGAACAATTAAGAACACTCCTGTATGAATAAAAAAGTGAGACTTTTATGGTGAAAACTTTGCCAGAAGTAGAATGTGTCTAGGAACAGAAACGTATTTTAACACAGTAAAGACAGGATTAAAAGACTTTTACAAAATTCAATGCCACAGATTTTCACCACCCTGGACTAAAAACAGAATAAAGCTGATATGACATATCTTTAGTAGGGAAAAATGTAATTTTCTGCTGCATAATACTGGGAAAAACTATTCCAGCACATAGAATGTAGCACAACTCAAGTAATGAAGGCATTTAGCATCGCTGTTGCTTTGCATCAGAAAGGCAGTTTGTTTTGTCCTCACAAATCACTCTGTTGCATTACTTTTGTTAACCCTGCCATTGATTTGGCCTATAGGGTAGATCAACTCTCTACATATTGCACATACAGACTGTCAGAAGCACTTCTTTATCCATAAATAGTATGGAATATACTGTGAAACTGTGCCGTAGTGTCAAACTGTGCTTTCATATTACATTCATATTGTACATATTGTTAATGTTAATTGTGTGTCTAAAAGATCCTGGCTCTCTGGCAGGTTATACTCCCTTGTATCCTTTCCAGAGAAGCAACATGTTAACATAACATATATGGCACAGGATATTGACATAAATCTGTACACAGGTACAAAAGTCTGGCGGTGCTAGCACTGACTGTTTTGGCCACTCTCTGCCCTGTAAACCAACTTCTTAGTTACTCACTGATGCTGTAATCCTGTCTCAAATAAATAGTGCTTGATTTGGACTTTTGTCCAAGTGTTTATTCTCGTTAAACTAGTTGGTTAAAGGCAATTTAAATGTAAATTGGGCCAGATTTGAAATTATTTGCCAAGAAACATTTCTGTCTTCCATCCACTTCTGTATTTCGAGTTAATAAGTCCAGCTTAATTAAGGTAGTAAATGGACTAAATGGACTTTAGCTTTCATAGGATTTTTTTAGTGTTTCTGACAACTCTAAGCACTTTTACACCGCAGATCACATATAACCTTTCACACCTATTCGCTCTCACATTCACTCACTGATTGCTTTGACTTTTTATGTAATTTGTCAATCAGTATTAGCTGACACATCCACACCACTTTCATAAACATTTTTCAAGTTTCTTGTCCAAGAACACATCGACTTGTAAAGGCTGGAGTGGGACTCAAACCCTTGACCATCCGACTGATGGTAATGTCTACTACCAGACTAAGCCACTGATGCCCTTGGTGGTGCTACTCATGTAAAAAAAAAAATGCAAATGACAGCACTGCAGAAAAGAAGGGCTCCACATCATGTTGCAGTGTAATTCCGAAGTGCTTGAGACCAGTAAAGAAATGCAAAGGGAACATTTTTTCTTCCAAAATTTAAAGCTTTAGACCGCTTTTTCAAACTGAAAAATGGCACATTCAGCAAAATGCCCTTTAGTGTCTTTTTAAAGATGTTCAAGGACATTTTGTATGCAGCCTTTCCAACAGTTAGTAATACTATTGTGGTCACACACAAAGTAGGTTTTTATTGTTTGACAGTTCCACTGTTTTTTTTTTTAACATTATTACAACTTTGTTGAGTGTAAGTAACAACCCTGTGCACCACCATTTACTCACTAAGTCCATTTCCACAGCAAAAACAGCTGTATTTTAATTGAACTGGTGACTAAACTTTTGCATATCCTCCAGGCATCACCATTTTTAGAAATATCTCCCTGTTTTTTCATGCATAAATTGAAAATCTAAATAAAACAAATTGAAACTCCACTAGTTTTGCAGAGATTTTCATACAAGGCCCAAATTGCCATGACAAGTTAGAATTATAAGTGTAGATCACAGCATATCTCACAGTCAATTAATCATACATTGGATTAAATGTCTGTTAGAACACTTGCATCACTTGGGTTGATTGTGCTTTAGCTGGGTTTGGATAACAGCATAAGAAACTGCTAAAGTTATTTGACTAGAGCTGGCCTGAGGCTCCTCTTGCCATGCAGGAATCTGTAGGGCCAAAGGTCGAGGCAGTTCAATGCAGATGACCTCTGCTGACACACAAGGAAGGGCAGCAGCAAGCATGCATGAAAAATGACTACAGACGGCCTGTTTCCATGAAGACATAGAGCAGAAGTTCACAGTTGTCAGGGCCTCAGGTCAGGTGTCTGTGTCCGAGTATGTGTGTATATGTGTCAGAGGACTGGTCAGAGGTCTAAGGTCCTCTGCCTGTTATCTGACACCCCACAGCAAAACGTTGTACTGTTGCCTCTAGCTACACCTGGGCCTGGTGCTCTTTTATCATTTCAGATCAGAGCCTGGGGAGGATAAAGATGTGTGGTGTTGAGTAAATGACCCATCTAAGTACAGGGAGATTTTCATCAGATAGAGGTTTACACAAAACAACAAGACATACTTTACGCTCGCAAAGTTAAGACATGAAGAAGAGTCAATAGAAGGTTGAAATGTAAGGAAAAGCATTGAAATGAACATAATCAAGAACAAGAAGCATGTGTAAGTAATATAAACCAATATGGCACTACACACAGATACTCCTGAAAATTGGTGCAATTTCAGATATGGTAGGATTACTCAGTTTTGTAGGCTATTCATTTAACTTTACAGGGCATACTTAATACTTATAAGGATATATGATTGAACAATGTAAAGAAAAGTATATGATGGCAGGATGTCTGACAGCAGTAAAAGGACCTTAAATGTTGAGGTGGGTTCAAAGATGAAACTATCACTCAATTCTAATGGATATCCTGAGTTGTGGCATAGTCATATCACAACATATCTTGTTGTTTTGAATCTTTTTGTCATGTATACTTTTAACTCTTTTTGTATATCACCGTATATCAAATTATATTAAAGCATGTCTTTACTTATTGCATCCCATCTTATTCCAAAGGTCTGCAAAGTGTCACATCGTATCTTATCATTTCATATTGTGTTTTCATATTGTCTGTCAATTGTTTTGAACAGAAACAAATCTACTGAATTGTACTGTTTTATGTCATATTATATAGTATTGTGTTGAACTGTATAAAATCATACCATACTGTATCAAATCAAATCTTATTGTATACAACTGTACTGAATTGTGAAGAAGTGCATTGTATCATACTGAATCATATCATATCGAACTGTATTGTCTCCGAGCTCATCATATCATATTGCATGTAATTATATTGTATTGATGTAAATTGTATAAATTCACAACATATTGTATCAGATGTTGTATCTTATCACACTGAGTTGTACTGTATTGAATCATATTACATTTATATCTTATTGTATTGCATTGAGTCATATTCTATTGCACTGCTGGTTTCATATGATACTGAATCATATCAGTTAGCAAAAAACATCAGATAAATCATTCAGGACAAACCTCAGTAAAAATTTGCCGTCCAAATAGTAGGACTTATCTACCTGTACCTGCTATGCTGATGCAACATTGTGCTATTTGTGATGCAGTACCAGAGCAAACAGACAAAAGTCTGGCTAAACTTCACCGAGAGGGATAATGACAGCAATGTGTTATATGTTTAGTAAAAAAAATTATGCAGTATGAGACCATGGATGGTTGTTTTCTTGAAATAACGCAGCTTGAAAGTTGGAGGGACTAATGGCTTGTAGGAATTTGAACTGATCGGACCAAAGAGACTGAAAAAGGGAACTATGCTTAAGTGATTGTTGGCATTTGTAAAATGTACAGTTAATGAATCAATACTGAATTTGTAAACCTTTCAGGAGATAGTGTGTGCTGCATGAACTTAAACTGCGGTCTACCACATGAACCCTAGATGGGATATCTGTTTATCAGTCCTACTTCAGTAAAACAAGATTGTTCTGAATTTAATGACTGTCTTAAGCTGATTTTTGTTTGTGATTAGCTCTAATGACCTGACATTCCACAGGAGGTGAATGTAAATCAAATACAGCCCTGTAAATGGTTCAGCTCATGCAATGGCTTATATGTGCATGAATTTAAAATATGTGTGTGTTTCCAGGCACATCAAATTGAAGTAGTAAACTGATTGCTAAATGGATTTATACTGTGAGACATTAAGTAGAGACCGCTTTCGAGGCAGAGCACATGCCAATCAGCTGTCTAAGATAATCCCGTCTTTACAGCTCTGCTTTAGCCAGCTCATACAGTTAGCATTAAATGCAGACACATAAAAACCTAAAATGGAACCTAATGCACAAAGAACAGAGAGGGAAACTGGCAATTGTTCAGTCATTCCAAATATAAATCTTTCTTGAGCTTTATTGTGGGGTATTTTTCCTTCTTCAGTTCTAGAGAGACGCTGATACAATTTGGTTCTGCAGTAAAGAGGATGGGGAAATTCTTTTATTTGCTTTAACATGGAGCCTTTGACAAAGCAGACTGTAGATTTCGAGAAACACCCAAGAGCATCATGGATGTACTGACATTATCCTTCGAGGAGCATGAATGGCAAAGTATGTGGCTGCCAAGTCAGTCTGCATTCAGGTCAGAGCTGGGTGCAGCCTGTCCAAGTTTGGCTGAAATTTTCAAGTGTTTGGTTTGAAAGAGAGCTCAAGACCTCAATATGAACTTAATATTCAACAGGAGGCAAAATTCTGTGTTTCTCCTTAATGCTGGAAAAAAAATAACATAAATAATAACTAAAAATGTTTAAGTGAAATATGGCAGTATGCAATTCATTCATTCATTCATTTTCAACATCGACTATCCCTTTAGGGGTTGCGGGGGGGCTGGAGCCTATCCCAGCGGTCATTGGGCGAAAGGCAGGGTACACCCTGAACTGGTCGCCAGTCAATCGCAGGGCCACATAGAGAGACAGACAATCATTCATGCTCACACTCATACCTAAGGGCAATTTAGAGTCACCAATTAACCTAATGAGCATGTTTTTGGTCTGTGGGAGGAAGCCAAAGTGGGCAGAATGAATGTATATTTATGTAAAGAAAAAAATAATGACTGTCACAATACACAAGGTTAAAATTTCAAAAGGATTCTAATTTTTTTTTTAAATCAGACAATATCAAATCATGTTTAATCCCACAATAACAAAAAAGTCTTGCGCACCCAATTTTGTTTTTGGGGTTTTTCTGTAATTTAAATTGATTTAATTTGAAAAGGCACAATAATAAAGTACACATATATAAAGTTTGCCAACACACTTTTTGGGTCCTGATCTGTAGACAGAAATCAAATATTTATACAGATCATTTCCTTGCAATAGCTCATTGAATTTGCACTCCTGATTAAATACAGCTGAAGGTATCTGAAAAAATCCTACTGCTCCAGTCCATGTTTTTCCTGAAGTATTTGGAAATTTTGCAATGCCCCCAAGAAACTTTTTTTTTAATCAAAAAATTCAGACAAACTCCAACACAATCAGCCAAAAACATTGTATACAACATTTTTCTGTATTGAGGTTTCAAAAAGTGTCTGCACTATTTGATAACATTTCCACTACAATCATAAATCCTATATTTTATCAATTGACAGATTACAGGTATCAAAAGTAGAGAAAGGCTGCCAGCCAAAACCCACTTCCACTCCAACTGCTG
Source organism: Cetoscarus ocellatus (assembly GCA_037902135.1). NCBI lineage: Eukaryota > Metazoa > Chordata > Actinopteri > Labriformes > Labridae > Cetoscarus > Cetoscarus ocellatus. The sequence continues at coordinate 515,286 of JBAMNC010000598.1, forward strand.
CCAGTATATTCAAGCACTTTAGGCTTTATCCACACAGGCAAATATTTTTGAAAATACTGCACCTGCAAGCTTGTTCAGGCAGCAAACTTGAGTGGCACTGATTTTACACCAAACATGCATCATTATTTCATAACCTGAAAAACATCCTTCCGATCTAAACAGCAAAATTTTTGGTTCAATTACTCTACTGCCCTGCCAGCCTTGCCTGCATTAGCACCGCTCTCTTGCTTTTCACCCTTCACTGCCCCAGCAATCACATGTAGGCACCGACAAGGGGTTAACAAACCCAGGTCAAAGCTCAAAGGTCAAATTCATATTATGTGATGCTGCTGCAAGAAATGCTTTATAAAAATAAAAACAAGACTTGTCTAACTAAACATTATGTTTTGTGCAATTGCCTTTTTGTTCAAAGCAAAATATGTTTAAGGTCACTAAAAATGCCCATTTTGGAAATCTCCTGCCAGAGTTAGGATGATCATGTATTCATGTGGGACAGTGATAACTGTTTTAAGTCTTAAACATCACACTGCGTGCTGTTTCTTCTCTGTGTATCGTTATTGTGCACTGTTATACTTCTGTTTACAGGATAATTCTGCTGTGGTGGACTTTTCTTAATTTTTGCAGGTTTCAGCTTTGCCAGCTGGAATATCTACATGCTTACACACACACTCCAAGTTTCTCTCTTATTACATTTCAGTTTCATTCAACACTCTGACAAAACAAACCCTGCCCATATTTTGGATGAGACTTGGTGTTGCTATTTAAAAAAGAGACTGCATACACTGGGGGCTGTGGTTGCTGTTGTTACAAATGATGTTGAAACTGGAAAAAGTAAAAGTACAAATGGCTTTTTTAATTTTTCATTGTATGAGCACTTGCAGATGTGTCTCAAACTGAAAGATAAGAAAAATAAATATTTGCAAACAACAGCATCAACACCAATTAACATGCTCACTGTTACACTGATCAAACTTTGGCTCCTGGAATGAGGTGGAAAAATTACCCCTAAAAATGCAAGGAAATTTCCATGTTTCATTGACATTGTTGCATGACTTCAGAACACAACAGTGCATTTTAGGGGTGCACAGTATTATCAGCTTAATTCTGGTATTGGCAGATTATTGACCAAAAAAGTAGATGATTGGTATCAGCAGATAAAATTTCTGAAACATATGTGCCAGTATGTGAGAAGTGCATGGTGATGTGTACAGCTGATACATCAGCTGTAATATAAGCAGAATGTAGGAACGTATAATGATGTTTCACCTACTTATCACTGACTGCCTACATTTAAAAATCAAGAGTGTATTTTTTTTAGAGAATTACATGTTGTTTTTCTAGTCTCATATCTGTTTTAACACAAATAAAGTGTAACAGTGAGACACACGGTAAATTTTAGGAAAGTAGAAACTGCAGACTCTTGACAGAAACATAATGGTATGGATATCACTACCTGTACTGGTATCAGTGATACTGAATTTGGAAATATCTGCATGATGGATATTGGCAAAAAGCCAATATAAAGCATCCCTAGAGCATTTATGCTTCTCATGTATGGACAGGATTATTTTTCCAAGCATAGAAGGAAAATGCCTCCAAAGAATGAATGAAGTAAAAATGTGCAGGAGTTTGCCTGCAGTTCTATGGTCATTTACCAAGTATTGGGTTTTCAGAACTTGATTTTTGTTGCCTTGGTATTAAACAGGTATCAACATGACTAAATTTTAGCTAAAATGCCCCCTAAATAATAATGAAAAAAAAACTAAATAAAATGATGTTTTAGTCAATAAGCATTTATCATTCATGGTTCTTAAAGTAAGCTATCCTTTCATTTAGCATATGGCCAGATATCATTTTTGTTTTCAGTTGTTTTTAATCAGTTTATTGAAAACGACACTCACCAATGATTAAAGACAGTCAGAGGAAACACACAACTTTATCTCAAAGCAAAATAAACTTCAGAAAAATATGGTAAGACTGGTTGCACAGTAAAGTTCAGTATCAGGTTCTTATCGGAACATAAAGAAAACAATCATGTGCTCTTAAAGAGGAAAAGATCAGGAACTCAAATCAAAATAAATCATTTCAAGTATTTCTGTCATAATTTTAACACTGGTAATGTCTGAAGTGCCTGGTATTCTCCCTTTTGAGGAAACAATACAGCATATCGGAATTCAATTAGGTGCTCTTTGGCAGTAACTGAAGGCCTCTGAGTGCAATGTCATTGTTGTAAAACACACACAGTTCTATTTTACAAACCCACAGAGATATTTTTGGCAAAGCTGGCTTATGAGAAGCCAATGATCACTGCTCGTCAATAAAGTACAACAATATTATGATGTTTTTGGGATATATGACTCTGCTAATGTCTATGGCCTTTTGTTTGCAAACTGTTAGCATGTGGAGTATGTGTTAAGCTGTTGCCATGAGGCCTGTGGTCCATGGCTGTGTTGGAATGGTTCATTTGATATATGGTAGTTGAGATAAGTTGATAATGCAGAGTTATATACAGTTGGTTTAAGTGCAGAATAAACCAAATACAACTAAATGATAATGTCTTACCCTAAATCACATTTAAAATATATATTCATATATCATAAGAATTTGATGCATTACCCAGCCCTAGTTTCTGCTTCAAGCCTCTCTCATACCACCAACCAGACGTTCAATTAGCCATCAAGTAAAGTGAGCCGTCCAGCCTAAGGTCTGATCTGATACTGCCTTTGAGTGGACGGGTGCCAGGCTGCAGTGGGAGCCAATAAATCAGAGTCAGTCTGCATCAGACCCAGCACCAGCAGAGACAGACCAGGGGATATGGAGCTCCAGCCAGCAAATAAACACAGAACCCCAACCCAAGGCCAGCATAATGACCATCATTAAACTAACCTTCCTCCATCTCCCACACTGAGCAGAATCAGTTACTGACAGTCCACTCTGTTCACTGAGAGACAAGAGCTCAAGTTTACATGTAGAACAACGTTTGATGAGCTGACAGAGCTGTAGTAAAATTCAGCAACTTCTGTGTGACTTAGATCAGTCTTTCATCAAAAACACATGTGGTGTCTTTCTTCTCTGAGGGGGTTAGATGAGACACACGCACATGTAGATGACTAATTTAGTCCGATTTCAGATAAACTGTGATCATTTCCAGTTCTCCACACTCAACAGTAACTGCAAATAAATTCAACACATTACACCGATTTGCTCTGGACGAACATGTTGTGGCACATGATAAATGTGCTCTAATTCAGCTGACAGTTAACAGACAACAACTGGAAAAAAATAAAATAAGGAGATGTCAAACATTTTGTCAAACTCTGGTTTGAGGTCCTCAAGGAGTTCTTTGGCTCAGCATGCAAACAGAGCTATTTAGCCTCAGAGTACCCCATGCTTCAAAGATGCTCTGTAATCTCATTACCTACCAACTTAAGTACACAAAGCTGTCACTGCAAAAGTGTTTGACTCCTTACACAGTAGTGTTTCCAGAACTTAACAATGTAATGGAAAAAGTCTGCAGGCTTTCCTTGCATATTTTCATGAAATCACACACTGTTTGTTGGAAATAATGTGTTATTGTGCAAGGTCTCCTGTCTTCTTGTCACTCTCTCCTCTGGCTCTTAAAAAGAACTGAAGAAATGCAGTATGTTAAATGGACAGTTAAACTTGGGATATCAAGCTGAACTTGTCCCAGTATACATGCACCAATCTGTGTTACTGTGACATCTCTGCATTGGAGATCAAAACACAGTAACTGGTGGCAAACATGAATAGTCACCGTAGGCTAGCAGACACACAGTAGTCAGACCATGTTTAAAGTATGCACTAATACATCAGCACATTTACACACTTCCACGTCGGTTAATAAAATCTGTCGTTGTCCCCTATAAGACAAAAAGAATGCTAAACGTGTGTTTTCTTTAATTTACATCTGTCCAGTCATACCAATAGAATTGGGAATTATACTTTAACAGATAGTTTCAACAAGTAAAAGGGACTGGTTCCAAATAGTCATACCCGAGCAGTTAGCATGCATGTCCCATGTACAAAATACTGTGGCAGGCGTGGGTTAAAATCCAGTCTAAACCTTTTGTCAGACACCTCCCCTAAGTCTCTCACTCACTTTCTTTAAAAGTAGACTTCTTTTAATTCGAGCACTTTGCATACAAGTGGAAGATGACTGTCAGAATCAGATTTTATTGCCATTGCACATGTCACAAGTACAGAGCAATGAAATTTTCCTTGAAAGTTCAACTTTGAAGTCAACTTTGAGTCCAAATACCCAAAACAAATGTTGATCCAACATGATCTAAAAAAGAGGTAAAGCTCAAATTAGAGATTCAGGTAGTCCATTCCTGTTCATGAGTTTTAACTTTTCTGCTCTCATGAAAGTGACTTCATTATTTATATTTTCATGTTTTTTGGGCATTTTTTTCTTCATAGTTAAAATTCTTTGATGTCTAATCGTGTAAGGAAGGGGCCACATGTGGCTTCCAGACCACCAGTTGCCCCAATGCAAAGCAAAAGAGCATTTTTCCCCCAACATGCACAAATGCATTACATTTAACCTACAGTATATGTAATTGAAAACACAGTCAATGTTCATTTCTTTAATGCAGCAGGTCTGTTTTTTAACTGTTTTTTTAAGAAAACACACTGACTCAGTGTGAACCCTACCCCACACTATCATTAGTAAGCCACAACTAAACCCTCAATCTCATGTATTCCCTTTTTTTTCCTTGGCTGGCAGTTTCTTCTCTATTTTCTTTTTTTGATGTTCTTTCATTCTTTCACCTTTGCAGGCCTCCATCAGCTTTGTCACCCACAGCAGTGAAATAAATGTCCCTTTTCATACCCCCCTCCGGTGATAGGAATACCTCATTTCCTGTGGCTTGGCACTGGGGGAACCATAAGTTGGGACAGATGGGACTCTGATTGGAATAACTGATGCAGACATGAAAACCAACCCCGACAAAACATCCTTTGTTTTTAAAGATGCAGTGAAATATACTGTGAAAACTCTCCACTGCATTTACATACACCCCACACCCAGACTTAGGTAACAAAGTTGGACTGCAAAAGAGAGAGAGTGTGAAAGGGGTCAGGGGGTGGGTGGGGGGTTACAGCTGGTGAGAGGTGATTCCTGGTGCTATTTCACTGGATAATAAATCTATACAAATAAAATGAACATCTTTAAAAACACACATTCTTACACATAAGCTCATACACACACCAGCAATCTCCCCAAGCAGTCCTGAACTACTTTTCCCAGCTTAACTAATACAGCCAGGGGAAATTGGGTCATGCTTTTCAGTCATCATCTCATCATGAGATGTATAGAAAGCAGAGCCTTTTTTTCTCCTTTCCCATGAAAATGTCAATTTGCTGTAAATACACTTGGAGATTTCAGTGTGGCAAGCAGCCTGTTAGGGTTGAACATGTGCTGTTTTTGAGAAAACAATGTGGTAGTATTCAGCAGCATAATTTGGTATAAGGCGAGTTTGGCCTAAGCCCAGAAAACACAGCAGTTTAAAGAGTGCTGCCAGGAAAGCAGAGAGGGGAAAGACATTTATATTTTAAACTGTCTCCAGTCACAGCTCCAAACGTTTTGAGTTGTATATGCAAAACCAAACTTAATGCAGTTTTCTTTTTCTATGGCATACATCAAAATAAAAATACAAATACCAACCAAACACTCATGCAAACAAACACTGACTCTCGTCCTTACCCCCTCAGTGTCTCCTGGCCACGACGTCGAACTCGCTGCACCTCTCTCTGATCCACTGTGCCAGTGAATCGGCTAGCTTGGAACGGTCCATCCCCAGTTTGGGCACTGTTAACATGGACAGCCGAAAGGCACACCGCTGCCCATCCAAGCAGCACCTGAGCCAGCTTCCCTGATCCCATTGGTAGGCCTGGCTATCCCTCCAACTGAATCACTTCAGTTTCACCTCGCACTCTCTGGTTCAATATTCTGCAAATGGACCCAGACTGAGCAGACGGATCTAGACCTGGATCCTGACCAAGTCCTGGGGAGCACTCCAGAGTAGAGGCTAGACAGGAAAGAAAGATAAAAGGCACACTTGGAGCACATTATAATGTATCAACATTACACAAAAGCAGAAGAAAATGTCTGTCATAATTAAGTATTCCCCAACAATTTGGTTGTATCAGTACTTTTCTTTGTGTCAAATGTACAGTAAGCAACAGCAGCTATTTAACACAAGTACCAATGATAGAAAAATGGCTCATGTTGCAAAGTTTTTTTTGAGGAAAAACTATTTTATTTCATTTTTCAGTCGAGTTCGCACCTCTAGTTTAAACCTCATTGTTTTGTAAAAGCTGTGCATGATATTTGTAATACTTTTGGCTGTTATTAACCGCTTATCCATTACTTTGAGAAAAACAGACAACCTAGGCTCTCAGATTAGTTCGCTGACTAACCAGTCAAATCAGAGAACCCCCTCTCATGGCAACTGTTGCCACGTTACTCCAGTCAGCTAACTTTTGTCTTCGCAGTCTTTTTTAATGCATTATGGTGAAACTGTTATCCTAAACTTGTTTCTTAAACATTTCACTTCTGATTATATTTGGTGATACTATTTAGTTGAAGCATTTTGTGATGTGTTCACCTAATGTTAGACAACATCACTTAGATCACGCATCAATAATATTTCAAAAAAATTTTAAAAAGGTTTTTAGGATTTGAGTTACTGTAACACACTCTACTGTGGCTCTGTCTTTATTATTTCAATGCAGCTAAGTTTTGGGAGAAAAAATCTAATTAATCAGATATGAATAAAAGTTGTCAAATAGTACACTATTTTTTAATTGTTAGAAATAGAGAAGAGGCCAGCAACAACATATTTTGTCTAAACTGGTAACAGTCACCAAGGCAGGCAAGATTGGCAAAAGATTAAGGCTCGAAAAAGGGTCAGCCTGGACTTCAAGCAAACACTTTTTTCAATTTTATTTTGCAAAGCTTTTTTGTTTTATGGTTAAGTTACATGAACACTCAATGTCACATAATGTTATCAGTTACTTTAGACTCATATTTAGTTGGCAGGTCTCAGGATATGATAGCTTTAAATATTATTAAAAACTACATTATGTTTGGACCCCTATACAGTACTACTGTTACAAATAATTTAAAAAAGCAGAATATTACAACTGTAATGTTAATAAAGTAGTGGAGAATCCTTCCCATACACTTCTGTCAGGATGAAAAACGACATATATGTGGGCAGTTTTATGCATGTTTGATTTGTTTGGATCAGTATTTCTGCTGATTGGGAAATTGGGGACAAGAAATTTGTCTTTAAAACATGAGTTTGCTAATAAGCCAGCTTAAGCTAGTACATATTATTTAACACTAGTATGAGGCATGCTATCAGCTGTCACTTCTAAATGATGTTTTACTTTATTTTATAAAGTAAAAGTCTGTTTGGTGCCACTGTCTGTCATTCCTACCTGTCTTTGGGTAAGAATGTGTGTGAGAGCCCATTTTATCTTGAATTTGTCCATAAAAACAATTTTAAAAAATGTGTTTCATTCTGCACAGAAATGTATCACATTTTTGCACACAGGTCCTGGGGTGGGGGGCTTCTCTTCTTTGGTAGAGCTATGGGGGTCTTAGATGAAGAAAGTTTGGGAACCACTGATCTAACAGCCCAAATCAGTTTACCCTTCTGATACAATCATCCTCAGACATTTCCAACCTTGAAAATGCTGTAAACAGGAAACCAAAACTACAAGTCACTGTTTGGAATGGAACTGGCCGCTGATTTGATTTTTTTTTGTTTGCAAAATGCTTTGGGGTTATATTGAGAAAAGAGAAAACATATGTGGGAATGTGAATAAAGAATAAGGACACTCAAGGAAATAGAAGACACACTTTATCCAGATTTTGAGGGGTCTGTTTTCACTGCTGTGCTCGACAAAGCCGTCCAAAAGTTATTTATCACCCCAAAGACACCAGCATTGTACACACTGATTAGATTCTTAAACATAAAATGTAGCTGTTTTTAATGGGTGTCAGTTAAGGTTACAGTGGTTTAAGATGCTGCCTGTATACCTTCATTACTTGACTGATTGTATTTTCCTTGAAAATATGAAATTTTTAATCTTATTGTGATAGTCGCAGATATACTGAATTTGTGGTTTTAAAAACTATGACAACACAAAAAATCAGTCATCTGCCATAAAAATCAACATCATACTAAGACTTTCTAGTCACTCCAGTTGTAGGGAAAACTGTTTGCCCCAAAAAGCTATTTGAGGTCATGTCTGCAAACTGTGTCAAGGGGCCATAAATAAGGATTGCTCCAATTTTAAGGGTTAAAAGATCACTGCCTTTAATGTTTACAGAGTGCCTAGAGGGAGCCAGAGAGACACTGAAAGCATGTAGGAAGGACAGGGGTGAGGGTTTAAATGTTAGGCTCAGCTGATCTATCACCTCTTAATGATACTTCTCCACCACAGTACCATAGAAGTAAATAGTTGGGATATGTGATAACTACAAAATCCCAATTAGTCGTACAAGGCATGAATTAAATGAATTTGATTATTTTTCATAATGTGATACGAATTTTTTATCCCTTGATCTTATTACCTTGAACTTGCTAAAGCTCTATGTAGCCTAATGTCTAACAAGTCTATCCTAACAGCATTATGGTATTTTTAATTGAAATCATCAAGGATTCAAGTGAACAGGACAGTCCTGAGGTTTATTTTTTCTTCCCCACCTCATTACAAACCACAAGTCTGAGGCTGAACTATGGGCCCCTGGCGACATATAACCTCAGCAGACCCAGCCTCTAGCTCTGAAACCAGAGGTCCAACCACATTATATATCTAGGCTGGACACAGAGAGGAAAATTAATACAGCTCCCCAGCATCCCCCTAACTTAAATGAATGTGAATGTATGAAAACTGGATGAAAAGTGGACTCTTTAGAGCAAAATTTTAAAAAATGGTGGTTGCAGGAAGACAGTGACAAGACAGGAAGGAATGGATATCAAAAGGAACCATGCAAACTTAGACTATGGCTTTGTTCATTTTACATTACTGTCTTTTACATGTTTTGCTGTACAAAAAATTCCTATATGCTGCCAGTGATTTGCAGTGCACTCTAGGTATTGATGTCAAATGGTTGCATTGGTCTAGTTTTAATAACTTTTCCTACTGCATGTCATCATTTAAACATTCTTTGAGTAAAGAGAAGGATAAGCAAAACAAAGTTGCTGTAACATAGAACAGGGTTTTTATCAACTTCTCAGCTCCTGATCCCTAAATTAACAGTGTAAGAGACTTAGGACGCTTCCATACCTAAAGGTGTTTGAAGGCTGTATTGTGTGCACAGCAACAAATTAACAAGATTTGAGGACTAAGAGGACATAAAACATTCTCACTCTTACAAACGGGTGATCAGACAACCCTATATTGGAACAGTTTGAAGATTTTTTTTTTTTTACATAACCTTCTTTTAAACTTAAAAAACACCTAACAGTTTACGCTGTGATGTGAAATGAACCCAATCTAAGTTTTCATTTTTACATTAACGTCTTAAATATGCCATCTAAAATTATTTTTCCTTTTTCTTGGATTTTTTAGTAGAATCTCACTGTTGGTGTCTCACAACCCCAGAGGGTTTTCAGACTTTAATCTAGAAAACCACTGACTAGGACCGTGGTGAGTCTAATGTACTGTACAATAAACACCAATGCAGTCATGTCACATAGCTTCCAAGAATGAACTGAATAATAATAAAGCCCACATCTGTCCTTTAAATCTTTAAAAATAAGAAATCTAGAGTAAAAGACACTTATGTTAATCCAATAAGGTCTATAAGTCTAAATATGTAGGATTCCCTTTAAAGCCAACAGTTCAAAATTAAAAGAAATAATATGGAATATAATAGAATAATTGAAAATAGTAGCAGAAATAGATGCCTGCAGGTCACTCACTTGTTGTCTTCTTTTCTTTTGTAAAAAAAATATGTCATTAATCGCATTTTTATGTGTTTATCCATTCCAAGTATAACTGTATTGATGTTGCTTCCTTGAGTTACAGTACATTCTTAGCATTTGTGCATAATAAGCTCCATCAGTAATCAGGGAGCAACAAAAATCACTTAAACATGTCAATAAAGTTTCTTAAGTAGCTTGCAGTGAATGGAGGCCACATTAATGTGGAACATAAGAAATGCCAGGTCAGTTACCTTGGGATACTCTTCTATTGCTTATCTCTTCTCCAACTGGGCAGTCAAAATGAAGCATCATGCATTTCCAATGAAAACCGAGATGCAAACCCAAAGCATCTAAGTGCATTTTCTCTGGAAAACATAATATTTAAATGTACTTTGCATGACGATTGGACAAGAGTGACAACCTTACTTTAAATTCATAATGGTCAGGGTACCAAAGTATAATTATTATTATTTTTTTTAATCTTAGATTAAAGATAAAAAAAAATAGAAGAATTGACAACGGAGCCACTTTATGCTGTTTGGGGAATGTTTATCTGATTGTTTAAAATAAACTCATCATAAACAAATGAAAGTGTTTCTAGTATTGACTGCTTTAATGAAGTAAGGAAAATTCTAATGCTCACATGACAAGGACATAAACAGAAATTGGTGGACGGATAGGATACTACCACAAATAGTAATATTATCGAGAATAATAAGTCGGTAGGTTGGTAGGAAGAATCATATCAATTTGTGAATTTTATATCCATGTCCAATTTGATTATCGTTTTACACCTTGGTAACTCTTTAACCTTCATCATGAGGGATACATTTTCAAATTAGTATAGTAGTGTTTCCACCTAAACTACTACTTGCACTTCCAATAATTCTATTAAAACATATAATTATAATAAATTACTGTAACATTAATCATCCTTACTATTTCTGGTTTACTGTAAGACCTTCCACTACAATATTGCTTTTACTAAAACTATGTTTATTTCAGCATTACAGATTTTACATTCTTGTCATGTGACCAAACAGTTAAAACAAAAATTAAGCAAAAACAGATTTAAACCTGAACTTCAAATTAGTTTTTTAATCAAGAGTTTCACAGTAAGTGCCACAACAAGTATTCCTTTGTTCCTGGTTTAATAAGACAGACCAACAATATCTGTTTCCCCAGTTTTGTTAAATCAAATTATGTCCACCAAGAATTATACTTTAGTGCCCTGACCCTTATAGTAAGTGCCCATCCATACTGCCAAGTGAAAAAAAAATATGTCTAACACATAAAGGTCCATAAAGAATCTCTACACGCTCAAAACCTTCTATCTATCATATCAGAAATATGAAACAGACATTAAAGTTGTCCATGGCAAGTTGACAGAAGCACAGTTATGGTTTTTCACAATAAAATTTCCTGTAACGAGCTCTGCGTGTCACCGCAGCTTTTATGAATGGAGAGTAAAATGCAACATCATCTCCTTGAAACTAAAGATCCCAGCTGGGGAAAGTGTTTAAGCGAGTTTTCATTCCACTTTCCCTGCCAGGAAAAACTCTGTATGATAAGTTTAGCAGGTCGAGCAATCAAACTGTAAAACGTGACCAGCATGTCCGCCTTATTTTTCCATGCATTTTTTCTAAAAATGCCGGCAAAAAGTGCAACTTCCGACAACTCCGCATCCCAGAAACAAATGTCAAACCTCTTAATCCACTTTTTTTCTTCACCTCAATATCTCTATTTGAGCCCTCTATGTCTTACTCTCATGCATAAAGAGATAATCCTCCGTGAAACAACGGGGTTCTCAAACAATAGTCACAATCAAAGCCATTGATAACTTGATGGAGACGACTAATGCGCACAATACCTTGCAACAATTGGAGTGCCCTTGCGTCGAGGAGCCAAGAGTCGGATTTTGAGACAGAATATGTGCCCCCACAATGGAATATTGAACTATAGCCTTGTGAGAAAAAGAGAAAAGTTAGGGAAAAGCCCTGTTTGGGAGAGGGGAGGGGACAGAGAGTTAGGCAGAGAAAGACAGAGAGAGAGAGAGAGAGAGAGAGAGAAAGGGGGGGGTTGTAACGGACTGCAGGACAAACCCACATTCCTCAAGACTCCTAGAGTTGTTATAACAAGGGGGCCAAGCAGCAACACCATCACACTAGCTACTTACATGGCTTCACTATCATCACTCTTCAAGAAAACACTACCTCAGGCTGCATGATGAGATAAGGGTCAGAGAAGCATCATTTGCATTCACATCAGGCTGTGGAGAAACAGCCAACAAAGACAGATCAGCAGGATAACTAACATGATGCATGTAAGGTGAAAAGGTCATCATGGGCTGTGATTATATGTAACAGGGTTGAATACATGTGTGTTGAAAGACAATAAAATTATTGCACTCAAGTAAAATACAGGCAATTTCATCAATCTATTGTTCCTAATTAATGTAAATGTGAAAGTTACATTTTAACATTACTGTTACATCATTTAAAATAGTACTTCTTAATTTTGGATGGCCTGATGAAAACATAGAAGGTATTGTTGGAGCTATTCACAGTTAATTTAAATTTAGTTATTTATTTAGCTTTGGATTCATAGGCAGGCTGATCTACATCTACAAAAATAAAAGCTGCAATATTTTTCAGAAAATATTAACATAGTTATCTTCATTTGATATAAATTCAAAAAACACACACAAAGCTCAAAATGTGCCTGTGCTAAAAATGTCATGGCCTCCCATTGTGAAAACAGTGAACATTTTCCAGGGATTATATCTTCAAACAAAGCCACAACTTGCAAATTGTTTTGTGTCATTGATGAAAGAAGACATTGAGAAGGGTTTTAACTTCAGGAGTCCAGAGAGGACAAAATAAGTGCCTGAGTGAGTCGAAAAAAACAAACATCCAAGTTTTCTTTCTCCTGCAAGAAAAATAGAATTAATTGATTTAACTGATGTGTTGCCCAGACCCCATATAGAATGTTAAAATGTAGAGTTTAATTATTGTTTAGAATATTTGACCATTAAATTAGGCTTTTATTTAGAAAGGATTGGTAGTTTTGACACCAGTAGATATGGATATACTAAAGATGGGCAGGAACCTGGGAGGCTGAATGGTAATTTGGAATTTTTCTGGAAGCCAGGAAGGATTAATAGTGTTTTGGTAATTCCAGTTGGTTTAATTTTTCAGCCAAGAGGGCAGACTCTTGTGTTTAGTCTTTGTTTAAATTAATAAGTTTTACTATCTAGTTGTAATCAATAGTTACCATACCTAAAAAACAATAAAGTTAATTGTCCAGGTCCTGTAAAATTAAACAAGTTGTGTTGGCTAAAAATTATGGGTAAATAGAAACATTTACTATATCAAAAGCCAAATGGACAGGCAACATATAAAGTTTGATAATAGATAGTTTGAAGGTGATGAAAAATAGTGAAATGATTAGCTCAAAGTTCTTGTAGTTGGAGTTTGACGCTTGGCTTAATTTCAATGTATCCCCTTTCAATGTAGTAAGCTAGCAACAACAAGAAATATCATAAATGATGGACATATTGACCTTAGAAAAAAGGTAATTTTGTGGAGTTACACTACATGGTGGAAAACTCTTTAACAGTGTAATTAGCTGGCATGCATTTAGCCAAACACTAATGTTTGAATAGATGGATTAATCTATGAGGTGCTAAACTATTGAAAATATGGCTACATGTAAAAAAAAAACTAGCAGCATTAGCATTAACATTTATACAAAATGATAGTTAAAACAATAATCCTTACTCAATACTTTGATGCAATTTGAAGAGTAAAAATAACTTGAGTAACATGAGGGTTTGGTCCTCAGTTTTCTTTGCCAAAAATTAAGTGTGGTAAGAGCAGTTGACTTCAGCACATGTACAGGGATACAGGGATGAAGTAATTTTGTGGGCCAACCAGGAGGTTAGCGTTGTAGTGGGTCCCTCAAAGCCTGTAGGATTTTCACTGCATTCATAGTTCACTGCTGGTAATAAGGTCTGTGGCAAACAAAAGTTTATGAAACTTTCAAATTTTGCACACCATAATAATCTTCATTAACAAAACCTAACTTTCATGAGTTTTTAGGATTAAATGTAATTGAAAAGAGTAAAAAGCTACTATCAAGCAATAATGAAACATGGTGGTTTGACTTAAACTCAGCTGGCATCACTTCATAATGTCGTAACTTCATGTAGTGATGGGCGTTGCCAAACTTTTTTCAAATCCTATAAGATAATGATACTCTCTGCTGCAATTTTTCTGATACCAATACTTATTCTTACACCAATTACCTTCTACAATGAATACATGTATGAGTTTGACCAAAAGTAAATACAGTTAACAAGTAGTCTAGACTGAGGACCAGGGGTCAGCAATCGAGTTTGGCCTCAGCAGACAATAACTATCAAAAAATAAATTTTTTTGATTTTATATGCTCACTCCATGCATTATGGCCCTCAGGATAAATTTTTCCAACGTTGCTATACAGCGGGCGAGAACATAATCCAAGGTTAATATATAGAGATGATTATTAAAAGAATGCTACCCTCATTTTACTAAAATAAATAGTTTTAGTTTATTTAACTTCTACAAGCATTAAATAATGTATATAGGAGAGAGAGAGAGAACTGGGGCGATCGACACTTGGTGTCTCCATTACTCACAGAATAAGAGGGAAATAACATGAAACTTACATCTTTATGCTGTTTGTATTATGATATCTAATAAACTTAGTTTATTAACACTGCACCAACAAATGGGGTTATTCAGGCGGAAATAACAGTTTTCAGGAAGTGGGGAGACATATGTTTAAGTGGTTTATTGGAACTTTGGGAAAATTTATGCTGAAAGTGCCTTTTAACAGCTATCCATAAAAAGCAGACAATTCACAATTAAAGTTCATACAGACGAGTTTCTGAGCTTCATGTAATTAACAGATCACTTATGATTCACTGCTGTCCATTTCATCCATGCACATTGAGCATTACTGTATGTTTTAATCAGTGAACTGTCTGCTCCTGTCTGATCTACTTTCAGATAAACTAATAAACATCAGAACAGATTATGAAACAAAGTTTTTGTCTCTTTTTTCACCTGTTCTATGGCTCACATGCGTTATAGCTCACTCCATGCATTATGGCCCTGTGCAATCTCTCATCAGCTGGAAAGAGTGGTTGCCTTTAGGTTCATAAGAAATAAAATATACCCATAAATACTTTAACAAGGACTCACTCAAGGTGAGCTGCTGTAACATCAGGCTCTGCAATATGTGAGCAAACTTCTCCAGCATTGCGTGGCACATTTTGGGTTTCTTCTTTTTTTTGCCCCTCATCAAATCTGCCTGAAAACTCTCTCACCACAGAAGCACTTTAGTTGATCAGATGTGCGTTATTGGACTTGTAACTTAAAAAAAAAAATCATCCTTGATCTGCAGAAAGAAAAGTCTCTGTCTTGCTGGTGTGGAGGCACTGAGTGGCTGCAGCAGGAGGAGGTGTCAGCTGCCTGCAGCGATGCTGTGCCTGAGGCGTTTACGTTTGCCTCTTACTGATCATCAAAATTTCATTTGTTAAGATTAATGAGTAATACACAAGTTATTTTCCAGATTGTTGCAAGGGACAGAAATTATTACTGGCAGACAATATTTGGCCCCAGGGCCGCTATTTGCTGACACCTGCTCTAGACCATCAGATCTTAAAGTGGGTTGAAGTGGTAGTCCAAAGAAAATACTTATATTAAGGAGATATTCCACCATTAGAAACTAAAGTGACATTTTTCTTTTTGATGTACTGATAATTAGTCAATAAGTACAAATACAAATAAAACAACTACAAAAAATAAATAGGCATATGTTGCAATGATTTAGAAGTCTTTTTAAAGGAAACATAATTAATCAATTCTAAGTTATTTAAAAAGTTACTTGAAAATATTAGTTGCAGTGCTTAAAATTGTTTTCTTTCCATTATTCCTTCTTGCTTAAGAATTTCTTCAAAATCAAATTGCCTGATCAAGTTGGTTCCCATGGCTAAGCCTGCCCATGATAATTTATATGTTGTATAAGTTATCATTGATTTTGAGACGACCCGAAATGAGTGCATTAAGGTCTTCAGCCATTTTGTATTCCTTGTTGATAGTTTGTTGGCAACCATCCTTTTAAAAACACAGTAACGCTTTTTATTCAAAAGCAGGCCAATATCAAATCCATCTTATGTTGCATAAAAACATTTATATCTCATCTGTATTTGTTCACCGCAGACCTTATTCCTGGAGCAGGACCTTATTCCAAAAACCTATTCTAAAATCGCATATACTTTTGCCTAAAATACTAAAATACTAACTCATTTCTGCATTTTTGGATTCATTCCTACACCACTTTATTTGGGATTAAGTCTCTTCAGACAGAATTGGGTGTGAGTTTTAGTCATGTGAAAGTCATCCTTGCCACCTAGAGAGTTCAAACCTAGTTTTAGTTGACAAAACCTTAAAGATGAATGTAATCAAGTTTCAGATAATTTATAGTCATTACATTTTAGTCACTTCTTTAAGTTTTCTCTCTTAAAGCTCATTTACTAAGCCAAACAGTCAAATTGATTTTATTCGAGTGCACTTCCAAAACTTTAAATAATTTCTCAAAATAGAGTAATGGAAATACTTGAATGAGGGACTAAAAACTTTGAAAGTTCTTGGGGTGCAAACAGCAGGATTTCTTCCCTTCTAGCCCCCAAGTGTCTTCCCCTTGCCCGCCTCTTCATTGTTCGACCGGCAAACTGCAGGAAAACTTCTTGCTGTGATGGACATGTGTGAACAAGCAAATCAGGGAATTTCCATGGTATCCCTCGTTTCTAACAAAAAAATAATAATCAAATGTACAAGAGTAAAAATGACATAAACACATTTTCTCAAATCTGCATGTATTGTAATTACAAATGATAAGCACAGAGGAGAAACATGATGGATTATGAAAGTCTGTCAGCCAACACCCAACATCTTAGTCCTACCATAAAAATTCATTTTGCCCCAGGTTTGAACATCAAATTTTATTTTTTAATAGTTATTGTCTCCTCTTTTATTAAAAAAGGCAGTAAACAAACATTTTAGTCAGATTTTTTTTGTCAATGAACAACATTGCGATGAAAGTTAACCCTTTGCCACAGCATCTTTCAGCATTATCACAACAAATTAGGCACACAAAAAGATCAACTATTCAATAGGTTTTAACATTTAAGTGACACATTTCAACAGACCGTAGTTTCTTCATAAATAAAGTTCACAGCATTAAGACTCTGTCACATTGTGTCACATTTATGTTTGCTATACAAACAGTCCTGCTATTTACTGCCTCAGCAGCCCACTGGTGCCTGTGATTGACACATCCTTGTGCTTTGTTGTCACAAGTGCTGATAGGAAGTTAACATTGAGAGAGAGAGGGTCTGTCTGGGTGGTATATTGGTGAGGACAGCTGAGCACATCCCACAAGTGTTTCTGCCTGCTGAGCTGATACCTCTGCTCTAAACACAGACGGCACAGTGAAGGCTCTGAGTGGAGGCTAGAATAAACTGAAACACAGAGGTTAAGTGCGTGTGCCTGTTTGGCGGAAAAAATCGTTGTTACAAAATGTATTACAAAATGTATTTTATTTTAATGGATTATTGAAGACCATACATACACCATACATACATTCCTAAAATTGTATGTACTTGTTGTCTTAACAGTCGGGGGGTTTGATGACAGAAAGTTTAACTTGACCTCCACTAAAGCAGTGAAACTGGGGAGCAATTGAGCATCACTTGAGGCAAAAACAGTTTTTAAAGCTCTGGCGCTTTTGCTACAAATTATTGTTTTAGAATGAAAAACATAAAAACACATCAGAATTAGAAATACTTTGTTAATCACTTTACACATCTCAGCTGAAACAGTGTTGTAGCCATAGTGACATGGTTAAAGCTAACAGAACGTGTGCTCTATGCTGAAGGCACTCAGGCTAGCTGATAATGAGCGGCATGTTGGAAAATTAAGCTAGTGCAAACAATTGCATTTCCTCTATTGTTTACTTAAAGATGGTGGCAGAAGTGCAAAAGCCCTCTCCACCGTGCATTTCTGATACCATCACAAAGCTTTACAGTTATAAAACCTTATGACATTTATTTTGATCCTGCAAGTGGTGAGCTATTGGCTTCCCTGTTTGTCTTTTCTCACTGTGTTGTGGTACAAAGTGCAGCACAGCAGGAGCTCAGCTTATTAACACAGTCAGTCACGTACACATTCAATTGGCTGCTTGCTTCGCTTATCCCTTCTTGCCCCTGTGTTGTTACCTCTGAAGATGGCACAGAGAGGGGGTCACATCATCCTCCTGTTAAACCACAACAGCAGAAGTGGTATGATTGCATCATGGCATGGATCAGCTGTGTTTAGCCTGGCTAACATTCATCTCTGAGGCCTTGCTTTTTTGCTTGATGCTTGCTGAAAAATAAAATACTGTCAATAAGTGATTTTTTTTGGGTCACATGCACCTTTATTTTCTCCTTACTTCTGTTCTGCTCCAGGTATAGTAAAACAGAATTCAAATAAAGAGGCATATTTTTCACAAATTTAAAGAAAGTTACAGGATGTCTCTTACTTCAGCAACAATCAGACTCTTTAGAGAGCCCAAATTATGGTCTTTCAAGGTTTCTATGCCCTTTAGTGTTGCCTTTGACAAAGAAGTCAAACAGCATGAATGAGTAGCATATTACAAGATGAGTTATCCTTTGTATGAAACCATCAGCCAATTGGACGGTGAGCATGTATATTGGCTGAGAACAATAGTCTTGTTGAAATACTCAATCAAGCTTTAACTGTAGCTAGACTTGCATGTGCATAAACATAACTGCTACAAACAGAATGGCGCAGGGATGGCATATTTTTGTAGGCTAGCTCGGAAGTTATCATTGCGCTGGTTACCTGAAAGAAAGCCTATACATTTTTTTTTGTATTTTTGATTATTGCTGAAGGATAGGCTCTGTGGCAAGTAACAGTTATGAAACTTTTTGCTCATCACAAAAATCTTTTCAAATCTTCATGATTTTTCAAGCTTAAACATAATCGACAGGTGCAAAAAGCTATTGTTGGGCTATTGTGGTACTACAATTTGTATGTTCAACTCAGAAGCCGCCTCCACACTTCCAAGTTGTAACTTATGCTGTTACTGTGCCCATTGTTAAAGGAAATTTTCGTTTGGAGTGACTGGATCAAGTTGGAGCCAATGGCTGGACAATCACGTTTGCAACATTGTTTGTCGAAGACAATGAGAAATGATTATGTTCAAGATCCCTGTCTATTTTTGTCATCATTATCAGCAGTTTGTCAGGAACTATACTTTTAGGGTTGCAATAAAGCTTAAAAATTCCCAAAGGGGGCAGTCTAAGATGCATTTACGTTGGAGAAAATGAACCTTGAAATCTTGTATGCATATTTCCACTATGCTGCATTTGAAACCTGTTCAACAATCCCATAAACTTTGAATGCGTGTACAAAAAATACTACCTCACTTCCATGTTTTAGGACTCATTACTCCATCATTCTGTAGAAGCAAAGGAAAAGATTATAGGTTCAGACAGACCCCCAGAGAGCACCTTGGTTTGAACTTTTTTAGGCACTGGAAACTACAAGCAGACCATGTGTTTCTGGGGACACTTGAATCATCGCCTCTGTGTGCTTACACACACATGTTTGTATGGGTCATAAATACTTTGATTGGGACAATAGGGCATTACCTTTCCCCAGGAACTATCTGGAAATACTCTTTTTTCACTCCCTGATACATCCGTTTGTGAGTCTTAAATGACTCACATGGTGTAATGTCATGCCGTCACACAGTTTTAGGACTAAGATTAACAAAGTTTGGTAATTACAACCATGTGCACAATGCTTTTAATTTGGTAGTTTGGCGTGATCTAAATTTATCAAACTGAATTAGGGCATGAATGAATGGAAAATTAGTAGTCTAGAGAAAGGATGATATAAAACCAACCCTGATTAATAAGGTACGTATTTAAATTTTGCTTTAGCACACAAGCATTTCCCTTTTGTGTTTTTTAATGATGAATGAGTGTTGAACTTTGCTGCAACCACAAAACAACAAAACCAAAATTTCCATTAATCCTTTCTTTAGAACAACAGCATTTTTCTTATGAACACAGACAGACACAGAAAGCATGCTTCAACATACAGTAAAACAGCCCTGCATGCTTGTACCCCCTCTCATTTCACTCTGTTCAACATGTTATGGGAAACATGCAGCAGGCAGTCTATCATCCCTCAACATGCGGGATGATTTGTAGCGTTGTGCAGAAGCTCTTAAAGAGTCACGCAGTCACACACTGACACCATGAAATGCTGGGAGAGATGGGAACAAAGAATAGGACCCTTAGGAGGTTTGAGCTCATTTAAAGAGTGTGTAAGTCTCCCCCCTCTCTCGCTCTCTCTTCCAGCAGGCCCTTCCTCTCTCCTCTAAACAGAACCACATTGCCAAGCAGTGATCTAGCCACAGTGAAAACACACCACTGTCTGTGTGGATTGTATTTTTCAGAGCCACAGGGAATACTTTTATTCGCCATTTCTCCCCCCTACTCACTTGTCTTCCATCTCTCTTTGCAGCACAGACATGAGTATGCAGATTTTAAATTCTGTCACACTTATACTGTATAACTGTTTTTATGTATGCACCCTCTGAAAATGTAAAGAAAACCTCAGGCAGGCTGGCCCAGAAGTCACATTATGATCTCAGCGGGAGACTTTCCCCACCAGGCCTGGGGGGCAGTACATGACATAAGTTAGAATGGCGAGGAAATTGCAGACAATGAAGTAGGGACCAAATATACAACAGTTTCTTTGTATCAGTGTACCTTTTAGTGAGACGAGCATTGGAGGGTCACCTGTTGGGGTTGCAGTGCTTGAATCAATAGCTGTCATTGGATTCACCTTTTGCTGATCAGTGGAGCAAGAGTGGGGTGTAGAGAAGACTTCACGTAAAGAAAACATTTAGAGAGGACTGGAGACAATGAGACTGAATTAATGCTATTGGGTATTTGACATGTCACTGCACTGAAAGATTATATTACACTCTCTTGACCTAACCAGCTAACAATAAAGAGGGAGCTTGTCAAGGGCAATGGCCGTTGCTGGACCATAGGAGAGCGAGGCATGAGGAAGTGAACACACACACAAACCCTCATGGACAGGATAGCTTTGCACTCCAGGGGAGAAACTTACATGACAAGTTCACATTATTTGCAGCACCCAAGGGAGGCATTCAGTTACAGCCTCTCTAGCCTTAGAGCCAGGGATGCCCCAGTTAGGCTTTTCTTGGCCAATACAGATCACCTGTTTGTGAGATTGGCCAATACAGATCCAATTATGTGTTGTATTTTGTTTTAAGAACTGGTTAAGTGTTTGCTCTGTAAAGCAGTACAGAAAGATCTTGTGGAATAATGCAGTTAAGTATCCTATAATAGAGCATCTTAATTACAAAATTAAATGACTCATTTATTCCTTGTTTTTACTTATGAGAGTTAAAAAAATTATTGACAGACTGAATAAAACTAACGATTCAGTCCAACTGGCAAACCAGTGCAATTAGTTTATTAAATAAAAGCCAATAAGTTAAAATATTTTAACACATTTTTTAAAATAAAAATCAGCCGGCAGACTTTGACATTGACCAGCTTTTCAACTGATCACGTTGTTTTTTTTTTTTTACAAAAATCAACCAATAGCTACCGATTGGTGGCGGATCTATGAGGGCATCTTTACTTAGAGTTACCTTATATTCTTTAGCTGGGGGTTAGAGTAGTAGCATAACAGTGAAGGAGAAGCACAGTAACAACAAATGTAAATAATTAGGCAGTTTTATTATGTGCAAGTCAGTGAGACAGCACTGGTCACCCATGAAAAAGACAATGGCTCTCACGCTACACCAAAGCTGTGCACCAATCACAAATTAAGGTAAAGCTTCATTGCAGTGCTTCTTTATAAATGCACTGTGAATCTGTGTATTGGGCATTTGTCTGTTTCCAGACTGAAAGTCATCAGTTTAGGACAGCATTATTTGTATGGCAGCCATGACAGAGCCAAAGCCCCACTAAGGTAAAAAAAAAAAAAAAAACTTCTTACAGACTGTGTCCAATATTGTTTATAATCTACAATTGAAATCGAGCATTTGTTTTGCATGGACCAGACTGTATTATCATTATACAAGTGCCAAGTAGTGTCAGTAATGTTTGGGATCTGTAGCTTTTGCTGCAGAACTTGGGTCCCTTTTGTAGCTCACATTATATAAAAGATGACAAGCAGATACAGAAACCAGATGAGGATTGTGTTGTCCTCAAATGGACAAATAAAAAAAAACACCTTTAATCCAAACTCTTACTCAGATTCCATGTTTTTCAGCTTTGATCAAAAATATTATACAGTCAGGTGGAATGTTATTAATTAGCCCTATACTTTTGCGTGTCATGTCAGAAAACTGAGATGAAGTGTACCTCTTTTCTAACAGTTATATCTGATCTCTTCCAAAAATGAAAAGAACCATCCATGTGAGACCACCAGAGTCTGATGGGGGTTTCTTAGGCTCTCTTCAGTTCCACAAGGAGAGCCATAACAAAGCCAAATAACTTCCATTACAGCCTCTCTGCAGGGAGTGATTCACAACCAGGATTAGTCATACTTTGTTGCTGTCCATAAAAGTGTACCAGTGCATTTGTGGATGATCAGAGACAGGACTGTCCCAGAGGAGGTTATGATAAATGATTTAAACTTGTTTTGTGGGTTGTTTTTCTGTACAGCTTTGCGGTATAGCTATGGATGTGTCTTTGGGGAAAGAATAATGTAAAATATAATACAGCTAAGGCTCTTTCTTCATGCTGTTATGAGGGCCGGTCTAAAGATGTTTTTGTTCAATAAAGGGATATAAAGATACTCTGTCCTCAGAGCTAATCTCTCCAACAAAGATGTAAAGTGATATGAGTGCAGCGAATACTCAGGCTTTTATAAGGTGTTCAACTGTGCAGTAACTCCACAACCCCTTGCCTCAGGTCTGCTGGAAAATATTCCATATGGACTTCTTGGAAATCACAAGTTTTTTGCAGGTGGGAAGGTTGGATGCACACAAAGGAAATGGTTCTGAACCCTCAGGGCAGAGATAGCTTGAGTTTTTCTTGATGGTGAATTATCAAGGTCCTCTGAGATGTTGACCAAAGCGAATAGAGAAAGCTGCAGTGTGGAGCTAATACTTATTCAAAACCACCTGGATAAGAGACAAACAGGGGATCATTTTAAGGATTTCTTGTCATTTTATGTAAGCTGAGTGAGTCAAATGAGGCAATGATGAGGCAATGATGAGGCTCACTGGAGCTTCAAAAGCACAAAGCAAACTGTCACACTTCCCATTTTCCACGCTGGGTCAAAACACTGTGATTCTGTAACGTGTTGTATATTTTGGCAGGAGTTTAACTTTAAGGTCATTGGCGTGTGGATGTGCAAGTGTGTGTGTATTAAGGTGGGGCTGAGGGTTTAGAGGTTGGCTTCATGGTGTCATCATGGTCTTGGGGTTTGCGGTTGGAGCCTGTCGGGTCAGGGTGGAGTGTGACTGGGTCTAGAGATGATCCCAGCTGGGGAATCCTGTGGTCCGCTGGTGGTTTTATTTCCCTGGGTGGATGGAAATGTAATCGCTGAACTACACACACAAACAAATGTCAGCACACTCACGCAAGACTTAACTCTGTGGAAATCAAGGAAGGATAGCTAGATAGTTCTTGCCCTCTTCACAAGGAACAACCAGAGGAGATTTTGGACAAAGCCTCAGTGCAGCAGCTGCTATACTTGCAACATTATCTGCTGCTTCAACAACCCCAGCTAAAGCATATAGCCAAACTAAAGGGCCAAGACTGTATCCTGACACCTCTTCCCATGTGATGCATTTAATGTGGGATTTTTACATAAGCTTCCTAAATATTGCAAAGCTACCCTGTCTGTGCGAGCTTAGATTTTTAACTTACCACCATGCAGTTTTATCAATGTCATTACCAGCTTGTTTGCCCTGAGTGGAAGTCATCATCAGCCATCTTTCTCCTTTTTGTTGGTTGTTGGTTCAACTTAAAGCCTGTAGTGTTGTGATGTGTTGAAAAGCTCAATAATGTTATTTAATGACAGATTGTGTCCAGCGTCTTGGGTCTCTTAGCATTCCCCTCAAGCGTGGCATCTCTCCTCAAACACTCTCAACTCCACTGCAGTGCCACAGGTGAATCTTACAAAAACTACTGAGACAATGAACTCAATATTTGGGCTTCTCTACTACATGATATTAGCTCGACTTTTCTCAGTTGTTTTGATTTTCCTTTAGAAAGCGTACCTATTACCTGCCACAGCTTTTCACATCACCTCCAGTGAAGTTCCAAGCAAGCTGAGTCGAGCACATGTTATGTAAACACAGCTGACCTCCGAATGGTCAAAGTATTGACAGGAGTCAGGGGTGTCTGACACAGAAATGAAGTGCCTCACACTGCTTGCTCTTTATTGCTGTATGACTTTATAAACTTTCCTGCACGTTTCCTCCAGGGATTCTCTGCGTTTGGCCTGTGTGCATTGATTCTGCTGTGTCAGGCAGACGAACACATCGCCATTTGATGCATCGTGAAATAGTGCCAAACGCATTGACTTCCCAAAGGAAAGATAAAGCACTCCGAAATTTTTCACCCAATCATACTCAACATAGTTTCATGGCTAATTTTTACATAAAACTCACACAATTACATGAAATAACTGTACCCACAAACAGCTGAATACCTTATCAGTAGTCTGAGCTGGCTCTCCTTACAGGTACAGCACTGCTGGGAGCCCTTTCAGCCACTTCATTTACTAATGTCAAGAACCTGATACAACCCAACTTCAAAAATACTGAAACATCTCTTTAAGTGACTTGCCTTGTGTCCAACATTTTTCCTAGTATCATTGTCTGAACCATATCTTCTTTTTCTGAGCTTGTCCCTGACCTCTCCATCCAATTGTCTGCCCATCACAACTTCTAAGACAGGCATTTCTTGACTCACCTTACACCTAGCATAGCTGTGCCTGTCTGCCTCTGTAAAGACCTGGCCTTGTGCAGCTGTGTGCCCTGGTGATGCAGTGGGAGAGGAATGTCAAACTTCAAAGTATAACACAAGCAGAGACAAAGAATGGCAGTGTTCAAGGGAGGGGGGGTGAGAATATGTGATCTCATAAAACTGTGCACACAAACACATTGGTCCATTTTGTGCAAGGTGAGGTTGCAGAAGATGATGAGGAGACCTGCCTCACATGTCCCCTTGTCTTCTTTGTGGGAACCAGGAGAGGAAGAGGCGGGCATACACGTGATGTTGTTCCTCTGTGTTGAAGTGCAGTGTAACTCTGCATAGCTTGTTTGTCATCAGCTACATGACTGTGAAAACACACAAGCAGGAGAGGGATGGAGAGAGGTTGATGTTTGTGAGACTTTGGTTTTAAGTGGGCCATGGACTTCCTGAATTGGAGTTTTGAAATTCCATAACCCTTGTAAGTGTAAAGGACAGTGAGAGGTCCACTGAAAAAAACAAAGAAAGAAATGAAAAGAGAAAGGAGGCAAAGAGAGAAATGTAGTGAGAGTCCAAGAGAGCGGAAAGAATCTTCAGACTGCTTGCTAACAGTTTGAGAGACTAATGGCTTTCAGATGTGAGCGACTTCCATTGTATTTTCAAAGGAGCATAAAACATTCACTCTCCAAGGAATCCAAACAACGGCTGGAATTTACTGACTGAAAACATACATTGGTGAAGAGCTGTTATTTATCTCATGTTTGTTAGTTCTGCATGTTTCAAATCTAAAAACAAGATTTTTACACCATCTCTCATTTTGAGGTTCCACACTTTTCAAATGTCAGTGTTTTCTCTTTGGGAGTGCTGCAGTGGGGGCATGGGCGGGGGTGGTGTTTTCCCTATTTCCTGTTCAAACCTTGGGGGAGCAGGAACTTGGACTAGGTGAGGTCATTTCTCGCTCCAACTGTAAAGTTGACTGTCTAGGGGAATGCAGTTCAGTGCTGCAGTATTCCTGTCCTCATTGCCATATGCTTGTTAAAGCGGCTGTGTGATGAACGAGAGAGTCCATTAAGGATTCCAGTGGCCTGCACTGTAAAAAAGAGATATGAACTCTTTAAAAGGAGAAGTGTACTTGCTCTGTTTAAAACTATATTGGGAAATTATTTGGATGGGTTTATAAACTTCTGACTAATATTTTAAAGAGAGGGAAAATACAATATAAGGACACAATATGTCTCTTTTCAGTATTGATTTGTCCAAATTAATTTACAGTTACTTATCCTGTTACCTCAAATACTTTCAACGGTTTTAGAATCCAGAGAATTCCTTAAATGTAGTTGTCAGTGGCCCCTTGGCATCAAAAACATAATGTAAAAAAACACAATAAATCAGTATTTACAGTATATTTCAGATGATAAATTACAGTTAATACAACCAATTTCATTTTAACCTCTTCATATTTCATTTATGTTCAGTATTTTGTTTAAAACAGAAATGAAAATACAATTAATCTTTCTACTAGAAAAGAAAAAAAACAGCTTGATTAAACACCTCAAAATATATTTATCTTCACTTAAATTTTTAAATCAAATTGCACAGCCCTTCCTAATTGCAACATCCCTTAAAAAAATATCATAGGGTCCCCTAACACAATCAAAGCAGCGCTTTTGCGTAAAAATGTGACCAATATACACAACACATACCTCTATGTGCTTACCAAGGGTGCAAACTTTTAACATCAAATTTATGACTCTTGAACATCAACCTCTCTGTATGTGAACTACATGGTCTGCACCTGAGTCAATACTAATAAGATTAACCTTTACATCAACGTACATGCTGTGGTTTTATCTCTCTACTTCAGCATCTCCTCAACTGCTTAGCACTAACCCACTAGTAGTATGGCAAAACTTGGCACTTATTATTTATACTAGCTATGCGTAAATTAAACCTAGAGCACTTAATACAAGCGCGCTGCCTTGTATTAAGACTGCTACATAAGGAAACAGGAACGACAACCAGGACCTTACTTTTTGTTTTTGTATCTTATTGAAGTTCTGTTGCTATCTGTGAGGGGCCATGATAAGTCCAGCCATCACCTACGCACTTTGCCACTCCAAGCCTCCCCAAACACATGCTGCCAAATTCCATCTCCCAATCCCTTAACCAAAGATCATTGGGGCTTTTCATTTCATAGATGAATTTCATGTAATGAGGAAGAAACGTTGTTAAAAGTGGACTGCTAGGTTTGCCCTTTGAGCTACTCACAATACATTCTGGGGTTACTTACAGTGCAAATCAGGGAGACCACTTCAGCAGCTTTTCCCCCTCATTCTGTGGAAAACATATGAGGAACCAGTGGAATGGATCCACTGTTCAGCCAACCTAACCTAACTCATACATTTTAAGCATAAAGTCATGTTGAGCATTTTTTGATCACAGCAGGATAAATAGAGGTTGATGGACCATTTTAGTCTGCAAATGTCATACAGCCAAAGACTGTGCACACAGGTGCACTCTCAATGTCAATGTCAATGTCAGCTTTACTTATATAGCACGTTTAAAACAGCCAGTGGCCTACCAAAGTGCTTTACAGTAAAATAGGAAGCAACAATAAAAACAATAAAAGCAATAAAAACCAATAAACAGAAAAACAAAACAAAACAAAACAAAACAGTATAAATAAATTTAAAAACCAGCAAAACCAATAAAAACCCAATAAAAGCAACTATACATACTCTCGTTGCATGTAGTCAAACTGGGTTCGTTTTCTGTTTGCATGCTACTTCCTCCACTCCACTCTTTAGTTGACAAATTGAATAAGTCAAACTATACATAGCATTGACATGAAGGCAAAAATGATATTTATACCATTAGACTTCTTTGCTGTGGGGCACATGCACTACCTGCTACACCCCCGTGCCACCCACATTTAGACATGCACATCTATATTTATCTTTATGTCAAATCCTATTTTAATGTCATTTAACTGCTCAACACAGACATGTGTGAAGTTACAATTAACCATTTAAATGAAGCTGGTTGAACCTCAGCTGGGACCTGTCAATCCCAAGACTTCATATGGTTGTCATGGAACTTAAAAACTGGTTTCTATAACAAATGACCTCACCTTGTCTCAGCTGCTTGGGACTTTCTTGTAAACACTGTGCTTTAGACAGTCTCAGAAGCTCCAGCTGAAAATTACAGAGGGGCCCTGTTCACTGCTTTTTGAAGGATGCTGAGCATTTACCAGATGAGAATGCGTAATTCTATTCAGTGATCCAAATTTTATGTAAGATACTGGCTGAACAGCTTGCAATACGAAATCAGACTATTTTCAGGAGCTTCTGGAATATATTCATTGCTCCTCATAACTAAATCACTTTTGCAATATCAGTAGTTAATAACGTCTTATAGCTGTGTTCTGTGCTTGGCCTCAAGGGGAAATAGAGAGGCCATGAATGCTCAGCTGACTTTTATAGATCATATTCATGCTGAAGTTTTATTTTCTGATGACACGGAGAGACTTTTTTTCTGTCAAACTGCTTTGTTCAAATGATATGTCATGGTTCACATTGTTTCATTTCATCTTTTTCAGGATACTGAAAAAACTGGAGTACAACTGGCTACATCTCAAGGATAAAAGTGTTTATGAAAACAGTTTTGAGTAACCTTACTTACAAGATTATTGCTATAAAAAAATCTATTTTACATACTCAAGAAATGCATGACAGGTGGAGAGAGGTATATTATATATTATATTCCACCTCTGATATATCAGTATCAGAGGTGGAATATTAGAGAGAGTACAGCATATGGACTCATTGGGGGCAGAAGCTCTATGAGTGAGTGTCTCTTTGTGTGTATATGGGAGCATGCCCCATGCTGCACATCCAAGTCATATTGCACTGTAATTTGACATAGCTATTACAGCCTCACAGAATTATTGTGAATGTCTCAAAGTGTAAAGCTGACAGAGCTCTGTTGCAGGGGTTATGTGCAGAAACACTGAAAGTTTATGTTGCAAACTACAGGGAAAAAAAGTAATGTACATAACACTTAATTACTCATTTCTCCAGCACTGTTTTCTAACCCATTAGCTTACGTTACAATCCAGCAACTTACCAGCTATAGCCATTTGTTTAATAACTCAAAGACAGAAATCTTTGAATAATTATTGTTAATTCAAAAATTTACTGCTCTTGAACGTGGCTGCCTAAAGAAAAACTATCTATTTTAAGCTAGCAATGAAACCTTTAGCTCAAAGCTCATTTTAATGTACCGCTGTAAATTCCACAATTCTGCTTCAGTAGAGTAATACCAAACCCTCAATAGAAAAAAGGTATTATTTTATTGGCAAACTGTAAGTTTCCCAAGCATTCATTGGACCATTTATTTTAAAATCATGTTAGCTAGCTGGAAATCTGACTTTTATAGTTTGGTTTAAGCAGACAATGGTGGTCTAACCTTAAAAAGTTTAAATCTAACTTCTGTATTTTTTTTAAAATCTTTTTTCTGAATCCTGGCATATTTTTCAGGCCATTTGGATATGGGAAATGCAGAAGGAAAGTGGCTTCTCACCCTTCACAGAATCCACAACTTATCACTTTGAGCATGTATGTCACCAGAAAGTGTCTGACATGTAAATATGTTGTAAATGTTAACCAATGAAAACAAGACATTCAAAAAAATTCACCGCTGTGAGGCATGGTACATTTGCCGGGGAATATGTGTAATACTATGCAATAACTTCAAGTCATGTATTATATTACCATTCCCAATAAAACTCTCCAAACATTTTCCTTTAGCCAAGTCTATGTGGTCCGTACTGGGTGTGGTCCTCAGAAATGACTTAAACCACTAAGTTAGAGGGTGAAAAATGAAGCCCAGTCCTTCATCTCCCCCTCTGGTCGACTGTTGGAGAGGGGGGATGGGCAGCAGCGTCAGAGGAAATGGTGTCTGGGTCTGGAGCAATCTATCAAGCAGAACATGAGTATAGCAACTTTAATATCTCCTTCCTCTCCTGTGCTCCTAAAAGTTTTCACTTAACCATGCCGTTAACCTGTCATTTCCATTCCAGAGGAGTCTTAATTTCCCAATGCTGATTTACAAAGAGCGGGGATTTACTGTAGTTGTGATTTTAAAGGCTTCAATTTTTGTGAAAAAAAAATGAATTGGTGGAGAGCTGTACTTCTAGCTCCTTCGGCTTTAGATTGAGCGTTGACTGGTGCTTTATGCCCTGAAAATCCTTTTGCATTCATCAGAATCCATCTGATTCTTGTTAAAGAGATATCTTTAAAAACACTGGGAGGGATTTTCTTCAAACTTTGCAAAAATGTCCACTCTGGCTCAAGGATAAAGTTATGTAATTCTGTATGTCACAGGTTTAGGGTCAAAGTCATGGAGCCTCATGTTCAACCTGTGCTCTAGAAGTGGAGCTTGGCCCATATGTCCAATTTGACCCAAGGATGGACAAATAGATTTTGAAGGTCATAGGTTTAAGGTCAGAGTCATGTGGTCCCATCTCCATCCTCTGCCTACAAAGTCTTGTGATCAAAATTTAGAGAACTGTCCAGGGGAATTTCTCTAAATTCTCCATAATGTCCAGTCTGACTAAACAATGAAGCTACAAATTTTAGAGGGCTGACTTTTAAGGGTGGTAGTCATGGACCATCTGGCCATCTTTTTCTATCAAACAGAAGACATCAGAAATGCTTTGAGGGTTTTTCTTTAGTGTTTGCATCAATCTAAACTCTAAGTCAGGAATAAAAGATTAAATATATTTTGGGGCTCATAGGTCAACCGTGAATAGTCAAGTAAATGGATTCCAATGTTCATCCTTAACTTATTAAACTAACATTTTAAGAAGGCTTGAATGGATTTTCTTTAAACTTAGCCCACCCTCACTAAAGAATGCACTGATAAGATTTTTTTGAAATCATAGGTTTAACATCAAAGTTGTGAAGTCTCATAAATTATTTGCTTTTGAACTCATTATTTAAAAAACGCAGTGACAGATTTTCTCCACACTTTGCACAAATGTCCATTCTGACTGAGGGATGAATTAGTCAGATTTTGAAGTTCATTGTTAACAGTTACAAACCTCATGCTCATCTTTTGCTTATGAACACAATCTTGGTAGTGTAACACTGAAGAGTCCATTGAGGGGATCTCTTTAAATTTTTCATAGTATTCATTGTGGCTTAGTCCATCCTTTGCTCATGAATGGAATATTTCAGAAATGCTTGTAGACTTCATTTTAAATGCACAAATATATTCTCTGACTAAAGGATAAACTAATCAGATTATAGAGGAGAGAACTTTGATAGATGAGTCATAAAGCTTAATGTTCATCTTTTGCTTTTGAATTAAAGATTTCAAAAACACATTAAGGAACATTTTGTCAAATCTTCACAAATGTCCACCCTGACTCAAGGGTGAACCGACTAGACTTGGGGGGTCACTGTTCAAAGATACTCACATGGATTTTCTTTAAACTTTAAACTTTTCATAATTACCACTGTGACTCAAGAAAGAAATGCTAAGAATTTTAAGGTTACAAAAATAAGGTCAAAGTCATAGAGCCTCATGTTGATTCTTTACATTTTAAAGATATGTTTTTGAGGGATTTTCTTCCAACTCAGTGCACAAAGATCTCTTCAAACCAATAATCAACTTTTAAGATATTGAAGGTCAGATTTCTTAGGTCTTATGATCATCCATTGTTTGAATGCACAAATCAGTCAAATATGTCAAAAATGCTTCCAGGGATTTTCTTCGAAATCTGGACAAATGCCTTGTCAGTATTGAATTGAGTAGATTGTGGAAGTCAGAGTTCAAAGGTCCAGGTCATTGAGCATGATGTTTACCCTTTGCTCTTGAATACTAATCTCAGATGCTTTAGGAGAGGTTATTCAAACTTTGCCCAAATACCAACTCTTGACTTAAGGATGAACGTTCAGATTTTGGAAATCAAGCGAAGGTCTGTGAGGGATTATTTTAGACTGTAGAAAGTTTTTTTGGGAGGCAGAACCTTTTAAAGGCATATCTGACTATTGTTCCATCAGTCACTTTCATAACAGGCCAGTCAGATGATATAGTAGGCGGGTGCTACACCACTTTGCTGAAAAAACTCTTGCCAAAACTACTGAGCCCCTAAAGGGATATTGGCAAAAAAAATAAAATTACATGTTTCTCTATCCCAGGTCAATAACTCATCGATGAAACAACGTAGTTACAAACTTAACCCCTCTTTTTAATCACTGTCATGAAGACTGTGAGCTACAACCTCGTTTTCCTCCAAACAAGCCGTCCTCTGAGCCAGACAACTTCAATTTGTCTCAATACGCTGCCAGTGATGGCTCGACGGTGTAGGGACCGTCAGAAAATTATCATAGCAAAGGACTGCTGTGAAAGAAGTCAATAACTTCAACATGAAAAAATGTAATGTCTTCAGAAACACAGTACACATAAATGACATGTCATAGTTTGACTACATGTAATTGATGAGTTATTGATCTGAAAAGTCGGAACTTTACCTACTAGATCGATGACGTGGAATCTCACATGTGCATGCACTGTCGGTTTCTCGTGAGCATGATAAGTTTCTCTTACTCACCATATAGTTTTCAATGCTCACTAGAAACTTATAATTTTTTTTCTGCCAATGTCCCTTTAGTAGTTCCATACAAAACAGGTCTGAAGTGGAGCAAAAATGTCCCTTTTTATCAAAAAGTGATTTCAGTGTTGTTTGTGCTTCATTTAATCGAAAAATGTGGCCCAGATCTGATAAAACTGCTACTAAAGCTGATAGCATCTATGCTAGTCTCTGTATGAGTAGTCCTTTCCTGCTGTTGCCTTGCTTATAGCTCCTACCTCTTACTTCTCTGGAGGACAATGATTGGGCCATGCCACTTTCAGATGCTTGCATTTATTGTAGACTAGAGCTTAGCAAGATGGATCTGTCTAAGTACAGACATTTAATCAGGTGATCCAGCTGCTGTGCATGGTTACTCACGTTCATTCCTTGCATTTGAGATTTTTTCTAATCACTCAACTAAAAAGATCATCACAGCCTCTCTTCTTTACCCATCTTTGTACCTAAATTGTCTGGTTCCTTGTGGTAACACAAAACAACAAGGCAGCTGTGTAAATTCATTTTTAGTTGTAGATTTTAACCATGGAGTAACTTATTTACCCGATTATTAATTCCCTACATTTTCAAGAATGTTGCTAATTGTCCCCAGAGAAAATGCCTGAGCTGTAAGAAAACATGACAAAAAATAATTCAGTTTTAAATATTTATTTAATGGTACAACAACATTTGTAACATTTTCCAGGAAAAGTGAGTCATGCCCCTTGTCAAAACGCAGCCTGTGAAGTGGCTGTTTTTTGGCATGGCGGTGTGTTACTGTAAAGGACCGCAGTGCAAGCTTTGATGGATCAAGTGTTGCCCTGCATGTTAACACGAGGAATACAGACAGATGTATTTCATTTGTTCCTTAGCCTCTTACATAAACACAGTTGACCTGCATCATGTTGAACCCACTGACCTTTTATGTGATCATAAATATGGATCTGAACACAGATTTAAGACTGTATCTACTCTTTTCACTCAACCTTTGGCATGCGATATATGGTGTCCAATTTTATGCTTCAATAAAAATCTTTGGACAGTCTCGGTGAACACGAAGGAGTCTGAAGTTTCTGAGGTGATTTATTGTACACATTCAAAGACTGTTAAAATGGCTTGTATGATTTCACAAGATTTAATACACCCGTCTCTCAAATGTTTTCTGAAAAAAGTAAGGTCAAACGTAGTGAGGTGTTTTCCAGACAAGCATCCACTCAGCATAATTACCAATTTCATCATGTTTTCCTCTGTTGTTCTTCCACTGAAAGTCCAAAGTCAGTTTCTCAGCTTCATGTCGTCATAAACATTACTCATCTTTAAAACAAAAGGTTGGAACAACAAAATTAGGATAAACAGTGAAAGTTTTGTAAAAACACAAACCAAAGTGATATCATTTAAACAGAGAGTAAACCCCCACTCTGATATGTTTTTGTTGATCAAATAAATGTCAGCAGTGACACGGGATCAATTACACATCGTTTAGATGTCCAGAGGTGTTTGTGACCCAAAAAATAGTGGTACTTAATCAAACTAAATACTCAGTCTAAACAATCACACTTTCAATGAGTTCAGGCAAGACTGGCCAATTTTTTTCATTTGAACACTTGTCATCTACCATAAAAACACAACTTGATCTTTGTCAGCCATGAATAAATGTTTATCTGAATGCTGGCTGGCCATGTACTGAACAGGTGAAGAAAGCAGAGAATTAGATCATCAAAACCAAATGATGTTATTTCCACTACCAGTCATTAAACCATGTTTTTACAGGGATAATTTATATCTCTGAACAAGGGTTGTATGAGGTACTATTAAATGGTAGCACTGCAGGCTGGGGAAC
Source organism: Cetoscarus ocellatus (assembly GCA_037902135.1). NCBI lineage: Eukaryota > Metazoa > Chordata > Actinopteri > Labriformes > Labridae > Cetoscarus > Cetoscarus ocellatus. The sequence goes on from JBAMNC010000598.1 coordinate 549,818, forward strand.
ACGTGCCAAAGTAGTGCAGTAGCAAGAAGCTTATTAGCTGGTAATGGCTGGATCTCACTACAAATTTGGTAATGAATAAAAACCTTGTCCTGCCAACATATTAGCAACACTATATATTTGATACCAACCAATTATTATATGCTGTTATTGTATACTTATTTGCTGTCTTCATGACCTGAAGCAAGTTCAAAGGTTGTCAGGGTTCAGGCCAAAGACAGCTACAACAGAAGTGCTGTTTGGATTGTAGAAGTCTTGAGCACATAACCGTAGAAAACAACAAAGAAAATGATTTTTGACCAGGGCTGCCACTTTTCCCCAGAAAATCCCATCATCCATCATCTATCTATCTATCTATCTATCTATCTATCTATCTATCTATCTATCTATCTATCTATCTATCTATCTATGTCAGGTCCTTTATAGATGGACCTGATATTTGACAATGGGCAGTGAGGACGCCTTAAGGAAAGCACTAAGACCTTTCTATCTTTGGAGTGCATTAACCCCAAAGTTTGTTCGCTTATTTCCTCTAAGAAATTGTCAAAATACACTGAGCCATAATCTATCTGCATAGCCATATTGACCCTCTTCTGACCTATATCACTGTGATGTAACTGTGTTTGCCAGAGGCGAAGCATTGCTAAAGTGCCACCACAGGCAGGCAGCAGCATTGTCTAACCATGTTCATATTATACTTAAGCACAGTTTAACATCTTTTAAACACTATTCCATCAGTCAGTATAATCTGTGGTAGTCTGCCATAAAGCAAAATAAGCAGAAAGAGTTAGTATTGTTTTTGTTTGTTTGTTTTTATTTTTATTTTTTATTTTATTTTTATTTTTATTTTTTTGTTTGTCTAGCCTCACTCACATTGGCGGAATTTCTAGCTGTCTTTAGGGATCCAGGTCCTCTTTATTTGCTCATAGGCTTTTAAACAGCTCATCATAATCATTGGGACTATGCTGGGGGTTCATGAACATTTTTTTAAATTGCACATAGCATACTTAGCAAGTGGAGGCTGGACAAACCCAAAATACACATTCATCACTGAGGACGTAATGAGAATGAGATTTCATGTACTTGAGTGCAACTTGGGAGCAGTTTCCCCCCAAAAATTGGAACTTCAAGTATGAATCCATGTTAATGCACATGTAAAGGATCTCAAGAAGTAATAGCAATAACTCAATGATGAAACTTGTCCATTCTGCTCCAATTCATCATTTATTTAGTAATATCCTGAGTCCAGGAGAGTAGGTGAACTCACATATCCAGGGAGACCTATCTCACTTGTCAAGAGCAAGCCAAAGACTTCTTCCTAGTTAGCACGAGTTGATGTGTCTTGAGAATTGTTCTAACCTTCAGCTGAGCCCTGCCCACTAAAAACACTAATCTGTTTGAAAACATAAAATGGGCCTTTAGCCTTCTGGAGCTCTGCATGGTCTCTCATTATAATGACCACACTCACTGGCACCCCCAGGAGCTAATATATCTACCATGGACAAGTACCTCTTACTACCCAAATCTCAAACAACAACACAGATTTACTTATATATGCAACAACCAAATTTTTATGTGTATTTTTGTGCATGTAGAAATAGCTAGAAAGAGCTATTTTAATCAAGAAAGTCATTTTATCACAGATAAGCTCATAGTGCATGTAGGGGCAAAGTGTGTTTCCTTGCACTGCCGGTGCATGGGTGGAGAAGCCACAAAAAGTGCTTTTATGAGTGTGAAACACTTGTAAAGCAGGTGTACTTGGGAAAGGGAGAACAGGCCATCCAGAGTTAGCAGCCGACCTGCTGCCCTCTCTTGTCTCTGCTGCTGCTGCTGCACTGTGATCATTAGAGGTTTGGACAACAGATGCTTATATACTTGAAACATCCTCTTAACCTACCTGCCTATCAGCATTCCTTCCACCTTTCATCCATCCTCCCGGTCCTTCCTGCTGTTGTCTCACACTTGCCTCTTTTTTTGACTGCAGCTGTTTTCATTTGGGAGGGATCAGAAGGGTGAAGAGGAAAGCAGAGGAGGTGCAGATCTGTGATGTTAATGTGTGTACGTGGAGAAAGAGACAACAAAACAAGAAGGAGGTCAAGAGCCTGGTAAATAATGTCTAAAGATTTTTGTGAGAAATCATCTCGTTGAGCAGTATAAAAGCTAAACAAGACAAACTGATAAAACAAATGGAGAAAATTTTCTTTTCTTCCGCATGGGAAACTGAAGTCATGTCCTTCTATCAACACAAACAGAGCCTGTTGTTCCCTACGACTGTCTGTGGCACATTTGTTTAGGGTCAAACCTCTATTGCTGTGAGACACGCATATGCTGTGAGGCCTATTAAAGCCAAGTATCAATGGACCACCCAGGAGTTTTACACAAACCAAAAAAAGAGGGGAGGGGGACGTCTAGGAAGACAGAGCAGAACGTTCGTGGTGACAAGAGGAAAGATCTAAAGAGAAGATGAGTCAATTTTCACACACTGAACCACAAACATACACAAATGGTCCCATCACGTCAACATACAATGCCATACAAGGCTGTGTGGTCACTTCTTAGAGCGGTTTCTGAAAAACTGTTTGGTGTCAGAGGCATCGGGTGACCAGCTGTGTCTGCACCATAATGACACTGTGACTTGTTTGTTTGTGTTATTTGCAGAACTCATTTTTCTGTTTTAGTCTGCAGAGGTCACAGCGGACACTTGTGTGACAGTAGATTAAATATACAGTTGTGTTACTTTAGTGCCCCAGGATATTTAACGCTCTTTATACTTACACAGACTACACATGAATGTACTGAAACTGCAGCATTGAAGTTTTGATTCTTTTACAAAAACTCCTTTAGTATAAAGTACTTTCATAAAATATTCATACTAAACAAGTACTTTAAGGAAATGTATATACGTGATCTTCTTCTGACTGTTTTCGCTCTCTCTCTCTCTCTCTGTCTCTCCTTCTCTCTCTTAGTGTCATCTGACCAATCAAATGTAAAAAACATCACTCAGCTGTACCTGCAATCTAACTAACAGACACAAAACACATTTCTATGACCAACTAGAGTACAAATGACAGATCTAAATCACAGTATTGTGCGTTGTACTGTCCACAAAACAGTAAGATGAATAGCTTTTAACATATAAACAACTCTGATGTTACAACGATATGATGATATGAGAAGATGCTGCTATATAATCAAAGTCTTATCTGCGACCCCTCTTATTTATCCAAGGACATTAGAAGGAATTGTATGGAGCCAAAGGTGGAGGGAGCAATGCACATGATGTCTTCACCCCCAGCAATGTTAACCCCGCTTTATATTGTAGGTGTTTATGTGCAATGAAGTTGAAGAATGCAAGGGTGCACACCCTATGCCCTGAGGCTTTGGAGGCTTTCTGAAAGATATGTAGATTAATCATTTAGTTATATAACAGCCTCATTTGTTACACTGTATAAAATTAAACAAAATATGTTCAAATGTACCCAAAAATCTAAACCCTGTCATAATAAATTTATTTTTTATATAAAATATCAATGCAACCGTCATATGGAGGCTCTCTTTTAATAATAAAAAAATATTTTTTAAATTAACATAAAACTGATTTTGTTTAGCCTAAGAATATTTACAAATTAGTGTGCCCCTGCTAAAAAGCCTCTTAAAAAATGCAAAGAAAAAGCAAAAAATAAATCTTTTAAAAAAGAAAGTGTACACTCATGCCAGTGCAAACAGCATCCATGCATGGGTGGGGCCATCTCTGTACTTACTTGGCAGCAAGGCAAACAGCTTAAAAAAGAGAGAGGACTCCATGTGAAATATTAAAATATGTTAAACCTCTGAGTAAGACATATCCAAGCTGATGAAGCCTCTGACTTCAGTGTGAACATAGAGCCAAGAAAAAGAAAACTAGAGAAAGTCTCTTTCTTTTTGTGATCCAGTACTCATCATTATGATTGGTTGGGCCTTAAATAAAGCTTTACATCACTAAAGATCTCTCTCAGAGAAACAAAGTTAAGCTTCAGCAGTACTGCAGAGGAGGCTAACAATCAAACTTCATTTACATTCACATTAGAGTGAACCCAATCTTTCCAAAGTCAGGCTATGATTATGGTGGTGTGTTTTTTTCTGAAATCAGTTACAAACTATGTTTAAGTTGATCTGTTACTTTCAAGTAAATCATTTTGGCTCGCACCTGCCCAGTCTGGATCCCTGTCTCTTTCCAGCTGATATATTTCACTGCTTTAGGTCAAATATAGGTATGTGGGTAGCTTGATATAGAAATTCACCCCACCTTCATTAGGAGGATCAAGTGTTTGTCCCAAGTCACATGATGATGTGTCATTCGGCAAGACACTTGACCCCAGGTTGCTCTCACGGCTGCATCAGTAGTGTTTAAATGTGTATAAAAGAGCAGGGATGTGAACTGATACTGAAGGATAACTTACACAGAAACTTCATTGTGTGAGCTGTAGTCTAAAAGTGTTTTGAGTGGTCAAAGAGACTAGAGTAGCACTAGCTTAAGTAAATTTACCATTTCAACATGTCACTCTCCTCTTTGCCTTACAGAAGTCTGGCTTTGCCGGCACATGTGTGTCCACTTCCCTAATTAGTCTCACCTCATTTAAACCAGACCACTCCCTTTGTTTAGTTGTCACTTCAGGTTTGTTGTTATCCCGTGTGTGTCCTCCATCTGGTGTTTTTAAACCTTAGCACTGGCTGCCTACCTTACGTGTCTTGTTACAGCATTGCCTCTTTTTATTCACTATTATCTACAAAAAGCTTTAAAATGCATAGTGAAGCCCAAAGTCCCATGCAAGCATGTATTCTTGGTTGTATTTGCCTTCAGCATTTAACTGATTTAAAAATAATTATAAAAAACCTTGCCTATGATGGACTTAGAAGACAAAGTTTGTTCTGAATATAATATCAAGGACACTTCTTTTCCATTTCACCCCCTCAATCATACATCAAAAGATTGCATTAAGGAAAGACAGAAAGCTCAGAGGAAGTTTCCTTCTCATTTTGGACCAGAAAAACAGCTGACAAGATTATAGTTTGTGGTAGCTGCCACAACAGTTTTCAGCAAGCCAATCTCGCCAATACAGTTATCGGTACAGATTTTATAGTATTGATACAGCCTCTAATGCTGTGACAGCAGTTATAAAATACACCTTGGGTAATATCACCCAAGGCAGTTCAAAAGTAGAACACTTTTGAAATAGAGGACAAAGTACAAGATTTTCATTTCAGAAGTTGTTTGATCATGTAAACATGCCGTTGCTGTTCTTGTTTTATACTAAAAAGAACAAAAATTGTTGAAAATAGGTTTTAAGCCCACTGTTGTTTACCCTGGATTCTATCTGCCCATTAACTGGCCAATTGTTGGTTCTCTGATTGGTCAGCTGACACACCAAACAACACACTCTCTTTCTTTCACTCTGTCATAGCAACCATTGCTGGGCAACTTCCAGTTTGACAAGCTTTCACCTAGGACAAGTCCTCACAGTGCATAATTTTGTTTGTTTGAATGGTGAAAACAATCCTAAGTTTGTCAAAAAAAAAAATAGTTCAAGAAAAATAGAAGTGAGCTAAATCATGGAGTGCTTTATTATTATTCAAACAGAAGGAAGTCCAGGCACATGAAGTTTCATCTAACCCTGTAAAAGTAACCAAGGAGGGTGGAGCTTGACAGAGAGTGAATCACTATTGGTCCCGTCCAGTTCCCAGCTGGCAGCCTAGCCAGCTCTTGCTTCTGTGTCCTTTAACCTGCCTGACAAAAACATTCCCCCTCTCAGCTGTCTTCACAGACTCTGGGCTGTGACTCTTTGACCCCCAGTCAGCATTTAGAAAATCTCTTGTTTCTGCTGAGATGCAGCAATCCACCACTCCCAGAGAGACATCAGCCCTTCAAAAAACACACACAATTGCCATGAACCATCTGTGCTTGGGTCCTCTCTCCCTGCAACACACCCAGTGACACCACTTATTAGCTCCGCCAAGGAGGTTTTGTTTTTGCCGGTGTGTGCTTGTCTGTGTGTTTATTTGCAAGATTATGCGAAACTACAGGATGGATTTCACATAAATTTTCAGGAGATGTTGGTAATGACCCAACTTATAAAGGATTAGATTCTGGTGGTGATCCAGATAACAGACATTAGTGAACGATTGTTTTTGCTCAATGACTGTCTAAATAATAATGATGTCAACATGATTCTGAATGCTAAGTGCTTCAGACATGAGAGGATAAATAAAGATGCCTGGATCCTACTCAATCAGTGGGCACACTAAGCAATGCTCTGTGAATTATTTTGGTAACTGAGCCTTACACAGTATCAATGACTACTATTCACAGTTTTTTGGTATAAGCAGCAGATATTAAAAAGCACTTCTTCAGCTTGTGTTCCCATTTCACTCATTTGGACGGAGACTAATTTGCTAACAGCTGGATCTCTGCTCGCAAAACCTAACTATTCAGCCAAGTGTGATGTCATTAGGAATGCCATGTAGTATTTTCTTTTGGTTATGATCAGTTATACATAAACAACAGAGGATGTTAATAAACGAGTTGGCTAATGGTGTCTGAAAATGTTGTTTAGAGGCTGGAAACACATCACATATGTACAAAAATACATTTCCCACTTTGACCTACTTTGCATGCATAATGCAGTTTTGCTCTGTCATTTTGGTAACCCTCAGAGTAAAAAGTCAGTGTGGAATACGTTTTTGTTTGTTTGTTTGTTTGTTTGAGTGCATTTGAGACTGCGGCATAAAATTTTATGCTGAAAGGCCCGTTTTTATGAGGAAAACTAACATATTCAGCCTGGTTCAAACAACACATTCTGTCACACTGCAGTCATTGTGCAGGAGTGGTCAGGTGCAAAGCTGGTTGATTCCTATCTTTAAGGTACAAAAACAGCTGCACCTTAGGGTTTAAAAAACTTTTCAGACTGCAACCCCCAGAATAACAGTGCCAGAGACTGTGGACCCTTGCTTTCCAAGGCGGTAGTAGGATCATAATTGTCCTGCTCTGTCAAGGAAACTTATATCTTAGCTATTACTGAGTTTTAGCTTGATCTCATCTTATGACTCTAGTATAGTGTAATTATTTTTGAACATTGTGACAAAGTGTCTGGTGACCTTCAAGGGGGTTTTGACCCCACTTGGGAAACGACTGCCTCAGACCGCCTTAAACCTGGTCTTAAGTCTACAGTCAGTGGCACTCTATGCTTCTGGTATTTAAGAGACACATAAAAGAAAGAAAGCATGTATCAGTCTCTTTGAAACCTGTCTCATATACATAGGTTGCACAATGGCACATGTTTGGCACAATTTAATGTCAATGCATTTGCTGGTACATTAAAATGGTGTTCGGCTGTATCGTGGGGTAGCACGTAGTGTGGATGCATCATTGCAAGATCACTGCTGGTTCGACTTTCACAGACCATAAGCACGCTCATTAGATTGGTCCAGTGATAGCTGGGATAGGCTCCAGCCCCCCGCAAACACAGAGCAAATAAGGCATAGCTGATGGATGGATCAAATTTAACAGGACAGAGGGCTAAGAGATGGAAAGCTTTTGTTTGGTTTGTCACCATGCTGCCCCTGTTGTGTGTCTGCTTCAATTTGCATTCTGTTTAACAAACTAAGAAACTCCCAGAAGCACCCACTCTCACATGCTCTCATACAACAGAATATTACATTTACAAATGTGGTTTTAATGGGACCAAGGTCTAAATGATTCAAAGCTTCTTTTTTTTAACTAAGCTGTCCTCGATGTGCCTAAGCCCCTGTGTGCATCTGTCTAACAAAACCAAAAAATTCACAGAAGCTTCCACTTTCTGTCATGGACAGGAAATTGGAATCAAATTTGTGTTTCTGATATGACAGAGAGCTAAGTGGTAAAAATGTATTCCTGTTTATTTTTTTTTAACAAAGCCCCACTTGTCTGTCCATCAGTCTGTCTAAGAAATCCAGAAACTTGCAGAAGCACCAACTCTCACAAGTTCTCATGTGACTGCAGATTAGATTCCTAATTACTTTCAGACATAACTAAGACAGGTCTTTATACTAACCGTCTAATTTTTTGGAAATGTTATTTCAGTTGATTATTTTTCCCCTTTAATAATATCAATTGGTATTATATTTTCATATCTTTGCAAAGTCTGATTTGTTACCTTTACAAAACAGTACAACTTGCAAGGACTGTGCATTCGTGAATGAGAAACATAGCTAAACCTGTGGGTAGCACCCAGAAAAATGTGCCAAAATGCCATCTTCCCCTGGAAGTAAGGCAATAGTTTATCAGTGACGCAAGGGTGAGGAACCGGTCTTCTGTTATCTTCCTGGGATGCCTTCTTCACAGTCTGTCTTTGACGTGTTAAAACAGTACCAGGACTGACACAAAATAATGCCGTCCGTCTGCTTACTGTAACACCAGCTTCCAGTTGCAGGGGCAATTTTTGGGGTGCTACACACACGGTTAGCTGTGTTGCTCATTTAACGATTTCAGGATCCTTACATGTTATACCTTGTTGTAAAGGTGACTAACCAGGCTTTACAACGATTGAGAAATAAAACACCAATTGGTATTAATAAATGAGAGAAATAATCAACTGAAATAACATTTTCAACATTTTGAGGAGTACATTGGAGACAGTACATCCAATGTGGCAACCACCATCATTGGGCTTTAGAAATTTGTTTTAGTAACCTGGGGGGGGGCATGCGCTGTGTTGTATGCATCCAAGCCATATTGTGGCATAAACTGACACAGTTATTACCTCCTCGCTGAATAAATGTGAATGTCTCCAGATGCAACTATAGTGGGGCCTTGTTGCAGTGCTTTTGCGTGAAGGCACTGTGAATTGGGCTATAGACTTACTCAGCTGTGCTGTGGCTGCTTGTCACTCCCTCGTGGGGCACTTTGAAGTGTCGCAGGCCCCCCACATGGAGCGAGCTGACTGTAGGTGTATAAGCAGACAGGCCTGGGGGTGGGAGGGAGTGGTTTTTTTTCAGGATGAAAGGCACTGCTGTGGCAGTACAGCTGTTTGCTCTGCCATCCCCACACTAAAGCAGACACAAGAGCTGTAAGAGTCAATATTTGTTGCTTTGTGTGTGGAGCTTAGCTCGTGCATATACTCACTGACCTCTCAAAAGAAATGTGAGCTAAGCTGCCAGTTCAGCATTTTTGTGGCTGTTTGAATTCTTGTTTCTCAAAAGTTATAAAAAAATACTTTGGAAGTTGTGCAATCGTGTGATTCTAAAAGACTTCCTGTCATGTTTGGAAATGCAAAAGGGCTGAGAAGTGAGCATGTAGGTGTGTGGTCTTTCAGAGGAAGTGTGTAGTGCTTTCTATAACATGTCTCCAGCATCTGGTACTACTTGAAGTGTGGTGGTTGGCTCTGCAAAGTAAGAAAGTCTCCACTGCATTGCTGCACTATTTAGCTTGATTCCTTCACTTTATTTTGCAACACAGAATAAATTAAAGACCTCAAATGTGGGCATTGTAGATATGGCAAAGCTGTAAAACAGATTTGTCAACAAAAAAATCTATACAACTTAACCTACGAGGTCTACAATTCAATATTGAGTCAACCTTCGAGCATGTGTATGTGTCTTTAAAAGTGGAAATAAAAAAGGGTGCTGTTACTTTTTTGGCTCAGTTTGGGGCCTGCATCCAACTGGAGGCAAAATTTAGATAAAAAAGGAAAAATGGGAAATGAGGTTAAATTAAGTTGTTGGGTTTTATTACCAAACATGTATGAGTGCATTTGATCACAGTAATCCAAGGACAAGCCTGAGGAATGCCATCGGCTGTGTCAGAATCCCTCTCCACCCCGTCCATCTTCATTATAGCCGTTCCCACATACTGGTCATGTGATTTACAACTACAGGCCACAACTCTCTGGATATAGGGCAAATTCCTGGCCAGGATCAGTCAGGTTTCGTACACACACCAGGAGTCAAGAGCCAGGAAGGGAGAAGTGGAGCAATGAAAGGGGAGAGGAGATGAGGAGGAGATAAGAATTTGGAAAACAAAGGAAAGGCAAAGAAACATGACAAACAACGCTGTTCAGATTTGCCAACACATAATGTGGTGCTTCTTGTTTGAGGTGGACTAGTTTCCAAGGATCGATGGGTGAAATAATGTGGTTGAAGTTAACAGAATAAGGTAGTACAAAAGAGAGAAAACACACAAAGTGAGTGTCATCTCCATGTGCAGGGTTTTCTCTGTGAGGTGTGAGGTTTCACAGTGTTTAAATGTCCAGAGTGTTGTTGACTTAAGACCTCAGGGCCAGCTCAGTAAAAACAGACAGTTGAGCGCCTCTGCTGTATACTGTGACGGCGTGGACATAAAAGTAACATGTGTCATCCATACTTGCACTTTGGTTCTTGTCCTGAATGTCTTACAGTGTCATTTAACAAGCTAAATCTATGTTTTTTAAACAGATTGATAGGAATTTATAGATAAAACAAGTAGCAAGTTTAATATTAAACTGATTTAATACTGACCTTTAGCATATGCACTGGCTGACGAACAACTCTTACCCATGTGGCAGCCTCCAGCACTGATAAAAGCAGCCTGTAAGAAAGTGCAAAAAAAGGTAGTGTAATTTTTTTGGGGTGACTCATTCATTTTGATGAAAATATGAAGAACATGGGTGCACTGTTAAAAATTTTCCTGTAAAAATACATTAAACAACTGGCAGCAGGGTTTCCACTATGTTACTGTTAAATTAACATTTTCTTACTGCCACTATCATTTACAGTTTTCTACTGTTGATGAAAAATACAGTATGGGCCATTTCCTGTAAATAAACAGGAGACAACTGGCAGTAGGATTTCCATTATTTTACTGTAAAATTAACATTTTTTAACTGTCACTAAAATTTATGGTTTTGCGCTGTTCACTAAAAATATAGAATGAACTGATTTTTTAATTATTTTCAGTATTTCCCAAATAACTGACTAATAACTTTGTATCTTTTTTACATACATTTTAATAAACTGTTTTTTATTATTACTGGCTTAGCAGGAAATACACATTGGAATAGTGGCACTATATGATTAAAGGTACTTTTGTTATGAAAAATGCTATGTCAGCCTTTACTGGTTATCAGTCTTCACAAAACCTCTATCCAAAGCTGGCTTAAAAGACACAGAATGCAAACCATAACAACATGGATTCTGAATGGAGAACATAGCTATATAACTGACTTTTCAATAATGTGATTATAATGTCAGAGAAAAAAAATCCACAGCTTCTTATTGCACTTTACTTTTTATTTTGATATGTAGTTGCAAACTTCTCATGCAGAACGATTGTATATTTAACAAGGTTAACAAAAACCTGAGACAGTCCTTCTTTCTCAAAAAGCCCTTAGCTGTTGGCTGAAAATAGTATAATACAAGAGGCAAAATTATCAATCAATCAATCAATCAATCAATCAATCATTATTTGTATAGCGCCAGTTCATAAAAGGTGTTATCTCAAGGCACTTTACAATAGAGCAGGCTGAAGACAAACTCTTCATTTTATAGATACACATATATGCATACAGTATACACAAATATAAATATATATATATATACATATATATATATATATATATATATATATATATACTTACTGTGCACTGATAGAAATTCCTGCAGGAATCCCATCTCTCCCCCATAAGCCACTCCAAAATTTTTACAAAAATAGCTTCTCACCTGCAGGTAAAAGCCATCTTTTTCCAAACCACATTTATTCTGTTATGCTAGGGATTTTTTTTAACCAATATACGAAGTAAATTAAATTGATACTCACCAAATAATTAGAAAGATGACGATGAATGAAGAAACACACGTACCAGGCAGGCTATACTTTGGACAGCTTTAAGGTGCTGTATTTTAGGAATACAGTAGGGGGACCTGTTGGAAAATGGTCAGTGGGTTGTAATTTAACAATTTTTGTTATGTTACTGGTATTTAAAAATAACAGGTTAATACTGCTGAAATCTGGCTGTAAATTTACAGCAATTGCTTACAGTGTGGCACAGGGGTGAAGCAGGTAGTGTGTATTCCTCACCGCAAGAGGGTTGGTGGTTCGAACATTGTGTCGGTCAGGGCCTATCTTTTCATTAGGTTAAACGGTGACTCTAAATTGTCCTTAGGTGTGAGTGTGACCATGAATGATTGTTACCTCCGCCAAGGAGGTTATGTTTTCGCCGAGGTCTGTCTGTTTGTCTGTTTGTTAGCAAGATTACGCAAAATCCACTGGATGGATTTACATGAAAATTTTGCCAGAGGTGTGGTTTTGTCCAAGGAAGAAGCCAATACATTTAGGTGCTGATCCGATCCAGATTGACGTCACAAAAGAAAACATTGAAGTTTATGGTGTGTTCCAGTGGTACTCGAAAGTCGGGATTTCTGAGTTCCGAGTGGGAAATTTCAACTGGAACGCCCCCCGAGGTAGGAATTTCCTACTAGGAACTCGAGGGATCCTCACCACCCCTCAGTTGACAATCGAAGATGGCTGCCCCCAGGGTAAACAGTTATTAAGCTCCTGTTATAATCCGTTTATTAGCACCTCTGATTCATGTTTGTCGCACTAAATCAGGCGTATACATAGTACTGTTCGACTTTTATTCATGGAAATGCTGCTATAGAGTTATTTACATTCTTAATGTAGAAGGCCTATGTGTGAACTATAACGCAGGGTGCGCTAACAGCGGCTAACATAAAGGCTAACAATAGCCTGGTAGGTTGGTAGGTTTCCGACTTTGTAACTGGAACGCTGATAACTCGGAGATGACATCATTCCCACTTCCCACGTCCCAGTTCCGATGTAACTGGAACGCAGCAGTATAACGGCAAATCCCATTAATTTACAGCATTATGGGAATTGTAGTTTATTTGCAAACTGACATCTAGTTTTTCAATCCTATTGGTGCGTTCCAGTTGTACTCAGAAGTCGGGATTTCCGAGTTCCGAGTGGGAAACTTCAACTGGAACGCCCCCCGAGGTCGGAATTTCCTACTGGGAACTCAGGGATCCTCACCACCCCCGAGTTGACAATCGAAGATGGCTGCCCCCAGTGTAAACAGTTATTAAGCTCCTGTAATATGTTTTTTCGCACTTCTGACTAGTGTTTGTCGCACTAAATCAGGCGTATACATAGTACTGTTCGACTTTTATTCATGGAAATGCTGCAGAGTTATTTATATTCTTCATGAGGTATTTGTGAAGTACAATGCAGGGCGTGCTAACAACGGCTAACATAATGGCTAACAATAGCCTGGTAGATCGGCACGTTTTTTCCAACTTTGTAACTGGAACGCTGATAACTTGGAGATGACTTCATTCCCACTTCCCTCTTCCCAGTTCCGAGGTTAATGGAATGCAGCATATATCACCACATTTCCCAGCTTCCCTTGCAATGCCAGGGGAGGAGTTCTCCAGGGTGCTCCCTCTGCTGTCTGTACTCTGTCTCCAGCATTACATGCAGAGTTCTGTTCACGGAAAGCGGAGAGGAGGACGTTTTGCCAATGGAGAAAGCCCGGCGCTGTTCCTGGAGCCTTGGTTTTGAAGATACATTAAGGCAGCAGACTCTCCTGAAACTGTAATAAATATCCCAGTCCTCTACAACTCACAACTACTAGTAACATTACTGTGAGCCCATTAATGTTATAGGAACAAGAAACAAGCAGCTCTGCTCGCTCGCAGTCCCGCCAGATGTGCCTCTCAAGCACTCGAAAGAAGGTTGCTGATAATGTCAATACAGAAATAGTCCGTCATAGCAGAAGTCTGTGTGTGTGTGAGTGTAAAAACCTAACCCCCAAATTCCACATGGAGCGAACGTGTCATGGTTTTGCTCCGACCAACAGGCTGGTGACGTTGCCCACCGCGGCGCACACGACACCAACATCTGTACAAGCAGCAACAAATTGGTTCAGTCAACAAGTTACAAGACCCACTGCTAACTTGGTCACTCTATTGGATGATATTTATATCAACAATAATCACACTTCGTGCAGACTGATATTTTTCATTACAATATGCATAAAAAATAAATATAGGACTATAATGTTGGGTGGAAATCACAATTTATGGGTGGAACTGAGCTGCCTGGCGGAGGTCTGTGCTCTGGGAGTGCTTCTAGTTTACTATTATTTTTGTGTGAAGTTAGGTGTAGCCAAGATGGATAGGGAGGGTGAAAAGGGTGGGAGTGGGAAGGTGTTCCGGTTTGTAATGTGGCTGCTGACATCATATTGACTGTCTGCTCAAAAAGTAAATTAAATCATTTGAAGAAAAAAACGCCAACAAGTCAAAATAAGTTTTGAGAGAGACTTAAAAGTAGATTCAGAATATGTTACTTTATTTGTACCCTTGGGTAAATTTCTTTCGCCACCAGAGCGATAGAGACATCTAACACACAAATTACAAAACAGATGTAACACTGATCAACATAACAGAGAGAACAAAAAATACACTAACCCATGATTTGAAACTCTAAATCCAGATTAAAAAAAAACAAAAAATAAACTGATCAAATGATGAAGTGCTTAAGGTTCCAAAATCAGGCCAAAAGAGAAAGAGATATATTGACTCATAAAAACATTAAAATTAAAGCCCCGCTATGTAAGATTCCGGCTTCCAGCTCTCTAGGGGCCTCTATCGGCGTTGAGTGTAACTGCAATGTCGTAAAACAGAGCGCCTCACACGAACGTGCATTTGCTGACATACAGAGGGAAGAGAAGCGAGCCCACAGGACGTCCCAAGAGACAAATAAACCATTAGGAAAATAATGCATATTTACTTTAAACTAAATTCTGTTCATTAAATCTGTTTTAAAAATTCTAAAACTGCTTTATATTCTCCTTTTCCCAACGTTTAGCTCTCACCTCGAGGGGGAAGTGGCGTATGTCGTAAAGCAGTCAAAGCAGTAAAAATTTGTAGTTTTTTTAGTGTGGAAGTGTTCCTATCATCCACATCGAAGTTACATTGTGCCAGTGAAGGCAATGCAGACCCCCTCAGACCATGACAGAGGTGTCATTCAACCTGTTGGAAGGTGGTTTACCATCACAATGACTTTAGAAATATTATATTTGGTTGGAAAAACTACATAGTGTTGGTTTAAAGTAGAAGTAAAAATGTAAACAGACTTTACTCATATGTGTCAAAAATCTAAAAGCAGGTGAGCAACACCATCGAACAGTTTATAATTTATTTATAATTTTACGTTTAAACACACACTGAGACACTTTATGATGAGTAATAATGCATTTGTTTGTTAAAAACCTCAAATCCTGCATTGATCAATGGTTTTAAAATCAGAACAATCATGCAGATACTTTTTTTAATAGGATAGGATTTACAGAGTTTGATACAATTTATTGTGATATAAATGTAACAAAATCAATGCTAATGCTAATACTTCTAAGGCTTGCTGCCCACCATTTCAACCCCTTTCCCACTGGGGCTTTGCATTGTCATGAACAGTACGGGGGGTAGGATACTCCGTTGTGTACTGCTTATTCCTGAGGTAGTATGACATCGGTGGATCTTTGGCGTACTGCAGATTTTTCACATTTTTACATACAGCGCATACTCAGCATGTACTGCCAGTATAGTTACAGTTTCAATGACAGCCCCTGGCCAGGGGCCTTCTTCAACTGTTCTTTGAAACAAAAAAGTAGGAAAAGCAAAGGCCAGTGTTTCCCCCAGCTTTTATGCTTTGGGAAGGTGGGTGCCTGGGCTGGAATGAGTGGGGTTTGCGTTCGGGATCATCTATATTAATCATCTCGTTTGTTTGTTTGCTCATTCATTTATCTATCTATATTAATTCATCTATCTATCTATCTATCTTAATCTTTGTTGTTTGTTTTTTTGTTTAGTTTGTTCATTTATTCATCTATCTATCTATCTTAATCAGTTTTTGTTCATTCATTCAATTATCTATCTATCTATCTATCTATCTATCTATCTATCTATCTATCTATCTATCTTAATCATTTTGTTTATATTTCTATCTATCTTTAATCTTTTTTTGTTCATTCATTCATTCATCTATCTATCTAGATAAGATATCCTAGATATCCATCTATCTATCTATCTATCTATCTATCTATCTATCTATCTATCTATCTATCTTCAGCCTTGTACACAGTGGTGTAGTCTGGTTTATTCTAGTGGGCATATTCTGACATACTCTGATGGATCTTTGTCCTCATAGGGCCTCCATACACTGAAGTCATGTTTGCCAAATTTTTACCTGATTTATACACCGTCCACTGAAAACAGCTCTGAGACCCACTTATGGGCCTCCACCCACAGGTTGAGAACCGATGCACTAGTAGATTGTATTTAAAGCTTGATCCTTCAAAGATTGTTCTTATATCATGGAGAATAAGTGATCCAGGATCCCTCAGGATGAATTAATCATTTAGAAAACAGTGAGTGAGTGAAAGCAAGAGCTGGACTGCAGAAGAATGTTGAGTTTTGATTCATCAAAAGGCTGACACGTCATGTTTTAAGTCCTTGTGTTCACTTAAACAGTGCACATGAGCTATCAAGACACCGTTTAAATTATAAAAACACACAAAGTGACTGATGATCCCTCACTGTCCCTGCGAGTGTCTATCTGCGTCTTTATGCTCACCGGCACACGGAGGAGCGCGTGAATGTAATGAAACAATAGCGACGCATTAGACTCTAAAATTGCGCAAATTAGAGTTAGCTTTTTTATTTGAGCGTGTGAGATTGTATTCATGAAATGGTAATTATTTAGACATACATAGTGTGAAGCAACTAATGTGTAGAGTGCTTGAGAGGGAGAGAAGGTGAGTGGAGGTTTTTCACATACAGTATGTACTCATCATCCAACACTAATTCGGCAGGAATGTCAGAAGGGGGGCTGTTTGGCTGCGGACTCACCACATCCTCGTCTTCATCATCACTGCTTTGCTCCTCCACCACTGGGCTCGCAGCACCTGACTCGGCAGCAGCCAGTCGCACTAGCTCGCTGGAGCTCACAGTCTGTGACGATTAGCTCTGGCTCGTTGTCATTTTTTTCTATCAGTGGTGTCACGGACACCGTAAAGAATCGTGACACCTTTGGAAATGTGGCAGTATATTTTTTGGTGTCCCCTCCCCCTTTCTTTTTCTCCGACCCACTCTGATAACTTGGCTTCAGTTTCACTTGCGCTTCTCACATCAACAAACCCACATGACTTCCTGGCTGCTCCGTCTTCCGTCATCATGGAACAGTCCATTGTAGTGTGGGGAGAGGGGAGGCAGATAATATGATTTTGGCATTCAGATGTTTTTTTGTTTGTTTTGTTATTTATATTTTTAGTATGCTTATATAATTATACATGACAATAGTGGGGGTGCAGCTGGCTGTGGTGGCCCTTGCCCTTGCTGGTTGGAGTGGGGGCAACTGGTTGGGGGCCTAAGGCAATCGCCTACTTCGCCTTAATGGTAGGTCCACGCCTCGATATGGATATGGATGTCCAGCCATCTTGGGTCAATTGCTCAGCATATCAGACCCATGAAGCCTTTGAGACCAATGAAGTCTATGAGACCAATGAAGCCAATGAGACCCAAGAAGCATATGAGACTCATGAAACGTATGAGACCAATGACGCATATGAGACCCATGACTGGAGCTACAAACTTCATACCAGACAGAGTCCTAACCAGCAAGTGCCTACATCTTACCGAAGCCAGAAGGAGGAGGACGATGATTATTACTTTCAGTCCGACCAAGATGGACCCCAGTGTCCTTCAGCCTGGAGCTTTGCACCAAAGTTTCAGAGATGTGCACCAGAGTTGCAGAGTTTCAGACCACAGTGGCTGTGGACAGCCTGTGACTAACAGGACAGGCACACCTTCAAGCACAAACAGTGGGAGGAGGACATTGAACAGCCTATGGAGGAGCTAAAACTTCAGGGCACAGCCTCAGGTGAGCCAACGAAAGAGGAAACCCTAAGGGCTGAAAATAAAGCCCTGGAGGAGAAGAAAAGGGCTCAGACAACTGAAGAACAGAAACCACTTGCAAAAACAAGGGACAAAAGAAGGAGGAAGCTGCTTCATAAAGTTGTAGACCTGAATGAGGAAATTGAGGCTCCAAAGCAGAAGTTGGACAAGACTCAAAAAGAGCAAGATCATTAGAATTCCCAGGCTGATGATCTTCAGATGTTTCCGGAGATCATCAGAGACCTGCAAAGGTCGCCTTTACAAAATGAGATCTCTACAGAAGAGTCATCCAGTGGGGACTTGTCAAATACAGAGCAGCTGCACAGGGTTAAGAACAGTCTGGATATGGCCTCCAAAGTTCAAACTGCTGAGGAGGCCAATCTGGCTCCTAAGAAGGCTCTGGAGAGCTCTGGCTCTGTGTCGCAACTTACAGCTCAGGAGGAAACCAGCAAGGCTCTGCAGAGAGAGGTGGAGAAGAGTGACTCTGAAGATGATTTGTCAGATACTTCTTCTCTGACCTCAGATGAGGATGATGATGATTCAGAGGATGAAGATGATTCTTCAGATTCTTCTTCTCTGACATTAAATGAGGATATGGACGATTCAGACTGCGATGAATCCACACATGATTCTTCTCCGATATCCGATGTGGAAACAGTACATGAGTCATCAGATGGCTGGGCCAACACAAAAGATTCAGACCAGTCTACAGGACTACCAGCTACAAACATTGGTCCAGAGGTTGCCATCAACAGGTCTTCTCCCCGACGACCCACAGAGGCTGCAAGTGTGTCTGCAGTGGTCCAAGATGAACCAGTAACTACAGATGACGGGGTCAGGTCACTCGTTTTTCATGGCCCAAGGGACCTAGAGGATCCTGCAGCCTTCACTTTGGAGGATGAAGATGATTCTTCAGATTCCTCTCTGACCTCAGATGAGGATACAGATGATTTCCAAATCATCTTCATTTCAGAGGATGAATACGATTCTTCAGATTCTTCTTCTCTTGTCTTCACTCGTTTTAATGAGACCAGAGATGTGATGTTGTATCCTGTGGATTATTCTGACTGTGAAGATGATTTGTCAGATACTTCTTCTCTGACCTCAGATAAGGATGATGATGATTCAGAGGATGAAGTTGATTCTTCAGATTCTTCTTCTCTGACATCAAATGAGGATACAGTCAAAAGAGGACAGGGATCAGCTTGTGTCGAACTTACCGCTCAGGAGGAAATCAGCAAGGCTCTGCAGAGACAGGTGGAGAAGGTTCAAGCAGACAAAGACCACCAAACATCAAGGGCTGACGGGCTTCAATATGATCTTGAGGTCATCAAACAACTGTTGGATGAGAGTGAGAAGGTCTCTGTGTGGAGACACAGAGACCTTCTCACCTTAAAAGTCAACAACTAATCTGACACTAATTCCCCCATCCACTTTTTAGCCACAATTTCAACCAGCTAACTATTTCCATTTTTACTATTACTTTTCCATTCAAAGTTTGCAAACCATTTCTACTGTGTCCACCAGCCTACGTCAGCTTTGACAAAGTAGTGCAGGAATGAGTTCAAAAAAGCAGGGGTGAGTTAGCATTTAGCACTTCCAGGTTCCATACCCTCCCTTCAATGATAATTAAAAATTATTAGGTCCACCAAGGAGGTTATGTTTTTGCCGGCGTTTATCTGTCTGTCTGTCTGTTTGTCTGTTTGTTTGTTTGTGTTCAAAATAACTTGAAAAGTTCTGAACGGATTTGGATGAAATTTTCAGGAATTGTCGGAAATGGGATATGGAAGAACTGATTAAATTTGGGGGGTGATCCGGATCACCGTCTGGATCCAGGAATTTTTTAAAGGATTCTTTAACATTGCCAGATAGGACCATTTTTTCGCCAAAGTAGACCGAAGCTGCTTGGCGGAGGTCTGTGCTCTCTGAGTGCTTTTCTAGTTCTTTTCAAATATTATCAAAAATAATAATTTGTTTTTATTAACTGACATTTGTTTACCTCCTTTAAGTCATTATTAACATATTACTTTGTGATTAACTTATTTATTTATCTGGTTTGTGATATATATATTGTTGCATTCCATGTAATCACTCTTGACAATATTTGTATGTTTGATGTTTGCATGTATTTCATTTATATATTATTACCTCCGCCAAGGAGGTTATGTTTTCACCAGGGTCTGTCTGTTTGTTTGTTTGTTTGTCTGTTTGTCTGTTAGCTGGATTACGCAAAAACTACTGGATGAATTTACATCAAAATTTTAGATGTGGTTTGGTCCAAGGAAGAAGCCAATACATTTAGGTGCTGATCTGATCCAGACTGACATCACAAAAAAACGTAAAAGTTTATAACGGCAAATCCCATTCATTTACGGCATTATTGGAATTGTAGTTTATTTGCAAGCTGACGTCTAGTTTTTTCAAGCCTATATCACCAAATTTCTTGCAATGCCAGCAGAGGTCTCCACGCAGACTCAGAACATAGTGAACAGCCAATCAGACATGAAAGCTGTGCATCCACAGTTCTGCTCACAGGCATAGCGGAGAGGAGGAAGCTTTGCCGATGGAGAAGCAGAGCACTGTTCCTGGAGCCTTGGTGTCTAAGATAAATTAAGGCAGCAGACTCTCCTGAAATGGTAATAAAAATCACACTCCTCTACAACTCACAACTACTATTAGCATTACTGTGAGCCCATTAGCGTGACAGGAACATACACAGCAGCTCTGCTCACTCGCAGTCCCTCAAGCCGTGTTGTTTAATCACTCAAAACAAGGTTGCTGATAATGGCAATAAGGACATAGTCCATCATAGCAGAAGTCTGTCTGTGTGTGAGTGTAAAAATCTAACCCCCAAATTCCACATAGAGCGAACACGCCGCACACTGAAGCACTGTGGTTTTGCTCCAACTGACAGGCTATTGACATCGCCAACATCTGTACAAGCAGCAGCAAATTGGTTCAATCAACAAGTTACAAGACCCACTACTAACTAGGTCACTCTATTGGATGATATTTATGTCAAAAATAATCACACTTCTTGCAGATTGATATTTTTTGTTCCACAATGTGCGTATAAAATAAATGTAGGACTATAATGCAGGGTGGAAATCACAATTTAAGGGTGGAACTGAGCTGCTTGGCTGAGGTCTGCACTCTCGGAGCGCTTTTCTAGTTTTTCATGTGACTCAGCGACTGGAGGGTGACCAGTCCAGGGTGGAGTAAAAAAAAAGGAAAAGCAGTAAAAGTAAAGGTTGGATATGAAGAACATTAGTGTGTCAGGTGTAGGATGTTTATAACTGATATGTGTGTACAGTATGTCAGTGCACATGGACCCACTTCCTCTCCATCTCTTTGTCAATAAGACAGCAATATGCCACCAGTATCATCGTCAGTGAGAGTTTCAGCTAGATTGACCACAGTGTGGAACTGTGGCACTGAGTTTTTGATTTTTATCTCCACAAAACACATGATTGCACTTCCAAGAAAACCAGAAGAACGCTAAGATTTTAATGTGGAGTGTAATTTTTAGGATTTTTTGACCTGTGCACAGCACCTTGAACATTATTTGAATAGCTCCCCAAAAGAGTAATCACCAGAACATAACCTCAGTTATGTTTACATAATGTTATATTGGAGGATCATCCCCTTACCCCACTGACAGGATACAATTCTACTGACGTGTGGGCACTTTTATGTATTTCTGATGTCTTTGTAACAACAGTTCTGCTGTTTGAGAAGTGAGGACAGGACAATTTTTCTTCATCAAAAAATTGATGAATAATAAGCTAGCATAAGCTCCTTAAAGCTGCAGTTTTTTTGGGTCACTGGCCCAAAAATATGAGACACATGAGACAACCGTTGCACCCTCCTGGCTCTGTATTGAGCCTTTAGAAAATCTAGCAAGGGACACCCACTTTTCTAAACAAGGGCTTCAGGGACAGGGCTCTGATTGGATCCTCTACTAAGGTATATGTGCTTGTTGTGTCTAAATGAGCTTTAGTTGTTCTTTAAATTGCATGAGTAATGTTAACTTTATGAAGGGTCATGTTGTTTATGGCTCTTTAGTGGCTGAAAATACAATCAATTGGCATAATGCTAATGGCATCTAAAGACACAAACACAATGGATTAAGGGAAGGGCATTGCTAGGAGCACAACCATGGAAGAGAAAGGGGGAACAAAATTGATCTACTGCAGTCTCAACCAAGTTACTTACCCAGCTCTAATTTATTGACGGTATCGGGGCCATGATTAGTTATAACTTTCAGTCAGTGTTTTGAGGAAAGTATTTTATTAAAGGAAGTGATCTTCTGATCAAGTTAACACAGAAATGCATATCAGGGTTAAGAAACATCTGTTTGGTGCTACTGCCTTAGTAACTTTCAGGCACAGTGGAGCAGTTGACTGCATTAATCTACTATTTGATCCTTCCTGGGTTTTCCCTCCGACATTGGGCTCTGGGCTTGTCTCCTTGTCACTTAGTGCATCAAATAAAAAAATATTAGACTTTCATTTAAAAAATCAGCTCAGTTAAGACGTGGTTGGCATCCAAGACTTCCACAGTGCCTTTAAGAACTGCAACAAGGCTCCTTCCTCTTTGCATGTCAAGAAGTTCAAATAAATTCTGTTAGATCATAATATCTGAGTCAGCCCACACTGCAGTTCAGCTTGGCACATGCCCATACATACACACAGACAAAGTGTCACAGAGAGGTAAATATTACAGCTTGAAATGGCAACATAAATGGGGTTAGTGAAATCTCTTGAAAGCAATCAGTATGTGGCATCACCAAAATTATGCCCCTGCTTTTTCCAGGGGGAACAATATTACAGGTTTTTAATAACAACAGATACCCAGCCACTGCAAGATAAGAGTTTTGCTATTAAATGACCTATCATTGTCAAAGGGTCACAGTGGAAACATTAAAAGCCATTACCTAAATCATGTACTGAACTTGTAAAAATGAGATGATGTAAAAGCTATGGCTTGTTATTAACTCAAACCACTTCAATAACCACAAAACAAGTACATTGTGCAGTGGGTGGAAGAATTGAAACAACAGCAGCTGTCTTGAAGGTAATGTTATTGTGAGGATGGAAAAAGTAGATCATGACAATGAGAAGGGGATACATTTTGGTTTTTTTTTTCTGTTGATAATGATAAGGGGAAGGTGAGTACAGGTGACAGGTTCTTTCCTGTACTCAGATTATTTGGCTTAAGTTACAGCAGCAGTTGTCTACATACTTTTCCATTGGCATTTTAATTATGCACCTCAGCCCTATCAGCTCTCCATCCTTCAACCCCCATACCTAAACACCACCTAAACTCAGCCTGTCTTCCTCTCCTGCTGCGTTTCCAAAATGACGTTTTTTTTTTCCTCCAGACTGGTAAGAAAGTCAGCCAAAACGATACAGTCTGGGAGACCTGAATGGCAGTATGATAATGATAATCATTACTGAAATGATGATGAAAGATGTGCTGCTGTGAGTAATTCAATGATGTCACTAGAAGACAGTGAGAAACTGAGGTGGGGAGAGGCAGCTTGACGCGTCCCGACCTGCTGAAGCATAGGGACAAGGATGAGGGCAGCTGGGAGGAAGGTGGATTTACGAGAACTACAGGGAAGTTTTAGTCAGAGGGTTCTTAAGACAATATCTCATCTGTCCAGACAATTATTAAAATTAGAGCCTGGAACTGAATGTTTCAGGGTAGGACGGTATGAAGATAACAAGGAGGACAATTGGTCATGGATGCTTGCTTGCTTGCTGGTATTCATAAAACAACATCAAATCAGGCCAAAATTAAATTCATAAGGGCTACAATGAACAATATTTGTAAATGTGACATTGAAAACAAATATGGTTCCAGTTTACCCCTGAAGTCTGAATTCTCTGGAATCCACATTTGTTTTCCTTGTTTCTAAATACTTGTCTGATTGCTCAACAAAACATGATTACACACAGACTTAGAGTATATGACAGTCCAAATATTTTCTGGATTTATCTTGAAAATGACAAATCAGACAAGACCAGACCAAAACAAACAAAGCTCTCAGTGGAATAAAAAGTATGTTCTGTTGCTATAGCCTCACGTGGCTCCTTCTACTTTCTGTTTCAAAAATATTTAAAACTATTTGTGTTGGTCAGTGTTGAGTATCTTTTGCCTGAATGAACAATTCCATTGAGTATTAGTTTAATCATTTGTGCATGCATCAATCTGCTGCCAAAACTGCTCCCAAATGAAATTTTGTTTTAATCCACAGCTTAAAATAGCCCCTGATGTATAAATGGTCACATCTGCTTTTTCTATTGTTTTTAATTTAGAGATAAAAGATCTTATATTTAACAGAATTTGATTTAACTAGCCTGTTTTGTGCAAAATACACTTTTTGTCAGAGCACAGGGCAAGGAAGGTCACATCTGCAGAGGAGCAGGGTCAGACATGGAAAAGGTTTTTCACTAAAACAGTCTGTTCCGGACAGGGCTGAAACAGAGGGGTTTATATAGATGTCAAAATAGAATAACGCAGAGATCTTTTAGGAAAGAACCTTTAAAGATACTGTATGATCTGAACTTGTTGGAAATCAGTTAAATATGAAATTTCCAAAGAACATAAAGAGAATATAAGCCTTTTTAATGTGCATTTACACAAAGGCACTACACTGAGGCTCCACCCTCATTATGCCTCAAGACATTCACATGAATTCTTCAAGGACTTAATATTTGTGTCAATGTACCGTGTTACATGGCTTACGGAGGGGCAGAAATGCAGTGACAGACCCTCATAATGCTGCTATCCCCTGCTGACAATGTTTGCTCCCTTCCTCTCTTTATCACACCTGTGATACTACCTCTGGAGATGGAGCAAACTGAGGGTCAACTTGACCTCCACTTAGCCTTCAAAAGATTCAGTGGGAAGGTATCACAGGGGGGCATATCATATTAATTACAGGAACAATTCGATATTGTAACATCCTGGTAATGGAAATCTTTAGACTCTTTGTAATAAGCTCCAAAGCCTTCACAAACACATTTTCGCACTTCATCATCACTGTCTCTTATTGGTAGTGTTTACTTTTCAAACAAATGTAATATTATGTGCCCTCAAGGGTAAATGGATGAGTTTTTGGAAGGTTTATGTCTAATTTACTCCAAACCATAACTTTATTTATTCAACATGTCAGGTATAATTTAAGTGAGCAATGAGTAAGTCAATGAGCATCTGTCATATTGTCCTCTTTCATCTTGCTAGCCTGAACCACCCTCATTGTGAGCATACCACAGGATGATCAAGTTCAGATTAGGAGTTACAAATATGTCACTCCAGGTTGTTTACAGCAGCCACTAAAATTCTGAGCTCTCTCTCCATAAACATGTTAGCTGAAAAAAAGTGTTATTTCAATGATGAGAATTGCTGTAAGCCTAATTGTTTGCTAACTCTGATGCTAAAGCTGTGATTATTGTTTAAAAAAAAAAAAAAAACATGTAGTCCAATTTGTGTAAGATCACATGCCAATGATTGACTTATCCACAAAAAATATTCATTTGGTTGATGCTTTATACATTTTAAGGGCGTGGGTGAGCTGTATGTGTGAACGAAAACAGCTGAGTTTTTCACTCAGGCTTTCCTCTAGTAATTTCCTCTCCGCCCCTACTATTTTTTCTGTGTAAAGTCGAGTGAGCTGATGTCTGTGTGAATGCAGCAGTAAATAGACCGGGTAATTCACTGAGGTGAGTGTGGAGGGCTGATTACATTATCCTATGTGACCTGCACAAAACCAGCAATGGGAGACTAGACAGGATGGATAAAACAACCATAATTGCAGGAGATTCTGATTGCAAGTGTACCGGTTGTGTACTCTCTCTTGCATTGTGTGATGGGTCAGGCAAAGATCTTTAGCTTTTGGCACCAACACGTCGGTTATTCTGATTAGAGCAGAAGCATATAAGGTCTCTCACAGCCACTCTTCTAGAAATAAGCTCCAACATTGCACAGAGAAGCATGGTGCAGTCTGGCAGAAAATACACAGGTTGCACTGCTCAAGTCTGCACGGGTGCCAGCAGAGGGCACTCATGTTACACAAAGTCTCTGTGGATACTCAGAATTAAACATAAACAGTATTTAAACAGTTTATCAAGTAAATAAGGCCATTTTATGCCAAGAGATGACAAGTGGAATCTTTAACTCCCCTACACAAGGAGAGTAACACAAACTCACACGTGTCTTGACATTTTAAAGTGTTGTTTTTACTGCAACATCATCAAAGTTCTGTACATCACCTGCACCAAAACAATCACTAATGGTTCTCTGGCTTATTCAAAGAGCCGTCTCACTCTGCTGCTGGATATGGAGTTCAAACACTGCAGCTTTCTATCCCTGGTGTAATTGTCATGCATTTAGTAACACCTGTAAATATTCACTTCTGCATTCTACACTGCTCCTGACTCTTAAATCGATGCTGTTGATGCACTTTTTAACATCACTGTAAGGATGTACAATAAATTGTGTTCATAGCGTAAAGGTCTGCTCTGCCCTGCTGCTGTATTATGAGCGCTGACTTCCGTTGCATATGTTTACTATTGGCACCACCACCACCATCACTTCTCCCCCCATCCAGCAGGGACTACTCCCTGTTGAAAGGAACAACCATGTCAGGGAGTCACCCAGGCAGACTGCCCAGACATTATCCTGAAAATAATAGGGTTGTATGTGTAAAAAGGGCTATTGACAGTGGAGTATCTTTTTCGTGGAGGTGGATCAGGTTTTTGTGTTCTTTAATTGGTCAGTGGACAGTAATAATGTCACAGAGTAGCCCATAATACCACAAACTATCTTGAGCTTTTTAGTATCATGCTACAAACACCAGTGAAAAAGTTGACAATGAATGATTATAGTCAGACACATTCCTTCTCTGCCTTCACCTTTATACCCTGTTATTCCCTTCTACAGTCTTAGAAGTCTTGGGTCGTGTCTCCATGTATCATCCCTTGTGTCTAATAAATTTTTCTAAAGGTTACAACAAAGTTGACCCCTAAATGTCATGCTCTCAATCTGTCAATCATGGCTGGATTCAGGACAGAAATTGTGTCAAACATACACTGGCACACACACTGAATTGGGCGGTCAGAGATATCAGACAGCGCTCACAGCTGAAGAATGCTTAAAACCAGACTTAAATCATTGAATTCCTGCGACGCCAACTAGAGTAACTGAGCACCAGCTGTACTGTAATAGCAGGTTATTAGTTACATGGGAAAGGAGGTGATGGATGATAATGCTTAGCTCACCTGGTTTCTCTTTCCAGACACTTCTTAGCTTTAAACTGAAGACACAGGGACAAGTTTAGCATAAAAGTGAGAGCTGGGGCATTTTGAGAGCTCTTCAGAAGCATTTTTTTGGTATACAAAATCACATATCCCTGTCAAGCAGTGTTAATATTGTTGACAAATGATATGATTAGACACAAGTTTTCCCTCAAACTTTGCACAAATGTCCACCAGGAATCTGGGATAAACTGATTAAATTACGGTGGTCAGATGATCAGATTGTGAAAGGTCATTGGTCAAAGGTCAAGGCCATTCCTCAATCAATCAATCCCAATCAATCAATCTTTATTTGTATAGCGCCAACTCATAACAAGTGTTATCTCAAGACACTTTACAATAGCTCTTCATATTATGGAAACACATATATGCATAGATACATATATACATATATAAAATACACATATACATTTATATACAAATATATACATCCAACACCCAACATGAATCCATATAGCCAATCATGAACCCCTCCATCATGGTGGCAGGAAAAAACCTTCTGTTAAGCAGCAGGAAATCTTGAATGTGGACCCCAGTCTCATGATGAACAGCAAATCCACACGATGCTGTGTTGGGTGTGCGGGCAAAGGGAGGGAGGTAAGCGGAGACAAGTGGACTAAAGTAAGAACTAAAGTTAGTGACAGATCAATGGACTAATCATAGACCTGTCGTCGTCAAATTTGTTTCTGCTGCAAACAAATTTAGTAGAGGTTAGCCTCTTGAGATGCTACAACTTGTTTTCAGGAGGGTCCTCATGTCTGTGTGGTTGTGGTGATAATTTTATAGAAGTATAATCAATGAAAGTCTTACTGAAAATAAGAATTTATGGTAGTGACGAACTCATGGGTGCCCAGACCACAAGTGCATCCCAACCATATTTGTCTCCGTTAAGTATAAATGTATTAATGGTAGACCTCTTGAGATGTGACACCTCATTTTCAAGAGGGATCTCATGTCCATGTGGAGCTAGAGATAGTTACTATAGACGTATCAACCATTGATAGAAAGATCATGCCAATATCTACATTAACAGCTATAATGATTATGAACTGGAGTGAGATGGCCAAATATGTGTTATGTCTGTAATTGTAGTTGTTAAGGCTTCTTGACTCCACATCAGCAGGCAGTCTCCACCAAGGATCCCAGGCCACCTAAAAGACAAGAGCCAGAGACGAGTACAGGAACAAACAGAAAGGGGCAGAGGCAGATATGGAGACAGAGTGTGAGAGAGAGAGGGATCGAGCCCACTGTGCCAGATCCCCCCGGCAGTCTAAGCCTATTGCATCTTAACTATGTGTCTAAACTATGGACTATGAGCTGGTCCCTAACTGAAAGCTTTATCAAAGAGGAATGTTTTAAGTCTAACCTTAAAGGTAGAGAGGGTGTCTGCCTCCTGAATCGTGGTCGGTAAATGGTTCCAGAGAAGAGGAGCCTGATAACTGAAGGCTCTACCTCCCATACTACTTCTAGAGACTGATGGCACCATGAGCAGGCCAGCATTTTGGGAGCGTAATGTTCTCTTATCATCATTCTTCGCTTGTGAATGCTGTTATATAAACAGCATCACAAGTGTGATTAAAGGGAATCTCTCTAAAGTTTTTGCACATGGTGACAAAAGGATAGACTGGTAAGATACGGTAGGTCAAAGATCATTTAGTCAAGGTCATGAGGATATTTGTTTTGGATGTAATCTTGTGAATGGGGTATCTCAAGACCACTTTGAGTGACTCTCCTTAAACTTTGCATAGATTTCTCACCCGATTAGTCGATGAACTAATTATATTTTTGTTGTCAGAGGTCAGAGGTTAAGGTAATACAGGTTTGCAGTAATTCAGTAGTCTTACAATTTGGCTTATCAAATAAGTTAAAGATAAAACGAAGTATTCTGACTAAAATAATGAAAAATATAAGACTTGTTAACAACTTTTTTTCTAACTTTAATTTCACTTCAGCTTGAACACAAAAACAACCAAGTTTCTTTTCAAGACTCAGACTTAATTTTAAGTTGCTGTCTAAATGAATTCTGCTGTCAAGTATTATTTGTTTGAGCATTCACTGGCACTGGGTGGGAAACATTTAAATCTTTTAAGAATTAGGACAGAAGTATGATGTTTCTTGAAATAAACAAAACCAAATTTCTTCAAATCCAAAACATGCCTCATGTTTGTTCACATCTGCTGCCATGGCTTTATGAAATTGGGATTTTTTTAAATTTCCATTGCATATGTTTTACGACTTTGCCAAGGAGGCCATGTTTATGATGCTGTTTTTTTCTGTTTGTCAGGATAATGAAATAATCAAAATGCCTGACTTTCATGAAACTTTAAAGAGTGCAGCAGGAGTCAGACAAGAATCTATTCTATAATAAAGTACAGCCAGTACTTATACTCAAATACAAACGATAGTATAGACTAAATTTTGATGTTACTTCATCACATCCAGACACGCTGTTTCTGTTTGGCGTGCTTTAAATTTACATATTATAAAACATTGGGCTATTGGGCCTGGTAAAGGCCTCTAAAAAAACAGTTGGTTTAAATTATACTGAAGATTTTCAGATCATCCTGTCACTAAAATCATCTTTTGTCGGTCATAGCTCTGTTCTGCATATTGTGCCTCACTTTTTCTCTTTTTCTTTCCCCTCCTTTGCTGCTTTGTTTTATCCACTCTGGCATTAGTACAGACATGCACATACACAAGCAATGAATGATTTGACCTTCACAAAACTTCATTACTTTAATTTGCAGCATTTCTTTGTTTTATTAACCTTCTCTGTTCTTCCATTTACAAGAACAGTAACCTCCAAAACTGCATCCACTTTATTGAAAGAGGATGATGCCAATACTCTGCGTTGGCTTATTGTCTGGAAGGTTACGTCTTCTGACCTCAGGGTGTATTAAATACTTCCCAAGTAAAGCTGTGAGAGCCTTACACAAGTGATGACATAATCTCCACCTGACTTTGTGTTTGCCTGTTAATTAAAGCTGTAAACAGGTGGGTGAGAGCAGCTTTGTAGCTGACTTTTTACTTGACAATCAAACTTCCTCACTCAAAGTTTAATGATGTTTACCTCCTGTGGTGCCCTTGAAGGATGGAAATGTAGGTTAAGCCAGGCACACACACATGTACAAATACCCATGTAGCTGGTCGTTGGATTAAACCAAGTACCAAGTGTTCCTTCCACTTTAAATCCTCCCAGCGGAGTTTCATTAACAAAATTATTCCCATCTTTCTCTTGGCACATATGCTACACTTGAACTACCACTTTGGGGTAACTGCGAGGTATACCAGTGCCAGACTGTGAGAGCACAGCAGCGGGTCAAGAAGAGAGGCTGGGGTTGTTTTTGTGCCTGTTTGCTGCAAAGAAGTCTCATGAAAAATTAACATGAGGCGATTACATTAAGCTCTGAAGTCCAATATCCAGACTGTTCACCAATGACTCAAAGTGGACGTTTAAGCAAAGGTCTAAAACTCTAGTTGTTCTTAAGAGATTGAACAAACAGGGAATGGAAGAAAATGAGGCCTTATGACTTTGACCTTTGACCACTGAAACCTGTTCGGATCATCCTTGAGCTAGAACAATGGTTCTCAAATACTTTTTTTCCGGCCCCCACCTCTGAAACGATGAGTGAAGATGAACAAAAAACACAGTTCAGCCAAACAAATTTAGGTTCATGTTTCAGATTCATCTCCAGCTTTTGCTTTTTTGGTTGTATTTTGGGCTCAGTGTTTTGGCCATGTAGGAATTATTTGAATGAAACATTGTAAGAAATTTGGAGGAAGATATTTTTTGTTTTAAATGAAAAAGCTTATAACTCACAGACTTTTAAACATGACACAAGGCACTGTGTTCTTATTCCTGTTTCAGGCTACAATGACTGAACCTTTCAAAATGTGGGATATTTTTCAATTTGAATATTTACAGAAAAGTGTAAATTTAAAAGTGATGACATTGTGGAATTGAAAAGCACAATACTTTTCCTACAGCAGTTCTTAATCAGCATTAAAAGGAATAAGTGAGCGCTAAGTAGCCATGAAACCCCATATTGTAGCCCAGGGGCAACATCCATGAACATGAAGAAACCAGGGTAGAATCTGTCAATTGTGACTGAACATGACAAACCAAAACAACACCATGCACAAATTTTGATATGTCATAGAAATAGGTTCACATAACCTTAAATTGCAGGTGTTTGGGATTTGTTTGCAAACAATTGAAGAACTTACTTAGTTGTCCATGTTTCTATCAATACTTTTATGAAACATAACAATATAATATGTTGCGTTATATATTATATAAAAAATAAATACAGGTATTTTTGTAGTTCAAACCCTGATAAACTGCTATTGTTTAATTGCAGATATTTGGCTTTAGTTCTGTGTCACACTCAGTAAATTATGCATTATTATTTGTGTTAAGTTGAAATTTATGTATGATGGTAAAGTCATGTTTTATGAAATCTGTACATTTGCTGTTTTGTTAACTTTGTTAATTATATGGCGCTCTTGGTCATCAAACTTGCGCGTCCCTGGTCTAGATATGCCAAGAGTGCACTGCTTTGTATCATGGAGCTACCATGTCATCTTCACATACTCAGACTTCAGTGTGTCACTTTTTAACAGCTCATATGCTAATCCTGCAATGTCTGCTGCCCTCTGCTGGAGAATAGTGGTATCTATTTCAGTCAAGGGCACAAGAATCAGGTCAAACTTTGTCCATGGGGGAAGACTTCCAATTACTCCAGCAACACCATTCTTACTGTACGCCTCCAGTTGTTTTGTTAGCCTGCTCTCACATAGGCTGTGTGTAAAGAAGAGGAGGTCACACACTGTTGTCTTTAGAGCTTAAAGCGAGAGAGCTAACTGGCTTCACTTTGGGGGTCCCAGGGAGGGCCGACGCCAAAAACAACAGACAAAAAGTATGAGAAACAACAGAGGAGAGCTCCAGGAATGCTCTGAGAAGAAATTAATAGAGGGAGGAACAGAGACGTGGAAAAAGAGGGGAAACAAAAAAAAAAGAGAGAGAGAGAGAGAGAGTATGTGAGAGCTTTCCAGTGGGATTCCACAGGGAGTGGAGAACAGAGGCCCTGTTGTGGCTGTGGCTGACAAAACACCTGGCAGAGAGAAGGAGTAGGGGATGACAGGGAGTGTCAAAGCTCAGAGTGACCAGGGGGATATTAGACATAACAAGAACCTGGAGAGTTCACACTGCAGAGGGGTGTGTTTCCACGTGTGAGTTTGATAAAGAGCAAAAATAAGGAAAATTTGTACTCCAAAAACCATTGTGTGCTTTGTTTGACTCAATAACCAAAGGGTAACTATTAGGTATATGTGCATGTGTGTTTTCTGCACATGTAATTCCAGGGCAGGGTCCCATGGGAAACTAGTGTGTAAATGTGTGTGAGTGTGTGTTTCCTGAGAGCCCCCTCCTCTCTGTTGAAACGTGACTGTGCTCCAGCCAGGCCCTCAGCAGCTCAGCTCAGCTCAGCCAGGCTCAGGGCTGCCGCCACTACTGCTACTGAGAAGCACAGGTTTCCTGCACAGATTCCCCCACCTCTCCGGCTGTGTTATTGTTGGCTCAGAGAGAGGGGTACACAGCTACAGACCAGGGGTCTTGCTCTAGGGCTACATAGTCCCTGCTGCTGAAGGTTTGCAGAACCCTGAGAAAATGATGGTGTGGCTACATGTAGCAGTTTTAAGTCCTTTTCTCACGTGCTCTCCTGAGGTTTTTAAGAGCCACTTGACTCTGTGACTCGCTTGTTCACACTTGTCACTCACAGCAGGGAGTTTTCCTGTAGTTTGCCCTTTTGGCGACAAAGTGGTTGGTCAAGTTGAAATATCGAGTGCTTGCTGAAAAAAATTAGGGCAAAGTCTGGATAAAACATTATTGTTGGCATTCACATGGAGCTCTTGAAAATCTCAGGGTTTTTGTTCATGTATAAATGATTTTATATGTTATTCTTTTGGTTTGTTGGTTTTCCTTCCATTTTGCTCCCGACTGAGATGTCTTAAACCTCTTGGGTTCAAATTAAGGGGGTTTGTGCCAACATTTTTAGTCATGTGAGGAATCTTGTACGAATAACAAATATCAGTTATTAGGCAGAAGAATCTTTTATACAAGTGATGCTGTGCTTGGCTGCTGTCCTTTATTAGATAATGAACATACCTGCAAAATTCTAGGCATCCCCATCAGTCTATCTGACCCTGTTTTGTACTAGTTTGCAAATGCAAGCATGCTATTTTGCTATATTATTTTTTAAAGATTGTTAAGGTTATCTACCTGCAAAGCACTGGCATTCCAACTGTGTGCCTTTTTCATGTTTGCTCCAGTGCTTTACATACGTTTTCCATAACCCTGCTTTATTTCTTTAGGTGTCATGAGGGCTGGGGCCAATCCCAGCTGATGTTGGGCAAAAGGCAAGGTACACCCTTGGCTGGTTGCTAGCCAATCACTGAGCTTATACAGAGAGACAGGCAACACATTCACATACAATCACATCTTTGGGAAATTTAGAGTCACATATTAACCCGATGAGGGAGGAGACCAGAGTAACTATGGGAAACCTGTGCATGCATAAGAGAACATGCAATCTCCACACGGGCTCAATCCAACTAGTGAGTCAAACTTACAACTTTTTTCTGTAGGACACCAGCACCACCTGCTGCATCACCACACAGCCTTGAAGAGCAGCTTATTTCTGTAACACCTTAGTTTTTCTTTAAGTATGCCTAAGAAGAATATTGAGGTACTGATGCTAACTCTTTTCTGTATGACAAGAGCCAGCAATTTTTTTCTTATTTCATGACACACAGCTTCACTGTCACTGTGATGAAGTTCTCCACCCATTCACTCACAGTTTCGTGCAAAAGTCTCAAGGAATGTGAGACATGTTTTTTCTAAAACAATAACAAAGCTTTTCCCCTGAAGAGAGCCACAAAGAGTAACCCCTTCAGGAGGACGAATGTCATCTTTATGTGTAGCTTTGCTAGCAAGGATGTGTTGGTGTCATTATCTCTTCTTAATGTCTTCTTACCTTAATGCGCACTGGTACATGCAGTTTCTATTGAATGATCTAAAACAGAAGGCAAAATCAGGTCTAAGATATCTTGCATAATTATTGGTGTTTTAATCCAGCAACGGAGTGCAGTATTCTGTTCAGAAATTGTGTTTTTGTGGAACAGCAGTGATGAATTGGTAATTGTTAATTTCTAATCCCATTTTAATGAAAAAAAATGTAGCAGTGATGTTGTAAGATTCACTTTTCGACCCACAAAGAAAGTGATAAATTCCTGTCTGTCTATTGACCAGTCAAATACACCCAGTGCCTTCTTGTTTTGTTCTCTCGACGGATGTGTCCAAATGTGTCCAGCCAAATGTAAAAAGATAAGATAGTAACCTATATCCATTCTCGAAGGAAAGTGTGAATAATATGGTGTGGCCCTTTGTAACACTTCTAGAAAAAATGCTTTCAAGAGTGGCACAAATAACTGAATGGAGTAAAAAATCATCTTAAGGAACAAGTGTTAATATGTAAAAAGTTTACTTTTGCATACTCTAATTTTGTTCTCCCCATAGCCAGAGCTTGGCAGGAGCATATTCAGATATGAAAAGGCTTATTCATCATTGTTCAAAGTATGATTTGTATAACAGTCTGCAATATTTAAATTTTGCTTTGATTTTATTGTTTTGTCTTTATGGTCAGACAGCTTTTAATACATTGATCACATATCATTAAAAGAAGAAATATTATATATGGGATATTTGGAATTAGTAAGTGAATAGATTTGTTTTGTTCTCTGTATTGTATACCATGTTTGTACAGAGAACCCAAACAATAACTACTTTATTATTTTTTTAACCTGTTTTTGAATCAAGAAAGAACTATTTTACATGTTGTACTTTTCCTGTAGGCCCACTGAAAACGGAGTTAAGAACCGAGGAGTGATACTGAGTTTGAAATTTAGCCCAGTGATGTGTAGGCTAATGCTTGCAGCTGTATGGGTTACATTGCCCAGCTTTTGCACAAATGGTGACACACTTAAGATTTTTCCTGTTCTCCTGCTTTATCCACATCCGTAAGGTATGCTTGCCAAGTATCATACTGGTATTGCTAATACGACTCATTATTATGGAGTAGTGTTTGTACATGTGTTACATCTATGAACATGTTAACTTGCCTGTGAGCATCAAACCAACCATCATATTTCCTGTTGTTTCAGAATTAACTACATTTTGTCAAAGAAAACAGCTGCTGTGGCTATTTAACACAAATACAGAATGCTGTCATCCCTTAGTGCTAGTATTTCTAGCCAAAAAGTCAGCTACTCAGCAGGTTGAGAGTACAGGAGCCCTCAACACAAAGAGAGAGTAAGAGAGCTGGAGCAGGATAGGAGGTATAGAGGTCATGAAATAAAGCTATGAAGGACTTTTTGACACTGGGAGAATACGACAAGGCAATCTTTCAGTGTTTCTCATATGAATTATTCATGAAGACTAAGGAACACATCTAAACATGGCTTGAAGTGGAAAAAAGTCTGAGACCAATTGTTTTACAACCTTAATTGTCTTCCTGTTTGTGTGCACCTGCCCTCTATATACAAATTAAGGAGCTGTCACATTTTGTTTGTATCCTTCACCCATCATCAAAATCAGAAAGCTGTTCAACACACTCAAGAACTGTCACATATTCACCTGTCTAAACAAGAGCACAGTTGTGTTGACAAAAAGTACATTAATAAAACATCATCAGAGTCAACTGTTGTCACTTTTTGATCTTTCTTCAATAACTGTGCTCAGGAATTTGTATTTTGGTTGAGATGCACAATATTACATTTTTGCTGATCTGCTGATATTTCCAAACTCATTATCACAAATACCCATATCTATCCCAGTATTTTTTCGTCAAGAGCATAAAGCCTCCTCTTTGCCTGTTTCTTTCTTGTTAAGTCTTTTTGAGTTAGAAGCAGTTGTGAAATAATATAAACAGCATTACAAAATTCACTTTTGATTTACAAAAGAGGACATTAAGTGATGATGAACCAAACCAATATGGTTCATTTGCACTTTCTGTCAGTCTTATAGACAAAATATGATATATTTATGGACAATTTGTACAACAAAGGTATCGGTTGTTAATATTGGTAAAATTTTCATATCTGCTGCTACTGATAATTAACTTTTTAAGCAGTTATCAGCTGATAATAATATTAAATCTGTAATTTTTTAGCTTTTTTCTGAACTTTTAAGAGGATATTAAATGTTTTTTCTTTTTTTAACAAAAGCTTTCCAGCACAACAAACATGCAGTTGTAACAGGACACACCCTTCTCTGAGGGCATGCCCCTGTCCTCTTTTTTGAGATGGTATCATCATGGAAACACAAATTCCCCCATTCCCTGGAAAAAATAATTATATTTTCTGTGCTGCAACTCTGAAAAGCGACCTTGAGACCTCACACTTCAAATTTACCCTTGTCATGGGCCCAAAAATCAGCGTGTATTTATGTTTATTTTCTGTAAAGTGATTGTATGTAGGCTAACCACCCTGTTGCATGACCTGTCACACTTATCTCGAGAATTCCACATCTGCAGTTAGAAAAATCTCTTCATCTCTCAAGCTGCCTCATCAGTCACATGTCCTGGTTCATGTGCTCTAACCTGAAGTCCTGCTACTTGAACCTTTAAAGGACAATTAAGTTGGAAAAAGGATTACTAGACATGATTATTAAAAGCAAAAAGCATCTCCTAACCATATGTTACCTCACCATAACATTTTCCCCACTATCCTCTTTTCCTCTGTTAAAATTTAAATGATTCTGATCAGATGATTAGAGTTTTGTGCCCTTCAACAGTTATTCATCTTATTACAATCTCCAAACCCCATCACACAACCTTTTGTGAACAAATCAAATCTTACAGTTTACTTCACCATAAAACTAGAGCAGTGACATTGTTTCTTTGATATGAAGCAGAATTTTTACACATTTTGAAATAAAATGTTCATTATAAGCATTTGAAATTGACCTAGTGTCATTCAGTCTGCCTTGAAGTTTACATCTTGATTTAGATTCAAGGTTTTTTCAGTGAAAAGAGACTGTGTTGTTGTAGTGTCTAGAAATGTCCTACATAAACAGCTGCTGGGTGTATTTTCTCTCTAAATGCTGTTTAAAGTATGATTGGTATGAAAGGCAGTGTCATGTGAGCCTGGCTTGTAATCTTATCAGCTTTGTTAACGTTGACATTTTGTTGAAAAATGATATATCAGAAGCATGAAAAAAATCCCCTGCACAGCATTGTTTTTTCAGCCCGCTTTACTGTGGTTTCCTGAACCCACCCTGTCCAGAAAAAATATGTGGCTTCCTCTCTGATGAGAACTATGGAGTATCAACTAACAATACCATTTTCATCTGATATTTGGTAACACTTATTGGTAACTGTGACTGTTAAACAGTGGTTTAGCATTAAGAAAGACATGGTTCATGCACTAGCAAACACTTAACAGACATTTAATAAGAATGAATTAATATTTGTCAAACTTAAAAAAAAATGCATTTCTGAATGCTGTATTGATTCATTGATCCTTTCTTTATCAATGCATTTTAAAGCACAAGTAAAGCAATAGTAAATAGTTACATTATTGTCGATAAAGCATCTATAGTTGTTTAAAATGTAAACACAGGTAAATTTGTTTTCATAAAGATGATTAATTTTATCCTAACCCTTACCCTTTAGCTGTACCCTAACTCAAAATTTAGGCTATACTTATGTATCAATAAAATGGTCATAACTGTGTTAACTGATAACAAATTTAGATAATTGATAAACATAACTGATGACAAAAAATAATACATATATATATATATATATATATATATATATATATATATATATATATATATATATATATATATATATATATATATATATATATATATATATATATATATATATATATATATATTTATATTTATATATATTTATACATATATATATGTTTATTTATGTATGTATATATATATAGAATATACATATATTGTGTATTATATATGTGTGTGTGTGTAATGCTTTCAAATGTATAGCTATTGTATACTACATTAACTGTTTATATTTTTGTTTAGATTGTCCTCTTTTACCAGATTAAATTTAGCCATCTACTGTTATGAACTATTGATCTAACATGTATATGAGTGTGGATGAATGTAAAGGACCAAGCAGCAAAGGCTCAAGACACAGGATTAATTTAAAGAAATGGGTGTTTATTGTACCCAAAGAAAGTCAGTCAAAATTACAAACCAAAATGTTAAGAATTAGGCCTATAAATGAGGTCAACTAAATATAACACTAAATAAACTAAACAAATGTAAGTGTCAACTCAACAAAACAGACCTGACAAAATGAGACAAAGGGAGCGCATATATAGGGGTTTGGCCAAACCAAAGGAAACAAAAGGGGTAAACAAAATGGCTGCCACATTAAACTAAACACAAATCAAAACTAACTTAACCCAAATCCCCCCATGATGGCAGCAGACTTGGTCCATTCCAATGAGCTGGCTCTAGCATAAAAGTCCTTTCAGCTCTTTGCCACACCTTTTGTCTCTGAACCAGGAAGTTTCCCTCCCCCAACATTCAGGTAACTCAAAGAAAAGAGACTAGAGTTAATAACAGAAAATTGATCTAAATCTTACAATGAATAAAATGTGCACACTAAATTTAAACAGTGTAAGACATAAAGCAACTAATAAACTAATACTGAATCTAAATAATGTGTAGATGTGTTCTTTTGACCGCAAAATATGTGTCAAACTTATGAGGTGAGCAATTGATAATAATATAAAAATAATAATAACTTTATTTGTATAGCACTTTTGAAAACAGAGGTTTACAAAGTGCTTTGACAAACAGTCAAGAACATACAGACATCAATTAATACCTCAGCACAAGGAAATAAAAACAAAAAGTTCAATTTTAAACAAGGCACTGTTACAGAAAAACACAAGAAGCATAAGAATGTCAAGGACCCAGACAATACAAGAACCCTGCAATGTAAAATGTGACCAAGAGGACCAAAATAAAAGCTAAAAAACATAAAACCAGTAAGAAAAAGTAAAAGGGAGGTGAAAGCAGAAAACAGAAGAGCAATTATAAATAGACAATATTAATAATGATAATAAAATATAAAACAATAAAAGTTTAAAAGGATATCTATTAAAGGATTAAAAGTCTAACAGAGGTGAAGCATAATTAAATAAAAATCTGATAAAATTAAGTAATGGCATTAATATGTTA
Source organism: Cetoscarus ocellatus (assembly GCA_037902135.1). Taxonomy (NCBI): domain Eukaryota; kingdom Metazoa; phylum Chordata; class Actinopteri; order Labriformes; family Labridae; genus Cetoscarus; species Cetoscarus ocellatus. The sequence goes on from JBAMNC010000598.1 coordinate 589,379, forward strand.
AAAAATAAGAAGATGTAAATAAAAGAGGAGGGACTAAAAGTAGTAGGAGATAAAAGATAAGAGCAATACTGACAGAAAAAGCTAAAGAGACAGTAAAGCTGAAAATAAGATAGCGATAAGAGAGATAAAAGATAAAAGAAGGCATCACATAAAAGCAAGTCTGTAAAAGTGAGTTTTTAAAAGTGACTTAAAAGAAGCAACAGACTCTACACGCCTTATCTCCTCTGGCAGGTCGTTCCAAAGTCGAGGAGCTCTGATGGAGAAAGCTCTGTCACCTTTAGTTTTGAGCCTCGACTTTAGGACCACCAGGAGACCTTCGCCAGAGGATCTGAGGCTGCGGGCCAGCTCATAAGGTATCAGTAGCTCTGAAATATAGCTGGGGGCCAGGCCCAAGAGTGCTTTAAAAGTAATCAATAAAAATCAATTCTAAAACTGACAGGAAGCCGGTGAAGGGAGGCTAAAACTGGAGTGATGTGATGCCGTCTACTAAGACCAGTTAAAAGCTGAGCTGCTGCATTCTGAACTAGTTGGAGGCGAGAAAGGGATTTCTGATTTAAACTGGGGAGGAGAGAGTTGCAGGAATCCAGCCTTGAGAAATTAATGCGTGGATTTTTTTCTCAAGGTTTGGAGGGGTGGGCATGTGTTTAATTTTTGAAATTGAACACAGGTGAAAGAAACAGGACTGGATGACTTTATTGAAGTGGGTGGAGAGGGTGAGATCTGAATCAAAAATTACACCTAGATTTCTGGCTGTTGGTTTGATGTTTGATGAAAGTGGACTTTGATAAGACTGTATGAGGGGGGCTGTCTCAGTGCTGTGACCTGCTCTAAAGCCAGACTGAAATTTCTCAAGGAGGTTGTTTTCATAAAACATACATAGACATAAGACATAGACATAGACATAAAACATAAAAGCTGAGTAGAAACCACCTTCTCTAAAAGTTTAGATAAAAACGGAACTTTTGAAATCAGTCTAAAATTGTTAAAATCAGTGGGGTCAAGGTGTGGTTTGTTTCAAAGGGATTGGACCACAGCGTGTTTAAAAGCAGAAGGAAATACACCCTCTGACAGGGAACCATTAATAATAGATAAAATGCTGGGCCCAACTGTGTTAAAATACCTCTTTGAGAAATCTAGAGGAATAAAATCAAGACTGTACGTAGTTGGTTTCATATGGGATAAAATATCAGATAAAAAGGATAAGGACACCAGCTCAAAGTGATTAAAATAACAAAGAACTTCCCTACTTGCATGTACAGGGTAATTTGGGGGAGTGATTTGATGCCTGATGTCCATAACCTTGTTAATAAAATGAGTTAAAAACATCTCACACATGTCTTGAGAAGCACAAGTAAAATAAGAGGGAGAGGGGTTGGTAAGGGAATCTAAAACCTTAAATAAAACTCTGGGGTTTGAATGATTAGCTAAAATCAAGTGAGAATAAAATGCTGCCCTTGCATCTTTAAGATGATGATGAGGTGAAGGTGAATATTACCCATGCGTGGCTGTGGCCATCACAATGCGTGTTTAACTGAGATAGAGTGCAGTGTTTCATCGGGCATTTGGAAGAAAAGACAGCTTTAAAAGTTGCATAAAAATCTTTCCTAAAATCTTAACTGTGAGTAGAGGAAGGAGTTAGCGAGTGAGTAACGTGACGACCAGGGCCACCCACAGACATGGCTTGGCCCCTGAAAGGTCCCATAAATGGACTCAGTATTGCCTCTGTCACATCCATATACTTGGTCATTATGACCCAAAGTCAAGTTCTTCTCTGTCATGTTGGTCTGTCTAGTTTTTGTTATTTTTCATTACCTAAGGAGCTGCAAGACAATGGCATTGTCAGTGAGCATCTTTGTCATGCACCAACTACAGTTTTTCTTAATTTAGTGTTTGTGACATAGCCTGGTCTGTTACTTTTTACCAACTGTATACATGGTTTGGTAGACAGCTTACCATATAACATGCCTGGCTTTTGAGTTTGTGTTTTTTATGCTCTCTGTGCAAGACGAATTCCCTGAGGGAAAATAAAGGTTTTCATTTGTTCACAAGTACTGGTAAGTGTTTAAGTTTAAAAAGGTAACTGTTGCTTGAATAGGATGGACCATTTCTTTGATTACTCTTTGGGGGCCTCACCATAACTCTGGGTCCTAGAACGCTTTACCCCGCCTTATGAATAACATTAATGATGGATGGATTGACCAAACTGCCCGGGTGGAGGTCAGCACTCTCTGGGTGCTTTCTAATTAGCAATATATATACTGCTCTCAATAGTAGAAGAGAGAATAATGATTTAAAATAGTCCCTAATGCCTCTCTAATCTGCATTTCAGAGTGTTTGATACTTTAAAGCCATCCTTCCTACCAAATGGATTTACCATCGTTTAATGTTCCAAAGACCCCTCGGCCACCCTGTATGACTGAATGACGGTCAACATTTTAGCAACTCTCGTTAACAAAACTTAAACTGAGTATTAACTTGTCTGCTCTCTATTTCACCCTGCTGCCACGACAAGCATCTCTCGTAGCTTAGTGTTTTTCTGTGCCCTGAAATGACGTCTTGACGTTTATCTCGTGCAGGCTGGCGACAGATTAAACGGGAAGATGGTGATGATGACAGCGCGCGCCTCTCTCCGCCCTCGCGGAGGAGCAGGTTGCGTCAAACGTGCTCCTCCTCTCCTCCTCCTCCTCCCAAACGCCGCTGTACGCTCCCCATCCCCATCACAGGACCGCCGACAGGTAACCGCAATGTCGCAATCACACTGTACTTCAGATTAAAAGTGTTTCGGAGGGTCTGCCTGCGTCTAAAATCGATACGTGAGGATTCAAAGGTAGGTGCTCTGTTATGGAGACGCTCACTTTGAGGCTGCTGCTGGGATGGGTGTGATAGGTGGGCTTCCTTCCTGTCTTTAGCTAACAGATTAAAGGGACTTCTCTTGGTATGTGATGTGCTATCGTATTCATTTTTGTCTACACATGCAAATCATGCAGTGTAGGTTGGTGGACCCTCGCTGTGACGCGCAGGCTGCACGCTGCTTTGACGTACGCTGTCATTATGTACCGCTACAATAAATACGCCAATCGATAGGACGCTGTGCAAAGCGTTTACCGTCAAATTGAAAAGAAGTGAATATTTAGCATTGGTTTAGCATTGGTTTAGCATTTACCAGAGACGTGTGTTCTTTCTATTATTTAATCTGTGTATGTTAATGCGAGTGCACTGTTTGTTTGTGCAGTTTGCACTTTTTTGCCATGTAGGTTCTGTCATATTTCGCAATTTCTTGTTTGATTTGTTTGGTGACTCCACTTCAGATATTGAACATTTAGTGCAGGGGCGGGTAACTGGCAGCCCGGGGCCCATATGCCTAACCACCTCCACCTCACTCATGAGGCCATGAATTATTTTAGTCTTTATTTACATCTAGGACACCATGTACACAGGTTAAAAAAAATAATAATAAAAAAAAGTGGAAAATATCTCAAAAGTTGTCTTTAAAAACTTGCAATCTTTTACACGAAATTGGGAGATTTGATTTGATCTAATGGTTTTTGTAAAGGTCTTTCATGAAATATTTGACCTCCACCAAGGAGGTTATGTTTTAGCTGTTGTTTATTAGTCAGTTTGTTCGTTTGTTAACGGGATAACTCATAAACTTATCAACAAATTTCAATAAAAGTTTGAGGATAGGTCAAAAATGGGCTAAGGACCAATTAATTACATTTTGATGATTATCCAAAACTAGATGTGGATCCAGGTATTTTTAAAGATATGGGATGGCATTTTTAGGGAATGTTGTTCATGGCACAAAGGAAAAATGATTAGATTAGGTGGTGAAGGTGGTGAATGTGGATGCAGGATTTTTTTCAGGGCTTTGTTCACCATGTAGAATAGGGCCTTTATTGACATTCTTGACAATAACACACCCAACACTACCAGAAATGACTTGGCTGAGGTTTGTGCTCAGTTTTGGCTCTGAGCACTTCTAGTTGCATTTGAGACAAAAAACAGTCAAAATGATCTTTAATAATCATCAATACCTAATGTTCTTTATGACTTCTACCTTGGCCAGGTTACATTTGCAAAAAATGTTTTCATGTTAAATAATGTGAAATAAACAAAAAGAACAGTATAAGTTAGTTTACTGCATTGAAAAAGAACTTATTCTGTACTTTGATAGAAATTGAGCAGAATGCAAACTTTGCACTGCTTAACTGCTCAAAAGAGTAATTAGGACCACACGGTGAAAATAAAATCCACTTACTTAAAAACAATTTTGTAATCTGCTGTCAATGATCATTCGCATTAATTGCTCACATGCAGATGTCTGTCAGTAACCTTGCACAACAGTTGGACCAGCCTGACTTAGTGTCTGTAGACAGACAGATACATCTTGTCTAGCTCCAATCTACAACATTTGTGCTCGGCCCAAAGCAGCACGGCCCAATCAGAGTCCTTTACAGCAGGAAGAGGTGAGAGAGACGAGCGAGACAACAGCATGAAGTGACTGCACTTATAGAGAAAAGCAGAGATGCTAACAGTTTCAGTAGCAGTTTTATCAGATTTTGACCAAATTTCTTTATTACATGAAAAACAAATAACACTAAAAACTTCTCTGTAGTAAGGATATTTTTGCTCCACTTCCAACATGTTTTGACCTGAGTTTGTTTTACACAGTGGCTCACGTTCTGTAATGCTATAGCACCCACCTACTGCATTATCTGATTGGCCTGTAAGAAATGTTGACTGACGGAATGATCGTCCAATCAGCTGCTGGATATGCTTCAGAAAAGTTCTGCCCTCCCAAAATACTTTCTATGGGCTCTCTCCCTGATGGATTAGTAGATTAGTGAAATATTTTGAGTGGTCCATCTGGTGTTTCATGTTAGTCTATCAATGAGTCTGCTATAAACCAATAAAGATATTAAACGAATACATCTGGACATCTCAGGTCAAATATGACAATTTTGCACTTTTATAGTTTAAAGTGACATTTCAGCTGATATCTGTGGGTCTTGGACTTTCAGTGGTATTTTGAAGATTCCACTATTAGGTACATTGAACGGTGTGCCATTTTCTCCTCATAATTAATAGACTGTGGAAAATTAATTTGTGATAAAGAGACTGTCTCATAGATGGGAGTAAATGTATCATGCATAACATCCAGTTGTCAAATTAGACGAGTGTGAATTTTCATCGTAACAACCCTGCTCTCAATAGCTCTGCTTGTCCTTAATGTCTAACCTTTAGGGTCTTGGTCACAATATATGGAAGTATGAATTAACTTGATTAAAGTATTAAATGTTGGAAACATTAAACACTTTCCTCTTCCCCCTAGGATGGAGGCCCTGTTAAATGAGTGGCTATGGCAGGAGGAGTACTGGCTCCCCCCTGATGTCAGCTGGCGGGACATTGAGATGACAGAGGAAGAGGGGCACATTCCTCTACCCAGGGATCTTTTATACACCCTGCCTTTGGCTTTTGCCTTAATCGCTCTCAGATATGTCTTTGAGAGGTGAGACACACCTGCAGCTATTACAACTGGACCATGAAATCCACCACTGTGTAATTATTATTTTTTCTAAATTAAAACCTGTCTGTGTTTGACTCACTGAAGTAGTATTTTTATAAGATTTATGGTTGACCTACAGCTTAATTGACATTTGGCTGACTGATTGTGTTACAGGCAAACAGTAACACGTAATGGTTATTTCTTTGTTTGGGTTTGACTTCCTCATTCACCTGCACTGGGTATGCTGGCTGACTGAGTGGTTTACCGCATTGGTGGATCAGGATAATGGCTCATTTATCCTTCATCAGAGCTCCCTGTAGATGGAGGGCGTAGATCAGACAGCCAGTGGGAGGAAGGCTTCATGAGTGGACAGTTTTAAGCTGCTGACTCTGTGAAAGCCCTCTTTTCGTCCCAGGGGAATTTAGTTCAACCCTATGAATGTGATGTAAATGTTGGAGGGAAAAGGAGGATGATTACTCTGATGTAGCTGCTTTTTGGAAACTTATAAACAGATGTTGTATGTTTAAATCTAAATCCACTAATTGGCTAAACCAATGCTAAATGGCTAATTGTTGTATGTCTGCAATCTCTTGTGGAGTTAAACCTCCACATAGTTTGCAGCAGGGATAAAGGTGGATGGAAAAACATCTCTTTTAATGCCCTGAAGTGCTTATTATGAGATATGTGTCAAAGCATCTAGAGACTTCCTTTATAAGGTTACAATACTTCTGTGTTGGAAAAATGGGGGGAGCTTACTGTCATTAGATGATGGTAATTGTCATGGCTGAAAAAAGGAGCAAGAAGAGGAGAATTGAAGTGATCTCCAGAGGCACTACAAATTATTCAGTTAAATAAGAGCCCAACTTTGTTTTACTGGTTGTGGAGCTGATTTTTTATCTCAGGCTGCTCATAGCTTTGGTTAGTTTTTTATTCGAAATCACAGCGGGCCCTATTTTGACCACATTAAGTGTTTAGTCTAAAAGTGTGTGACACACGGCTGTTTGAGGCATGTTGATCTTTGTTTTGCTACCAACATACAAACCCAGTGTAAAGTGTGAAGAGGATTGGTAATGTGCCTTTGTTACATTTAATTGTGCTGTAGGTGTAACATGAATCAAACTTATCAGAGAATCAGCTCTTGTTCTCTTTACATGCATTAAATGCTGTGTACACTTTCTGGCTGGTGCCAGAAAAGGAGTTGGTGTCTGCTAAAATTTGCAGCCTCTCAACCCTTTGATTCGATGAAAACTGTATATGAATGTTTGACAGATGCACTGATATTAAACTATGGAGTGTTTAAAAGCAGAGTTAATCCTGATGTCTATTTTCAAAACAAGTTACGGGAAGTAAATGGGTACTACGACCATTCTTTTTTTCCTGTTTTTACATTTGGAATAAATAAAGGATTGAACCATCCTCTAAATATTCAGAACAGCTGGATTTATGTCAGTTTGTGCTAACTGATCCTGCTGTAGCACTTGGGCATGAACAGTTGATGAGAGGCAGAAGGATACGTAGCTCATATTTTGCATCACAGAATCATTCTAAAGTTAAACTTACTGTAGCGTCTAGTCGAGCCAACTTTGTTATTTGTGTAGTTTTACACTGAAAGAGGGATATTCACAAGGCTTTTTATTGCGATGTATCACTGTTCGTCTCTGTCTATCGTTCCAAGGGGCTGAACGGAACAGATGTTATTTGTGATATATGTATTAGTGCCATTGGCCTTGAGCAACCGCACTTCAAAACTGAACTATCCCTTAAAGACCACTAGTTCCCAAATGCTTTACACGTAAAAGACCTCTGATCTTACAGAAATAAGAACCCAGACATACATCCTGTCAGTCATCAGTAAACTAAGAATTGTCTTGTGCCTCATGTGCTGAGACTGCCTGGTTAAAACTATTTAAAAGAGACATTAAAATGTAGACACACTTGTCAGAGGACCATGTTACTCTTTCACTCAGGGCTAATGTAGAAGTCAACTTTAGGGTGAACTTGTCTGTACACTTACTTGTTTAGCTAGTAGCAGTAGAGAAGTAAAATTGACAGTAAACTGATTCAGTGAAGTGATTGATGAGCTGATATGAAGCTTGTTTTTTCATGCTTCCCCTTATCAGCTGCTGTATCTGCCTGAAAGCCCAACAACTGCAAATGCCTGCAGGGCATTAGCAGTATGAGATAAGTGCCACTGTTTGACATAGAGTTTTGTGTGCATGTCTTTCTGGTAGCTTTAAACAGAGCAGTACAGTTGGCTTATTAGTAGCAGGGAAAGGATCAGAAAATGCACTAGATATCAGCATGCACCAAAGTCTGTACGTGCTGACAGTGGAGTAAAAATGCTTATGTCTGTTAAGCTGTCCGTCAGCTGGATGGAGTAATGGTTTCTTTGTGTGGAGATCTTGGTCTGCAGCTGAAAGGTACTATAGGTGGTGTCTATATGTGTGTCTATGTGTGTTTTTGTGTGTGTTTGAAGTTTCTGTAACAGGAGAACATGTTTGTCTCTGTAAAACTGACCTCACCTCTCATTCTCTCTGATCTCTCCCTCCCTGCCCACTTCAGGATGATTATCTCTGAGCTAGAGTTACACATGATATGAAGCATGCACATGCAAACACACACAGACACACACACATACTTTTATCTTATCGTCACACCAGTAACACATTGTTATGATCGTCTAGGTGACTCTTTCTGACTGCCTCCATCTCTGTGTAAAACGCACACATGCAGATCAAGTGTCTCTTGATGCCATATCAGCTAATGACAAAGTCGTCTGGCCAAATGTCACAATACGCCCATGGGAGCGGCTTTGCAGGCTGTCAGGAGCAACATAATGAGATATCTTGTTGCCATCACTCTATACTGCACCTTGTTAGGAGCCCATTGGACAGCTGTTGATGTCATCTCACTTTAATACCTCTGCACTAAAAATTAAGTTAATTGGTTTTGTCAAGAATTAAGTTTCCACATGGAAAGTAACTCTCCTCCTTTTTCTGTCATTTCACTTCTGTTCTCTAAGGCTCATCGCTGTGCCATTGAGCAGATATTTAGGTGTGAAGGACCGGATTAGGATCAGAGCTACCATTGTCCCAAAGCTGGAAACCTTCTACAAACAGAACAGGCGGCAACCATCACAGGTTTGTATTTCTGATTTGCCTTCCTTGTCATATCTTAATGCAAACCTTCACTGAAATCTCTTAACAGTCCTCCCAACTTTATCTGAGCCCCCTACGATTGCTTTGTGTGCACACAAAAGTGAGCACAAGAGCAGGAGTGAGCAGTTTTTTTTATCAGTTTATTTTACTGTTCATTTGTTTATCCGCCGTTTGAAGAAAAAGGTCATCCTCGGTTGACTTGGATTAAACATTGGTGAGCAGACCTATGGTATGAGGAGTTGACAGTGTTAAGACCTTTGCACACCAGACAAGATTTTTCAGCACAAATAATTCACATGTAATTACACTTTTTCAAATCCATAGCCAGTCAGTGGCAGCTTACAAATCAGCGATGTAATGTTGCTAAGCGAAATAGAGTCTTTTATTTTTTCGGACAGCCGTCAATTATTCTAAAGTTTTGTGACCATTAATTCCTAGTCTGACCAATGAAAGCACTCAATGTTGGCATGAACACCACAGTCACTCAAAACATTAAACATGGCGGCCTACTTGATATGGTGTTTGCATCACAGCAGCCGATTTTGTTTGATCAAAGTAATAAAATTGACAAGGATAATGAATTTAAAGATAATGTGTAGAGGTAGATAGTGTTTGAGCTGCAGTACCATGACGCTGAGTTTATGCTCAAGCTTCTACTGTTGTGGACAGCTGGCCCTGAAGCGGCTGCTTGTGGTGCAGTTTCAGTGCTTTAACTGAGGAGTGAAACGCAAAAAGGTCTCCTGTCCTTAAAAAAAACAATCAGATGTGCCCATTTAGTTTCTAGCCCAATTAGCAAAATTACGTCACCAGGAGGCTCTCAATGTTGAAAATAGCAAAAGATGACTCCACTGCTTAATTGTCATTTTGAATTGAGGAGTTTATTCAACAGAAACTGCACTCCACATTGTATCTTAACACACTTAACTACCATTTTTGTTTCATCAATATTTTCTTACGCGAGGAAGAAAGCTGTCAAAAGTGGCCTACCTGGTAGAATACCGCAAAGTATTCCAGAACAGCTCACACAAAAACTAGAAAGGGCCCTCATAATGTGAAATTCATCTATGAAAAAAGGAGTGTATGACTCTCTAGTAAAGACACCTCAGAGAGAGCAGTTTTTGTTTAAAAAAAAAGGGACCTTGTTTTAGAAAAGGTACACAGTGGAGGTTGGCGCAGCTTAGCAGCACATCTTCACATTGTATGGAAATGGAGTTGGTCCACATCATCTCAAGAGACAAGGGTGGTTGTAGGAAGTCGGAACTTGGTTGACAAATCGCACGGCTGATGCCAAAAATGATCATGGCCCATCAGGGGTTAGCAGCACCAGACACAAATGACATACAAAAATAGAATTGCAGCTATCAGCAGCAATTCCTGCCTCTTATGTAGCAATCTTTAATGTAACATCAGGTGTGTCCACAACAATGATAAAAATATTGTTTTGTCATGGCGGCTCACTCATGGCAGTTGCCACAGGAAGACATGAGCTGTTCAAAAAAGAAACAGACATAAAGCAGTAAGAACATTTGATTGTACCTTAAATTATGCTCTTGTTTCTTTAATGGTAGATATACAGTGACACAAATCAAAGAAATAATTTTGAATACATGGTAATGTGAAGAAAAGATATTTTAACAGTAACAATATGAGCAGTGTCAAAACACATTTGTGCATGTTGCCAGTATTACAGCCAGTATATGCCAGTTGGTGCTAATGCTTTATCGGTATTTAGAGGCCCTAAGTGTTTTAAGATAATATCCCTCACAAATTACATCACGACCACCAGCCTGAAAAGCGAACAGAGCACAAAGGTCTGTCGAAACATGTATGCAGACATAAAGAAGCGAGTGTGCAGAAAAAACGCTTATGCGGTGCCTGGCAACAGTTCAGTCCCACTGAAGCTGTTGAACTAGTCGAGCAAGCGAAGTCTAGAATAAGCAAAAGATAAATTTAGTGTT